>CM022303.1:18439665-19039665 GCA_011799875.1 Thinopyrum elongatum
CTGCTGATATCCTTGAGAGGCTGAATACTCATGAATTTCAACTAGCTGAGAAGAGAGACCTCTATGGGCCAAGCTATGGATGAACACGCGCACTGAAGGCCAAGGCAGTTTCCTCATCTGAAGGAGAAGATTCTGATAGCAGCCTTGGTGACCCTGAAGAACTAAGCCAGGAGCTAGCAATGCTAGTGAGGAAATTCCAGAAGTTCTCAAGGCGTGGTCACTTTGTAAAATCTTCAAGAGGTGATGACATGAAATCAGATTCCTCATCCCATGATTACAAGAAGAGGACTTGCCACAAATGCAAGAAACCTGGCCACTACATTACTGATTTTCCTCAGTGGGCTAAGGAATCAAAGAAGAAGAAGTACAAGGATGAGAGTTCAGATGACTCGAAGAAGAAGAAGAAATCTTCAAAGTCCTCATCGTCAAAATCTTCAAAGTCTTCATCTCACAAGAAGAGCAGTTTCAAAAAGGCTCGGGCATTTATTGGCAAGGAAATGGACTCTGAAGCTGAATCTGAGGAAAATGAGGAAGAGGAGGCATCTGAGGAGTCAGACTCTGGTGTGACGAGCCTTGCTCTCGCTACTGCTTTTGTCAGCAAGTCCATCTTCAACACTGAGGAAAGTGGCTTCCCCAACTCGGCTGATGACAGCAACGATGACTATGCTCCTACCTATTGCTTCATGGCAAAAGGTGCCAAGGTACTCAAATATCCCTCCTCTGAATCTAGTGAGGATGAATCTAATGAAAATCTGAAACCCAGCTATTCCAAACTTGCTAATATTGTTGTTAAACAACAAAAGGCTTTGGAAAAGGTTCAAAATTTTCTAGATAAAAGCGATGGCCTGTTGGGTGAAGAAATGGATCGAACTCAAACTCTGACTGATAATCTTCAGCGACTATAGTCTAAGTTTGATAACCTTCAAAGTCATCATAACACTCTCTTAGCCAATCATGAGACGCTTTCTTATGAATTTCTTCAAAGAAAGCAAGATCTTGAAAAGCTAAGGGTGAGTTATGAAGATCTTCAGAAGGAAAATGACTCATTGCTTGCTCAACAGATCAGTTCTGCTCAGGAAGAATTTATTCCACCATGTTTGAAATGCATTGATCGTGAATCTGCTAATTCTTCATCTGAAAGTTTAAATGCTTCTATTGCTGCAAATTCTTCAACTGTCTCTATGGTCACAAATTCCTCATCTGAGGATACCACAAGTATCACTGACAATGCAGGGTTGAAGGAATTGTATGTGACAGGCATGTACAAAAGCCTCAAAGGGCATCAGACTCTTTGTGATGTGCTCAAAAAGCAGATCTTGAACAGGAACCCTAGGAAAGAGGGTATTGCCTTTGAAAGGAAACTCAATGCTGATGGGACCTACTGGAAACTTGAGCAGTATCCCAAAACATCATGGGTTGCTGCAAAAGGACCTCCAGTAGATCCATCCACTTTATTTGGTTATACATGTGAATCTTCATATTCATCTGATGAGTCATTTGGCTCCAGCTATAAGCTGTTCAAAAATCAGAATGGTGAAGTATTTGCTAGATATGTTGGAACTAACTGCAGGAATGGTCCCCCTATGAAGAAAATCTGGGTTCCCAAAAGGTGCCTTGAAAGTCTTCAGGTGAATGTCCTCATGACACCACCTGTGAAGAATAGGAACCCCAAATCAAATTCTTCATATGGACCAAATTCTTCAAATAGATCCAAGTCCTCATACGGACCAAATTCCTCATATGGATCAAATTCCTCATGTGGATCCAAATCCTCATATGAACATCATCGTGCTAACACTTCTGTTTCGCAGGGAAAATCTAAGAGCTATGAATATTTGCATTATTCTTCAAATCATTATGTTCATAAGTCCTCGAAGAATTTCTCTGCTTATTCATGTGCATATTCTAACCCCTCCTCTGTGAAACGAAGTGCACTGGCTTTAATGCCACCATTCTCTTATGGAGCTCGCAGAATAATGAACTCTTTGCCACCCCTCCAGATGTGGGTGGTGAAGAAAAAGAACTAATCTCTTATGCCGGGTCAGGTCTCCAGAGGAACTTGAACATCTGAAGAATTTGCTGGAGACCTGAATGCTTGAATGGACGCAAGCGAATCATGAAGAAATGAATACTCATTTCTCACGTCCTTATGCTGCGATATCTGTTGTACTTCTTGATGAAATTCAATCTAATGAAATTGATGTCATATTCTTCACTATGAAGTATATGAGTTCGTAAGATGCACTAATTCATCTACAGGATGATCAACCCAAAGCTACTGAGTAGGTCCTCGACAGTGGATGTACAAATCACATGACCGGTGACAAGAGCTTATTGATGGACACTGCTTTATCTCCATCACATCTGAAGCATATTACCTATGCTGACAAAGTCAAAAGCAAGGTATTGGGTCTAGGTAGGGTTGCGATCTCAAAGGATCGACACATGGACAAAGTCATGCTTGTCGAGTCCTTAGGATTCAACCTCATGTTTGTCTCAATGCTTTGGGATCTTGATATGGTTGTCGTCTTTGGCAAATATCGTTGCATTGTGCTCATGGAATCTGACAATTCCAAAGTCTTCGAAGGCTTTAGGAGAGGAGACTTGTATATTGTTGATTTCTCTGTAGGACCACAGCCTGCCACATGTCTACTCGCAAAAGCTTCAGAAGGTTGGTTATGGCATCGACGACTAGGTCATGCTGGCATGAGGAACTTACATACACTTGCGAAGGAGAAGCATGTCATTGGCATTGAGGGTGTCAAATTCCTCAAAGATCATCTTTGTGGGGCTTGTGAGGCTAGAAAGATGACCAGAGCCAAGCACCCCTCAAAGGCTATCATGACTACCACTCGTCCTTTTGAATTGCTTCACATGGATCTTTTTGGCCCTACTCATTATGCCACACTAACAAATGCACCATCTCTATATGGCTTTGTTATTGTTGATGACTATTCTCGTTACACATGGGTGCATGTCATTACTTACAAAACTGAAGTGCAGGAAGTCTTGAGACGATTTTCCTCAAGGGCCTCAACAAATTTCGGTGTGAAGATCAAGCATATCCGGAGTGACAATGGGACCGAGTTCAAGAATACTGGTCTTGATGACTATCTTGATGAACTTGGTATTACTCACGAGTTATCTGCTCCTTATACTCCTCAGCAAAATGGCATCGTGGAGCACAAAAACAGGACTCTTGTTGAGATGGCTCGCACAATGCTTGATGAATACAAGACGCCTCGTCACTTCTGGCCTGAGGCTATTGATACTGCGTGCCACATCATCAATAGGGTATATCTTCACAAATTCTTCAAAAATACCTCATATGAACTCCTCACTGACAAGAAACCCAATGTGAGTTATTTCAAAGTCTTCGGTGCTAAATGCTGGATTAGAGATCCTCATCACAATTCTAAATTTGCACCGAAAGCACAAGAAGGTTTTATGCTTGGTTACGGAAAGGAGTCGCACACCTACAGAGTCTTCAACACCTATCATCACAAGGTTGTTGAAACTGTAGATCTGCGGTTTGATGAAACTAACGGCTCACAAAGAGAGCACCTACCTCCTGTCCTAGATGAAATGTCACCTGAGGAATCCATCAAGTTCAAGGCCACTAAGGATGTCATACCCACTGAAGAATCTGCTGAATGCTACTTCTTGAGCTTGCGTTGGTTTTTCCCTTGAAGAGGAAAGGGTGATGCAGCAAAGTAGAGATAAGTATTTCCCTCAGTTTGAGAACCAAGGTATCAATCCAGTAGGAGACAACGCACAAATCATCGAATACCTGCACAAACAATCAAACAACTTGCACCCAACGCGATAAAGGGGTTGTCAATCCCTTCACGGTTATTTGCAAAAGTGAGATCTGATAGAGATAGATAAACGATAAAGTAAATATTTTTGGTATTTTTGGTTTATAGATCGGAAAGTAAAAGATTGCAAAATAGTAGATCGGAAAGTAATATGATGGAAAATAGACCCGGGGGCCACAGGTTTCACTAGAGGCTTCTCTCAAGATAGAAACTAATACGGTGGGTGAACAAATTACTGCCGAGCAATTGATAGAAAAGCGTAAAGTTATGACGATATCTAAGGCAATGATCATGAATATAGGCATCACGTCCGTTTCAAGTAGACCGAAACGATTCTACATCTACAACTATTACTCCACACATCAACCGCTATCCAGCATGCATCTAGAGTATTAAGTTCATAAAGAACGGAGTAATGCATTAAGTAAGATGACATGATGTAGAGGAATTAACTCAAGCAATATTATGAAAACCCCATCTTTTTATCCTCGATGGCAACAATACAATACGTGCGTTGCTGCCCCTGCTGTCACTGGGAAAGGACACCACAAGATTGAACCCAAAGCTACGCACTTCTCCCATTGCAAGAAAAACCAATCTAGTTGGCCAAACCAAACCGATAGTTCAAAGAGAATTACAAAGATATCAAATCATGCATAAAAGAATTCAGAGAAGATTCAAATAATATTCATAGATAAGCTGATCATAAATCCACAATTCATTGGATCTCGGCAAACACACCGCAAAAAAGTATTACATCGAATAGATCTCCAAGAACATCGAGGAGAACATGGTATTGAGAATCAAAGAGAGAGAAGAAGCCATCTAGCTACTAGCTATGGACCCGTAGGTCTATGGTAAACTACTCACGCTTCATCGGAAGGGCAATGGTGTTGATGTAGAAGCCCTTCGTGATCGAATCCCCCTCCGGCATGTTGCCGAAAAAGATCCCTAGATGGGATCTCACGGGTACAGAAGGTTGTGGCGGTGGAAAAGTGTTTTCGTGGATGCCTCTAGTGGTTTCAGAATATTTGGGAATATATAGGCGAAAGAATTAGGTCAGGAGGTGCATGAGGGGCCCACAAGGGTGGGGGGCGCGCCCTACGTCCTTGTGGCCGGCTCGTGGCTCCTCCGACTTCATCTCCAAGTCTCCTGGTTGTCTTCTGGTCCAAGAAAAATCATCGCGAAGGTTTCATTCCATTTGGACTCCGTTTGGTATTCCTTTTCTGCAAAACTCTAAAACAAGGAAAAAACAGAAACTGGCACTGGGCTCCAGGTTAATAGGTTAGTCCCAAAAATAATATAAAATAGCAAATTAATGCATATAAAACATCCAAAACAGATAATATAATAGCATGGAACAATCAAAAATTACAGATACGTTGGAGACGTATCAAGCATCCCCAAGCTTAATTCCTGCTCGTCCTCGAGTAGGTAAATGATAAAAACAGAATTTTTGGTGTGGAATGCTACCTAACATATTTATTCGTGTAATTTTCTTTATTGTGGCATGAATGTTCAGATCCATAAGATTCAAAACAAAAGTTTAATATTGACATAAAAACAATAATACTTCAAGCATACTAACAAGGCAATTATGTCTTCTCAAAATAACATGGCCAAAGAAAGTTTATCCCTACAAAGTCATATAGTCTGGCTATGCTCCATCTTCATCAAACAAAATATTCAAATCATGCACAACCCTGATGACAAGCCAAGCAATTGTTTCATACTTTTGATGTTCTCAAACCTTTTCAACTTTCACGCAATACATGAGCGTGAGCCATGGACATAGCACTATAGGTGGAATAGAATATGGTGGTTGTGGAGAAGACAAAAAGAAGGAGATAGTCTCACATCAACTAGGCGTATCATCGGGCTATGGAGATGCCCATCAATAGATATCAATGTGAGTGAGTAGGGATTGCCATGCAACGGATGCACTAGAGCTATAAGTTTATGAAAGCTCAAAAAGAAACTAAGTGGGTGTGCATCCAACTTGCTTGCTCACGAAGACCTAGGGCAATTTGAGGAAGCCCATCATTGGAATATACAAGCCAAGTTCTATAATGAAAAATTCCCACTAGTATATGAAAGTGACATCATAGGAGACTCTCTATTATGAAGATCATGGTGCTACTTTGAAGCACAAGTGTGGTAAAAGGATAGTAACATTGTCCCTTCTCTCTTTTCTCTCATTTTTTTTATTTGGGCCTTCTCTCTTTTTTTTTTGGCCTCTTTTTTTTCGTCCGGAGTCTCATCCCGACTTGTGGGGGAATCATAGTCTCCATCATCCTTTCCTCACATGGGACGATGCTCTAATAATGAAGATCATCACACTTTTATTTACTTACAACTCAAGAATTACAACTCGATACTTAGAACAAAATATGACTCTATATGAATGCCACTGGCAGTGTACCGGGATGTGCAATGAATCAAGAGTGACATGTATGAAAGAATTATGAACGGTGGCTTTGCCACAAATACGATGTCAACTACATGATCATGCAAAGCAATATGAAAATGATGAAGCGTGTCATAATAAACGGAACGGTGGAAAGTTGCATGGCAATATATCTCGGAATGGCTATGGAAATGTCATAATAGGTAGGTATGGTGGCTATTTTGAGGAAGGTATATGGTGGGTTTATGGTACCGGTGAAAGTTGCGCGGCACTAGAGAGGCTAGCAATGGTGGAAGGGTGAGAGTGCGTATAATCCATGGACTCAACATTAGTCATAAAGAACTCACATACTTATTGCAAAAATCTATTAGTTATCAAAACGAAGTACTACGCGCATGCTCCTAGGGGGATAGATTGGTAGGAAAAGACCATCGCTCGTCCCCGACCGTCACTCATAAGGAAGACAATCAATAAATAAATCATGCTCCGACTTCATCACATAACGGTTCACCATATGTGCATGCTACGGGAATCACAAACTTTAACACAAGTATTTCTCAAATTCACAATTAATCACTAGCATGACTCTAATATCACCATCCTTATATCTCAAAACAATCATAAGGAATCAAGCTTCTCATAGTATTCAATGCACTTTATATGAAAGTTTTTATTATATCCCTCTTGGATGCCTATCATATTAGGACTAAATTTATAACCAAAGAAAATTACCATGCTGTTTTAAAGACTCTCAAAATATTATAAGTGAAGCATGTGAGTTCATCAATTTCTATAAAATAAAACCACCGCCGTGCTCTAAAAAGATATAAGTGAAGCACTAGAGCAAAATTGCCTAGCTCAAAAGATATAAGTGAAGCACATAGAGTATTCTAATAAATCATGATTCATGCGTGTCCCTCTCAAAAGGTGTGTACAGCAAGGATGATTGTGGCAAACTAAAAAGCAAAGACTCAAATCATACAAGACGCTCCAAGCAAAACTCATATTATGAGGTGAATAAAAATATAGCCTCAAGTAAAGTTACCGATAGACGAAGACGAAAGAGGGGATGCCTTCCGGGGCATCCCCAAGCTTAGGCTCTTGGTTGTCCTTGAATATTACCTTGGGGTGACTTGGGAATCCCCAAGCTTAGTCTCTTGCCACTCCTTATTCCATAGTCCATCAAATCCTTACCCAAAACTTGAAAACTTCACAACACAAAACTCAACAGAAAAATCTCATAAGCTCCGTTAGTATAAGAAAATAAATCACCACTTTTGGTACTGTTGTGAACTCATTCTTTATTTATATTGGTATAATATCTACTTTATTCCAACTTTTCCATGGTTCATACCCCCCGATACTACCCATAGATTCATCAAAATAAGCAAACAACACAAAGAAAACAGAATCTGTCAAAAACAGAACAGTCTGTGAAGATCTGAATTTTTATAAAACTTCTGTAACTACAAAAATTCTAAAAAATTAGGACAACAGTGTAAATTTGTATATAAATCCTGTGTAAAAAATTCATGGTTTTTTTATGCTCCATTGAATTTAAAAAATTCTGTGACTGGACGCAAAAAATTCTGAGCAAGATCAAATCAACTATCACCGTAAGCTATCCCAAAGGTCTTACTTGGCACAAACACTAATTAAAATACAAAACCACATCTAACCAGAGTCTAGATGAATTATTTATTCAAAAACAGAAAAGAAAAATATTGGGTTGTCTCCCAACAAGCGCTTTTCTTTAAAGCCTTTTAGCTAGGCATTGATAATTTCTATGATGCTCACATAAAAGAGAAGAATTGAAGCACAAAGAGAGCATCATAAAACATGTGACAAACACATCTAAGTCTAACATACTTCCTATGCATAGGCATTTTATAAGCAAACAAATTATCAAGGCAAGCAAAAACTAACATATGCAAGGAAGAAGAAAGAGACGATAGCAGTCTCAACATGAAGAGAGGTAATTTAGTAACATGAAAATTTCTACGACCATATTTTCCTCTCTCATAATAATTACATGTAGGATCATATTCAAATTCAACAATATAGCTATCACATAAAATATTCTCTACATGATCCACATGCATGCAAAGTTGACACTCTTCCAAAATAGTGGGATTAACATTAACTAAAGTCATGACCTCTCCAAACCCACTTTTAATATTATTGCAAACATTATTATCAATCTCATACTCATCATAGGGCTTAAATAAAATTTCAAGATCATAAGAAGAATCACCCCAATCATGATCATTGCAACAAGTAGTAGACATAGCAAAATTAGCATCCCCAAGCTTAGGGTTTTCCATATCATTAGCACAATTGACATTAATGGAATTTATAATAACATCATTGCAATCATGCTTTCGATTCAAGGAACTATCAAGTATGGGTGTAATAGCAACAATCTCATGTTTAACATAAGGAACTATAGCAAATTCATCTCCATAAATATTGGCATCATGGCCATAAGAATAGCAAGCATCATGTTCATCAAGGGATATTTCAATCAAATCATCGGAATCATAATTATCTATAGATTCATGCATATCATTATTTTCTTCCAAAGCAACGGTCATTCTCTCAATAAATTCCTTAACATAGGAATTATGAGCATAGTTTTCATAGCAATATTTAAGTATGTTGTAATTTTCAGATTTGTAGAGAGTAATATCATACTTTTCAATCAAAGAAGCAACTTCATGAGCACCCTTAAAAGCAACAAATTCTTCGATTTGTTCGATATCATAGTAACGATAAACACCCTTTTCATAAGAAGATAAGATTTCATTATCATTAAACTCACATAGGTAGGGAAGGTGTTTTTTTGGGTTCTTAGAGCAACAAGTACAATCATAAATTTCACAAAGATTCCAAGCATAACACAGCAAACTGTTTATTTGATCCCATAAGAGTCTCCCTTTTTCAGACAAATGGTGACGCACAAAATGAGCATGCTCATCTAAAGATTTTCCCTCAACTAAACTAGTTGGGGTTTCAGCACGAGCACATATAGATCGAAGATGATCCAAGTAGAACACTTTAAGTGGATCCATATCAATAGATTTTTAGCAAGCAAAGATGCAAGCAAATAGAAGGCACATGGAAACACAAACAAAAAGACATACAGAAAGAAGGCGAAGAAAAAGGCAAATCTTTTCGAAAATCGTTTTAGAAGTGGGGGAGAGGAAAACGAGAGGCAAATGGTGAATAATGTAATGCAAGAGATGAGAATTTTATGATGGGTACTTGGTATGTCTTGACTTGGTGTAGATCTCCCCGACAACGTCGCTAGAAATTCTTCCTGCTACTTCTTGAGCTTGCGTTGGTTTTTCCCTTGAAGAGGAAAGGGTGATGCCGCAAAGTAGAGATAAGTATTTCTCTCAGTTTGAGAACCAAGGTATCAATCCAGTAGGAGACAATGCACAAATCACCGAATACCTGCCTAACAATCAAACAACTTGCACCCAACGCGATAAAGGGGTTGTCAATCCCTTCACGGTTACTTGCAAAAGTGAGATCTGATAGAGATAGATAAACGATAAAGTAAATATTTTTGGTATTTTTGGTTTATAGATCGGAAAGTAAAAGATTGCAAAATAGTAGATCAGAAAATAATATGATGGAAAATAGACCCGGGGCCATAGGTTTCACTAGAGGCTTCTCTCAAGATAGAAAATAATACGGTGGGTGAACAAATTACTGCCGAGCAATTGATAGAAAAGCGTAAAGTTATGACAATATCTAAGGCAATGATCATGAATATAGGCATCATGTCCGTGTCAAGTAGACCGAAACGATTCTGCATCTACTACTATTACTCCACACATCGACCGCTATCCAGCATGCATCTAGAGTATTAAGTTCATAAAGAACGGAGTAACGCATTAAGTAAGATGACATGATGTAGAGGAATTAACTCAAGCAATATGATGAAAACCCCATCTTTTTATCCTCGATGGCAACAATACAATACATGCCTTGCTGCCCCTGCTATCACTGGGAAAGGACACCGCAAGATTGAACCCAAAGCTAAGCACTTCTCCCATTGCAAGAAAAACCAATCTAGTTGGCCAAACCAAACCGATAGTTCGAAGAGAATTACAAAGATATCAAATCATGCATAAAAGAATTCAGAGAAGATTCAAATAATATTCATAGATAAGCTGATCATAAATCCACAATTCATCGGATCTCGGCAAACACACCGCAAAAAAGTATTACATCGAATAGATCTCCAAGAACATCGAGGAGAACATGGTATTGAGAATCAAAGAGAGAGAAGAAGCCATCTAGCTACTAGCTATGGACCCGTAGGTCTGTGGTAAACTATTCACGCTTCATCAGAAGGGCAATGGTGTAGATGTAGAAGCCCTCCGTGATCGAAGCCCCCTCCGGCAGGGTGCCGGAAAAGGTCCCTAGATGGGATCTCACGGGTACAGAAGGTTGCGGCGGTGGAAAAGTGTTTTCGTGGATGCCTCTAGTGTTTAGGGGATATTTGGGAATATATAGGCGAAAGAATTAGGTCAGGAGGTGCACGAGGGGCCCACAAGGGTGGGGGGCGCACCCTCCGTCCTTGTGGCCGCCTCGTGGCTCCTCCGACTTTATCTCCAAGTCTCCTGGTTGTCTTCTGGTCCAAGAAAAATCATTGCGAAGGTTTCATTCCGTTTGGACTCCGTTTGGTATTCCTTTTTTGCAAAACTCTAAAACAAGGAAAAAACAGAAACTGGCACTAGGCTCTAGGTTAATAGGTTAGTCCCAAAAATAATATAATATACATATTAATGCATATAAAACATCCAAAACAGATAATATAATAGCATGGAACAATCAAAAATTATAGATACGTTGGAGACGTATCACTGAAGAAGTCATTCCAAATCATGAAGAAAATCATGCTGGTGCATCTGAAGAAAATGTTGAGCCCAATCAAAGTCGTCCACCTGCTCATCCTCACGTTGCAAATGAAGTGCAGATTGAGAGAATCATCGACGACATCAACACACCAGGTCCTCTCACACGCTCAAAAGCTTCACATTTGTCTAACTTTTGTGGGCACTTCGCTTTTGTCTCTATCACAGAGCCCACCAAAGTTGATGAGGCATTTCTGGAGCCTGAGTGGATAAAAGTGATGCAAGAGGAATTACATCAATTCGAGCTCAACAATGTCTGGGAACTTGTCAAGCGACCAGATCCTCGCAAGCACAATATTATCGGTACCAAATGGATCTACCGCAACAAGCAAGATGAAAATGGCCTTGTGGTGAGGAATAAGGCTCGTCTTGTAGCTCAAGGCTGCACACAGGTTGAAGGAATTGATTTCAATGAAACTTTTGCACCTGTTGCTAGACTTGAGGCTATTCGCATGTTGCTTGCTTATGCTAACCATCATAATATCATCTTATATCAAATGGATATGAAAAGTGCATTCCTCAATGGTAAGCTTGAGGAAGAAGTATATGTGGCTCAACCCCCAGGTTTTGAAGATCCGAAGCATGATGACAAAGTCTTCAGACTCAATAAGCCCCTCTATGGCCTCAAGCAGGACCCCCAGGCATGCTATGATACACTGAAGGAATTCCTCATGCAGAAAGGCTTCAAACCCGGTTCACTCGACCCAACTCTTTTCACCAAAACATATGATGATGAATTACGCGTGTGCCAAATATATGTTGATGATATTATCTTTGGCTGTACTAATCAACACTACAGTGATGAATTTGCCTATATGATGAGTGAGGAATATCAAATGTCTATGATGGGAGAATTGAAATTCTTCTTAGGTCTTCAAATTCGTCAACAACGCAATGGCATCTTCATTTCACAAGAGAAATACCTCAAGGACGTTCTGAGGAAATTCGGCATGCAAGATTGCAAAGGCGTCAAAATCCCTATGCCCACAAATGGCCATCTATGCATCGATGAAAATGGTAAAGACTTCGATCAAAAGGTATACCGCTCCATGATTGGCTCTTTATTGTATCTATGTGCATCTAGGCCAGATATTATGCTTAGTGTTTGCATGTGTGCCCGTTTTCAAGCTACACCGAAGGAATCACACCATAAGGCTGTGAAACATATTCTTCGATATCTAGCTCACACTCCAACACTTGGATTATGGTATCCCAAGGGCTCGACTTTTGATCTCATTGGATATTCTGACTCTAACTATGCTGGTGATCGAGTGGATCGCAAGTAAACGTCAGGCACATGCCATTTCCTCGGACGATCCTTAGTATGTTGGTCCTCGAAGAAGCAGAACTGCGTATCACTGTCTACTGCTGAAGCTGAGTATATTGCTACTGGTTCTAGCTGTGCTCAATTGCTATGGATGAAGCAAACCCTCAAGGACTACGGCATCAACATGAAGAATGTGCCACTCTACTGCGACAACGAGAGTACCATCAAGATTGCTCATAACCCAGTTCAGCACTCGAAGACTAAGCACATCCAGATTCGTCATCATTTTCTTCGAGATCATGTGTTGAAGGGCGACATCTCCATCAAACATGTGAATACTGAAGAACAGCTAGCAGATATCTTCACAAAGCCCTTGGATGAAGATATTTAGCAAGTTGCGGTGTGAGCTGAATATCTTAGAATCTTCAAATGTTCTTTGAAAGGACACACATCCTAACACTTATGCAAAATTGATGACTTAGATGTGCAACACACGAAGTAACATTTTTCTTTAATCAATGAAGACTAACCCTCTAAGTGTGAAGAAATTAATGAAGAATTTGATCCTCAGAGCCCTACGACAATTGTACGCGGCGTCTGAAATCATCATTCTTATACGGTGGGTCACGCCACCAACCAAAGTTGAAAATCTTCAAAATTGAGTTTTTCTTCATTTTGCAAATTCCTCAATGTTCAAATTCTTCAACTTTGCAAAGTCTCCATCTTTTTGACTGGTGTTCTTCATTGACTATATATATATATATATGTATTTGAGTTTTTCATGTCCTCAACAGCATTCACTTATTGCTAATTCTTCAAGTTGTTTTTCTTCTAAGTGAATGTGATCGGACCCGTTCCCCCTCTATGCTAAACTCAATCCAGTCTGTTCACAAATTCTTCATGTGCGTTCTATTTGAAACCCGTTCAAAATCTTCACTGTGTCCTTGTCAGCTGAAGAATTTGCGAACGAAATGTTAAAATTTTCATATCTAAATTTTCGGCTTTTTGCCGCTCAATCCGTTCCGCATCCCACGATAAGATTAAACTACTCACCCACGATCTCCACCACTCTGTACGTGGGTGACACATGTCGCTAGGATGGCAAGGGTCAGGGGCATGTTCGTCCAAAAACTTCGGACGGGCAGTTTTTCACCGTGGCTATAAATACCCCTCCCCTTCCTCAGTCCTCATTTACTTCGCTCGACCTCCATTTCGCTCGAGCTCTCAGACCTAGCGCCGCCGCTACACTCCATCGTCGCCGGTGAGGAAGAGCTTCAATGTCTTGACCTCGTCATCGTACTCGCTCCGGCCGCGGAAATCTTCACTCCGCCGCCACCGTAGCTGTCTCGCGCCGCCGAGTTAGGGCATGGGAGATCTAAACGGATGAACTTCTCGATCTCCACTCCTAGTTCGTCATGTTCTTCGTCTAGGGTAATTAAAATTTGATTTTACTGGCCAACTTTGATTCTCATGATTTCCACAAAATCTTCAAAAGGTGTTTATTTTTCAACTTCCCTATCCTTAAACATCCAGTTGCATCAGCACCTTGATTTGTTTCTCTGAGCTATGTTTTTTCTCAAGATTCCTAAATTGTGTGGATTGTCAAATCTATACAACTCTGGAACCTAAGTCAAGAACGCTTAGTGAAATTCCTCAAGACACCCATGGTCAAATTCCTCAAACTTGATACTTTTTGAAAAATTTCTGAGAACGCATATGACCTCTCCAAATTCTTCGCACCTATACTCTGTTCATAGGTACAAAATGTCTGCTGCTAAATCACTAGGTTCTCATCAACTTAACTCATTTGCAGCGTTCCTCGAAGATAAATTGCATACTTCCTCAGAAACTTCAATTGTTCAAAATCCTCAGGTGAAGAAAATGGCTGATGGTAAAAGACCTCAGAAGGGAGGAAAGAGGCCAGAGACAAACACTGCTTTTGAGATCCCTGATGACATATATGCAGGATACTGTACTCCTGATGAGGCTATTCATGGGAAAGAAAACAAAAATCAGCGCAAAGTGCGCATACAGAGGATTGAGAGGAGATGGGCGAAGGAATGGAGGGAGTATCGCTATGTTACTCCCAAGTACATGAAGAAATTAGCTGTACACCCTCCATGTCCAAGACCTCCATTGGCTCCAGGCCAAGAAGCTGATCCCTCAAGCATCAGGCGCGGTGAGGAATTTCCTAGAGAATGGGCCAAGCGCTAAGCAAAATTGGCTAAAGTTGCAAAAGCAACGGTGAAGAAATTCAATGAAGATTCTGCTGCTGCTGCTGCCGAGGCCTCTGCCTGCAAGCCCAAGAAGGCTATGCTGAAGAAACCAGCTGTGAAGCCGAGTTCCTCAACAACAATGCCCTCACGGCCAAGTTCTTCAAAGCCCTCACGGCAAAATCCTCGGGCAACTTCTTCAAGGGCTATACCAGTTCCCTCTGTTGCCTCAAAATCCTCAACTGCAGCTGCAAAGTCCTCAACACCTGTTCATCTGGCCACGTGCCAACGGATTGCAGGTTTTTCTATTGCTTCTAGAGCATCTGCAAGTTCCTCAGCTCCACCATAGTCCTCAACAGGTCCAACTCTGCTGAAGAGAAAGGCCACTACTGGACGTGGCTCGAGGCCAAGTCCTCATAAGAAGCAAGTTGCTTTTCAAGTTCCTTCTGATGATGATGAAGCTGATGATGAAGAACTAGCAGAAATCATCAGAGACAGACAGGAAAGGGCTGCTAGAGTCAAAGGCCGTGTTGTGCCCCTCATGCTGGATCCGAGGAAAATCCTTGATTTCATTGATCTCTGGCACAAGGACCCTAACACTCCTCTGCCTAAAATGAACCTCACTCCTGGTCAAAGTCATATGTTAACGGCTTTCATCAGTGAAGAAAAATGGAAGTTTGAAAAGGGGAGGCAAGTCAAGAAGGCTCAGTATAAGAAGGAGCGTTTTCTGAAGAACAATGTTCTGAACATGTCTCCTGAAGAACTTGTAGCTCTGCAAACGGAAAACAAAGGCCTCAGTGATGAATTTGACAGATATTATGCTGATTGGCTAGGTGCCAAGGTCAGATTTGTCAAGCTGGCCAAGACTCTCAAGCCTAATGTTGCAGCTCCATCACAACGACAAATTCCTTAGGCTGACACTTTTGCTCAGTCTGTTGAAGAAAATGAAAGCGCAACTGGTGAAAATCAGGCTGCTGATGACATTGAGAGTACCAGGGCTGCTGAAGAAATTCCAGCTCCTAAAGAATCTGCCAGGGCAACCTCCAATGTTGCGCCTGAAGAACAACCCAGGCCAGCTGAAGGATTTGCTGCGCCTGAAGAATCTGAACATGCCAGGGCAACTGCATCAGTTGTGCCTGAAGAAAATGAACCCACTTCATCTGCTCCTCCTGCAAAACCTTCAAGGATGAAGAGTGTCACCATTCCTTCTACATCAGAAGCGAAGAAAACCAAAGCTGCAGAGAAGGCAGCTGTGAAGAAAAGGAAAGCATCAACGACTGCAGACTCCTCAGCTCCTAAGAAAGTGAGGACTTTGACGAGCTCCTTCACCAACCCTATTGATGCTGTTCCCATTTTGATAGTGCCATCAAAGGAAATTGTTCCTTTTGGTGAAGAATATGTCATACCCGATGACACAGATGAAGAGATTCCTTCTGCTGCTTCTTCAGAGCGGTTGGATGAAGAAATTGAAGTGGAATATATCCCTTCAACGCCACTGGTATCATCACCCATGCCTCAGATCACAGCTGAAGAGGCAGGCATTGAGGAATTGGAAGAAGAAGATGTGGACATTGGTTGTACAACACCAGTTCTGAATGATGACTATTGGGAAAGACTTCATCCCAATTCGCCATTGACCACTCCTCTGCATAAAATTCCTCAGTCCCCTGTGCAAACTTAAGAAATTCACACGGGATCTGATGAACATCAACCTTCTCTTCTTTCCATTCCTGAAGATGTTCCAGCTACCACTGCTGAAGAAATGGAGACCCAGACTGCTGCTACTGAAACTACCGCTGAAATTTCTCAGTCTGTGGCTTCAGAAGTTGTACTCCAAGAGGCTGTGAAGCCTTCAACTGTTAATCTTCAGCCCAAGCCACTAAATCCTCATACAAAGAAGCAAAAGTTCAAAGCTGATGATTTCTTCGCTGAGCACCATTTCTTCACGGATTTCAATCCTTATGACTCAGCAAGAATTTGACGCAAGCGGTTCTGGACTGCCAGTCAGATGAACTTCTATTCATCACTCTTATTTGATAAAGACAAGGTATTTGAGCACCGTCAAATTCCTCATTTGGATATGGAGTCTCTCCCATGCTTTCAACCTATCCTGAATGTTCTTCATGACGCTGGGCTTTTGAACTTCTGTGCTGACATTTGCGACTGGAATGAAGAGTTAATTCTTCAATTCTATGCTACACTGCACCTCACTGGAAATGTGAATGATGTGAATTCATGGGTCCTTGATTGGATGACTGAGAACACGCACTACAAAGCCCCGGCCTCTGAATTACTTCATGCCGTTCCAGTCAGTCCTCCATCTGAAGGTGCAAGGCTTCTGTATGAAGAACCTGAACTTTCTCACCATCTGATGCAAGTGCTCATGAAGCCTTTGAAGCAAGGCCAAGCTCCAAGAACCACATTCCTCGTGAAGGAATTGCTATATGTGCCAAGGACAATCTACCGCATTCTGACCGAAACCCTCAATCCTATCAAAGGCCACAACTCTGAAGAAGAAGAGGTTGTTGGCATCATGAAGAATCTGCTGTTCAACATCATACATGGCATTCCCATCAACTACCATGATTTCTTCATGAGGACTTTGGCTAATGCTGCTCTGTCACCTTTTGAGTTGAAGCCTTATGCTCCCTGGATCATGAAATTCATCAGATCAAGGTCTTCAATTCATTATATGGCAGATTGTCAGAATCACCTCAGCTATTTGCCTCCAATTGAAGTCCTCAAAAGGACCATTTCCTCAGCTGATGAGAAGGGCAAGGCTGCTGTCATAGATGAAGGCACTCGTCCATTGGATGGACAGTTTCGCAAAGCTGCATCCTATTCCACCAATGATGACTCTGCAACACAAGATTCTGCTGCCAAAGCTTCAAAGAAAAATCCTCAAGCAACAGCTCCGCGTGTGATGACTGATCGTGAACTTCTCCTCAGTCTTCATCAGAAAGTTGATCGCAATCACAAGTGGGTCAAGCGTCAGTTTGGTGCAATTCTTCAGAACATGGCATTCACTCAAAAGGACTTCAATTCATTACAAGGTAGATTGTCAGAATCATCTCAGCTATTTGCCTCGTATTGAAGTCCTCAAAAGGACTATTTCCTCAGCTGATGGAAAAGGCAAAGCTGCTGTCATTGATGAAGGCGCTCGTCCCTTGGATGGTCAGTTTCACAAAGCTGCATCTTATTCTACCAATGATGACTCTGCAACACAAGATTATGCCGCTAAAGCGTCAAAGCCTATTCCTCAAGCCACTGCTCCACGAGTGATGACTGATCATGAGCTTCTTCTAAGTCTTCATTAGAAGGTCGATCGCAATCACAAGTGGGTCAAGCGTCAATTTGGCTCAATTCTTCAGAATATGACGGTCACTCAAAATACTGTGAAGAAGAATCACTACTACTTGCATGAAGTCTTCGACCGCACTTGGGCTATTCTGTCTCACCTGTACGGTGATGAAGATCTCAACCAGATGGGATTCCAACAGGACTTTGACTGGTCTCAGCCACCTTCGAAGAAATTCAAGAAGGTCAAAGTTCCTCAGCTCGTCACCAGCTCATATTCTTCATCGCGCAAGACGGATGAGGCTGAAGACTTGAACGACACTGCAGCAGGCCCTACTTCAACGGACGACCCCGACAACGCTGGCGCTCCTCCATCGACATCATGATGATATTCTTCAGGGGCGTTAGTCCTCATTTTTCGTCCCTTTTGGTCATTCGATGACAAAAGAGGAGAAATTTGAGTTAGTCTTCAAGTGGGTCAATTATATATGGGTGTTTTTTTTGTTAAGTTACAACTCTTGCTCTTCTGAGGTGTTTGCTCTGATGAGTTGTAAGTCCTATGGTGGTCTGATACTTTTGAACTGTTTTTCTGCATGCTTATTTCCTCAAGTACCTTAATGCACGCATGCTGAATTTCGTCAGACACCATATTTCATCATGCATTTCAAATTCTTCATATCATATGTTAAATGCGTGTATGAATTACAAGATATAGGGGGAGATCTCCATGATATTACTCTACAATGTGCATTTGCAATCGAAAGCAAATTCCTCAATATGCACATCTTCAGGGGGAGTTCTTCTATATCTTGCAATCAAATTTCTCAATATCAGTAGTTACACTTCATATGTTCTATTCCCGTTGAAAACTTAACCTATTTGTTATCAATCACCAAAAAGGGGGAGATTGTAAGTGCATCTAGTGCCCCTTAGTGATTTTGGTGTATTGAAGACTTATAGGTTAAGGGACTAATGTGTTTGTGAGTGTACACAGGTTCTATAAGTCTATGAGGAGTTTGATATTTACGAAGAAAGTCGACCCCTAAAAATGAATGTCTTCAGTTGAAGAATTTGGTTTTCTTGAAGACTTTGAAAATGAGGAAATTGGTGTGACCTTGAAGACATTGATATTGATGCGAGGAATATGAAGCGTGAAAACTTTTGTTTTCGTAGTTTCATTTTCTCTTTCTTGAGTCATAGGAAACACCGTACTATTAAAGGGGGTTGAGGTAAACTAAGGAAACACTTTTCAAGTGATGCTCATCTCAAAGCCTCACATACCCAATCCTTTCGAGTGAAGCCATTGGAAATCTCATACAGTTCAGTCGATTTCTTCAGTGACAGAGACGAAGATCTTCTGTTCTCTGAGGAATTTGTTCTGACTGAGGAGTTAGGAATTCGCCAGTGCGGATTCCCTACAAGTGAGGAACATGATAGCCCTGAGAATTTGAGAGCTCAAATTTCTGACCCTTGCTGTGCTATGCGCCAGCTGTCCAAAATATCCTATCCACCTAACGGTCATATCATTGAAGGGCATTTATGTCTTATCATGTCGGGCTGCTTCCTAGGCTATAAATAGCCGCCCCCTACAAACACTAGTTGGTTGGCTGCTCCGAGAGAAACTGACACTTGTCATTTAGAGAGCATCCCATCCTCCGAGGACTTTGAGCGAAAATCATTAGTGACGAAAAACCCAAAAACCTACAACCCAAAGTGATTGAGCATCACTGAAGAGATTGTTCCTATGTGGAACCGACGCTTGTTACCTTTGAGGACTGTGCATCCTCCAGACGGTTAGGCGTCATGGTCTACAGCATCCAAGAGGAATTGTGGATCGCCGAGTGACCGAGTCTGTGAAAGTTTGGAAGTCACCTGAAGAATTACCACGAGTGATTGGGCGAGGTCTGTGTGACCTTAGCTCAAGGAGAATACGGTGAGGACTGTGTGTCCTCAGGTTTAAATACCTAGCCACTCCAACCAGACATACAACTGTCACAGCAGTTGGAACTGGTCTACCAAATCATCGTCTTCACCAAGCTACTGGTTCTATTTCCTCAACTCATTCATTTCCTCATTCATGTGTTGATGTACTTGATCATTTCTGTTTGAAGACTTTGACTGAAGACTTTCTATATTTCCTCAATCCTAATTCTTCAGTCACTTTGTCTTCAGCCTGCTTATCCTGTTTACACGCTACCTGTGCTCTGTGTATGTTTCATTTCATCATTATGTTTATGCCACTACTCTGTTATGCATGCACCTAAGTATTTATTCCGTTGCTAGTAGTTTGTTGCTTAGGAAATTCCTCACTTAGAATTTCCTCAGTGACGAATTTGTAAAAGTCGCCTATTCATCCCCCCTCTAGTCGATATAACGCACTTCCATTTACATGTACCTCACAACCTCAAATCTTAAGATGCGACAAACTGGGTTCTGCCCATTCCACATCTCATGTGGTGTCGTCTTAACATATTTAGACGGTGCCTTGTTTAGTGTGTGAGCGGCAGTTTCCAGTGCATGGCCCCAAAAAGATATCGGCAGATCTGTAAGAGACATCATCGACCTTACCATGTCTAATAGAGTTCGGTTATGTTTTTCCGACACTCCGTTTCTTTGTGGAGTTCCGCGTGGCGTAAGCTGTGAAATGATTCTACGGTCACTCAGATGTTGGCTAAACTCATAACTAAGATATTCGCCCCCGCGACCTGATCGCAGAAACTTAATCCTTTTGTTACGTTGATTTTCTACCTCGTTCTGAAATTCTTTGAACTTTTCAAAGGTTTCCGACTTTTACTTCATCAAGTAGATATAGCCATACCGACTCAAATCATCAATAAAAGTCACGAAGTAGAAATACCTACCCCGTGCGGCTGTGCTCATTGGACCACATACATCGCTATGTATTATTTCCAATAATTCACCCGCCCGTTCAGGATGACCCATGAATAGCGTCTTGGTCATTTTCTCCATCAGGCAAGCTTCACATGTGTCAAATGATTCAAAATCAGAGGACGGTAAAACTCCATCTTTATGGAGTCTTTGCATGCGTTTCTTTCCGATGTGGCCAAGCCGACAGTGCCACAAGTAAGTGGTGGTGGTATCAGCCTTCTTAAGGCATTTAACATTCACGTTAAAGACATCATTTCCACATTCAAAATTTAGTATGAAAAGGCCCCCAACGATGGGTGCAAATCCATAAAACATATCCTTAGAATAAATTGAACAACTATTGTTCTCAGACTTGTAAGAGTACCCATCGTGTACTAAACATGATCCAGAGATAATGTTTCTACACAATGCCGGAACAAAATAATAGTTACTTAGTTATAAGGTAAATCCTGAAGGGAGACATAGTGGCATAATGTCGACGGCTTGAGCGGCGATCCCAGCGCCGTTCCCGACGCGCATCATGACTTTATTCTTTGCTAGCTTGCGCACCTTCTGAACTCCCTGTATCGAGTTGCAAATGTGAGCAACCGATTCGGTATCAAATACCCAAGACTTAGAATTTTCGCTAGCAAGCAAAACGTCAATGACATTAACCTGTATAATAGTTATACCTTTCTTCTTATCTGCCAGGTACTTGCAGTTTCTCTTGCAGTGTCCTGTGCACTTGCAGTAGAAACACTCAGTTTCAGTCTTCGCTCCGCCCTTCGAGTTGCTTTGGGAGCCGGTCTTACCGGTGCCCTTGCCCTTCTTGGACTTGCCTTTCTTTTTGAAACTGGCGGTTTTATTCACAAGCAACACTTGCTTGCGATTTTTCCCACTACAACAAAACATACTTTAAGTAACACAATCATGTAACATATAGAAATATATGTTACATGTAAAATTACATTAACACATCATTTGGGTGGAACGACTGCAGTAACACATACTATATGTGTGGGACTGGATGTGTTACATTGGTATTGCGATAGTAACATATAAATATGTGTTGGTGCCGATGTGTTACGAAATATAGTAATGGTAACACATAACAACGTGTTGGTAATAGTGTTACAAACTGTATTATAGAGAGAAATAGAAAATCCAAAATAAACTACTCCCTCCATTCCATAATTCTTGTCGTGGTGATCACCAATACCTTAACCCATAGGGCAAACATGTCAACATGATTTTTGTATAAATGCGTTTTGTTGTAAATATGACTTTCATTCTTTGGTCAATATGTTATGAAAAAACAATACGTTGGTAAGTACCGAACTATTACAGTATGGTTGCAGCGAATACATATTAACCATATTTTACGGGAGTTTTAGGATGACTCAATGGCCATACATGCCAAATGCGCATACTTTAAAATGATCGTATAAAATTAAGTATTTGAGTCAATACTCGCGAAGGAGCGGAAGATCACCAACAAACGAGAGCTTAGCTTTTGAAATGTGCAGTCGTACAACTATATCATCAATCAAGCACTAATCGGCAGTCTAGTACACCAGTGATGTACTAGCACGAAACCTTGAAAAGAAATTTCTCATGTGCTAGTAATATTTTTTTGAAGAACAGGCACACACTCCCGCCGGTACATCACAAGAATCGTCCATAGTGGCAGCAGTAACCGACGTCACTCGAACAACAACATTACAACAAGAGTGGCACCAAGCAGCAGGCACACAACATACATCGCCTAGCTGAATGGGCGGCAAGACGGCCAACACGCACAACAGCTAGCACCTAACTGCAAGTGCAAGCCACAGAAGCCACACATGCACAAACTGGTTCACAAAAAATGGAAAGAAAACGTTGAATCGGACGTCCAGGTTTTGACACCAAACAGACATCCCACATAAATCAAGATGTCAATTTCAAAAAGACATAAGTTCAGTTTACAAGATGGTAAACCTAACATAATACTTCTTTGACATAAGTGTATCTATTCCCAATGACAATCTGTCATACATGAAGCGTAACTTAGTAACAATTTTCTGAAATTTTCCAAGGTTCATGTTCAAAGAGCAAAAACTATGCAAACATACAAAAATTCGCTAAAAGGCGCATAGCTTCTTCCTCAGTTTAGAACAATCCTCCTAAGCTCCACTTGTAGAATTTCCTGAAAAATAAGATTCAGTGAAGAGCTTGAGCAGAAGTCCATTACAAATCAGAAGAGTCAAGTTAAACTCAATACATATATGGATTGTGGTTGTAATATAATGTAAACTTAGTGCTTTATGGTAGAAATAACATGTATGATCTAGCAGAGATATGCTTAACTGTACAAACTAGACAGAAACACAAGAGGGCCAGCAAAAATAGTATCATACATCAAGATAGAGTGAAATTAAGAAATAGTATAATTGGGCGACCTACGAGCCCCCACGACGCTTTGCCGTCTGTAGCCATTTGATTGTAGTGTTATACGTCCCAGATCTTAATTAAGTCATCCCATGGAGGGTCGCTGTAATTTTTTTACCATGCCAGTCCGCGTGTTCCATTCGGCCAAGTGTTCTCGGGCTACTGCTCCAAAGACTGATGTGGGAGCTTTCAAGTGAACCGGGCCGCTTTGATCACCAAAGTTTTTGATGGGCCGCTACTCCACAGGCCTGCTTTCATACCATCTCTTCTGTTGCCGATGTCGTGCGATTGGTGGGTCATGCTACATGGCAATTGGCATAAGGCCTTGGCTTGGTTCGTTGATGAAAATTTATTGGCTCAATTCTTGCCGAGCAGTTCATTATGTTACATGCATGGCACATCGGTCTAAGGACAGATCTTGCATTCATTTTATCACTGATATTTGCTTGTTTTAAAGCAGCTCATTGGTGAAACAAAAAAAAATAGCCAACGACCAATTTTATTGGGTGTTAAGAGGAGAATTTACTACTAATCAGTTGGCTCTTGGCAATGAGGTTCTGTTCTGCAGTGGGAGTGATAAAGAAGTTCCGGAACTTGAGAAAGAGACATGTTTTAAGAGAAGTAGATGATCAACTTATATGCTAATAACAGAATCAAACCAATAGCTCTCATAAACCTCCTATGAATAGGTGGTGTTTTTCCTGTGTGTCACTTTCGATGACATGTTATATTTTTGTTTCATTCGATCCAAAAAACAGATTAGGTTCATTATCAAGGGATAACAGAATAAAACAAAGAAAACCGTCGCATCCAGGTTGCAAGATTTTTTACCTTATGTTTCCACTGAAATTTTGTGCTGCACCTTTGGTAAATTCAAGAACTGTTTTACTGAGCTTATGTTAGATATTCTTCCTTAGTTTCCAACTGAAATTTTGCGCTACCTCCCCTGTTAAATTTAATAACTATCTTACCCAAGTTTTAGTATGGTGCCCAAGAGTTCACATGCAGCCACTTGCAGAAAATGCATGTTAGACTGCTTTTTTGGAAATGGATTGTGTGTGAGTTGTCTATTTCAATAATATATTGTATCTATCCATCTGCACTTCATAATAACTTTTGGTATTTTACGCCATCAACTCTTTCCTGAGGAATCAGGTCAATACGTTGGCTATGGAAAAGCAAGCTATAGCAGATCATTGAGTGTAGATAAAATGGAATGGTGTTTTCTTCTCCCAAGGCACTAAATAGTAAGCAGTCAGAGACAACAATTCATAGTTTGAATATGAAGTACTACAGGTTCAGAACGAAGCTATAGCCATATTGCATTGGTACAAATAACCCTTGGTATTAGACCCCGATAAAAAACTGGAGTTCTGACCAGAACCTGGTATTGGGGAATCATTCTGCCTCCAGGGTCAGATTAAAAAATGGAAACTGTAGTACTATTACTACAAATAGAAATGCATGGGTATTGTTGGTGTCCTATTGTGACAGACTAACAACAAAGTCAACCTCTACGTGTGAAATTCTGAAAATCATCATGCATTGCTGTTGTTTTTAACATCATTGCAGAATTGGAGTGTATAATGTATGTACAATCCATCAATTGATTTGCTCTCGATGTGTTGTATTTCATGGAGTGTCGATAGCAGTTCTGGTATATTGAACCAAAATTGTCACATAATCACAGTAATCAGAGGACTCATGATCACAAGACCACATCACCTAATCTAAATCGGCGTTAAAAATAATCGGAACAGGGGAGAATGGATTAATGGAATCAATGGACAGTGACATACCTCAGTTGCCTAGGTATCGAGAGGTAGATATTGGAATTGGATCACGGAGAAGCCCAGGTTATGGCCGCGGCGGCAGCGGTGTCCTAAACTCCCGCCGTCTGCCCGTTTCCCGAGCGGTTGCCGGTGGGCGTGGAACTGAGCGCCGAGCGTAGGCGGTGTGGGCGCTGTACTCGAGCGGCGCCGGCGGCAGCCCGTCACCCTGTCTGAATCACAGCCGTATTCCCGTGGTCGCCGGCGAGATGCGTCGCCCGTGGTCCACCTCTGCTAGGTGCCGCAGTAGGATAGGTCCCTCCTTCGCTTCTTCCTGTCTACCTGAACGAACACGAATAGAGCAAGGCCGGGGGACGGGCAGCCGGGCGGTGGTGCGGTGCGGCCAGCCGCCAGCGGCGAACCCGCGCAGGACGGCGGCGGAAAAAGGGATAAACCGGCCGATAAGCCGGTTTTCTTTGAATCTCTCGGTTCGACCGGCTTTTCACGGTTCGATGGCGTGAATGGTCCGCATAGCTTAACCAACCGCTAAGGTCATCGGTCCTGGCTTTTTTGGTCTAACCACTGGTCTGGTCCGGTTTTCAAAACTATTGTTTTTTCTGATTTAGTAGCGTTGACGGTTCAAAACATTTAACCAAAGCCGATGTTAGGAGTCGGTCGACCGGAACAAAGTGAATCAATCAACCTAGTGTCGGACCGCGTGCCAGTTTATGTTTAAGATTCTTCTTCCGCTAAATTGGTTATCTTTCTCGACCATCCCTACACATCGCACGTCTAGCCAAGTGTACTACACCTGCAGTTGAATATTTTCCTGATGTTTGTATATGACGTACATGATGTATTGGACGAGGAATACTTGTTAGGAGTAAGCCACGCCACGATCGTGATCAGCGTGTGCCTGTGTTGGTCGAGTCCGGACGCTGGTGCGTGGCCGCGTCCGTGGCTGTGGCGAGTGGAGTCTCCGAGCCGTGCGGACATGCAGTCGTCTGGGCGCTGCATGTAGCGAGCCGGCCGAGTCTCCGTGTGGCAGTTCCTGTATGCGTGCGTTGTGCGTGGGCGCTGCGTCTCCTGCTGGCTACAAAGCCGGCCACGTCCATGAGTTGTTAGCTGGATGAGGTTAGTTAGCTAGCTTAGTGCGTGGAGTTAGTGGCCGGTGTGGTGGCCGGGTCAGGTGTGCGTGCGTGCGTGTGTGTGTGCACGGGTATAAAACCCCTCCCTTATGTACTACTTGTAGTGCGTCGAAATGAGCTGAGCCTAGGAGAACCAGAGATGAGCGTAGTCTCCGCCGGGACTGTGGTGCGCGCCCGGTCGGCAGGAGAGAGGGCTCCTCTGGGTAGGCTGCGGTTTGTTGCCAAGCCCGGGTATGTGCCCAGTAAAGATTAGGCTGTTCGTGCGGCGTGGCGTTTGTGCGCCAGAAATACTTGTGTCCCTCTCCTTCTTCCACCTACGTCCGAGCGAGTGTGAGATCGAGTTGGTCCGGGGTTTGTCCCAACAATACTCCTATCCATGACGCTTTCCTTTCCCTCCATGGCATCACCCGCCCCATCTCTCCCTCCATGGCATTGCCCTACCATATTTCCTCCATGCCACGACAAAGCATGTCCCTGCCGCCTTCCCTTCCATCCATGGCGTCGCCCGCACCCACCTATCCCCACCATGGTGTTGTCCCTGCCATCTCTCCTCCACGCCACGGCGAAGCCCGTCCCCGCTGCCTCCCCTTCCTTCCAAGGCATCGCCCGCACCCTCCTCTCCTCGCCATGGCGTCGCCAACGTCTTTCTCTATGACGTCACCGGCGTCCTGCTGCTCTCTCTCGAAGACCGAAACATGTTTATACTTTTACCCCCCTCACAAGTTGATGTCTTTGTTTACATGGACCTGATAGAAAAGGTTATCACATGATCGCTATGGTCACTATGGAAGCGTCCAACTGGTCCACCATTACAAGTAGTATATGCATGATTCTTTTGGCTCGATTGGAGGGCCTAATAAATCAACGGCTAGAGTTGGCACAAAAATTCAATGGAAGAGTCATATTAGAAGGCCCTGCATGAAGTGTGTTAGAGGCATAAAAGATTAGACAAGTGCATGGATGAGTTTGCTTCCAACTCCTAAGCAAGTTTATGGCCGAACATCATGATGTCTAAAGAACAAACATCACCATTGAGTTGTTAAAAATGAACAGCACCAGCATCTTGTCATTGGCCTCTCAAAGGGTTATCACTAGCTACTGCTCCTCAAAGTTAGAGCGATGATTCTATCAAGTTGAGAACCAATCTAGGGCTTCTCTCTCCCCACCCCTCGACGGCTAGGGTAAACTCCCCCCTCTAAGCTTCGCCGGCGAGCCTGTGAACTCGCCTCCCCTTTGCCTGCTGCTTCGGCAGTCGGTGGCGGGGAGGGGAATCCCGGTGCCTCCGCTCCGGTTAGTAGTTTAGGCTAGTTTATTTTTTTTTGTCCTCATAGGTGCAGCGCTCAGGCGGATGGCAGCGCTTCTTCTTCGTGTTTGTCTTCCAGACTTTGATCCTCCTCGAGTTTGTCCAATCTGGACGTAGTCGACGAAGCTCCAGTGTAGATTCG
Source organism: Thinopyrum elongatum (assembly GCA_011799875.1). Taxonomy (NCBI): domain Eukaryota; kingdom Viridiplantae; phylum Streptophyta; class Magnoliopsida; order Poales; family Poaceae; genus Thinopyrum; species Thinopyrum elongatum. The sequence goes on from CM022303.1 coordinate 18,467,256, forward strand.
CGTCGTCTCCTTGGGACGGTGATGTTAGGGTTTCTCGCCACGTGACGAGATTTGATGTCAGGTGCTTCACATCTATTCAAGAGTTCAACGACGTCGACTGCGCCTCCAGGGTGCTGGTTCTTAGGGCACGTGCACGAAGACTTCCCTACTGTCATTGACATGGTCAAGCCGGCTCCGGTAGGGGAGCGGCGACAACGGCGTTTCAATGGCTCGTTTTGACGGCGGTAGTGGTCGTTCGGTGGTCTCGAAATCTTGATGTAATTTTTATTATATTTGAGGTACTTTGTACTTTTGATGAACTTTAATAATAGATCTGGATCATTTTAAGAAAAAACTTTGGTCGACTTGGCGCTACTTATTTTGATGGCTCGCGCCCTCTTTTTCTCCTTTTCATGTAGTTAGGCTCACTACCCAGTGAGAAATGACAAATAAACAGCGAGAAAGCGCGCGCATGTTGGCAATATTTTGGTCAATTAGGTCTCCTTCCCTCGCTCAAATCCGCGCCTCCAGAAGCCCAAATTCCCCTTCTCTCTAGAAGCATCTCCTATCCAAGATCCAGATGCGCTGACCACCATCCTGCCGTTCCCCACCGTTGCCCGCATCCAAGCCGCCCCGCCGTGTCCCCTGCCGGACTGTCGTGTCCCACCGCAGCCCGTCTCCCCACTGCCTCCCCTCCGTCCCGCTGTGTCCCCTGCATCAGCACCGCACTGTCGTGTGCCCCGCCGCCCGGTCGTGCCCCACGCCGCACTGCCCTGTCGCGCCCCCTCTTCTTCCCCTTGCATACCTCGTCATGACGGCCGCGCTGACCATGGCCACGCCAGCAAGGATGACGGCGACGCGTGACCCATGGTGACCTTGCCCCTGCTGGTAGTTGGACGACCACCGGATCTACCCGACATCGTACACCCTCTTTCTCTCCAACATGTCTCTCTCACTCTATGGTTTTACCTGTGTGCCAGAACTCGTGCTTCCATCAAGAATTTCCCATATTACATATTGTCAATGCCTGCTCACTGTAGAGAGATATATTTCTTTCACTATAAATCTGTATATTCAGGAGATCAATAGATTACTTGGGGATAATCATGTGACATTATTTTTGAACTATCAAGTTGTTATTATTAATTTGAGTACTTTCTAATTGGTAAAAAAGAGTAAATCCAGAAATAGATTGACATGAACAGCAACAAGAGAAACTCAGTTAGCGGAGTTGTGATCTTAAGTTTTTGTTGTATCAGGAGGTTTCTCTACCAACTAGGCATTCCTCTTTGATCTTATTGCCATGTAAGTATGCAACATTGTCGCTCAATGCCTCAGTTTCAACAAAATGTAGGAATTTGAACTTTGTACTGAAGAATATGTTGTGCAAACTGACCACCATGTCCATCTAGTATCTACTATTATGTCAATGTGATTTCGATCTCTAGTTGTATACTATGATGATTACGTTGTTGGTTTGTTTGCACAAATGAAACCATTGGTTTTTCACTCTTTATTTATCATCGAATTGCCTTCTTTATCTGCAGGAACATGTTCTTACCGGTGGTCAGGGTCTGATGGTTGATGGATACTGTCATCTAACTCAGGCTCTTGCACAAGAAAGCTTCTTGAGGTGATGTTATGTAGTTTGAGCTTATCAACGTACTTGCGAGCCTTTGGAACTAACCACTTGGTGTATCCCTATTCTTTTGCAGACTTTGGCAACTAAAAAAGGAGTGCCTATCAACGAAATTCCCCCATCTCCAGTTCCACCTCCTGTTTGTTCACCATCTCTTGCAGATTTTTGGAAACAAACCACCAGCTTTGTGTGCTCAGCAACACACAGTTCATGTAAGTTCTCTACCCAATACCCATGAATGCTTGTGTTGCTGCTGTTTTCTACCCAATACCCATGAATGATTGCTGCTTGGCTGCTTGCTGTTCCCAGTCAATTAGCAATTTCAGAATCAAATTAATTGGGCACGCAATTGATTTAGTGCAAATCATCGTTGTATGTGTTTTTCTAGTTCGTCTAGTGATAATAATCTGGGACAGATTTGGTCTGGCCTAGCACATATATTTCAGGAAAGTAAGTATCACAGATTCAGCGTAGCCTAGCACATATCTTTTAGGAATGTAAGTATCACAGAATCAGCGTAGCCTAGCACATATCTTTTAGATCAAGGTGGGGTTTTAGTGTTCTTTACTGGGCTGTGCTCACGACTCACAAAGCAGTATCATGTGCTGTGCAAGCTGCCGAAACACTAGGAGAGGTACATACTCAGCGTACTGCAGTATTTAGAACATTCAGTCATGAATCAAAATCTTTTTTAGGATAGGGATGAATCAAAATCTTAATCCAATATTATGTCAAACTATCCTAAGCATGGTAATTAACGTTTGTCAATTTCGTTCCTGGTCCAGATGATTTACACAGCACAAAAACATCCATGTACGTCGGCAGGTTGTCCCAGCAAGCAAAAATTTCACTACACAACGCTTTTAGTAATTATCACTAAAGCTTCGTGTCGTGCTTTGATATGCGAGGTTGATAGGAGCAGTAGACAATGCTTTGGTGATAAAACTTTTGTTCCGTCAAACTGAAAATATTAATCTGTCCTGTGAAATGAGAATGATAATATATATCACGACACATATATTGATGTTTGGTTCCATACTAGAAGTTCAAACAAGTGTGAGATATGCCAGCAGATGTTCTTCCTAAATATTTTTGTCGGTTGTTGATAGACTTTAGTTATTATTTACTTGATATAGGCAAGTTATTGTAAATATTCCTCACGGAGACACAAGCAGTATATGCACTCCATTTGACATATTACCTTATTAATCTTCAAGACGTACTTATGAAAATGTACTCGTTTGAATTATATGGAATTATATATATCATATTCTATTGATTGCACTTTCTAGTATCTCCATACCACCGTTAAATAAATCTCCTGGAAATATATAGTGGACAGTATGCTACAAAAAAGGTGCGAAATGAATTTCTTTCTCGGGCAGTAATTTTGTTTTCCAGTGTGCAGTCAGGCTTTTGGATTTGGAGGGTTGATTCAACTTATAGAAGGGGTCGTATGCACCAAAGAGTAGTACACATGGACATGCTCGTGGGGTCTGCGAAGCTATGCAGCCAGGTGAAGGTGGCATATCCATGTTTGCATCTTCTCTTCTCATAAATCTTATATGGAGAAATATAATTCAGGAAATAACTATGCAGGTGGAGCAGTACCAGTTTTCAATAAATATGATCCACCAACTATATGAAGGCACAGTAATTTGAACCATTCAAATTTTGTTAAATGTGTTAACTAGCCGAATTTTCTCGAAAAACATTGCCATTATTTTCTAAAACATTGACAGGTGTGACAACGCGCTCCTTTATGTCCTAGCTAGTGTCTACTGTTAGAAAACTTCTTGCGAGTACTTTGGTTAGGTACTAGCAAGCATGCGCGCGCACGCACACACACACACACACACATGCCCGACCCAGCAACAAGCACGCACGTACAACACAACGCAGATGCTAATGCTCTGCTCCTGATTTGTCAATATTATGCAAATGCTTTGCTTTGATCTACTCTACCACTGAAATTTTTGCACCGGGGGCCACTTTGCATGTGCTTGCTCATGTACTGACCTGATCGATAGTTGTCGATAGTTGTATACAACAAGTTAGTATTGATTTGTACAGGACCTAAGTAGAATTGTCTGAACTTTTTTTTTTGGGTGGTTACTTACCACACATCTGCCACGTGGTGACTGTCAGAACTCTTAATGCAATAGCGCAGCAGTTTACTACTGCGTGGGATTAAATGGGATTATGTGGGAAGCAGATGCAGCATGGTTGATGGCGGGCTGCCCACGAACACCCGCATACCAGATGTGTGAAGATGTGGGCATCCTGCTATTAGTCCCACTTGTAGCCTGAATATGTATCCCTAACGAAGTGAATGGTCATGACAATCTTCCTGAACTATGACCATGTAAGTGTATCCATTGACATATTGTTCATGCAAATTCTATTATCATTGACGTCAAATGCTAATATTGATCATAATATAGGTTGCTTCCAAAGTAGTTTCCAAGACTTCAACGTATCCAAACAATCGGAATGTTGCATATGCTACTATTCAGATTACTGATCCAGAAACTAAGGCTGGTGATATTGAGTTAGGTACCGAATTTGCATGTGTGTGCATAGATGAAACTATTCTGGATAATGAGGAGTAAGGGAAGTTGAAGTTTCTACTTTTGCTTCAGGATACTTAATTGCCTCGCCTCGAGCTTTTGTAAGTTAAAGTCTTTTCTTCCATATTCCAAAATTATATTTGTGTACATTTAATCACATAACTGTAAGGTCCAATTTTCTTTTACAGATTCAAAAGAAGGATAATTGAGTTGCAGCTGAATTCTCCGGTTGGATCAAGAAGCAAATAAAATTAGAAAAATTTACTTAGCAATAACCGTAGTTCACATTGATAGATGAAAAAGAATGTAGTATCATGCTCAAGATCTTTTTCTTTGTTTGAATTGATGCAAATGCTATGGTGTAATATTCTCCATAGATATGTTCTATGTAGTCAAATTAATATAAACGATATGTTGTTGCACCAATAATATTGGTATTTGTTTATTGTAATGCATATGTATCCTACACTGTTGTATATTCATACTAAATATCTTGATATTTTTAATTTGTGTATGTGTCGTGCTTCAGTTTTTCTCATTTTCATGGTGCCAAGCATCAAAATAAATAATCGAGTATTTGGGCAATTGTAGCGATTTTATTAAATAAATGTATATTCCATAAAATGGGTACTTAATTTTGTGGTTAATAATTAAAAACAAAATACATTAATTATGTTGCCATACTAATATAGTAGTGTTACTGATGGTGTTACCGTAGCTACAAATGTGTTACTAGGTAGTTGACAATTATAAATTATTGTGTTATGATATTTGGATATTATGTTACAAGTTGTGTTACTATATGTACAAAAACATGTTACCACAATGTTTTATGTCTACAACAATATGTTACTATGGGTGTTACTATAGTTATAAAAATGTGTTACCAGCACAATTGGTAACACATAATATGCATGTTACTATATCGTAAGAGTAACACAATTTTCAATATATAGTAACAATTATTATATGTGACAGTGGACACCACTTAATAACACGGTCTAATGGAACACATTCTAGAATGTGTTACTATATGACTTAGTAACACTGTTTTGGATCTGTAGTAACATAACACTGTGCTACCAAAGCTCTGTTCTGTTGTAGTGTCCGCAGTCCTCCTTCCGCAGTTTTCAGCATGGCGAGCACCTCGTTTGGTGTCTTCTCCATCCCATTCATGTTGTAGTTCATGATAAAACCGTCGTAAGACGGGGGGAGTGAAGCAAGCAACATGTCCATCATATGGGCTGTTGGAATTGGAAATTCCAGGGTTTTAAGCCATTCAGCGTAGCCAATCATATTGACCACGTGCTCGCCAACTGAACTTCTCTCAGCCATCTTGCACTCCATCATGGTCTTTGTTACATCGTAACGTTCAGACCGTGCATTTTGCTTGAACAAAGCATCCAATGCCCAGATCATATCTCGGGCGTTATGTAATTCAAAATGTTTTTGAAGCTCTGGACTCATGCAAGATAGCATGAGGCACTGCACTAAATTGCAGTCATCATCCTTAGTAGCCCAGACATTTTGTTCATCTTCCGGGGTAGTTTCCGCCGGTTTAGCTGGAAGAGTCATGTCAAGCACATACACTTTCTTAGTGTAGGGTAACGCAGCAGAAAACAAAAATTTTCCGACCTAAGCACCAGCCCAGGACCACTATGGAGACTGCATACAAGGTTTGATCATTTTCGTTACCGACTCGAAGCGCAGCGGAAGTAGAGTCGATGACGATCGGCGGTGCAGATCCCCGCAGCTAGGATTTACAACCTCCCAACCGCGAGGATGTATACCCTCGTCTTCCCTTCGGACAGCCCTCCGGGAGGCTGTCGAACAGTCCCCCAGACGATGTCGCGGACAGCCCTTCGGGAGGACCTTCGAAACTCGAACGGTCACTCGGACAGCCCTTCGGGAGGACTCACAGAACTTGGACCGTCACTTGGACAGCCCTTCGGGAGGCACTCTCGAACAGCCCCTCGGGCACTAAGATCGAAACTACGACCTCTCTACAGAGTTGCACACATACGGTGTCATCTATCCGGCCGGGCTTCGCCGTCCAGAACTAGTTCCCACCGGAACCCAGACAGCCTTTCGGCTCTACGAAACTATTTCGCTGGGAGGGAGAGAGAATGCCAGATCATGCATGGCTTGTGTGAGAGCTAAGGATGGGGAAATGGCTGCCAAGATCACTCCTATATATAGGCTAGCCAAGGGGTAAAATTGTCACACAAAAACCCCAAAGTGCCCTTGGAATATCCCTTTCCAAAAGGGAATATGCCATATGGGAGTGCCATGTGGAGCACCATGGTGCTCCACCTCCTTGGCCGGCCACCCTTGGGGGGGGACCCCCCCCCATGAGGTGCCATGCCCTCCTTCCCCTTCTAGAAGGCCCTTTTGGAATTTCCAAAAAGGTGCTTTCCATAAAATTCCCAAAAAGCACTTTCACTATTCACGACGACATTTTTCAGCGTCCGTTCGAACTGAAAATATTTATGTGGGCTTACAACATTTCCAGTACCCACTAAAATAATTTTCAATGCGTTCTGGAACAATTCCAGTTTAGTGATTTCATCTGCGAAAAGCATCTGAAGCGGTTCCGGCAGCCCCGGAACATTTCCGGTTTTTCTTCCAGAAAATTCCCAGAAGTTTCCAGAATGATTCTGGTATCCTCCAAGAATTATCAGGCATGTGCCGAAACCATTTTGACTTAATGGTATCCCCTGAAACAACTTTTCAGTTTCACCGGAACTCATCCGGTGACCTCTCTCTGCGGAACTTTTCCGCTGTCCGAAACTTTTCGGTGTCCGAAACTTTTTCGGTGATTTTCTCTCAGACTCCCTGTCTAGTATTCAGCAGATAGATGACCCTTAAGCGTGTGACCCTATAGGTTCGGTGAAGTACAGACATGACACGGAACCCCTTCCGATCAATGATCAACATCGGAGCCGTGGACACCCATATTGACCCCTATACCCACACGAATGAATATTCGAGTGAACCTCCAGTTGCCGTGTGCTATTCCTGTTGGTTCGTGATATGTTACAAATACCCGAGGTGAGACATGTTGGCATTCCCGTGGATCAACACTTGTCCACTATGCTAGTTACCTCGTTACCGGTATTGTTCTCTTTTCTCGTTACCATGTTCCGGCATCCCCGTGATCAAATCACAAAGTGTCTGGCCAGACGATGATGGATACCGTAACACCGAGAGGGCCCAGAGATATCTCTCCATCGCCGGAGGAGCAAATCCCAATCTTGAGCTATCAAGTTACTTGACACACTTTTCCATGAACCCGTAAGCCGCCGTAATAGCCACCCATTTACGGATGACGTTTAACAAACCCCAAAGTTCATGAAGCAAGCATGAAGAAACTCGATACTCTCATGGTCTAAGGAATCATGCAAACATTAACCATCTCTGTGTTATTAACCATTAACTTGTGACGAAAGAACCTCATAGCATAACATCAATCGGGTCGATTCAACACAAATGTTCTGTTAACATTGTGCCCTCAAAATTGTTGGCATAGTCATGCCCATGATCAGGAAAACAGGATCATCATGCAATACTTGAGCCAGTCATAGAGGCTTGACTAGGAATACATTTTATCATTTATTATTCCACACGTGCATATGAGTCTTCCTCCGAGCCTCGTTTTATTTGCAGACTCGAGAACCATAGCAGTTATAGCATGGAACATAAACCTAATTATGAACAGGGAGATAATCAATAACATTTATTATTGCCTCTAGGGCATATCTCCTACAGACTCCCACTTGCACTAGAGTCAATAATCTAGTTAATGCTAATGCACTTTACACCTGTGGCACACCGGTGTAAATATGCTTCGCTTGTGGTATAGCCTGAATGTCCAACGGATCTGACGACTTCAGCTCCGTGTGTATCTTTGCATATCCTCGCGTCTTCACGCTTTCACAAAATTCATATTTTGTGTGGACTTGGCTTGGTATGTATGCGAATCACAGGTCGAACCTGAATTCCTCAGACTGAGTTATGGAGCAACTACTTGCAGTAGTGTCCCATTGACAAAAGCCATCTTGGAACCATACTAAGTTCATGAATGAACTATATGATTCAACATCTTCTTTGTCGCTTTTAAAAGCGGCAACATACTTTGCCTCTGTTATAGAATTTGCCACAGTAACTTGTTTGGAACAATTTCCAACTACCGTGTCACCATATTGTGTATTGCACAAAACCCTTAACATAAATCGAAAATCGCTTGGAGCATGGATGAAGACTGTATCGATGTAACCTTTTACAACGAACTCTTCATGATCTCCGCTTGCGAGAAAACATGTCATCAGTGCTACTATAGTACTTAATGATCCTTTTTCACTGTTGTCCCATGATCAGTACTTTTGATCACTTTGGTATCTATACTTGCAACAACTTTGGGAGTATTGGACATATCTGGTTGTTTTTACATACCATGGAATACATGATTAATCCAAACACAAGAGTGTGTGGAATCTCCATCATGTATTTTGCTCATCAGTGTTTTGGGACACCGAGTCTTGCAAAAACTCTTTCCATGTGACTTCGGCAAGAATCACTCCTTGACGTTTTTAATGCTAAAAGGTTTTAGCATCTTGTCAATATGTATCTTTGCTTAGCCCTATTAGGTAAATCTATCTCCATAGATCATCATGCCTAATATAAAGGCTATTTAGCCCAAGCACTTCATTGAAAAACTATTTTCAAATGAAGTCCTAATTCGTGTCAAGAATTTTAATTCCAATTAACAATGTGTCAAGCACACAAGGTTTTTAGAAATTTTATTATGCTCCCACTTACTTTCTTGAATTACAAGTATCTTCGTTACCCATTGATGAAGTCAAAACCCTTTTTGACCATTTCATCAAAACACGAAGATTCCAACTCCTCTTTGCTCTCTTCTGTCCATCGCTGGAACTCTGAAGTTTGCACCCTTACTAGCATCCTCTGGATTGACAAAATACCTTGGACTGTAACACATGCAAGTCCTTGGTTTCATTTCCATCAGATGGAAATCCTTTTGTCATCCATTGTTTTATATCTCATGATATGAAATATGTATTAATTGCTAGTTCAACCCGAACCGACTTTAAGCATCGCTACGGTGAAGCAACCTCATCGTAGTCAACTCCTTGAACTTGTATATTGCAACAAGTCGAGCTTTATGGATAAAACATTTTTATTCGTATCAGTTATAGTTCCATAAATATTCGTCAGACTCTAAGTCTTCCGAAAGGTGTATCAAGGTTTTAATCTTGAATCACTTATATGGAAACTATCTCGGATTGTATTGGCATTTAGCCAATTCCGGAGTCAGGGCCCATCAACGCTTCCTTGTGTATCGTAGGTATACTGTTGTCTAACAACAATATCTCGTTTGTGCACCTGAGAGGTTTGCACGAGCCTTGCCTACGTGGTTCAGCTGCAAGTTCGACCGAAGTCCATACATTTTATTGTAGAGACTTCCGTATCAGTCGCAGTAGGAAACTCTGGAATTGCTTCCAAGGTCTCTTTCCTTTGACCTGATGACGAAGATACTGTTTATCTTGTCGAGTTGCACTATTCTCCCACTCACCTTTTGAAAGAACCATTTTCTTCAAAAAGCATACCGTTCTTTGTGGCAAACCTATTTGCCTCGGTATAGTGAGGGAGGAATACCCAATTACTTGGGATAACCTACAAAGTAGCACTTGCCTGATTTGAAATAGGTTTGTAACCTTTTACACAAGCCCCATATTCCAAATGTTAAGAAAAGATATGACATGGTTGGGCATACCATACCATGGTGTCATTTCAACAGACCCGATTGAGCTCTTTTCAGTGTAAAAGCCGCAGTCTCTAAAGCATCACCTTAAAAGGGATAATGGCAAATTTATTTATGTCATCTTTGATCTTACCATGTCATAAATGGTTCGATTACATCTTCACGGACTTTCCACTCACAGTGGTGTTCCGGGAGGTGTAAGTTATGAAACTCTTTTCACAACTCATCAGACATTCGCTAAACTTGTAACTCAAATATTTCTTTCTGCAATCGAATTGTAGAAACATAATTTTCTTGTTACAATAACTTCTACTTCATTTTGAAAACCTTTCAAATGATTTCAAAAGATCCAGACTTACGTCTCATCAAGTAAATATCCACATATCTACTTGAGTCATTTCTGAAGATAGATAAATCCACTACTTGCAACAACATTTATCGGACTACATATATCAAAATGTATGATCACCAATAAGTTCTTTGCTCGTTCCTTATGGCCTGTGAACGGTATTTCAGTCACTTTACTTTTCGGAGGAAAGTTGCAAGTGTGAGGTGATTCAAAATCAAACGACTTCAAAATCCATCATAATGGAATTTTCCATGCGGGTTTCTCCAATGTGACCAAATGCAGTGCCACACTTGTGTGGTATTCTTTTAGTCTTATGACATTTAGCGTCAGTGTTATGGATGTATCATATTACCATCAATATTCATAACATACGTCCCATCTAGGATGGAAGCATGGCCCTTCATGTTATTCATAATACTGAACAACAATTGTTGTTTTTATGAACAACTCTTTTGCAACAAACATTGTGCAACGAGCTAGAGTGTATGAAACTCTAAAATGAATTATGAAAGTAAACCCAGAGGTAATGTATTATTATCAATATTCATAACATACATCTCATTCATAATGAAAGTATGGCCCTTATGTTATTCATAACATCGAACATCAAAAGTTCTCTTATAAACAACCTTCTTGCAAGATACCTTATGCAATGGGCTAGAGTTTGTGAAACTCCAAACGAATTATAAAAATAAATACAGACGGTAATACACCGATGGAAGGTATAGTAACATTTACTATGTTCCCTGTGTATACCTAAACCTCATTTCTGGCTAGTCTTTCAGGCCATAGTAGTTCTTACATCGAGTTGCAACAGAAAGCAATCGAGCGGGTATCTTTGTGATTAACTCACAATACCCAAGAATCAGTGATTAACAATTTAATCATAATTCCCAAGAACTATATCTTTGACCAGCCTTCTATACATCAAAAACTTGTATGACATTCATACATGAGCTGGATATTCCAGTCTTCTTTCTTATTGCCTTTATACTTCTAACAGTTTAACTTTCAGTATTTCTCCTACTCTCAGAAGAAGCACCCAACTTAAGAGTGGCGTTAGCCCTGGACTTCCTAGGCATGAAAGTTTCACTAACACCCTTCAGACACTTCCTTTCTCTTTAAGTTGTTGTTTTATTCACCTTTCATCATATGACAGGCGTTCTTCTGGATCCCTCTCTTATCAGTCTAATGCATAGTAAACTCCTTTACTAATAGTTTACAAACAAACATTGCTTTGGATATCTCATATCTTTTAGCCTTTGTCTGTCTCTGAAAATGATTTTCAGATTCCATGAATATCACATAACTATCCAAACTTTCGAAGTTCGGGTCTCATGGAAGCAAATGTATTGCACTTGACTGAAACGGAATTCTAGCTTTTGGATCGAAGGACGAGAGTCACATGATCCATAGCATAAGCGAAAGAATACCGAAAGTATGCGATAGGACAAAGTCCTTCTCGGCACTCTTGAGGACAATCCTCACATTACGTTACCAACCGTAAAGTTTTAACCAGATATTTAACAGCTATTCAATTTTAACAGGGAAGGTGGAAATGCGAGCCATTATTCTACAACTATTATGCAAATCACACTTAGACAGTGTTCAAAATTAATTGCACTGAGAATTAAACAAGTTAATTCTACAGTGCGCTCCCACTCAAATCAATATCTCTCATAATTGATTGTGAGTGATTCAAGATCCATATTACAATTCAACGCCAAGGATGTGTCCATCTCAAGTGATGAGAATTGCAATCGGTAGGCCAACTTGCCAATCACATCTCTATGTGACTCTTGTTCATCTTTCGATGGGCGTGTTCCGAGCTCAGGACGCTCCTCCAGAACGTCAAGACAACCAAGTGATCTCACTGCGAGGTCTCAACTCACCCGCCTCACACTTCCCTAATCGTTCGCACCCATGTGTCCATGTGATGCCCCGAAAAGTTAGGTGCCGTGACGGTGCTACACTTGGGAGAACACTAACTACTTGATATTTTTGTGAGAGATCACCCTAATAAAAGCGACTACCACGCAATCAAAAAGGGTGCATCATAAGGGATAAACATCTCAGGCAATTCATAATAGCATGATATGGTATAGCCCTTTCTGACGGAGAAGTCTTGTATTTCTTCGTCTTTGGCATTCGCGTCGGTGTTCACCTTCGCGAAGATTTCCACCACCTTGTCGATGCACCAGATAATATTGCTATCTCTATAGCTAATAAAATAATGCATTACACAAGGTTGACACGCAGGTCATTTAAAGTGCAATCATATGGCTCCAGCCATCATGCCAAATCATGACACGCAGGTCATGTTAATTAATTTACATCATATAGTCATCTCATACATAATCAAATTATTATGAGCACTGCTATACCACATCACATGCACATGCAAACCCTCCTGCAAAACCAAGTTAGACGTCTCTAATCGGTTCATGCAAAAACTTGTTTTACGTGGCTTCTAAGGTTTCGAAACAAACCGAAGCTACCAACGTCCATCATCAAGTATGATAATCCAAGCGCTAGTTTAACAATGCGGGGTGTATGAAAACCGAGATAATAAAATCTCGAGCCCCATACTGAACTTCGTCATACGCATGACCCCCGTGCAGATCATATCTGCATTGCCCTTTCGTCTGCGAAACATCCATCTTTCTTTGACTAAAGTGGAACCCAAAGAACTGTTAGCACTTCGTTAATCTGTCAATCAGCATACTCAGGAGCAGCATGAAAGGATCGCGGATTGCCAGAACTTTGTGAGATTCCACAATGCTGTCAAGATCAGGACTACGCAAATTCAAGGGAAGCAACAAGAACATCGGGTAACAGATTTCATCTGCTACCCGCACAAATAATTTTCAGTAATAGAACTCATCTACTACCTAATTATATTGTGCAACACCCATACATCTCCATGTATTCTAGATCGCAACCTGCATCTACGCATAGCACGGCTCATGATGCCACTGTAGGGTAACGCAGCAGAAAACAAAAATTTTCCGACCTAAGCACCAGCCCAGGACCACTATGGAGACTGCATACAAGGTTTGATCATTTTCGTTACCGACTCGAAGCGCAGCGGAAGTAGAGTCGATGACGATCGGCGGTGCAGATCCCCGCAGCTAGGATTTACATCCTCCCAACCGCGAGGATGTATACCCTCGTCTTCCCTTCGGACAGCCCTCCGGGAGGCTGTCGAACAGTCCCCCAGACGATGTCGCGGACAGCCCTTCGGGAGGACCTTCGAAACTCGAACGGTCACTCGGACAGCCCTTCGGGAGGACTCACAGAACTTGGACCGTCACTTGGACAGCCCTTCGGGAGGCACTCTCGAACAGCCCCTCGGGCACTAAGATCGAAACTACGACCTCTCTACAGAGTTGCACACATACGGTGTCATCTATCCGGCCGGGCTTCGCCGTCCAGAACTAGTTCCCACCGGAACCCAGACAGCCTTTCGGCTCTACGAAACTATTTCGCTGGGAGGGAGAGAGAATGCCAGATCATGCATGGCTTGTGTGAGAGCTAAGGATGGGGAAATGGCTGCCAAGATCACTCCTATATATAGGCTAGCCAAGGGGTAAAATTGTCACACAAAAACCCCAAAGTGCCCTTGGAATATCCCTTTCCAAAAGGGAATATGCCATATGGGAGTGCCATGTGGAGCACCATGGTGCTCCACCTCCTTGGCCGGCCACCCTTGGGGGGGGACCCCCCCCATGAGGTGCCATGCCCTCCTTCCCCTTCTAGAAGGCCCTTTTGGAATTTCCAAAAAGGTGCTTTCCATAAAAATTCCCAAAAAGCACTTTCACTATTCATGACGACATTTTCCAGCGTCCGTTCGAACTGAAAATATTTATGTGGGCTTAGAACAATTCCAGTACCCACTAAAATAATTTTCAACGCGTTCTGGAACAATTCCAGATTAGTGATTTTCATCTGCGAAAAGCATCTGAAGCGGTTCCGGCAGCTCCGAAACATTTCCGGTTTTTCTTCCAGAAAATTCCCAGAAGTTTCTAGAATGATTCTGGTATCCTCCAAGAATTATCAGGCATGTGCCGAAACCATTTTGACTTAATGGTATCCCCTGAAACAACTTTTCAGTTTCACCGGAACTCATCCGGTGACCTCTCTCTGCGGAACTTTTCCGCTGTCCGAAACTTTTCGGTGTCCGAAACTTTTTCGGTGATTTTCTCTCAGACTCCCTGTCTAGTATTCAGCAGATAGATGACCCTTAAGCGTGTGACCCTATAGGTTCGGTGAAGTATAGACATGACACGGAACCCCTTCCGATCAATGATCAACATCGGAGCCGTGGACACCCATATTGACCCCTATACCCACACGAATGAATATTCGAGTGAACCTCCAGTTGCCGTGTGCTATTCCTGTTGCTTCGTGATATGTTACAAATACCCGAGGTGAGACATGTTGGCATTCCCGTGGATCAACACTTGTCCACTATGCTAGTTATCTCGTTACCGGTATTGTTCTCTTTTCTCGTTACCATGTTCCGGCATCCCCGTGATCAAATCACAAAGTGTCTGGCCAGACGATGATGGATACCGTAACACCGAGAGGGCCCAGAGATATCTCTCCATCGCCGGAGGAGCAAATCCCAATCTTGAGCTATCAAGTTACTTGACACACTTTTCCATGAACCCGTAAGCTGCCGTAATAGCCACCCATTTACGGATGACGTTTAACAAACCCCAAAGTTCATGAAGCAAGCATGAAGAAACTCGATACTCTCATGGTCTAAGGAATCATGCAAACATTAACCATCTCTGTGTTATTAACCATTAACTTGTGACGAAAGAACCTCATAGCATAACATCAATCGGGTCGATTCAACACAAATGTTCTGTTAACATTGTGCCCTCAAAATTGCTGGCATAGTCATGCCCATGATCAGGAAAACAGGATCATCATGCAATACTTGAGCCAGTCATAGAGGCTTGACTAGGAATACATTTTATCATTTATTATTCCACACGTGCATATGAGTCTTCCTCCGAGCCTCGTTTTATTTGCAGACTCGAGAACCATAGCAGTTATAGCATGGAACATAAACCTAATTATGAACAGGGAGATAATCAATAACATTTATTATTGCCTCTAGGGCATATCTCCTACACTTAGCACTCCTGAGGACAATCCTCAGGGTACGGACCCAGTCCGCATGGTTGTTTCTAGTAGCAGCTAACTTCTCTCTCTCTAACATCGGGCCTAAGCTGAACGGTGCGTTGCGAGCCATAAATTTGCACTAGTGAATAAAAGATTTTATTCTAAGGTGCGCTCCCACTCAAATCAATATCTCTCATAATTGATTGTGAGTGATTCAAGATCCGAATATCAATTCAACGTCATAGAATCATCACCTCATGACGAGGATTTCAATCGGTAGGCCAACTTGCTGATCACATCTCTATGTGACTCTTGTTCATCTTTCGATGCGTGTGTTCTGAGCTCAGGACGATCCCACCATGAACGTCAAGACAACCAAGTGATCTTGCTGCGAGGTCTGACCTCACCCGCCTTACACTTCTCCAATCGTTCGTACCCATGCATCCATGGCGCACCCCGAAAGGATAGATGCTGTGACGGTGCTACACTTGGGAGAACACTATCTACTTGATATTTTAAGTGAGCGATCACGATAATAAAAAGCGAATATCGCGCAATCAAAAGGTTGCATCATAAGGGATAAACATCTCAGGCAATTCATAATAGCATGATATGGTATAGCCCTTTCTGACGGAGAAGTCTTTTATTTCTTCGTCTTCGGCATTTGCGTCGGTGTTTACCTTCCCGAAGATTACCACCACCTTGTCAATGCACCAGATAATATTGAAGGAAATATGCCCAAGAGGCAATAATAAAGTTGTTATTTTATATTTCCTTATATCATGATAAATGTTTATTATTCATGCTAGAATTGTATTAACCGGAAACTTGATACATGTGTGGATACATAGACAAAACACCGTGTCCCTAGTAAGCCTCTACTAGACTAGCTCGTTAATCAAAGATGGTTAAATTTCCTAACCATAGACATGTGTTGTCATGTGATGAACGGGATCACATCATTAAAGAATGATGTGATGGACAAGACCCATCCGTTAGCATAGCATATTGATTGTTCAGTTTTATTGCTATTGCTTTCTTCATGTCAAATACATATTCCTTTGACTATGAGATTATGCAACTCCCGGATACCAGAGGAATACCTTGTGTGATATCAAACATCACAACGTAACTGGGTGATTATAAAGATGCTCTACAGGTATCTCCGAAGGTGTTTGTTGGGTTGGCATAGATCGAGATTAGGATTTGTCACTCCGAGTATCGGAGAGGTATCTCTGGGCCCTCTCGGTAATGCACATCATAAGAAGCCTTGCAAGCAAAGTGACTAATGAGTTAGTTGCGGGATGATGCATTACGGAACGAGTAAAGAGACTTGCCGGTAACGAGATTGAACTAGGTATGAAGATACCGACGATCGAATCTCGGGCAAGTAACATACAGATGGACAAAGGGAATAACATATGTTGTCATAACGGTTCGACCGATAAAGATCTTCGTAGAATATGTAGGAGCCAATATGAGCATCCAAGTTCCTCTATTGGTTATTTACCAGAGAGGTGTCTCGGTGATGTCTACATAGTTCTCGAACCCGTAGGGTCCGCACGCTTAACGTTCGATGATGATTTAGTATTATATGAGTTATGTGATTTGGTGACCGAATGTTGTTCGGAGTCCCGGATGAGATCACGGACCTGACAAGGAGTCTCGAAATGGTCAAGAGGTAAAGATTGATATATAGGACGATGGTATTCGGACAATGGAAGTGTTCCAGAGGGTACCGGGTATATATCGGGTCACCGGAAGGGGTTCCGGGCACCCCCGGCAAAAGATATGGGCCTAATGGGCCAAGAGGGGAAACACAGCAGCCAGCAGGGGCTGCTGCGCCCCCCATATGGGCCGCACCTGAGGGGAAGGAAAGAAGGGAAGAGAGAAGGAAGGGGAGGGATTCGGCCTCCCCCTTCCTTCCCTCCTCCCTCCTCCTTCCTTTCCCCTCCGGTAAATAAGGAAGGGGGGCAGGCTGAATTGGGGAGGCGCCCAAGTAGGATTCGTCCTACATGGGGCGCCCCCTGCTGCTCCCCTCCCTCTCCCACCTATATATACATGGGGAGGGGGCGCCTAGAACATACAACAACATCTGTTAGCCGTGTGCGGCGCCCCCCCCTCCAAAGATTACACCCTCGGTCATATTCTCGCGGTGCTTAGGCGAAGCCCTGTGCGGATCACTTCGCCATCACCGTCACCACGCCGTCATGCTGACGGAAATCATCTACTTCCTCGACACTTTGCTGGATCAAGATTTCGATGGACATCATCGAGCTGGCACCCTCCAAAAAGTTCTAGGCGTGTGCCGAAACCATTTTGACTTAATGGTATACTCCGAAACAATCTTTTCGGCTTTACCAAAACTATTCCGGTGTTCTCTCCGGAACTCTTCAGTTGTCTCCGAAACTTTTTCGATGACTTTCTCTAAGACTCCCTGTCTAGAATTCAGCAGATAGATGACCCTTAAGCGTGTGACCCTGTAGGTTCGGTGAAGTATAGACATGACCGGAACACTTTCCAATCAATGATCAACAGCGGAACCGTTGACACCCATATTGATCCCTATACCCACACAAATAAATATTCGAGTGAACCTGTTAGTTGCCGTGTGCTATTCCTGTTGCTTCGCGATATGTTACAAAAACCTGAGATGAGACTTATCGGCATTCCCGTAGATCCAAAATTTGTCTACTATGCCAGTTACCTCGTTACCGGTTTTGTTCTCTTTTCTCGTTTCCGCGTTCCGGCATCCCAGTGATCAAATCACATTGTATCTGGCCAGACGATGGTGGATACCGTAACACCGAGAGGGCCCTAAGAATATCTCTCCATCATCAGAGGAGAAAATCTCAATCTAGAGCTATCAAGTTACTTGTCATACTTTTTCGTGAACCCGTAAGCCGCCGTAATAGCCACACTGTTACAGATGACGTTTAACAAACCCCAAAGTTCATGAAGCAAGTACGAAGGAACTCGATACTCTCATGGTCTAAGGAATTATGCAAACGTTAACTTTCTCTGTGTTATTAACCATTTACTTATGACGAATGTATCTCATAGCATAACACCAATTCAGGTCGATTCAACACAAATGTTCTTCTAACATTGTGCCCTCAAAATTGCCGGCATAGCCATGCCCATGATCAGGAAAGCAGGATCATCATGCAATACTTGAGCCAGTCTTAGAGGCATGACTGGGAATACATTTTACTGTTTATTACACCACACGTGCATATGAGTTTCCCTCCGAGCCTCGTGGATATTGCAGACTCAAGAATCATTTCAGTTATAGCATGGAACATAAACATCCATTTCAAACTTGGAGATACAAAATAACTGTTATTCTCCGCCTCTAGGGCATATCTCCTACATGCTTATAGTTATTATGATATCGAACAAATTGAAGAATTTGTTGCTTTTAAGGGATCTTATGAAGTTGCTTCTTTGATCGAAAAATATGATGCTACTCTCTACAAATCTGAAAATTTTGACATACTTAAATATTATTATGAAAACTATGCTCCTAATGCCTATGTTAATGAATTTATTGAGAGAATGTCTGCTGCTTTGGAAGAGAATAATGATATGCTTGAATCCATAGATAATTATGATTCCATTGATTCGATTGAAATATCCCCTCTTGATGAACGTGATACTTTGCTATTCTTATGGCCATGATGCCAATATTAATGATGCTTATAGAGATGAATTTGCTATAGTTCCTTATATTAAAAATGAAATTATTGCTATTGCACACACACTTGATAGCTCCTTGAATGAAAAGCATGATTGCAATGATGTTATTATAAATTCTATGAATGTCAATTATGCTAATGATATGCAAAGCTACAAGCCTGGGGATGATGATTTTGTTATGTCCACTACTTATTATAATGATCATGATTAGAGTGATGATGCTTCTTATGATCTTAAAAATTTATTGAAGCCTCATGACGAATATGATATTGATAATAATGTTTGCAATAATATTGAAAGTGGGTTTCGAAGAGTGTAAACTTTAGGTAAAAATAGTCCCACATATTTGGAGAGTGTTCAATCTTATGAAATCTTTGATAAATGTGGGTTTGAAGAGGTCATGACTTTAGTTGATGTTAATCCCACTATCTTGAAAGATTATAAAACTTTTATGCATGTGGATCATGAAGAGAAAATTTTATATGATAGTTATATTGTTGAATTTGATTACGATCCTACATATAATTATTATGAGAGAGGGAAATATGGTTATAGGAATTTTCATATTACTAATTTACCTCTCGTTATGTTGAGAGTGTCAATGTTTTATTGTTCTTCCTTGCATATGCTAGATATTTTTTGTCTTGATAATTTGTTTGTTTATAAAATGCCTATGCATAGGAAGTATATTGGACTTAAATGTGTTTTTCACATGCTACATGATGCTCTCTTTCTGTTTCAATTCTTGTCTTTCATGTGAGCGTCATTGAAATCTCAAGCCTATCTTAATGGCTATAAAGAAAGACCTTGTTGGGAGAAAATCCAATAGTTATCATTTATATTTTCTGTTTTTTTAGTGTGCACACAATTATGCTACTATTATGATTGTGTTTTGGTCAAAAAAAAGGTCCCTAGCAGATCCCGTAAAGTTCGATCGACCCTTAAAAATTTAAAGGGGCACCGAGAATCCATCCGTGAGAACCTTATATGTACATGTTGGAAGGCAATATACAGTTCAATCCGTAAACGGTCAAACCTCGTCGGAGTAGATGCGCCACCGCGAAACTGGTCGGAATCAACCCGAAACTCGCCGGAATCCGTTGCCGCACCACGGAAAAGGTCGCCGCACACCGGAATTTGTCGATGCCGGTCCAAATTGTGGCCGGCTCGACCTTCACCGCCAAGGCGAGGCCGGCCATGGGCGGGCTGGAGTAGGCCGCCGGTGGCCCGAATCAAGGCGGAGCGGCGTCGGAGAAGGGCGAGAAAGGCGCGGCCGGGGCGGGGGAGGCGCGACAGGGGCGGGCATGGCCGGGGCAGAGCGTGGCGGCGGCGGGCGTGGCCGGGGCGGGCACGGCCGGGCCAGGGTGTGCATGGCCAGGGCTAGATGGGCGGGGGCGGGTGATGGCCGGGGCGGGCATGGCCGAGGTGCAGCGCGGCTGGGGGAGCACGGTCGGAGCGGGACGGGTTTGGCCGGAGCGGGAGATTGATTGCTGTATCGTTTCGGATACAATTCGTAATACGACATCTGTTCTTTTTAGCCTAGTTTCGCACCGTAAAAACGGTTTAAAGGGCCTTTTAAATATGTTTTTAATGGTTAGCTTTTAAGGGTCTGCTAGAGATGCTCGAAGCTAGTATCGGAAAAGACGCCCCAGGACCCGATAGAAGGGCTCGTGGAACAGCCAGCGGTCGGACTGGAGCAGCTCGTCCATCAGCCTGCGCCCTTCGGGGTTGCCGTGGAACCACTTCGCCAGTAGAGCCACCAAGACAAGGACGAGCCAGAGCGCGGGGACGAGGGACACAAGCGCTAGCAGGCTTGCGGTGAGGTACAGCAGGCTGGCTGCGAGGTCCAGCAGCGCGGGCCATAGCGTGAGGTCACTAGGCATCATGACATGGCGGTGGAAATGCTGGCGAGCAGCAGGTCGGAGAAGCCGCTGACGGCGATGTAGTAGAGACCCACCGCGCCGGTGTGCGAATACACCGTGTACCTCCAACACCGAGGGTGATGCACCGCAGCTCACATTGAAGAACACCCGTCCGGAAGCGCGTTACGTAAGCAATTTAGCGGACGCTTTTAAGGACTCGAAACCCCACACGCCTGGGAGGGACCCCGTCAGGGTGCGCGGTGGCTATGGGCTGCCCTAGGTTGACCTGATCGCTCCTAGGGCCTCGTGGTTCGGCGCCCTGCAACAAGAAGAACGAATGAAGAACGAGGAAGAAGAAGAACAAGGGTGAGAGATAAAAGTAAGGGTAAAAAGTGGTAGATGAATTTATCGATTGTGTGTTGTTGTTCAATCGGCCGTCACCCCTTAGGTATATAAGAGGCGGCTGGACTTCCCGTGCAAGGAAAATGCTTGGATTCACATCCTAAATCCTAGTCAAATTTGGATGGTTTCGTCCGAACTTTCCAAAACTGTTTGGTCTAAAACTGGCTGCACCTTGCGGGTCGTCTTTGAGGTGGTAAACGACCTCGGATGGAAATGAGCCCAAAAGCATTATTAACCGTTTCGACAAGATGAACAACTTTCGTGTTGAACGTGTTTCGATTCGAAGCCATCATAACAGGTTTTTGGACCATTTCTGAAGTCTGCAGCGGAGAAATCAGGAACCCGGATGGTTGCCCCCGGAGGCCATCTACTGCAGCAGCGTCTTGTACCGGTTGTAACTTTCGCATACTATCTCGGATTGAGACAATTTTTATATGAAAATTGATCATTTCGACGAAACTAAGACAATTCATGTAGAACATTTTTCTCATATGAGGCCGTCTTGAAGGCGTATTTGGCCGAACGGTGCTCTGGATACAAAATCTCAGTACTTCGAGCAAAACTTCGGGCTTCGAGATGAGATCGGATGGCGATGGCCCAAACTTCGAATATGTTCATGTCGACACTACGAAACTTTTTCATGTATAGCACTTCCTCATTTGAGGCCATATTAATAATACTTTCTTCCGTGCAAAAATCTGGTGTCAACAGTGTTATATTACATAAGTATACGTGCGGTGTTCGGATCGGTCTCAAGCACGAAAGAATCCCGGAGATCATGAATTCCTTCTATGACAAAAAAAGCTCTCGCCCTACTTTATATAGAAAGTAACAACCAAGCGAAGGACGCGGCATTTTGAATTCTGATTTTTTTGATTTTTTTGAATTTTTTTGAATTTACTGTTCACCAGTTGCAGATGAGCTTGGGCACCGAAGTGAATATCCGCCGAGGCATTATATTACATCAGCAACAACGGTAAAGATGAAAGATGCTAGCTCCAAATGCACCAAGAGCATGCCTAATCTTCGAAGCCTTCGGCAAACCTATCATGCCATTGATGTGACTAAGTCCAGGGACCAGCCCATGCCGGAGGAAGACCACGCCCCGTCAACTCCCATGAGGCTAACACCACTGATGACACACCGGCTACCGACCACTCACGCCGAAGCCCTGACCACCACCGAATAGTCCCAAGGCGGTGCCTTTAGGAAGAAAAACAACGCGGGCGCGCCATCACCGCCCAATCCAAGAGATTTTGAGCTTTCACCCATGACATGGACGTGGAGGGCAGGGGAGAGATCTCGATGCCTCCTATAGGAAGGAGACCGATGCTCGGAGTGTCGCTGACATCATGACCATAGCTGTTGGTCAAGGACTTCCCCCGATCCAGAGCCCAACCCCAACTGCCCAAACCAGCCACTATATCCGTCCGACCATAGGTCGCTAGCATCCTGGGCTAGCGGGCAGTATGAAGATCACAGGAGGAGGCCACCGTCTTCACATCACCGCCAAGGGCGAATGTGTCAGCCTGGGGAATGAGATCCATGCCTGTCGCCAACTCGGTGCCCGCGAGTCACCCAACAGTACCCGCGCAAGCCACCCGCCGCTGGGATGGAGGTGCGCTCCCCGATAGTGGCTGCCGCCACAGAATCGAGCACTACACATGAGGAACCACCCCCCACAACCCTTCACGCCGCTCCAGGCACCCACGGTCATGCCGCCAACGCATGCCACCGTGCCGCCCCTAGGCCATCTCTGTAGCACCACCGATGTCACCGGCCCGTGTGCTGACCAATATCGAGTGGGGGAAGAGAGGAGGCCCCGCCGCCACTGACAGGCGATGGCAACCGAGATTCGCCAGTCAACGCGGTCTAGCGGCGACGAGGCGGGGAAAGGGCAGGGAGGGGTGTTACGACTGGAAGCACAAAGTCTACTTTGTTGGCTTTTGCTTCAGGATAGACTCACTAAACACAAGGGATCTTCTTTAGAGGAAAACATTCCTTCAATTTTCCCCGACTACTCTTGTATCATCCATCATGTGTGATGATGGAGTTGTGGAAATCAGAGACCATATGTTCTCAAGAGCATGATCCTCCTGACTACTCTATGTCTAACCGTCTGAACTGCATGCATAAAGTTCATCTGATTAAGCCCTCCATTCATCATGGAGTTTTAAGGCCATCTCCAACACCACACCTCAAATCGGACACATGAAATGTCCATAGACACGTGTGGACGTGTCCGTGGGTAGCGGTAGCAGAGCCGGTCATCCAACCGTATGAATCACATAAGCATGAAATCCGGACAACGGGGTGGGCTAGACATGGGCTTGGCGAACATAAAGGAAAAAAGCACATGGGCTATAAGGACATGTGATCCAACTGACAGTAGGCCAAGCGGAGTGTCCAGACTCCCCCAAAGCTCCTCCTGGTTTGGGGCAGATTTAGTGGATTTTGGTGTTTCAAACTGGTCCACCGACATTTGGTGAATCCATTGGATGGCTAAAAGTGCGCAGACCACGCGACCTAGACAGGGCGCTTTCATGTATGGCGTTGGAGATGTCCTAACACTGTGAGCATGAACTATCTAGAACTTGCCCTGGAAATCTATAGGAAAATGGAAAATACTACCCAGGCTTCCAATCATGGATGCAAAGCTTTAGTTAGAGAGTTTTATTCCTCTCTTTCCTTTTGAAAAAAAAGGAATTTTAAAATCATAATTTCTAGCCAAGTTTACATCAATAATTGTTGGCCAGGTTAGCGCGCATGCCTTATGTGAAAATTAATTAATCCAGAGATTAATTAAGCTTAGATCTGCGTTGATGTGTCCACCATACGTATTTTCTGGAGGGTACGATAAAACGTACCTAATGTATACTATATCTGGTATGTCCTGCTTATTGTCATATTTTCCATGTCCATGTAATAAACCTTATTTTCGATAGCAACAAGTTGAACAATACTTAAACCATTCTCTCATGCCTCCTGTAGAGGGCTTTCTCAAATCTCAATCATTAAGTTGTTACTCTTTTTTATGAAACAACCATTAGCGAGAATATACTCAAAGTTGTTGAATGTGAATGTGATTTAACACCTAATCACAACATGTCAAATGTTAACTCACTAGTAGAAAAAGGCCCATTTGTCCCGGTTCATAAGGCCCATTTGTCCCGGTTCGGGAACCGGGACTAAAGCCCAACACCTTTAGTCCCGGTTCTTATACGAACCGGGACAGATGGGGCTCCACGTGGCCGCTGCGGCGAGCCCAGAGAGGAGGGCCTTAGTCCCGTTGGTACAACCAACCGGGACCAAAGATCATCCACGTGTCAGCAGCTCAGGAGCTGGGGTTTTTTGTTTTTTTTTGAAAGGGGGGGGGGGGGGGGTTGAGGGTTTTGTGGGTTAATTTAGGGGTTTCATATATTGTGTTAGCTAGCTAATAGAGAGAAGTGTCCTCTGTTATCTCCGTGCTTGGTCGACGCTACGTACTATACGTATAGAGAGGACTCGACACGCTAGCTAGTAAGCAAAAGAAGGAAACCATTAAGTACACAAGATCGTCATGAACATATACAGAGAGAAGTGATCGACCTCCTCCTTCTCCGAGAGATTGGTCGAACAACAAGTTTTCGTATATCTATCCGACGCTACTAGCTACATATATACAATATAAGATCCCTAACATCTGATGTCAAGTTCCACATGGTATTCTCCGGCTGGATTGATGACGTGGTCAAGAAAGAATCCAGCCAATTCCACTTGAATTGCCTTTAAGCGATCTTGTGGTAGGAGTTCATCCCGCATCTGCCAAATCTAATTTGAAGAAGGGGGTCAATACATATATATGAATGAAACTCAACACAAATGATGGTAATAAAATAAAATTGTGAATATTATTGCTTACGCACTTCATATTGTTTTTCAGAGTAGCCCCGCTTAGAGGTCGTTGCGTTGTAGATGTACTCGCAAACGTAGTATCCACAAAAATTATTCCCGCATTCCTGTCACAACCACTTTACGAGAAATAGAGGTCAATCAAACTGATAATCAAGCATTATAAATGGTATTGATGAAACTAGCTAGAATCAATGGGAGATGCGCAGAACTAGCTAGTAGTACTTACTTTCGGGTGTGTAAATCGCAGATCCCCCGGCAGTCCCGGAACTTCTGCGGTGAACACTTTCCAAACCCTGCGAGACAAAGAAAATAATTACTTGATATCAGGAAATGAACAAAGTTGCCGATATGGTGCGATAATGATCGATTGAACTTACTTCTGGAGCATTTCAGTCATGGCCGCATACTCCTTGGGATCTTTTCGTCTTGAGTCTAAGACGGTTACTAGTCCCTGCTCAAGCTTAATCTCTAGGAGAATAAAGTGGAAGCTGCGCACGCATGCATAACTCATCAATTACATTACTATAACCTCGAGTAATAATGGAAACCGAATATGCAGAAGACAGTAACACTCACTTGAAGTTGTAAGGAAAGAGTATTTTATCTTTGTTTTGATTTTTAAGCAACGATTGTAGCAAGTTGGCCTCGGTTTCTTTCGGATTATATGTAACCGTCCATTCATCTATGAGATTTGTGTTAATGAACCCAATATCATAGATTTGTGCATTTCTGCATTCGACGATCTTCAATCTGCATAATATAGTGAGGATAATTATATATACATGCAATGAAAGAGCTGAGCTATATATAGAGACTTAATTACAGAAGTATAGTACTTACAGACAGTAGCAAGTGATGATTATTTTATCGAGGTCCTTTTGATTGAAAAACTGGAAGAACTCCTCAAATGGAACAGACAACAGATCAATTCCAACGAGGTCGTGCTCCTCTTTAACTCTCAGGTGTCCATGTACCACTTATGAAATCTTCGCATCATCGTTGTTAGAGGAGGATCACCAGGTCTGACGAGAGGCTTCCCGTACTGGTATTTGTGTTCATCCACCTCCATTGTATCAAAATGTGCATCGTCGGGCAGGTAATCACCAGGATTGGTACCGGGCAGCATCGCCGGCAGATTTGCGACGATATCGCTAGACACCTTGAGCGCGGGGCACGATTGGTTTGCCTGTTCGCCGAGCTGGGGAATTTTGTTCCCACTTCTTCGTTCTTGTAACCTTTTGTCAGTTGAAGTAGTTCCCGACCGGCGCGCTCCTTCCACTGCCTTTTTAAGAGCGCGGACATGGTTGTCATCCGGCGGAGGCGGTGGTGGTCGCTTCAGGTTCTTCACAGTGCGCTTCAATTTCACCAGATCCATCTTCTCCTCCGGAGGTGGATTTTTCTTTGCAAAAAAGTCCCTCACTTGGGCTTTACAGATCTTCGCATTTTCCTCGTCGGTCATCTCGTATGGTAACTTCTCTAGAGGCGTGAGAGTCGGACCGAATCTGTATTGCCTCCCGCCTCTGGCTGTACTGCTAGACGCCGGAGCAGTCGGAGTGGCTACGGCTGTCTTCCTTCGTTGCTTACGAGGCGGAGAAGGAGGCGGAGTGCTACGACGCGCCGGAGCAGCCGGAGCGGCGGCGGCTGTCTTCCGCTATTGCTGACGAGGCGGAGAAGGAGGCGGGCTGCTCGGACGCGCCGGCACAGGCGGAGAAGGAGGCGGAGTGCCCTGATCACTCGCCAGAGGAGGAGGCGGAGTGCCCTGACTCGCCGGAGGAGGAGGCGGAGTCATCCAGTTCGGAAGGTTGATGAGCTCCTTCCGCCATAGACATGGAGTCTTCAGAGCAAGACCCAGCTGAGTCTCCCCTTCACCGGTAGGGTGGTCAAGCTGGAGCTCCTCAAATCCCTCCGTTATTTCATCGATCATCACAACAGCATAGCCTTGTGGAATCGGAAGGCAGTGAAAAGTTGCGCCGGGTCCAGAAGGTGCAACAGAGCCGACAGCCGCCTTGACTTTGAGGTGCTGCCATTGCGCCATAAGGTGGCAATCTTGAGCCTCCGTGATAGCATCCACGGGGTAGCTGGGAGCCGTGAAGTCAGGCTGCCGAAGGACCTCGGTGGAAGCCACGCTGCTTCTCCGCTGAGATGGAGGGGTAGCTTCTGGGGTAGCTCCGACAGGTCGCTGGCTCTGAACTAGTAGTGCTTGTTCCTCTAGCGCTCGTACCCTTGCATTCAGCGACTGCAGTTCCGTTTGCTCCACTTTCCTCCTCCTCTCCCGGGTTTTGTAACCGCCTGCGCTGGGAAACCCAACCCTCCACGCAACGGAGCCTGCCGTGCCTCGTGTTCGTCCTGGGTGCTCAGGATTCCCGAGGGCCTGTGTGAGCTCGTCGTTCTCTCTGTCGGGAACGAACGTCCCTTCCTGCGCTGCGGCGATATACTTCTGAAGCTTCTTGACGGGTATTTCAAGTTGCTCCTTCGTCCAACGGCACTTCCCTCTTTCAGGGTCCAAGGTTCCCCCAACCCCGAAGAACCAAGTCCTTGAACGGTCTGGCCAGTTCAATGTCTCTGGTTCGACCCCTTTATCAAGCAGGTCCTTCTCAGCCTTGTCCCATAACGGCCGGGCTTTGAGGTAGCCACCTGACCCCGTGCGATGGTGATACTCCTTCTTTGCAGCATTTTTCTAGTTTGTCGCTGACATCTTCTTACTCTTCTCCGATGTCTTGTGGGCCACAAATGCGGGCCAGTGATCTCTTATCTTCTCAAATCGGCCGGTGAATTTTGGAGTCTTCCCTTTGTCAAGAAACGTTGATTTCAACTCATTCTTCCACCTCCTGAATAGATCTGCCATCTTCTTAAGAGCATGAGCCTTGACCAATGGCTCTATAACTGGCTTATCCGGATCCTCCTCTGGCGGTAGGGTGAAATTTGCCTTCAGCGCGGTCCAAAGATCATCTTTCTGTCTATCGTTGACAAAAGACACTTGAGGGTCTTCGCTCTTAGGCTTATTCCATTGGTGGATGCTGATCGGGATCATGTCCCTAACAAGAACCCCGCACTGAGCAGAAAATGCTTCCTTGGTCCGGCTGGGTTCAATCGGTTGGCCATCGCCCTTGATTGCTGTGATCGTGAACCTTTCATCCTGGCGCAACCTTTTCTTCGGGCCTCGTCTCGTTACCGAAGTTTGGCTCGATCCGGAGGGCTAGAAAAGAAGAAAGAAGAGAGCTAATATGTGTACATACCAAAACAATTAATGCATCAATTAGCTAGTCAGCACAGGCTTAATTAATATATATACCTCGCCGGACTTTGCAACAGCTCCTTCCTCCGTTTGCTCATCGGAGCCATCATAATCATGTCCTTCCACCTCCATTGTTCGATCACCGGAGCCTGCTTCACCCTCTCCTTCCAGACCATCGGTGTCGTTGAGATACGACAAGATATCACCTCCGCCGAGGATTATGTCCCCCAACAACTGTTCTGCTTCGATGTCTCGGTGCTCCATAGTTTCTGCAAATATTACAACATGGCAATTAATATACAAACATGACAGAAGGATATATTAGTGCAAACGTAGACCTAGCTAGCTCGACGCTTCTACGGTTTGGGGTGGCCTCGACAACTCTTCTACGAACCGCCTCTCTCATGAATGTCCGACGTCCGGACCGACAAGGGATTTAACAAAATGACGTCATTCTGGATGTGCAGAAAATGGTCCATATTTTTCCTGATCTCATCTACCCTTCTATATGTCACGTTGTCTAGTGTCAAAGAATTCAAGAAAACCATGACTTCATCATTAGCCGGAAATGACAGGCGTATAATGGTACGAAGCTCTTCAAAGTTGTTTTGGAACGGAGTTCCCGATAGAATAATTCGCTTTTTGGTACAAAGTTCAGCAAGAGCCTTCCGAATATCACTATTTGGAAGGCCTTTGCTGAAATTCGTATCAAAAGGAGAATTATTCTATCAGGAACTCCGTTCCAAAACAATTTTGAAGAGCTTCGTAGCATCATACGCCTGTTACTTCCGACTAATGATGAAGCCATGGATTTCTTCAATACTTTGACAGACAACGTGACATATAGAAGAATATATATATAGATGAGATCAGAAAAAAAATTGGATCAACTTGTGCACATCCATAATGGGGGCATTCTTGATAAATCTATATATGTCAAAATTCAAAATTTGACATATGATCAAACTTTGACATATGATCAAATGTTGCATATGTCAAAATTCAAACTTTGACATATGATCAAATGTTGCATATGTCAAAATTCAAACTTTGACATATGATCAAATGTTGCATATG
Organism: Thinopyrum elongatum; assembly: GCA_011799875.1. NCBI lineage: Eukaryota > Viridiplantae > Streptophyta > Magnoliopsida > Poales > Poaceae > Thinopyrum > Thinopyrum elongatum. The sequence continues at coordinate 18,496,880 of CM022303.1, forward strand.
TCAAAATTCAAACTTTGACATATGATCAAACTTTGATATATGTCCACCGCGATATAAAATAATACATAGACTTGTTCGGGCGAGAGGGGGTTGATCGACGTCCCCCCTCATGTCGAAGTTACCGGAGTTATCTTCTAGTGGTTTGGGTGGCCTCGAGAGTTTGTCGAGTAGGGGCGGGAGGGGGTAGGAGATTGACAACGCTTTTTTATATATGTCCACCGTGATATAAAATAATACATAGACTTGTTCGGGCGAGAGGGGGTTGATCGACGTCCCCCCTCATGTCGAAGTGAATGAACAACTCTGAATTTTTTTACATGTACTCCCGAGGGGAATTGAAGTTATCGGGGTTATGTTTATACAACAAATGGACAACTCATCTCATTTCATCTCATCTGAAAAAACATAGCACATCTAAAAAAAATACATACATACATGGAAAAAAATTGCTGTGAACAAAAAAAACATCATATATGAACATTTTCTATATCCATCCATACATACATACATACATTGAAAAAAATGCTATGAACAAACACATCAGTAGTAATTATTTTTATAATGATTTGGCCTCAAAAAAATTTTTATTAGTATTTTCAAACTCTAGAATGACCCTGTTGCACTAGAACTATTTCAAATAATTCTTTTCAAATGCCACAAATTTTTTGAGAAGTCCTCTGATGCCTATAGATCATTTTTATGCAAAAACCCACTTTGGTCATTTGAAACTTTTGAGCAGTGGCAGAGCAAGGCCGAGCTCGGGGGAGCACGCGGCGAAGTTATCGGGGAGGGGGTATATCGACCCCCCCCCCCACTCATGTCGAAGTTATCGGGGAGGGGGTTATATCGACCCCCCCCCCCCCCCCTATGTCGAAGTTATCGGGGAGGGGGTATATCGACCCCCCCCCTCATGGTCGAAGTTATCGGGGAGGGGGTATATCGACCCCTCCCCCTCATGTCAAAGTTATCGGGGAGGGGGTATATCGACCCCCACCCCCCTCATCATGCATATATAGCTACCACATACATATATACATTGAAAAAAATTACATTATATATATATATGAACAAAAAAATTACATCATATATATACATATGTACATCGACCCCCACCCCCCTCATCATGAACAAAAACATGTTCTGAACAAAAAAATTAATACATTATGAACATCTACATACATATAGGCACATACATAAATATATACATTATATATATATGAACAAAAAATTAATCTAATAAAAAATGAAAAAAAAACAGAGACGGGGCGGCGCGGCGGCTCACAGCGGGGGCGGCTGGCGACGGCGACGACGACGACGGCGACGGCGGGGGCGGGCCGGGGCAGGGGCTTGGGCGCGGGGCAGGGGCCGGCGCGGCGACTGCGTGGTCGGGGGCAGGGCCGCTGGGCGACGACGACGAGGTGCGGGGAGCGGGCGGCGACGGCGTCGAGGGCTCGGGGCAGGGGCGGCGTGGCGACGACGTCGGAGGCAGGGCGACGACGGCGACGGCGACGAGGAGCAGCGCTGGGGCGTCGGGCACGAACTGGCGATGGAAATCTGAAAATTTCCTAAGTGCTGGCTTATATAGCAAAGGCTTTGATCCCGGTTCGTGGCACCAACCGGGACCAATGCCCCCCTTTAGTCCCGTTGTGCCACCAACCGGGACCAAAGGTCTTTTTTCAGCAGCCCAAAGGGCGGGAAGCAGGGACCTTTGGTCCCGGTTGGTGGAACCAACCGGGACTAAAGGGCGTGCATTGGTCCCGGTTGGTGCACGAACCGGTAAGACCAATGCACCCCTTTAGTCCCGGTTGGTGCCACCAACCGGGACAAAAAGCCTTGTGCTGCCCGCGTCGCTGCCAAAAGTTTAGTCCCACCTCGCTAGTTGAGAGAGCTCGAGAGTGGTTTATAAGCGCTGTTGCGCCCACTCTCTCGAGCTCCTCTCAACTGCAGGCTTTCGGGCCTAAACTCGCACCATGTGCCTGTGGGCCTACTGGGCCTGCTGCGGGCCTGAATCCTGGCCCATGGTTGGGTTTCTAGTCGTATTCAGGCCGTGGTGGCCCAGTAGGCGGCACTTTTTTATTTTTATTTTGTTTTCTTTGTTACTTTATTTATTTTATTTTGTTTCTACTTACAACAAAATACTTACTATTGCTATTTTTATTTATTTTATTAAATTTTATTTTATTTTCTTTTGTTTCTACTTATTTATTAAAGTTTATTTTATTTCTACTTATTTATTTTATTTTCTTTTTTGCTTTTTTTATTTATTTTATGAAAATTCTTTTTATTTTAAGGTTTTGAAGAGAAAATACTTTGATAATTTTAGTTGCATAAATTTTATATAATTTTAGTTGACTATACAAGAGGTTTAAAAGTTTTAGTTGATTCCTTAGCTATTAAAGTTCATTAAAGTTTTCTAGTTCATTCTTTAGTTTATTATTTTTGCATTAGAGTTTCATCAAAGTTTTCTAGTTCATTCTTTTAGTTTATTATTTTTGCTATTAGAGTTTCATAAAAGTTGAGAGGGTTACGGCAAAACTAGATGCACTTCGTGTACAAAATAGACAATCTCTTTCGAATTATCAGGTTTCGGACGAAAACTCATCTGTTACAAAGGGATTTTTTTTTTTTGAACTTATTTGAACTCCAGACTTTTTGTGTGCTCAAATGACCATCAAAGCAACATCATCAATTAACCTTTCTGACTTCATCTGTTATTTTTCATGCATTTACTGATTTTTTGAGCTAAATGACCCTGAAATTGAAAAGCACTTCAAATGAACTCTGAAGAGGTTGAAAATGAGCATGATATCATCATTTCACCCACATAGCATGTGCTAAAAAGTTGATAGGGTTACGGCAAAAACTGGATGCACTTCGTGTACAAAATGGACAATCTCTTTCGAAGTATCAGGGTTTCGGACGAAAACTCATCTGTTACAAAGGGATTTCATTTTTTGAACTTATTTGAACTCCACACTTTTTGTGTGCTCAAAATGAACCATTTAAAGCAACATCATAAATTTTCAACCCTTTCTGAGTTCATCTGCTATTTTTCATGCATTTACTGATTTTTTTGAGCTAAATGACCCTGAAATTGAAAAGCACTTCAAATGAACTCTGAAGAGGTTGAAAATTGGCATGATATCATCATTTCACCCACATAGCATGTGCTAAAAAGTTGAGAGGGTTACGGCAAAAACTGGATGCACTTCGTGTACAAAATGAACAATCTCTTTCGAAGTATCAGGGTTTCGGACAAAAACTCACCTGTTACAAAGGGATTTCATTTTTTTGAACTAATTTGAACTCCAGACTTTTTGTGTGCTCAAAATGAACCATTCAAAGCCACATCATCAATTTTCAACCCTTTCTGACTTCATCTGTCTTCACTTTTTCTTCGCTTGTGTCCTTTGCTTATTGCGCCATAACCATGGATATTCTTCATTGCTTAACAGGGTGTTTGGGTCAGCCTTGACTTTGAAGGGAGGAATTTCATGAAACTTTTCATAATCTTCAGGCATGTCTGTCTTACCCTCCACTCCCACGATGTCTTTTTTCCCTGAAAGAACTATGTGGCGCTTTGGCTCATCGTATGATGCATTCGCTTCCTTATCTTTTCTTTTTCTCGGTTTGGTAGACATGTCCTTCACATAGAAAACCTGCGCCACATCATTGGCTAGGACGAATGGTTCGTCTGTGTACCCAAGATTGTTCAGATCCACTGTTGTCATTCCGTAATGTGTCTCTACCTGTACCCCGCCTCCTGACAGATTGACCCATTTGCACTTAAACAAAGGGACCTTAAAATCATGTCCGTAGTCAAGTTCCCATATGTCCAGTATGTAACCATAATATGTGTCCTTTCCCCTCTTGGTTGCTGCATCAAAGCGGACACCACTGTTTTGGTTAGTGCTCTTTTGATCTTGGGCGATCGTGTAAAATGTATTCCCATTTATCTCGTATCCTTTGTAAGTCAATATAGTCGAAGATGGTCCCCTGGACAACGAGTACAGCTCATCAGAAACAGTGTTGTCACCTCTGAGATGTGTTTCCAACCAACTGCCGAAAGTCCTGATGTGTTCACATGTAATCCAGTCGTCACACTACTCTGGGTGTTTGGAGCGCAGAATGTTCTTGTGTTCATCGACATACGGGGTCACCAAGGTAGAGTTCTGTAGAACTGTGTAGTGTGCTTGAGACCAAGAATGCCCGTCCCTGCATATTATTGAGTCCCCTCCTAGCGTGCCTTTTCCAGTCAGTCTCCCCTCATACCGCGATTGAGGGAGACCAATCTTCTTAAGGTCAGGAATGAAGTCAACACAAAACCCAATGACATCCTCTGTTTGATGGCCCATGGAGATGCTTCCTTCTGGCCTAGTGCGGTTACGGACATATTTCTTTAGGACTCCCATGAACCTCTCAAAGGGGAACATATTGTGTAGAAATACGGGGCCCAGAACGACAATCTCATCGACTAGATGAACTAGGACGTGCGTCATGATATTGAAGAAGGATGGTGGGAACACCAGCTCGAAACTGACAAGACATTGCGCCACATCACTTCTTAGCCTTGGTATGATTTCTGGATCGATTACCTTCTGAGAGATTGCATTGAGGAATGCACATAGCTTCACAATGGCTAATCGAACGTTTTCCGGTAGAAGCCCCCTCAATGCAACCGGAAGCAGTTGCGTCATAATCACGTGGCAGTCATGAGACTTTAGGTTCTGAAACTTTTTCTCTGCCATATTTATTATTCCCTTTATATTCGACGAGAAGCCAGACGGGACCTTCATACTGAGCAGGCATTCAAAGAAGATTTCCTTCTCTTCTTTGGTAAGAGCGTAGCTGGCAGGACCTTCATACTGCTTTGGAGGCATGCCGTCTTTTTCGTGCCAACGTTGCAGGTCCTCCCGTGCTTCCGGTGTATCTTTTGTCTTTCCATACACGCCCAAGAAGCCTAGCAGGTTCACGCAAAGGTTCTTTGTCACGTGCATCACGTCGATTGAAGAGCGGACCTCTAGGTCTTTCCAGTAGGGTAGGTCCCAAAATATAGATTTCTTCTTCCACATGGGAGCGCGTCCCTCAGCGTCATTCGGAACAGATAGTCCGCCGGGACCCTTTCCAAAGATTACGTGTAAATCATTGACCATAGCAAGTACGTGATCACCGGTACGCATGGCGGGCTTCTTCCGGTGATCTGCCTCGCCTTTGAAATGCTTGCCTTTCTTTCGACATTGATGGTTGGTCGGAAGAAATCGACGATGCCCCAGGTACACATTCTTCCTGCAATTGTCCAGGTATATACTTTCGGTGTTAGCTAAACAGTGCGTGCATGCGTGGTATCCCTTGTTTGTCTGTCCTGAAAGGTTACTGAGAGCAGGCCAATCATTGATGGTTACAAACAGCAACGCATGCAGGTCAAATTCCTCCTGTCTGTGCTCATCCCACACACGTACACCGTTTCCATTCCACAGCTGTAAAAGTTCTTCAACTAATGGCCTTAGGTACACATCAATGTCGTTGCCGGGTTGCTTAGGGCCTTGGATGAGTACTGGCATCATAATGAACTTCCGCTTCATGCACAGCCAAGGAGGAAGGTTATAGATACATAGAGTCACGGGCCAGGTGCTATGATTGCTGCTCTGCTCCCCGAAAGGATTAATGCCATCTGCGCTTAAACCAAACCATACGTTCCTTGGGTCACCTGCAAACTCAGTCCGGTGCTTTCTCTCGATTTTTCTCCACTGCGACCCGTCAGCGGGTGCTCTCAACTTCCCGTCTTTCTTACGGTCCTCTCTGTGCCATCGCATCAACTTGGCATGCTCTTTGTTTCTGAACAGACGTTTCAACCGTGGTATTATAGGAGCATACCACATCACCTTGGCAGGAACCCTCTTCCTGGGGGGCTCGCCGTCAACATCACCAGGGCCATCTCGTCTGATCTTATACCGCAATGCACCGCATACCGGGCATGCGTTCAAATCCTCGTACGCACCGCGGTACAGGATGCAGTCATTAGGGCATGCATGTATCTTCTGCACCTCCAATCCTAGAGGGCATACGACCTTCTTTGCTGCGTACGTACTGTCGGGCAATTCGTTATCCTTTGGAAGCTTCTTCTTCAATATTTTCAGTAGCTTCTCAAATCCTTTGTCAGGCACAGCATTCTCTGCCTTCCACTGCAGCAATTCCAGTAAGCCACCGAGCTTTGTGTTGCCATCTTCGCAATTGGGGTATAACCCTTTTTGGTGATCCTCTAACATGCGATCGAATTTCAGCTTCTCCTTTTCACTTTCGCATTGTCTCCTTGCATCAACAATGACCCGGTGGAGATCATCATCGGGCACATCGTCTGGTTCCTCTTGATCTTCAGCTTCCCCCGTTGCAGCATCATCGTATTCAGGGGGCACATAGTTGTCATCGTCCTCTTCTTCTTCGCTGTCTTCCATCATAACCCCTATTTCTCCGTGCCTGGTCCAAACATTATAGTGTGGCATGAAACCCTTATAAAGCAGGTGGGTGTGAAGGATTTTTCGGTCAGAGTAAGACTTCGTATTCCCACATATAGGGCATGGACAACACATAAAACCATTCTGCTTGTTTGCCTCAGCCACTTCGAGAAAATTATGCACGCCCTTAATATACTCGAAGGTGCGTCTGTCACCGTACATCCATTGCCGGTTCATCTGCGTGCATTATATATAATTAAGTGTGTCAAAAACCATTACAAAACATCATGAACAGATAAGTGACCAAATTAATAGAAGTTCATCATCACATTAAAACCAAAGTACATACATAGTTCTCATTGAACAACATATAGCTCTTCAGAGCATCTAATTAAACCATACATTATTGAAACTATGTAAAACATTTCAATGCAACAACAAATGCGATCATAATCGCAACCAAGGTAACAATTGATCCAACGGCATAATGATACCAAGCCTCGGTATGAATGGCATATTTTCTATACTTTCTAATCTTGAAGCGCATTGCATCCATCTTGATCTTGTGATCATCGACGACATCCGCAACATGCAACTCCAATATCATCTTCTCCTCCTCAATTTTTTTCAATTTTTCCTTTAAGTAATTGTTTTCTTCTTCAACTAAATTTAACCTCTCGACAATATGTTCGGTTGGAATTTCCGGTTCACATACCTCCTAGATAAAAAAAATCTGTGTCACGTTGGTCGGCATAATTGTCATAAACAACAAATGAACCAAATAGTTATAAAATATAATATATACCACATCCGAATCATAGACAGGACGAGAGCCGACGGGGCGGATACCAAAACCATTGCACTATATAATAACAAACAACAATAAAAGTAAGAAAATTATACAAGTATCTATGTAAATCATACAAGTAAGAATTTTTTTCTTTTAGAAAGAAGATAAGAACAAGAGGCTCACCACGGTTATGCCGGCGACGAGATCGGCGCGGGCGATCGACGGCGGTGAAGACGGGGACGGGACGTGACGGACCGCTAAACCTAGACAAATCTTGAGGAAAATGGAGCTTGAAGGTCGAGTTTGGAGAGGAGAAAGCTTAAGTAGTGTTGCTCGGGCATTTCATCGAACACCTCATGTGCATAGGAGGTGAGCTAGAGCACCACAAACACCTCCCCTCGCCGGCCAGAAAAAACAGAGTAGTGGAGTGCTATGCTCGCGGGCGAGGGGTATATATAGGCACAACATTGGTCCTGGTTCGTGGTTGGAACCGGGACTAAAGGCCACCCTTTGGTCCCGGTTCCAGCCACGAACCGGGACCAATGGATGTGGGATAGGCGCGAGGCCCATTGGTCCCGGTTCGTGTCTAGAACCGGGACCAAAGGGTCCAGACGAACCGGGACCAATGCCCCACGAGCCCCGGCCGGCCCCCTGGGCGCACGAACCGAGACGTATGCCCCCATGTGTCCCGGTTCCTGACTGAACCGGGACTAATGGGCTGGGCTGGCCTGGACCAAAGCCCTGTTTTCTACTAGTGACTGTATTCAATGTAATTTAGAAGGTCCTCTAGTTGGCATTAACCAATCATTGTTCGATTTTAATTTCATCTCCTCCTGTTAAGAAGTAACTATGTGCTAATTTGAATCTTGTGCAATGAGCTATATGTTTTAAACAAGACTAGGTCCCTCTAAAAAATAGTAGGTTAGATCTATAACATATGTGAGTTAGATCACAACCATCGTAAGAAATTATGAGTGCAGAGTTCACTAACCTAATATTTACCATTGATTAATTACTCGTACGAGAGACAAACAACTAATGGCCACGATCATTGGATATTTCTGGTCGTAATATCCTTCATTTTCATTTTTCTTTTAAAAATGAGGACAATGCCGGCCTTTGCATCAATTGTTGTACACATCCATAATTTATTGTAAAGTACTCAAATGTACATAAGAGAGATAAAGAAAGGTCCACTCGTCAAAAGCATCGCAATGGAGATTACATGATGCACTTTGCATCACAAATCAGATTACTAAGTTGCCTCCCAAATCGGCTCAACAAAGCCCATGCGACCATCTCCAATTTGGTACACCCAAAGTGAAAAGTAACCGGCGCCTTCACATGCTGAAGTAATGACCACCTATCGATATAATGCGTAGCTCTAGTGGATAACCTGCAACAAATTAGAAACTCTTTAATTTATCAAAAAATATATCATTGCGACACTTTGTAATATAGCGTACTAAAGCACACATGCCAATCCAAATTTGAGTTTTTAGTTGTCTACTAATGCCCACTAAGGGCATCTCCAAGGGAGACCCGCAAAACACCGATATATGTCCAACTGGACCCTTTTGTTCACTTTTGCAATCCAATGGGGACCCTTATCGGTCCACGAAGTGGTCCGGGCGTCCGTTTTCCAGCAAAAGTGGGGGAGCTATACCGGAGTGCAGACATCCACTTGACCAACCAAAAGCCTTCGCGTGATCCTCCTCTCTTTTCTCTCTCTTCATATGCATAGTTCCCCTCTCATTTCTCTCCTCCACCACAAATATTCCGCAACATGCATGGTCCCCATCTACTTTTTCTCCTCCCAACCGGATACTTTGTGATTAGTATTGGATGACTCACTCCGGCATCATGTTCGGGGACCACATCCGGACACAAAAACGGACATATACCGGAGACATTTGCAGGTCAGTGTTGGAGACGCCCTAACCACTTTCCAGCCATATGAACACAATCACAGAAACAGCATTTCTTAATGCCATTTTAGCGTTTTGGACCATTTTGCACTGTTAGTACTGTTTGGCCCGGGGCTTGGCCCAATTTTCTAGCTATGCCACCATTATCAGGATGACAAAAATACTCACTCCAATTCATATTAACTGTCTCTGATTTGGTACAACTTTGTATTGTACTAAATCAACAACAATTATTATGAATCAAATGGAGTGGTATATTTGAGGCTCTAAGTTATATGTGCCTTTAGACGAGTGAGTCCATCCTGATCGTGTAGCTCGTGCCAGCTCTCTTTTTGTTTCGAAGCTGCATGTGATAGGTTGCATGTGGTTGGGTGGATCAACTCGCCACATGCATGCAAATCTCTACCTAATAATAAAGGGATTATTGCTTCTGGCGGTATGTCATTAAAATTGCCCCTAAAGTTTCAAAATATTACCCACCAATGCCACCTATAAGTGACAAAAAAACGTTTTGCAGGGAATCCCCTGACTGGGCCAGCCCATGCAGTAGAGACCTCCTATACAGCGCTCTGCGCGCGGGACAAGACGCAGCATGCCCATTTGGGCCGGCCCATGTGCTGGCGGCCTTTTTTTTACTTTTGTTTTTTCTTTTCCATTTTCTTTTCTGTTTTCATTTTTTTCTACTTTAAATGATTTAGGACTTCAAAAAAATTTATTTAAAAATAAAAAACATAGAATTTTGATATAAAATGTTCAAGAATGTTTGTGAATTTAAAAAATGCTCGGGACTTTTTAAAAAAAATTCGCATATTCAAAAAATAGTTGCAATTTTGAAAAAAAATGTTCGTAAAATAAGAAAAAGTGTGTATATTAAAAATTGTTAATCAAATTGAACAAAATGTTTGCTAGTTCAAAAAATGTTCATGAATTTTAAAAAATTTCTTCAAAATTTCAAAACAGTTCATGAATTACAAAAGAGTTTATTGATTCATAAATTGTTTGTTGATTCAAAAAATGTTCATAAATTTAAAAAAAACCCAGCAATTTCAAAAAAAATGTTCGTCTATTCTAGAATTGTTTGCCGATTCAAAAAAAATGCTTAAAAAATATTCACAATTTTTTAAAAATGTGTGCAAATAGTAAAAAATGTTCATGATTTTTAATAATGTTCAAAAATTTGTAAAAATGTTTTCGGATAATCGAAGGTATGTAGTTAAACTATAATGCTTTTGATTCTTTGTGAATATATACCTGTGTGAATTTTGAAGAATTTACTGGGGCATATATCAGAATATTATAGTAAGTCTTTAAAAAAATGTTTCTTAAAATTCAGAATAATTCTTTGAATTACCATGTTTTTTGACCAAAATGATATTTTTTCGAAAATGTGAACATTGCTTCAATTTGTGAATAAATTTAAAAAATGGAACTTTTTCTTGCATTTGTGAACAAATTTTCAAAATCATGCGATGAGATGTGAACAAAATGTGGTCATAGCCATTGAAGATTATGATTTTTTTTCTCCCGTTGCAATGCACGAGCCCTTTTGCTAGTTAAACTACTAATGGCTAAAAAGATGCTATGTGCACCACCACACGCTCAGCCCCACGCAAGCATGGGATCAGATCTAGCCCACCCACACAAAGCCACGGGCGCATGCAACACCGGAGGTCGGGCAGACGCATCACTGCTGGAACTCCACCACCCACCTCGGCCAAGCACCACCCGCACGGCTAGATACATGGACCCAAAGCTCCAACACCTTACCATGCCTCCGAGTAGCCATCCACGCTGGATGGCGCCGGCAGGGGAAGCTCCCACCCGCCGCAGTCACCGTAGCCTGCCGGGCTTCGAGGTCGGCAACTCTGGCGGCGGCAAGACGAGGAAGGGGATGACAGGAGAAAGCAGCGGCAGTAGGGTTTCGTCCCCCGAGTAGCCAAAGAGGACGACGTGGGGGGTCACTAAAGATACAAATCTAAGTTGTGACCCCCATACGGTGACCATGAACTTCCTTCCTTTATGCTTGACATTTCATGTGGTATTAGAGTATCTACAGCTGGGCATCTTAAACCCTCCTCAAACGCCCGTGCGGGCCGTCCGGTCACTGACCGGTCACAAAATTTTAACCCAGCCGGGTGCCTCAAACAGGCCTCAAATGCCTGGGCTGATCGGCACCCCTCATATCCAGCCCAAACATGGGGCAGATATGGGGGCGCCTGGGTGTGCCCGGGCGCGCCCGCCACGTCGGACTGACATCGGGGTCCCACGCGAAATCGCCCGGAAACCCGGCGGTCCGAAGCTTGTCTCCTCCGTCGGACCGATGTCGTCGCGTGGTGCCGCTCCAGCGGGCCGCATAGTGCCTAGCCCGGCTATTTAAGCCAGCCGCCGGCACCGAAACCCTACCCCTCCACATTTTCCTCCGCCCGTCCGCGCCGACGCCATTTTCCACTCCCCATCCGCCACCACTAGTAGCCATGCCCCCACGCCCCCGGATAAGGGGCCACCCATTTCTAACGCCGGAGCGCCGGCTTCAGCTCCTTGAGCAGATCCGGGCGAGGTGCGAAGCCCGGATCGCTGCGAGGCTACCTCCGGATGCAGTGGATCCGGAGGGATGCAGTGGATCCGGAGGAGAAGTTGGAGGAGGTGGAGGAGGTTGAGGAGGAGGATGTGGGGGACGCCGGGGACGCTGATCTGGAGGCGGTGCAGCAGGCCATCCTCGATTTCCTCTGCTCGAAGTCGGATGCGGAGGCGAAACGCCGTCGCTGGCAGGAGATGGAGGCGCAACATGCTGCGGAGAAGGAGGAGATGTTCGCCTACATGGATGAGGTCGAGCAAGAGGAGGAGGAGCTGGAGCCCTGCTACGCGCCCGTCCACTCGGCGCCCGGCACCGACGTCGTGGACATCTCCGACGATGAAGATTAGTTAGGGTAATACGTAGGATTTCTTTTGCATACTTTGTATGGATTTAGGGGTTGAAATATGAGAGACTCAGATGCAGAGTTGATAATTTGAGCCGTGACCGGTCACTGTCCTCGGACACGTCAGGTCGCGTCCACGGGCGATTGAGGAACCGGATTTGTCAAGTCCGACTGCTCTTATTGCTGAATTTTTGTTGAGTAAATGAGTACGAGTAAAAATAAATTCAAACATGAATCAAAAGCTTTGTTGATTCATTGATTAAGCAGAAGGTTATCCAGTAAATCATGAAAAACCAAAACAAACGGGCCAAGCCCACTCTAGAACACCCTAAACACAAGGGGGCTGCGCCCACTCTCGACAGCCTGCCGAGTGCCACAACAAACGCTAACCAAACACACACTAGCTTTTTTTTTATTTTGAGGGGACTTGCTCTGCTGAACAACCAAACACACACTAGCTAGGGGACTTGCTCTGCTGAACAAGCCGCTCTTACATCACCGCAAGAAAGAAAGTCATGAGGCACTCTCTCATGGTGATGAAGAGACAAGCATTTCACATGCCTGCAATACATTCAACCCACAGGACACGAGGTCCATGTCATTGAAGCAGCAAACAAGCTTTCCACATGCCTGCATAGTTTCTGAATTTAAAAAACACGAGGTCCTGCAAAGCTCTCAGGGTCGCCGCCCCGACATCTATTGCTCGAATGAACCTTGCACACTCAACCAGTATCGCTGGAGTTGTCGCCCGAGATGCCACTATAGAGACGTGCGTTGCACGTGCACGCTTACTAGTGTCTCTAGATAGTTGTACATCACATGTAGGCGTACTCTATGGAGTCTGCTGCTTGTTCGTTGAGTGCTAGGAATACTCGGCGAATACCTAAAACACTCGGTATAGGTTTCATAAAAAATTACACTCGGCAAAAACTACTCGATGTACACCCTTTTCACAAAGTTGGCTTCGCTGATTTCCTTCTGTCGAGCATTTGACAAACAGTTTGTCGAGTGTTAAATGAGGGTACTCGCAAAATAAAGTTGCTTGATGGGCAGCCAACGAAAAAGGGGCTTGCGACGTGACTAGTAAGGTTTGCGGAGGGTCTTCTGTTTGGTACCCGCCAAAGATGGAGCCACGGGAGGACACCACCTGGCCAGCAAGGTTTTTCTTTTCTATCTTTGTTTCTTTCTTCATTTGTTTCTCTTCGTTTCTTATTTTTTTTCTTTCTTTCTTTCTTTTCTTATTTTCTCAGCTTCCTGATGTATGTGACTCCTCTTCATTTGTTTCCCAAGGTCTAAACATAGACTAAAGACCACATATAGGATTTTTTTTTTAGTCCGTTACAGTCAATTATTTCATGTACCTGCAGTTCAGATTTTAAATTTCATGCATTAAAACTATAGGAATGTACTTAATGGTTGGAATATAACAAACAGGTCCGAAAAAATGCCAAACATTGACATGTGTGATGCAATTGTGTATCTTGAATGTAAAAAAGTTTTGAAGGCAATGGACAAAGCAGCACATCGCTTCGCATGCAAACCTGTCCCGTTCCCTCTTGATACCTAGATCGTTACCTGGAGATGGTCCAGTTTTTTAAATAGTTAGCGAGACAACTTTATCCAAAAATCCTCAAATGTTTACCATGGTCTCTAGGGGTCATTCGATGACACCATGTCAAAAGTCTCACGATTTTCTGGTTTCGCTTGCATTTTTTCAAATTAAAATGCCAATAAGCTCCATGTCGTTGGTTGACTTTTGAACCCCTGGTGTATGGGATTGCTCCTACTTTGATGCACAAGGCCTAAACATAGACTAAAGACCACAGATAGAATTTTCCAACCCATTTATGGCCATGAATTCATGTACCTGCAATTCATATTTTGAAATTCATGTATTTAAACACAAAAAATGGACATAATGGTCGTAATATAGCAAATTGACCCAAAAAAGGCCAAAACATAATGATGTATGTTAATTGTAGAAAAGCATTCATGGCCAACGGAGAAAGCTGTCTGTTACTTCGCATGCAAACCTGTAAGTTATAAATCTACTTTTTGAAACGCGTGCCCATGATATTTCAATTAAAAAATATTTTATGCTAGGAATGCCAAATGTATACGGAAATACTAACGCCCACACGTGTGGGCGTTTGCATCTCGCCCACACGCATGGATCCACGTCCGTTTGTGGTTGCACGAATCTTGGCATGTTTGTGGTGCCACGTAGGACTGGGCTGGTGTGTGGGCATTCATCCAGTCGCCCACACGTTCGTTTTCACCACACGGAAGGACCGGTGTGTGGGCGTTTAGCAGTTCGCCCACACGTCAGTTTTCACTCACGCACAGGGGCTGGTGTGTGGGCATTTATTAGTTCGCCCACACGCCCGTCTCCTCTCCCACACCCAAAGCTGCCAGTTGCCATGTGTTTTGCAGGGTACATGGCAACTGCCCTAGTGTGCTTGTAAGTAGATGGCAACTCTCTCTTTTACCCGAACATGTCAGTTGCCATGTGTTTTGCAGGGTACATGGCAACTGCCCTAGTGTGCTTGTAAGAAGATGGCAACTCTCTCTTTACCCGAACATGTTATTTGGCCATGTCTTTTTGTAGCGCTACATGGCAATTGCCTAGTGTTAGTAGGTGGCAACTCCTAAAGTTTTCAAAAATCATGGCAACTGTAGTAAACCAGACCATACATGACAACTGCCTAGTGTTAGTAGGTGGCAACCTCTAAAGTTTTCAAATCATGGCAACTATAGTAAATCAGACCATACATGGCAACAACTGCAGTTGTTCAAAAATGGCATCTGGCACTTGACCTGAGATGGCAACTGCAGTTGAGCAACCATGACAACTGCAGTTAAACGAACATGGAAGAGGGTCCGGACCATGGCAACTGCGGGACGCATGGTGACTGTCACGCGGGGCGTGCGGGACCATGAGATAGGAGGCCTGACGTACGGGCGTGTGGGCGTTATCTATTTTGCCCACACGTAGAAGTGTGAGGGGAACCGCGAGAAAAAAAATAGACGTGTGGGCATTACTTATTTTGCCCACACGTAGGCGTTTGGGCTGATCCTTTTAGACACCACACAAAACGTGTGGACAGACCCTCTAGATGCCACACGTGTGGCAGTTATCGCCGTCCAATGTATATTGCTACACATGACATTCCGTGGGTACACGTTATTCTAGTACCATATGATTACTCGAAGTCCTGACAAACATACTTTTGGAGATATTTAATCATTGTATTATTATAGCTATGCTCCATAATTATAAAATGTGAAGTGGTAAGTTGTATATCAGTTGAAACAATACGGTATTTATTTGTTCCCATGGATAGTTGCCTTGTATACAAAACGGAGGGTGTATATACATTATTAGATGTGCATTCGGCGGCGACGGCGATGCTGAATAAAGAAACTCTGTATTCTTCTCCGGCGAGGTGATCGTCTCTATGGTCGGTGATGGATCTGGGAACCAGTATGTTCAAGCGGGGATGTTGTGGCGGCGGCGGCATCCTTGTCGTGGACTTTGTGTCCTTGGGCTCTGTCGTTGTGATGGCGTCTGCTCCAGCGTCGGCGCGACGCTTGGGAGGTAGTCCAGGAGTGGATGCAGATTGTAGTATGCATCGACGACATCTGGAAGAACGAGCGTGTGCTGGGTTCGTTGTTGATGGATGGCAGGTGTGGTTTTTCCCTTCGGCATCTTAGTCGTGGTGGGGTGCCAGACCTGGAGTTCGATGGCGTGTCCGGGGTTTTGCCCTGGTCTGATTCGTTCAACGGCAATGGCTTCACCTTTGATGAGCCACCTTGCGGGTCCGCAAAGCTGCATATCAGCGATGGAGCCGTGTCGAGCTCTGGTGAGGAGGTGATCCGTCATTTTTTTCTTTTGGTGGCTGCTGTGTTGGTGCCGGAGGCAGGTGATGGACGTTGGTGTCAAGCTCAGAGATGTTCTGCTGTCTTTTCAGTTTTGTCATGTCGATCTTTACATGACTTGTACTTTGATCTTTATAATATGAATGAGACACATATTATCATGAAAAAAAATGTTTTTGTAGTATATATATATTACTAATAAAAGAAGAAGAGTTTCTTACCGCCATAATTTTCGTCCGTGCGTTGCTTTGGTTGGTCCCGTTTGTTCTTAGGCCATCCGATGAAACGAGCTGGTCATGCGGCTGGGCTTAACCTCGTGAAACCAGCCCATCTGACTTTTCTAGGCCCGCACTAAGCCCAATAATGATTCAACGAATCTAGCCCATTGCAGCCCAAGCCCATCTGTCTAGGAGACGGAGCAAAAATATAATCGGCAGTGCTATGCATCGAACTCCCAACCCATCGATCACTTCTAAAGGATACATCCAACTGTGCTATGTCATGACTTTGGTTTAACACAGAAGATTTGATTTCATATTAAATAGTACCACCTCGCTTCTTTACATATTACTTCACCAATTTATATATGTGTGGGATCTGAAATCAACAAGTCACCTCAAGAGTCAAGGAAGGAATTAACAAGGGAGAGAAAATTGATAAAATAATGAAGGAAAAAGGTGCGGCACGCCTCGGATGGAAATAAAGAGATTGGATTGGAGGTGAAAACGAGGAAAAAGAAAGAGCTTACCATGAGCACACGACGACTCGCTACAAACCGATCAGGAGGCAGAAACAACGGGAAGGACCGACGACTGGCACACGCGCCTCGCCAGCTTGACTTGACCCGGGGCGATGGTCGATGAACGATGCGACTAAAATTAATTAATTGGTGCAGGACATCTTGCGGCAGCAATGGGTGGAGCCGCTGGAGAGGCGGGCAGGAACGCCGGGACGCACGCGCGCATGCAACAAGTGGCGCTGAGCGGCGGATCTACCTCGGCGCGTCGCACGCTGTTGGTGGTGGTGCAAGTGGCGCTGGCAGCCATGGTGTTGTGCTTCAAGTGGCAGCCGCGGGCGGCGTGGCAAAGGTGGTCATAGAGGAGCCCGGGCTGACGCTGCCGCGGAAGCACGTCTGCGCCCTCGCGTCGCGGCTCCACCCGTTGCTGCTGTGCCAATGAAGTCTTGGGCAGGCTTTGAAAGTTCCAACGCCTCTTCTCTCTGCACTTTCAGCAATCACGGCAGAGTAGGACACCACATCTAATTTATTATCAGTACATAACTTTCAGGCCGTGTACTTGTCCCTTCTATTTTACACGCGTTGTGAGTGTTAATCAAGACCTATGTTGGTAGATAACTCCTGTTGATGCACGTTATCACAACTACATGTCCCTCCAAATTTCCACAGTATATGATAATATTATAATTATTCGTGTTATTATGATATTGGTTCAGAGTCAACTATACATTTACAATATTGAAACATTATATTTTAAGTTTCGTACATGCAAAAATGTTTACAGCCTACAAACGCCTTAAGTAAGTGATAATTGATAAAAACAAAATATGTGTCGTAGATCCATCCATCTATGGTAATTATTTTTCGAAAAGGGGCGCTTTATTACTTAAAAGGTTTAAGCACTACACCCGGCCTCTGCATAACTAAGATGCACATAGCCAAACAAAGTCCTCTCGCACAAAAAAAAAAAGCAAAATGCAAAGAAACATGTAGAGTCCGCATAACGCCTAAAGCTGAGGCGGGCCAATCCTAAGATCATGTTGCCATCCATGTTGGGTAAAAGTATCCTTCACCGTATCCTTCAATCGTGTACACACCTTCGTAAATAGGTCTCGATTCTCCACGCATTGTAGAGAGGATCATAAACGAAGAGTCCGGGTACATCTGTAGATAACCTGCATCAGAGAAGTACTTTTATCATTAAAAACCTTATCATTTCTACATAGTCAAAGCAACCAAATAACGACAAGCGCTCCCACCCTAAGAAGAGTTCTAAACATGTGATCAATCCCATGTAACCAGTTGCCAAATACATTAGCAACACTACAAGGAGGATACAAGCCAGAAGCTATCTGGATGACTGATCATATAGAACGAGCCAATTTGCATTGGAAGAACAAATATTTTATTGTCTCATCATGGTGACAAAAGACACATTGCGGACCTCCATGCCATTTTCTCTTAATAAGGTTATCTTTAGTAGGAATGACTCCGCAACGAAGATACCATACAAAGATTTTATTCTTAAGAGGTATCTTCATCCTCCAGATCTTCTTGTTATTATCAATTGGCACATCAGACTGGATTAACGCTCTATACTTAGACTCTACAGAGAATTGTCCATTCCAATGTAGGTTCCATCGAAATATATCAGACCCAGGGGTGGAGCTCCCGGTAGGGCAAGGTTGGGCACTCGCCCTACCTTGATTTTTGTTGATTCTTCTATACGTATACATGTTGAACTGATCGATCGCTAAAAAATCGTTGGACAAATAGAATCTCGTACATACTCACGTGAAACGTTCTATTGGGCCTTGATTGAACCTCAACCATCTGGAGGCCTTGTTGGGCTGTTGCCCGTAGCAACCAGCAGGTCAAGTCGTCACGCATCAGCTTCACTTCATCCACGCCCGAGCGAGTCCTGTCATACACCAGACAGCAGGAGTGGAGGCGGCCAGCAGGGGCGGCGGCGCGGGACGGCAACCAGCACCCAGGAGCGTGCGTGGCGGCGTGGGGACGGCAGCCATCAGGAGTGCTGAGCGCACGCTAAGAGTTCGCCCCACCTTAAAAAAGTTTCGTCCTCCGCCACTGATCAGACCCATGTGACAATTGCACAGTGGACAACCGCTGGAGCAGGATGTACCACGATTGGAGTCTGGGTCCAATTAAATCTCTTCTGAACGTCACATTTGGGGGAAATGATTGCATTACCATGGCAATAGTATCACCCTTGTGGCGCACAATGTTGTATAGAGCTGGATATTGTTCCCGGAGTGTGGCATTTCCTAGCCACTTGTCCTCCCAGAATCTAATTTCCGAGCCGTTCTTAATCAAGAAGGATCCATAAGAGAAGAAATATTTCTTCGTAGCCATTAGACCCGCCCAAAAGTGAGAATCACCAGGCTTCCAGTATACTTAGGATACCGCTTTGGAACCCACATATTTCCTCCTCAGGAGGGTTTGCCATACACCATCTTCGGTCAGTAATTTAAACAACCATTTGCAAAGAAGGGCCCTATTCTTAACCTCAAGGTCATGAATGCCCAACCCGTCTTGGTCTTTGGGACGGCAAACCACACTCCATTTAGCTAGTCGGTGTTTCTTTCTCTCGCTATCTCTTTGCCAAAAGAATCTTGATCGAAAATAATCCAATCTATGTAAAACTCCTTTTGGCAACTTGAAGAAGAAGATCATATATAGTACCATGTTACTTAGTACTGAATTTATGAGGATCTATGGTAACTATGCAAGTATACATCACTATCATCTGTTTTTCGTAACCCCACAAAAAATTATTTGTTTTCATAATTTCCAAACATTATTTAAAGAATGGACCTTTTTATCTCGGATATACCTATTTTCATATATTTCTGATTCCTAAAAACACAAAAAAAAATCAAAAAAAGTTTCATATTTAAAATTATTAGTAATGACCTCTCTTTTACGTTATTAAATATGTTATATGACCTGAATATTGGGCATCCTCCTCGAAACACGCATTACCATTAGCCATGAATGAGCCTATCTCTTTTAATAGGATGATGCAGGAATACATTTTATCCCGTTGCAACGCACGGACCTTTTTCCTAGTAATTATCATCCTCGTATGATTACCCACGAAACTACACTAAGTATGGGGACATAGATGCGTCCGATGTGCATTCTGCCATCGCCCGTAGTCAGCCCACCCAGTCTGTTGTACAGACGAGGTGATGGAGCACGATTTCCCATCTGGCTTTAAGCTTGTCAATATTGAGCAATACGACGGATCAACAGACCCTTACATCTGGATCGAGTACTACACCCTCGCTGCCCACATAGCAAGATGCGATGACCTTCACGTCATCAAATATTTGTCATCAAAATTGAAGGGCTCAACTCGGCATTGGCTGCACACCCTACCGCCGAACTCGATCGGTACGTGGGACGACCTAGAGGCTGAATTCTTGTCAAACTTTCAGGGCACCTATGTCAAACCTCCGGATGCGGATGACTTTGCCCTGGTAGTGCAGAAGCTCGGCGAACCTGTGCACCAATTCTGGAATTGCTTCCTCACAAAGAAAAAACTAGATCATCGATTGCAGCGATGCCGAAGCGCTCGCAGCATTCCAAAACAACATGAACGATGAGTGGCTATCGAGAGACTTCGGGCATTATAAATCGAGGACCAGGGCCGCTCTTACGCAAATGATGACTGATATGTCTCCGACATATTTATAATTTTTTATTGTTTCATGCTATTATATTATCAATATGAGATACTTTGTATGCAATTTTATATCATTTTTGGGAACTAACCTATTAACCCAGTGCCTAGTGTCAGTTGCTGTTTTCTGCTTGTTTTTTGTTTTCCAGGAAATCTGTACCAAACGGAGTCATAACGCTACGAAATTTTTTGATGATTTTTTTCTGGAAAAAAGAGACCCTTGAAGTTTCGGGAGGAGACTAGACGGGAAACGAGGAGACAGCAAGGCAACAGGGCGCGCCCAGGGGGTAGGCACGCCCTTATGCCTTGTGGGTCCCATGTGGCTCCGTCTGATCAAAATTTACTTATATAAATTCTCAAATATTGGAAAACCCCCAAAGAGCCACCCGAAACAAATTTTTCGCCGCCGCAAGTCTCTGTTCTTCCGCGATCCCATCTGGAAGCCTTTTTCGGTACTCTGCCAGAGGGGGAATCGATCACGGAGGGCTTCTACATCAAACTTGCTGCCCTTCCATTGATATGTGAGTAGTTTATGACAGACATACAGGTCCATAGCTAGTAGCTAGATAACTTCTTCTCTCTCTTTGATCTTCAGTACCATGTTCTCCATGATCTCCATGGAGTTCTATCAGATGTAATCTTCTTTTGCGATCTGTTTGTTGGGATCCGATGAATTGT
This sequence comes from Thinopyrum elongatum, assembly GCA_011799875.1. Classification (NCBI taxonomy): domain Eukaryota; kingdom Viridiplantae; phylum Streptophyta; class Magnoliopsida; order Poales; family Poaceae; genus Thinopyrum; species Thinopyrum elongatum. The sequence goes on from CM022303.1 coordinate 18,517,967, forward strand.
GAGATTATGATCTGAATAGTCATTGAAAGTAATTGTGTCTTTTCTGAACTTTATTATGTATGATTGTTATACCTTTGTATTTCTCTTCGATCTATCCGTTTGGTTTGGCCAACTAGATTGATTTATCTTCAGCGGAAGTGGTGCTTTGTAGTGGGTTCAATCTTGCGGTGTCTTCACCCAATGACAGAAAGGGTAGCGAGGCACGTATTTGTTTTGTTCCCATTAAAGGTAAAACGACGGGGTTTAATCATATTGCTTGAGTTTAATTTGTGTCTACATCATGTCATTTTGCTTAAAGCGTTACTCTGTTTGTCATGAACTTAATACCATAGATGCAGGCAGGAGTCAGTCGATTGGTGGAGTAATAGAAGCAGATGCAGGCAGGAGTCGTTCTACTTGTCACGGATGTGATGCCTATTTACATGATCATTGCCATGAATATCGTCATAACTATGTGCTTTTGTATCAATTACCCAACAATAATATGTCTACCCACCGTATGCTATGCTATAAGAAAGAAGCATCTAGTGAAAACTATGCCCCCCAGGTCTATATCATATAACAAAAACCAAAAATACCTTGCTGCAATTTTATTTCTTTTATTTTACTTTTCAATTTATATATCTATCGCGATTAGATTTAATCCTTTCAAGTAACGAGTTCAAGGGGATTGACAACCCTCTTGCCCGCGTTGGGTGCAACTATTTGCTCTTGTGTGTGTAGGTGTTGTTCACTAGGAATTTGCGTGGTTCTCCTATTGGTTCGATAATCTTGGTTCTCACTGAGGGAAATATTTATCCGCTACTATATTACTTCATCCTTCCTTTTCGAGGAAAATTCCAACGTAGCTCAAAAGTAGCAATAACCAAATTCTATGTTGGTGAGGATAATTAGCTCGCCAAAAATAAGGTCGGGGTGGCAAACCAGGCACATCGAAAGTGCACGATGGCAATAGGAAACCATGTCACAATCAAAGGAACGGGCATCGTAACTAGAGCAATAGTGATTGGCGGTGCTACGCACTGAGAGTGGCTTCTACAAAGGGAGTGATACGTCTCCATCGTATATACTTTTCCAAACACTTTGCTCTTGTTTTGGACTCTAATTTGCATGATTTGAATGGAACTAACTCGGACTGACGCTGTTTTCAGCAGAATTGCCATGATGTTGTTTTTGTGCAGAAATCAAAGTTCTCAGCACTGAACGAAACTTTCTGGAGATTTTTTATGGAATTAATAAGGAATTATGGAGCAAAACCCTGTTGCAAAGGGGGGTCCAGGGTGGCCACATGGCACCTGGGCGCCCCCCCGGGGCACGCACTGATGCCATGTGGGCCCCTGGTTGCCCCCCTGACCCTACCTCCAGGCCTATAAAATCACATTCGAGGAGAAAAAAAATAGGAAGGAAGAATTATCGCGTTTCACGAGATGGAGCCGCCGCCACCTCCTGTTCTTCATCGGGAGGCCAGATCTGGAGCGCGTTTGGGGCTCCGGAGAGGGAGATCTTCGATCTTCGTCATCACCAACCTCTCTTCATTGCCAATTCCATGATGCTCCTCACCGGGAGTGAGTAATTCCTTCGTAGGCTCGCTGGTCGGTGTAGGGGTTGGATGAGATCGATCATGTAATCGAGTTAGTTTTGTTAGGGCTTGATCCCTAGTATCCACTATGTTCTGAGATTGATGTTGCTATGACTTTCTATGCTTAATGCTTGTCACTAGGGCCCAAGCGCCATGATTTCAGATCTAAACCTTTTATGTTTTCACCAATATATTTGTGTTTTAGATCCGATCTTGCAAGTTGTATGCACCTGCTATGTGTTATAATCCGCATCCCCCAGGGTGACAATAGCTGGGATTCTTTCCGGTGATTACCGTAGTTTGAGGAGTTTATGTATTCGCTATGTGTTAATGCTTTGTTCCAGTTCTCTATTAAAAGGAGGCCTTAGTATCCCTTAGTTTCCTTATGGACCCCGCTGCCACGGGAGGGTAGGACAAAAGATGTCATGCAAGTTCTTTTTCATAAGCACGTATGACTATTTACGGAATGCATGCCTACATTGTATTGATGATCTGGAGCTAATTCTGTGTCGCCCTAGGTTATAACTGCTATATGATCGATATCATCCAACACACCCATCATCACCGATCCAGTGCCTACGAGTTTGCTGTTTGCTAAGCTACTATTGTTGCTGCTACTATTACACTTGCTACAAATTTGCTACTGTTACCGTTACTGATACTGCTGCATAGGTTAATTGCTATCAAACTATCATATTACCTTGCTACTAATTACTTTGCTACAGATATTTAGTCTCCAGGTGTGGTTGAATTGACAACTCAACTGCTAATACTTCCAAGTATTCTTTGGCTCCCCTTGTGTCGAATCAATAAATTTGGGTTGAATACTCTACCCTCGAAAACTGTTGCGATCCCCTATACTTGTGGGTTATCAAGACCTTTTTCTAGCGCCGTTGCCGGGGAGCATAGCTATATTTGTGAAGTCACTTGGAATTTATATCTGTTTTCCACTATGAAGAATCTTAAGGATGATAGAACCAAGATCTTTCCCTCCACTACGAGGACAGGTAAGGAACTGCCATCTAGCTCTGCACTTGATTCACCATCTATTTTGAGTAAGCTTGCAACACCACCACCTGCTATGAATTCTGCTATGTCTCATGTTATTGATGATGCCGCTTCTGCTATGAATGATGCTACTTCTGCTATGAATGATGCTATTGATGATGCTAGTACTATGCCTGATACTACTGTGCCTCTTGGAGATTTTCTTGATGAACAACTTGCTAAGGCTAGAGAAATTGAGAGAGCCAAGAGTGCTGAAACTCTTGAGAATCTCGATTCACCTTTATTGCTTCGTCCTGTTGTTAGAGCTGAAATACCAGATGAACATTGGTTAGATAAAGAATCTGCTCTAGCTATTCTTGATTGCAATAGTAGAGAAGAAGCTTTAGAATTGCTTGCTGTGTTGAAAGAAAAATCTATGAGGGAGAGGATGAAGTGTGATCCTAAGTTTGCTACCTCTCCCATCTTTATCACTGATAAGGATTATGAGTTCTCCGTTGATCCTGAGTTGATTACTTTGGTTGAGTCTGATCCTTTCTATGGTACTGAATCTGAAACTGTTGTGGCACATCTTACTAAGTTGATTGATATTGCTACTCTTTTTGCTCATGAGGAAAAGATTCGTTACTATTATATTCTTAAGTTGTTCCCTTTTTCATTAAAGGAAGATGCTAAAGCTTGGTACAATACTCTTACTCCTAGTTGTGTGTGTAGTCCCCAGGATATGATTTACTACTTCTCTGAAAAATATTTCCCTGCTCATAAGAAACAAGCTGCCTTGCAGGAAATATTTAACTTTGTGTAGGTTGAAGAGGAGAGTCTGCCACAAGCTTTGGGGAGGCTTCTCCAGCTACTTAATGCTTTTCAAGATCATCCTCTGAAGAAAAATAAAATACTTGATATCTTCTATAATGGTATAAATGATGCTTCTAGGGACTACCTAGATAGTTGTGCTGGTTGTGTTTTCAGGGAACGAACCGTTACTCAAGCGGAGGAATTATTACTGAATATATTGAAGAATGATAATGATTGGACACTAGCTGAACCACCGCCTGAACCAACTCCGAAGAAGAGTGGTATTCTATTTCTTAGTCCCGAAGATATGCAGGAAGCAAAGAAATGCATGACGGAAAAAGGTATTAAAGCTGAAGATGTTAAGAATTTACCACCTATTGAAGAAATACATGGGCTCAATGCACCACCACCACCACAGGTGGTAGAGGTAAATTCTTTGTTAAAGTTCGATGAAAATGATGTCCCTTATGGTAAAACTTCTCATCAGTGCTATCTTGAGTTTGACAATTATATTGGAAAGCAAAATTATTTCAATGCTCATGTCATGAAACAACTAGAACATAATGCTCATGCTATTGATTGTCTGAGTGATTTACTGTTTAGAATTGTAAATGATGTTAAAGGAGTTAGTAAGCATGCTTCTATGGTTCAAACCTAGTTAGAACAAGTTGCAAAATCTCAAAGTGATTTGCTTATTGACATGAATAGAAATATGCATGATCATGCTGTTAGAGTTATGACTAGGGGTGGTAGGATGACCCAGGAACATCTTTATCCTGAGGGACACCCCAAGAGAGTTGAACAGGACTCTCAGAGAGCTAATGTTGATGCTCCTACTTCCTCTAAAAGGAAGAAGAAAAAGAAAAATGATAAGACTTTGCATGCTTCTAGTGAACCGGAGGTAGAAAAACCTCCTGATGCTAATCTTGATGTTTCTATTTCTGATGCTGAAACACGATCAGGTGATGAACATACACCTGATGCTATTAATGAGGTTCTTGCAGATGCTCAGCCAAAAAATGTTGGAGAGCGAGATAATAATATTGATGTTGAACCTGCTGAGGATCTTGATAACCCACAACCTAAGAATAAAAGGTATGAGAAAGAGGACTTTGTCTCTAGAATGCACGGTAAGGAAAGAGAACCATGGGTTCAAAAGCCCATGCCTTTTCCTCCTAATTCTTCCAAGCGTAAGGATGAGGAGGACTTTGAGCGTTTTGTTGAAGTACTTAAACCTGTTGTTTTACGTACTCACTTGATTGATATGTTGAAAATGCCTCCTTATGCTAAGTATATGAAAGATATTGTTACTAACAAAAGAAAGATTCCTGAGGCTGAAATTTCTACTATGCTTGCTAATTATTCTTTTAAGGATGGTGTTCCTAAGAAATTGGGAGACCCAGGTATACCAACTATACCTTGCTCCATTAAAAGAAACTATGTTAAAACTACTTTATGTGATTTGGGAGCTGGTGTTAGTGTTATGCCTTTCTCTTTATATAAAAGACTTTATTTGAACAAACTTACTTCCACTGAGATATCTTTGCAGATGGTTGACAAGTCAACAGCCATTCCTATTGGTATTTGCGAGGATGTGCCTGTTGTGGTTGCCAATGTTACTATCCTAACGGACTTTGTTATACTTGATATGCCCGAGGACGATAACTTATCAATTATCCTTGGAAGACCCTTCTTGAATACTACAGGGGCTGTTATTGATTGCAACAAAAGCAAAGTCACTTTTCATGTTAATGGTAATGAGCACACGGTACATTTCCCGAAGAAACAATTTCAAGTGAATGGTATTAATGTTATCGGAAAAACTCCTACTATCACTATTGGAAGCTTTCAACTACCTTCCTACTGTCAAAAAGAAATATGAAATATTATGGTAGAGGATATGCCTGTCCCCATTGAGGTAACTTAGTGTTTTCATGAAAATTCTTCGGTTTCATCTTAATTGAAAGGAGTTATTAATAAGACTTGATCAAACTTATTAATGGATTCTTTTTAAGAGGCATGAGTTTGATGAATTTAGCAAGCACAATTTTCTGTACCCAACTCTTATTCTCTATTTTTATTAGTTAAATAAAATAAAATGCCATGTTTTTCCTATTTTCTGAATTTTCCGTGCAATAAAAAGTGCCCAGAAATGAAAGTGCTCATAATGCCCTGAAAATGATTTTTTATAGAATATATTAGAATTTCTGGCATAAAAATCAGTGCAGAAGAGCACCCTGGGTAGCCACATGGCACCAGGGCGCCCCCCCGGGGCGCGCCCCTGTGCCATGTGGGCCACCCAAGGGCCCCATCACTTATCCCTTCCACCTACCTCCTTCTTCTACCTTAGAAAAAAATTCCTGCCCAGCTCTTGCCCGTGTTCTAGCTCTTCTTGTTGTGATTTTTGATCTCCTTGCTCGAAACTCCGTTTCCGAAACTATTTTGAGGAATTGCTCCTTGGTATGTGACTCCTCCATTGCTCCATTTAGTTTTTGTTTTAGTGGTTTATATTTTGCATATTTAGCTACTCTTGGTGCTACAGAAAGTGAGCTTGCATGTTGAATTCTTTGAGTGCTAAGTAGTTTGAATGCTTGATATGGCCTCTAGGCACTTGTATGAGTAGTTGCTATCAATTTTGTGAAGTTTTGTTAACATCTTTTTGTGGACTAAAATTTTTCAGAAATTCATTCTTAGGAAAATGAACTTTCTTCGAAGGAGTTCCTCTAGGAGGAAATCTACGAAGGCATCCTCAAGCTCAAGCTCCGCACATCCATCCTATGAAGAGCCCCGAGCAAGTTCGGTGAGAGGTGCAGAAACACAAGGATGCCGATGGCCGTGTGAGGATTTTATATTGGGGCAGGAATCAAGGAGGAGTTTTATGAATATATTCGTAATGCCGACCTCATTGCGTACATGGCGGATAAGCCTGATCAGTACCTTCATCTTACCCATTCCTTTACTCAGCATGTTTCATACGATCCTCGCACCTCTAGAGTTTCATTTCACATTTATGATGACCTTCACAGTCTATCTCTAGAAGAATTCTGTTTTGTTTGCAAACTTCCATACTAGGGGTCGCTAAACGAACCACCTACAAATGAGTATTCATTGTTTTTAACCAGTCTTTGCTGGGGTGAGGATAGAGGGGTTACACATGCCAGAATAAATAGTATTCAATTCCCCGCTATTCGCTATTTTGCCCTTTTAAATGGGAAGTGCATCGCGAGCAAGCAGGATTGTAGTGCACTTTGTGCTCCTGATCTGAGTATTATTCACACTATGCTACTTCTTGAGCTTGCATTTGTTTTTCCCTTGAAGAGAAAAGGGCGATGCAGCAAAGTAGAGATAAGTATTTCCCTCAGTTAGAGAACAAAGGTATCAATCCAGTAGGAGTCAACGCGCAAATCACCAATACCTGCACAAACAATCGAACAACATGCACCCAACACGATAAGGGGGTTGTCAATCCCTTCACGGTTACTTGCAAAAGTGAGATCTGATAGAGATAGATGAAACTAAACAAACGGTAAAGTAAATATTTCTGTTATTTTTGGTTTATAGATCGGAAAGTAAAAGATTGCAAAATAGTAGATCGGAAACTAATATGATGGAAAATAGTAGATCGGAAACTTATATGATGGAAAATAGACCCGGGGGCCATAGGTTTCACTAGAGGCTTCTCTCATGATAGCAAATAATATGGTGGGTGAACAAATTACTGTCGAGCAATTGATAGAAAAGCGCAAAGTTATGACGATATCTAAGGCAATGATTATGAAATATAGGCATCACGTCCATGTCAAGTAGACCAAAACAATTCTGCATCTACTACTATTACTCCACACATCGACCGACTCCTGCCTGCATCTAGAGTATTAAGTTCATGAAGAACAGAGTAACGCATTAAGTAAGATAACATGATGTAGAGGAATTAACTCAAGCAATATGATGAAAACCCCATCTTTTTATCCTCGATGGCAACAATACAATACGTGCCTTGCTGCCCCTACTGTCACTGGGAAAGGACACCGCAAGATTGAACCCAAAGCTAAGCACTTCTCCCATTGCAAGAAAAACCAATCTAGTTGGCCAAACCAAACTGATAGTTCGAAGAGAATTACAAAGATATCAAATCATGCATAAAAGAATTCAGAGAAGATTCAAATAATATTCATAGATAAGCTGATCATAAATCCACAATTCATCGGATCTGGACAAACACACCGCAAAAGAATATTACATCGGATAGATCTTTGAGAACATCGAGGAGAACATGGTATTGAGAATCAAAGAGAGAGAAGAAGCCATCTAGCTACTAGCTATGGACCCGTAGATCTGAGGTAAACTACTCACGCTTCATCGAAAGGGCAATGGTGTTGATGTAGAAGCCCTCCGTGATCGAATCCCCCTCCGGCAGGATCCCGGAAAAGGCCCCTAGATGGGATCTCACGGGTACAGAAGGTTGCGGCGGTGGAAAAGTGTTTTCGTCGAAACTTCTGGTGGTTTGGGAATATACACTGGTACAGCGAGGTGCTATACACACAGTTTTTAACCCCTTTCTGCGATGGCATTTGGAACTGTCGCCAAGTGAGTGTGGGCGATAGGGGGGTCCCTCCCACACGACCCAGAAACCGTCGGGGATAGGCCCTCCTGGCACACAAACTGGGGCAAAATGAGCTCGTGTGTGATCGGGGGAGGCATCGAAACCCAATCGTTTCCGTTCGTATGTACATCCCACATAGTGAATCCCAGAAAAACATTTCCGTTCGTATGTATATCACACACAGTCAATCCAAGGAATACGTTTCCATTCTTATGTACATCCCACAAAATCAATCCAGTGAAAACGTTTCCGTTCGTATGTACATCCCACACAGTCAATCCAGGGAAAACGTTTCCGTTCGTATGTACATCCCACACAGTTTTATGTATGGGCTCGTGTGTGATAGGTGTAACTATCACACACGCTCTGCCTTGGTTAACCGTTTGCTTTTATCAACTACATCACACACGATTTGATGAAGAAAACTGTGTGGCATTGGGCTATCCATCACAAGCGCTTTTACTGCTAGAACCGTTTGCAAAGTTCCATGACCCATTTAGCAGGTTTATTAGTTTACAATTAATAATTCTAGTATTACGCAAATTCACATTTCATATCGAACAGCTGTTTGCCAATTTCATATCAGGCACATAAATATATTTTAACATCACAATATGATAGCTACCTGAAAACAGCACAGTACAACATATAGCTAGTTCAACTTCATAAGAACAATATATTCATTTCCCTAATCGAGATCATCCTGGCTCGTCTTATCCACCTCTGCTTTTAGTTCAGTAAGAACCTGTTTTGCACTGGCCAACTAGGAAAGTGCCTCCTCCATCGCCAACACCATCTTAGCAAAGTCTGATTTAAAAAATCTGTGCTCATTCTCCATCTTCCTCTTTTTATCCCGCATCTTCAAATATTCTTCAGCGTTGACAACACTTTCTCGAAGCCTACCTCTGTTCTCTTCCTCATACATGCTCCAGAGCTTTGCTCGGCACATCTTCAAAGGCTGTGGCCACTCTTGATCAACCCACTCCAAGTAAGAACACTTCCATTCATCCTATAATATTTAAAACTAGATCAGTAACAATTGTAGGGGAAATGGGTTTATAGCAACATAGAAAATCACCAATACATATTTTGAAAAACTGAAGAAACAGGTTAATTATGACATATCTTCTCAAAAAGATCAATGTGCAAATGAATTAATTGCTACTGAGACAACAACCAAATTCTGAAACATCAGAAGCTATAATTAACTACAACATTGGAGTTCTTACTCATGTACTATAAATAACAAATTGAACATTTTATGAGGAAGGTAAATATAACTGCAACAGCATAGCAACAGTGTTTGGATGACAGCAGATTGATACTAACAGGTGTGTACATGCACAAATTTAGTAACATAGAACTAATAACACTAAGGCCGTCCACTATGTATGCCAAAACCGGTGTAAAGACAACTGTTGCTACATCTCGCACTGGTGAACCGATGCAGCGGAAAAAATCAGGGACACGGATTCCGGAGCACCTAGTTGCTTCGATGCCCAGTTCCTTCATGCCATAAAGATTTAGTATTTTACTGCTTGGCTGCTCGGATGTGTGGACCAAAGTTGGCTGCACAAACTGCTGAAGCGGTGCCAAATAATTTTCTAATGGCACCGCTGATGAGATGGCAACATTTTTAGATACTAGGTACAAACTGTGACACTATCTTAGGATGCGTTTGGTTGAAGGTGTGGTATGAATGGGTTGGGACCGTGACAGTGTCTGAATCACATCTAACAAATTATTTGTAGCAACGAAAGAGGGTCTAACCTTCTCTGCACATGCCAGAAACTTCCTCCCACTGTCCACAGATTCAAACACAACTAGCTTCACGCATGGAGATTGATGGTGACAACGAGCAGACAGATCTTCACCCACCCTGCTCCATTCGTTGCAACTGATGGTCCTAGGGAGCTACAAGAGGAAGAAATGACTCAAATCGACCGCCGGGTTAAAATCCTTCATTCCAAGTCATAGCCCGAGTGAGAGAAGAGAGGCATACCCGGGTGGTGAAGGAGTCGGAGGAGGAGGAGGAACCGCTGGAGAGGTCATTGAAGAAGACCATGGTGACCCCGGTGGTAGGATGCGAGACGGCGAGAGCGAGGAAGCAAGAGACAAAGCGGCTATAGCTTAGGAAGGAAGGAAGGAAGGAAGGAGGATACAGGGGAAATGTGACTTGTGGTCGGGGAGAAAAGGGGGTAGGAAGGGTGGTGGGTGTAGATATTTCGGCGGTAGGCCAAAAAAATTGAAATGTGCCGGGAAACTTTGTGCGCGGTGCTGCCGGACACCCTTCACTTTGAACGATTGTGTGCATCGCAAACGATTCTTCTGCTTTACGCGCATGGGATGAGTTTGATAATTCAAATTTTGGTGGAAATTTCCCCGGGTACGTCATTGCATAATTTAACATTGCTTGCTAATTTGGGCACACAAAAGAGCGTACAGCACACAGACCACACTTACTGAATCGAGCAATTTTAGTAATTAAACAGAGCCAGTTGACCTAAACATTGCTCTAACAAAAGACCAGCATTAAAAACAAAGCCTAAGTAAGCATAATTTTAACAAATCCACCGCCGCACCGGCCTATGCATCGCCGGTGTGAGATGAGATGTCGATGACTTGTCCTGGCGACATGCCGCCGTTGGTGGACATGCGTCCCCCCTGCTGAAGTCGACCACGTCCTCGTCCTCGTCCTCGTCCTCGGCGCCGCCCTCAAGGTTGTAGTACTCGTAGTAGTGGCTGCGCCAGAGCTCGCGTTGGTACTCCATTGCTGATTCCTCGATGGACAGACTCTTCTCTACCTCGACCTCGGCCACGCGCAACTCCTCCTCCCGGTGCTCCTCGTTCTCTGCCACCTCCTGCATCTCCAGCTCCCGCTCGGCGATCTCATGAGGAAGCAGGTACTCCATGGCCACCGCCGCCTTTTCGGACGTGGGTTGCATGCTGGATTCCAAGGTGGCCTGAAATATCTTGGCGTGTGCGTCCTCGATCTTGGCGATGATGGCCTCGACCCAGGCCAGGGCGACATCGGCGGCACGGACGGCAGCTCGAGCACTCTTGGCGTTTGCAGCCGCCGTCACAGCAGCAGCTGCAGCCGTATCGGCTGCCGCAGCTGCCCTGTTGGCTGCCGCAGACGCCCTCTCGGCGGATGCGACCGCGCTCAATGCGGATGCGACGGAACTCTAGGCGTAGGCGGCGGCGCTCGGGGAGGACACGGCCATCGTACGGGCCTTCACTAAGCGTTTCCATGACGTCATCTTTGCAAGAAGGGGTGCGGGAATGGGGATCAGGATTCATGGATTTGGGGGTTGCCGGCACTGGAGCAGACGAGCCGGCGAAGCTTAAGGAGGAAGACTTAAATAGACCCAGAAATTTTCATCGCAAACGGTTCCTACAAAAAACTGTGTGTGATGTTGTTGATATTTTTAATTAGCTGTGAAAGACGAATTTGGAGTAAAGTGGCAACGGATGGTGTTTTAAATGTACGAGAAAATTTGTAGTACTAATACAACTGTCATATCAAATTTCGAAAAATTTCAGGGGTCATTTGACCTTTTAAGACATTTAAGTGATTTTCTAGCCATTTAATGACCGTAATTCAAATTTGAACTACATGTACATGCAATAGCTAACCATAATGGTTTGAAAAATCATATTTGTGTACTTGTGTGCGAGTTAATTCCATGTGCAGTAAATTAGAAGGAATTTTCAAACATATTGGTCTCACGGCATAGACACATGCATGGAGTGCCATGGCATTTTAATTCAAAAAAATAAAAAATGATCAGAAAAACATGAAACCTTGCTTCATGTAATGTCATGCCACCAAGATGATGTGGTAAAAAATTGGCCTGTTTGACGAAAGTTTGGACACACACCCCTCACAAACCGGAGCAACTCACTAGAAGGCTCATGGTTCCGAGAGGGAACAATGCATGTTTGATGACGAACGGGAGATAGCTTCCTCTTACGACCTTCAATTTTTTTCTAAGTTTAACGTGCACTAATACAACTATCATGTGAAAATTTAGAAAATTTCAGGGGTCATTTGACCTTTTAAAGACATTTAAGTGATTTTCTAGCCATTTAATGAACGTAATTCAAATTTGAACTACATCTACTTGCAACGGCTAACCATAACAGTTTGAAAAATCATATTTATGTACTTGTGTGCAAGTTAATTCCATGTGCAGTAAATTAGAAGGAATTTTCAAACATATTGGTCTCACGGCATGGACACATGCATGGAGTGCCATGGCATTTTAGTTTCAAAAAATTAAAAAATGATCAGAAAAACATGAAACCTTGCTTGATGTAATGTCATCCCACCAAGATGATGTGGTAAAAAAACTGGCCTGTTTGACGGAAGTTTGGACACACACCCCTCACAAACCGGAGCAACTCACTAGAAGGCTCGTGGTTCCGAGAGGGAACAATGCATGTGTCATGACAAACAGGAGATAGCTTCCTCTTACGGCCTTCAATTTTTTTTCTACATTTAACGTGCACTAATACAACTGTCATGTGAAAATTTGGTAAATTTCAGGGGTCATTTGACTTTTTAAAGACATTTAAGTGATTTTCTAGCCATTTAATGACCGTAATTCAAATTTGAACTACATCAACATGCAACGGCTAACCATATTGGTTTGAAAAATCATATTTGTGTACTTGTGTGCGAGTTAATTCCATGTGCAGTAAATTAGAAGGAATTTTCAAACATATTGGTCTCACGGCATAGACACATGCATGGAGTGCCATGGCATTTTAATTCAAAAAAATAAAAAATGATCAGAAAAACATGAAACCTTGCTTCATGTAATGTCATGCCACCAAGATGATGTGGTAAAAAATTGGCCTGTTTGACGAAAGTTTGGACACACACCCCTCACAAACCGGAGCAACTCACTAGAAGGCTCGTGGTTCCGAGAGGGAACAATGCATGTTTGATGACGAACGGGAGATAGCTTCCTCTTACGACCTTCAATTTTTTTCTAAGTTTAACGTGCACTAATACAACTATCATGTGAAAATTTAGAAAATTTCAGGGGTCATTTGACCTTTTAAAGACATTTAAGTGATTTTCTAGCCATTTAATGAACGTAATTCAAATTTGAACTACATCTACTTGCAACGGCTAATCATAACAGTTTGAAAAATCATATTTATGTACTTGTGTGCGAGTTAATTCCATGTGCAGTAAATTAGAAGGAATTTTCAAACATATTGGTCTCACGGCATGGACACATGCATGGAGTGCCATGGCATTTTAGTTTCAAAAAATTAAAAAATGATCAGAAAAACATGAAACCTTGCTTGATGTAATGTCATCCCACCAAGATGATGTGGTAAAAAAACTGGCCTGTTTGACGGAAGTTTGGACACACACCCCTCACAAACCGGAGCAACTCACTAGAAGGCTCGTGGTTCCGAGAGGGAACAATGCATGTGTCATGACAAACAGGAGATAGCTTCCTCTTACGGCCTTCAAATTTTTTTCTACATTTAACGTGCACTAATACAACTGTCATGTGAAAATTTGGTAAATTTCAGGGGTCATTTGACTTTTTAAAGACATTTAAGTGATTTTCTAGCCATTTAATGACCGTAATTCAAATTTGAACTACATCAACATGCATCGGCTAACCATAATGGTTTGAAAAATCATATTTGTGTACTTGTGTGTGAGTTAATTCCATGTGCAGTAAATTAGAAGGAATTTTCAAACATATTGGTCTCACGGCATAGACACATGCATGGAGTGCCATGGCATTTTAATTCAAAAAAATAAAAAATGATCAGAAAAACATGAAACCTTGCTTCATGTAATGTCATGCCACCAAGATGATGTGGTAAAAAATTGGCCTGTTTGACGAAAGTTTGGACACACACCCCTCACAAACCGGAGCAACTCACTAGAAGGCTCGTGGTTCCGAGAGGGAACAATGCATGTTTGATGACGAACGGGAGATAGCTTCCTCTTACGACCTTCAATTTTTTTCTAAGTTTAACGTGCACTAATACAACTATCATGTGAAAATTTAGAAAATTTCAGGGGTCATTTGACCTTTTAAAGACATTTAAGTGATTTTCTAGGCATTTAATGAACGTAATTCAAATTTGAACTACATCTACTTGCAACGGCTAACCATAACAGTTTGAAAAATCATATTTATGTACTTGTGTGCGAGTTAATTCCATGTGCAGTAAATTAGAAGGAATTTTCAAACATATTGGTCTCACGGCATGGACACATGCATGGAGTGCCATGGCATTTTAGTTTCAAAAAATTAAAAAATGATCAGAAAAACATGAAACCTTGCTTGATGTAATGTCATGCCACCAAGATGATGTGGTAAAAAAACTGGCCTGTTTGACGGAAGTTTGGACACACACCCCTCACAAGCCGGAGCAACTCACTAGAAGGCTCGTGGTTCCGAGAGGGAACAATGCATGTTTCATGACAAACAGGAGATAGCTTCCTCTTACGGCCTTCAAAATTTTTTCTACATTTAACGTGCACTAATACAACTGTCATGTGAAAATTTGGTAAATTTCAGGGGTCATTTGACTTTTTAAAGACATTTAAGTGATTTTCTAGCCATTTAATGACCGTAATTCAAATTTGAACTACATCAACATGCAACGGCTAACCATAATGGTTTGAAAAATCATATTTGTGTACTTGTGTGCGAGTTAATTCCATGTGCAGTAAATTAGAAGGAATTTTCAAACATATTGGTCTCACGGCATAGACACATGCATGGAGTGCCATGGCATTTTAATTCAAAAAAATAAAAAATGATCAGAAAAACATGAAACCTTGCTTCAAGTAATGTCATGCCACCTAGATGATGTGGTAAAAAATTGGCCTGTTTGACGAAAGTTTGGACACACACCCCTCACAAACCGGAGCAACTCACTAGAAGGCTCATGGTTCCGAGAGGGAACAATGCATGTTTGATGACGAACAGGAGATAGCTTCCTCTTACGACCTTCAATTTTTTTCTAAGTTTAACGTGCACTAATACAACTATCATGTGAAAATTTAGAAAATTTCAGGGGTCATTTGACCTTTTAAAGACATTTAAGTGATTTTCTAGCCATTTAATGAACGTAATTCAAATTTGAACTACATCTACTTGCAACGGCTAACCATAACAGTTTGAAAAATCATATTTATGTACTTGTGTGCGAGTTAATTCCATGTGCAGTAAATTAGAAGGAATTTTCAAACATATTGGTCTCACGGCATAGACACATGCATGGAGTGCCATGGCATTTTAATTCAAAAAAAATAAAAAATGATCAGAAAAACATGAAACCTTGCTTCATGTAATGTCATGCCACCAAGATGATGTGGTAAAAAATTGGCCTGTTTGACGAAAGTTTGGACACACACCCCTCACAAACCGGAGCAACTCACTAGAAGGCTCGTGGTTCCGAGAGGGAACAATGCATGTTTGATGACGAACGGGAGATAGCTTCGTCTTACGGCCCTCAATTTTTTTCTACGTTTAACGTGCACTAATACAATTGCCATGTGAAAATTTAGAAAATTTCAGGGGTCATTTGACCTTTTAAAGACATTTAAGTGATTTTCTAGCCATTTAATGACCGTAATTCAAATTTGAACTACATCTAAATGCAACGGCTAACCATAACGGTTTGAAAAATCATATTTGTGTACTTGTGTGCGAGTTAATTCCATGTGCAGTAAATTAGAAGGAATTTTCAAACATATTGGTCTCCCGGCATGGACACATGCATGGAGTGCCATGGCATTTTAATTCCAAAAAATTAAAAAATGATCAGAAAAACATGAAACCTTGCTTGATGTAATGTCATGCCATCAAGATGATGTGGTAAAAAATTTGGCCTGCTTGACGAAAGTTTGGACACACACCCCTCACAAACCGGAGCAACTCACTAGAAGGCTTGTGGTTCCGAGAGGGAACAATGCATGTTTGATGACGAACGGGAGATAGCTTCCTCTTACGGCCTTCAAATTTGTTTCTACGTTTAACATGCACTAATACACATGTCATGTGAAAATTTGGAAAATTCTAGGGGTCATTTGACCTTTTAAAGACATTTAAGTGATTTTCTACCCATTTAATGACCGTAATTCAAATTTGAACTACATCTACATGCAAGGGCTAACCATAACGGTTTAAAAAATCATATTTTTGTGTACTTGTGTGCGAGTTAAAAAATCATCAGATGATGTAAATATCTGGTGTTCAAAAAATAAAATATAAAGATCTGGCCAGACAACCGGCCCCCACACGATTGGCACTCTATTTCGCGCCTCGAGGTTTGGAAGGTGAGTGGCGGGGGTTATTAATCAGACACGGTTCTGTATTGGAAACCGGCAGCTATTAAGTTCACACACGGATTTTGCTGCAGGAATCGTGTGCAATTCAAACTACTGTACTCGTAAATTCCGGCGACCGGCGTGTGTACTGTTCTCGTCGATGTAGATTCCGGCCGCCAATAAATACTACCTTGCTCACGTCGTCCCGCCTGCATTCTCATCTACATCCTCCCCTTGCTTGCCCTCTCTCTCTCTCTCTCTCTCTCAAATCTCTGCCATGGCGCCGTCGGTCTACCCACGCACCGACGAGGAGTCGCCACCCCCCGAGGACGCTCAGTCGAAGAGCAGCGACGAGGAGGACCCCTACGCACCGCCGAACGAGGTTGCGCCGGACCCCCCAACTTTGGATTGGTTTTGGGGCCAGTACAATCTTTGTTTGTGGAAGTCGCTGCCGCCGGCTAAGAAAGCCAGGCAAGTGGAATTCAAGAAGGAGATGGCGGAGGAGGAAGCCAGGTACCAGGTGGCCTGTGAAGCCCGTGATGCCGCCTGGAAAAAGGAGCCGGCGGAGCTTTGGGGGCGGGCGCGTCGTAGTGCGGAGGAGGTGTACGAAGACGGGTACTTCGCGAGGAAGGTCAAAGGCGCTAGGCGCCTCATCGCTGTGTGGAGATGGGCCGATAAGCTCCAGTGTGCCACCGACGAGGAGCTCCGGTGGGCGCCCAACGAAATGGCAAGATCATTCGCGCTCGTTCGCCAGCAAGAGGTAGATCGGTACGTCAAGCGCTGCGAGGCGGAGGAGGCGGAGTACTGCCTCCGCGCTGGGAAGAAGCCATGCACCTGGGAGCTGCTGGCGAGGGGCTGCCGGAATACTGCCCCCAGGAGGGATTATTAGTTTTAGTATTGTTCGTTTTCAATTTTATGCAATGTACCTAGTAGTTAAGTATCATCACGTATATGTGATGATATTATATATATTCTGTCATGAACTAATGAACAATTAATATATATATATATATTATGAATTCCATTTTCTTTCTGTTTTTGTATACTAATTTGTATCTAGCTGTTATCATCCACGTATACAGAATGGAAATCGTATATACACACATTGAAACAGAACATATAAGAACGGAAAGAGAGTACACTAATTGAAACAGAGCAATATTATGAGTGCTGTGAATACATAGCTATCCACGTCGAAACGACTCAACAAAATAAAATGCGTCTATGAGATCATGGCCAGCAGCCCTTGTCTACGGTAGCTCTTGGCTCTGCCTGAACTCGTGCAGGCGTTCGTCCAAGCGGTCTACACGCTCGCGGTACATCTGGAGTGCGATCTCGAGCTCCAAGTTGGCTATTTCATCGGAGATCACCAGCTCGAGGATGCGACGGCCATGTTCCTCTACTGCGCCCAGGTGGACACCTGGGCCAAGGAGGCGGTCGAGCCTACCGACCAGCGTGTTGGCATCGAGCGGGCTGCGAACAAGGCGAACGGCACGACCCATGCGAACGGTGCGGCGGGCATCCGGTGCAAGTACGGCGCGGTCGACCTATAGTGCAAGTACGGCGCAGAGGGTCTCTGCCCACTCCTGGCGAGGAATGGGGGTATTGACAGGACATGTACCCAGCTGCGACGCCCTGTCGACAGTAGGCAAGCGCCGATGGATCTGCTCTTGCTGTGCGACGCGCCGCGCCTCTCGCTCTGCAGCGCTCCAACGGTGTCGCCGTGCGGCGAGCCGCAGCCTATCGGCGCGGATGCGCCTAGGTTGCTCTGCGGCGCGCCATCGATCATGTTATGCGGCGAGCTGCAGCCTCTCGGCGCTGACATGCCTATCTTGATCCGCGATGCTGAAGCGCCATGCGCCAAGGGTCTGCTCAACCCTGGTGATGACGCGCATCACGGTGTCATCCATCGCGTTGCCGGGGAGCACCTCGGCCTCGACGGGCCGTGGCGCCTTCTCGTTTTCCTCATCGACGAGGTTGATGGCAGAGGCGGCGCTTTGGTGGGTTGGCATGCTTGGAAAAGGTGGATGTGCTACAGGCTGCGCTTGTTGCCTCCGTGCGTCGCGCGCCGCCTAGGTTTATGCGCAATATCGCTGGGTGGCAGGAAACAGGTGCGGAAATGGCGGGAAACGGTGGCGTGTTCATAAAACGCCATCAATTAATGGAAACTTAGCATAGAAGGAACATCGAGCTAGCACAAGAAGTAGATGATGATCAGATGATCTTTTATCCTAGTTAATTATGCATGTAATAGTTTACTTTGGTGTGTGGAAATGTCATGTGTGTACTAGCCACCTATGTAATTGGATGTTTGCCGCGTATTACACGCATCTTGTTTATGTGAAATGTTTCTGTTCTCTTGGCTCAACACAAACAGTTTATCGCAATGAACCGTATGCCGTATATCGCACACACCTTGATCTGGCTGACCGTTTCTTTTGTGTTACCTAATTACAAACAGTTCATCCGAGTGAACTGTATGCCATATCTCACACACACCTTCATCTGGCTGCCCATTTCTGATGTTCCACCTCATCACAAACAGTTCATCCGAGTGAACTGTATGTCGTATATCCCACACGTCTTCATCTGGCTGCCCATTTCTGTTCTTCTTCCTCATCGCAAACAGTTAACTGAACTGAACCACATGCCCTGCATCGCACACGCAACTAAAATCTGAACCGTGTTTGATGCATCCGCCATCGCAAACGTTTTGCACCTTTTTTGACGGTTTTTTTACATCACCGTTTGCGATTAATGCATCGCACACAGTTTCGTCAAAGGGTCTCTGATCGTAGTGTCGCGTTAGCAGCATCCTGCAGTAGTGATATGTGAATATATAGGCAAAAGAATTAGGTCAGGGGAGTCACGGGGGTCCCACAAGGCAGGGGGCGCGCCCTCCACCCTTGTGGCCGCCTTGTGGCTCTTCTGACTTGAACTCCAAGTCTCCTGGGTGTCTTCTGGTCCAAGAAAAATCATCGCAAAGGTTTTATTCCGTTTGGTATTCCTTTTCTGCGAAACTCTAAACAAGGAAAAAACAGAAACTGGCACTGGGCTCTAGGTTAATAGGTTAGTCAAAAAATTAATATAAAATAGCATATAAATGCATATAAAACATCCAAAACAGATAATATAATATCATGGAACAATAAAAAATTATAGATACGTTGGAGACGTATCAAGCATCCCCAAGCTTAATTCCTGCTCGTCCTCGAGTAGGTAAATGATAAAAACAGAATTTTTGATGTGGAATGCTACCTAACATATTTATCCATGTAATTTTCTTTATTGTGGCATGAATGTTCAGATCCATAAGATTCAAAACAAAAGTTTAATATTGACATAAAAACAATAATACTTCAAGCATACTAACAAGGCAATTATGTCTTCTCAAAATAACATGGCCAAAGAAAGCTTATCCCTACAAAATCATATAGTCTGGCTATGCTCCATCTTCATCACACAAAATATTCAAATCATGCACAACCCCGATGACAAGCCAAGCAATTGTTTCATAATTTTGATGTTCTCAAACCTTTTCAACTTTCACGCAATACATGAGCGTGAGCCATGGACATAGAACTATAGGTGGAATAGAATATGGTGGTTGTGGAGAAGACAAAAAGAAGGAGATAGTCTCACATCAACTAGGCGTATCAACGGGCTATGGAGATGCCCATCAATAGATATCAATGTGAGTGAGCAGGGATTGCCATGCAACGGATGCACTAGAGCTATAAGTTTATGAAAACTCAAAAAGAAACTAAGTGGGTGCGCATCCAACTCGCTTGCTCAGGAAGACCTAGGGCAATTTGAGGAAGCCCATCATTGGAATATACAAGCCAAGTTCTATAATGAATAATTCCCACTAGTATATGAAAGTGACAACATAGGAGAGTCTCTATCATGAAGATCATGATGCTACTTTGATGCACAAGTGTGGTAAAAGGATAGTAACATTGCCCCTTCTCTCTTTTCTCTCATTTTTTTTGTTGGGCCTTCTCTCATTTTTTGGCCACTTTTTTTTCGTCCAGAGTCTCATCTCGACTTGTGGAGGAATCATACTCTCCATGATCCTTTCCTCACATGGGACAATGCTCTAATAATGAATATCATCACACTTTTATTTACTTACAACTCAAGAATTACAACTCGATACTTAGAACAAAATATGACTATATGAATGCCTCCGACGGTGTACCGGGACGTGCAATGAATCAAGAGTGACATGTATGAAAGAATTATGAATGGTGGCTTTGCCACAAATACGATTTCAACTACATGATCATGCAAAGCAATATGACAATGATGAAGCGTGTCATAATAAATGGAACGGTGCAAAGTTGCATGGCAATATATCTTGGAATGGCTATGGAAATGCCATAATAGGTAGGTATGGTGGCTGTTTTGAGGAAGGTATATGGTGGGTGTATGGTACCGGTGAAAGTTGCGCGGCACTAGAGAGGCTAGCAATGGTGGAAATGTGAGAGTGTGTATAATCCATGGACTCAACATTAGTCATAAAGAACTCACATACTTATTGCAAAAATCTATTAGTTATCGAAACGAAGTACTACGCGCATGCTCCTAGAGGGATAGATTGGTAGGAAAAGACCATCTACGTGCATGCTACGGGAATCACAAACTTTAACGCAAGTATTTCTACAATCCACAATTACTTACTTGCATGACTCTAATATCACCATCTCTATATCTCAAAACAATCAACAAGATTCAAACTTCTCATAGTATTCAATGCACTTTATATGAAAGTTTTTATTATATCCCTCTTGGATGCCTATCTTATTAGGACTAAATTTATAACCAAAGCAAATTACCATGATGTTTAGAGACTCTCAAAATAATATAAGTGAAGCAAGAGAGTTCAATAATTTCTATAAAATAAAGCCACCGCCGTGCTCTAAAAAGATATAAGTGAAGCACTAGAGCAAAATTGCCTAGCTCAAAAGATATAAGTGAAGCACATAGAGTATTCTAATAAATCACGATTCATGCGTGTCTCTCTCAAAATGTGTGTACAGCAAGGATGATTGTAGAAAACTAAAAAGCAAAGACTCATATCATACAAGACGCTCCAAGCAAAACACATATCATGTGGTGAATAAAAATATAGCCTCAAGTAAAGTTACCGATAGACGAAGACGAAAGAGGGGATGCCTTCCGGGGCATCCCCAAGCTTAGGCTCTTGGTTGTCCTTGAATATTACCTTGGAGTGCCTTGGGCATCCCCAAGCTTAGGCTCTTGCTACTCCTTATTCCATAGTCCATCAAATCCTTACCCAAAACTTGAAAACTTCACAACACAAAACTCAACAGAAAATCTCAAAAGCTCCGTTAGTATAAGAAAATAAATCACCACTTTTGGTACGTTTGTGAACTCATTCTTTATTTATATTGGTGTAATATCTACTATATTCCAACTTTTCCATGGTTCATACCCCCCGATACTAGGCATAGATTCATCAAAATAAGCAAACAACACAAAGAAAGCAGAATCTGTCAAAAACAAAACAGTCTGCGAAGATATGAATTGTTCTAATACTTCTGTAATTCCAAAAATTCTGAAAAATTAGGACAATAGAGGCAATTTGTTTAAAAAAATTCAGGGTTTTTCCACGCTCCAGTGAATTTAAAAAATTCTGTGACTGGACGCAAAAGTTTCTGTTTTTCAGCAAGATCAAATCAACTATCACCGTAAGCCATCCCAAAGGTCTTACTTGGCACAAACACTAATTAAAACACAAAACCACATCTAACCAGAGGCAAGATGAATTATTTATTGCAAAACAGAACCAAAAAGCAAAGAACAAAAATAAAATTGGGTTGCCTCCCAACAAGCGCTATTGTTTAACGCCCTTAGCTAGGCATAAAAACACGAATAGATCTAGGTATTGTCATCTTTGGTATGCAATCCATAAGTAGCTCTCATAATAGATTCATATGGCAATTTAATTTTGTTTGTAGGAAAGTGTTCCATGCCCTTCCTTAACGGAAATTGAAATCTAATGTTTCCTTCTTTCATATCAATAATTGCACCAATCGTTCTAAGGAAAGGTCTACCAAGAATAATAGGACATGTAGGATTGCAATCTATATCAAGAACAATGAAATCTACGGGCACATAATTCCTATTTGCAACAATAAAAAGATCATTAATCCTTCCCATAGGTTTCTTAATAGTGGAATCCGCAAGATGCAAATTTAAAGAACAATCATCAAATTCACGGAAACCTAACACATCACATAAAGTTTTTGGAATCGTGGAAACACTAGCATCCAAATCACACAAAGCATGGCACTCATAAAATTTAATGTTAATCTTAATAGTAGGTTCCCACTCATCATAAAGGTTTCTAGGGATAGAAACTTCCAATTCAAGCTTTTCTTCAAAAGATTGCATCATAGCATCAATGATATGTTTAGTAAAAGCTTTGTTTTGATTATAAGCATGAAGTGAATTCAACATGGATTGCAACAAGGAAATACAATCTATTAAAGAACAATTATCATAATTAAATTCCTTGAAATCCAAAAGAGTGGGTTCATTGCTACTTAAAGTTTTGACCTCTCCAATCCCACTTTTATCAATTTTTGCATCAAGATCTAAAAACTCTGAATCATTGGGACGCTTTTTAACTAAAGTTGACTCATCTCCAGACCCATCTTTATCAAGATTTATATCGGAAAACAAAGATTCAATAGGAGTCACATCAATCACTTTAAGATCTTCATCATTATTTTCACGGAAACTAGAAGAACACGTTTTTACAAACCAATCTCGTTTAGCATGCATCTTAGCGGTTCTTTCTTTGCACTCATCAATGGAAATTCTCATAGCTTTGAGAGACTCATTAATATCATGCTTGGGCGGAATTGATCTAAGTTTCAAAGAATCAATATTAAGAAAAATTCTATCCACATTCCTAGCCAAATCATCAGTCTTGAGCAATTTTTCTTCAACCAAATCATTAAAATTCTTTTGCGAACTCATAAATTCTTTAACACTATTATCAAAATCAGAGGGCATCTTATTATAATTTCCATAAGAATTGTTGTAGGAATTGCCATAATTATTAGAGGAATTACTAGGAAACGGCCTAGGATTAAAATTACCTCTATACGCGTTATTACCAAGATTGTTCCTACCAACAAAATTCATATCCATAGATTCATTATTATTTTCAATCAAAGTAGACAAAGGCATATCATTAGGATCAATAGAAGCACTCTTGCTAGCAAATAATTTCATAAGTTCATCCATCTTTCCACTCAAAACATTAATATCTTCAATCACATGCACTTTTTTACTAGTGCAAAATCTTTCGGTATGCCATTGAGAATAATTAACCATAATATTATCTAGGAGTTTAGTAGCTTCTCCTAAAGTAATTTCCATAAAAGTGCCTCCCACGGCCGAATCTAAAAGATTTCTAGAAGCAAAATTCAATCCGGCATAAAAAATTTGTATAATCATCCACAAAATTCAAACCATGAGTAGGGCAATTTCGTATCATCAATTTCATCCTCTCCCAATTTTGTGCAACATGTTCATGATCAAGTTGCTTAAAATTCATAATATCTTTCCTAAGGGAGATGATCTTAGCGGGAGGAAAATACTTGGAAATAAAAGCATCTTTACATTTATTCCATGAATCAATACTATTTTTAGGCAAAGATGAAAACCAAGTTTTAGCACGATCCCGAAGTGAGAACGGAAATAGCTTCAATTTAACAATATCATTATCCACATCCTTTTTCTTTTGCATATCACATAACTCAACGAAATTATTCAGATGGGATGCGACATCTTCACTAGGAAGGCCGGAAAATTGATCTTTCATAACAAGATTCAGCAAAGCGGCATTAATTTCATAAGATTCCGCACTAGTGGCGGGAGCAATCAGAGTACTAATAAAATCATTGTTATTAGTGTTGAAAAAATCACATAATTTGGTATTCTCTTGAGCCATCATGACAAAGCAAGCAATCCAACACACGAGCACACAAAAAGCAAACGAAGAAGACGAACGGAAGAAGGGCGAATAAAAAGGCAAATCTTTTCAAAAATCATTTTAGAAGTGGGGGAGAGAAAACGAGAGGCAAATGGCAAATAATGTAATGCAAGAGATGAGAGTTTTATGATGGGTACTTGGTATGTCCTGACTTGGCATAGATATCCCCGGCAATGGTGCCAGAAATTCTTCCTGCTACTTCTTGAGCTTGCGTTGGTTTTTTCCTTGAAGAGGAAAGGGTGATGCAGCAAAGTAGAGATAAGTATTTCCCTCAGTTAGAGAACCAAGGTATCAATCCAGTAGGAGACAACACACAAATCACCAATACCTACACAAACAATCAAACAACTTGCACCCAACGCGATAAAGGGGTTGTCTATCCCTTCACGGTTACTTGCTAAAGTGAGATCTGATAGAGATTGATGAAACTAAACAGACGGTAAAGTAAATATTTTTGGTATTTTTGGTTTATAGATCGGAAAGTAAAAGATTGCAAAATAGTAGATCGGAAACTAATATGATGGAAAATAGTAGATCGGAAACTTATATGATGGAAAATAGACCCGAGGGCCATAGGTTTCACTAGAGGCTTCTCTCATGATAGCAAATAATACGGTGGGTGAACAAATTACTGTCGAGCAATTGATAGAAAAGCACAAAGTTATGACGATATCTAAGGCAATGACTATGAAATATAGGCATCATGTCCGTGTCAATTAGACCGAAACGATTCTGCATCTACTACTATTACTCCACACATCGACCGACTCCTGCCTGCATCTAGAGTATTAAGTTCATGAAGAACAGAGTAACGCATTAAGTAAGATGACATGATGTAGAGGAATTAACTCAAGCAATATGATGAAAACCCCATCTTTTGATCCTTGATGGCAACAATACAATACGTGCCTTGCTGGCCCTACTGTCACTGGCAAAGGACACCGCAAGATTGAACCCAAAGCTAAGCACTTCTCCCATTGCAAGAAAAACCAATCTAGTTGGCCAAACCAAACTGATAGTTCGAAGAGAATTTCAAAGATATCAAATCATGCATAAAAGAATTCAGAGAAGATTCAAATAATATTCATAGATAAGCTGATCATAAATCCACAATTCATCGGATCTCGACAAACACACCGCAAAAGAATATTACATCGGGTAGATCTCCAAGAACATCGAGGAGAACATGGTATTGAGAATCAAAGAGAGAGAAGAAGCCCTCTAGCTACTAGCTATGGACCCGTAGGTCTGAGGTAAACTACTCACGCTTCATCGGAAGGGCAATGGTGTTGGTGTAGAAGCCCTCCGTGATCGAATCCCCCTCCGGCAGGATGCCGAAAAAGGCCCATAGATGGGATCTCACGGGTACAGAAAGTTGCGGCGGTGGAAAAGTGTTTTCGTGGATACTTCTGGTGATTTGGGAATATATGTGAATATATAGGCGAAAGAATTAGGTCAGGGGATTCACGGGGGGCCCACAAGGCAGGGGGCGTGCCCTACCCCCCTGGGCGTGCCCTCCACCTTTGTGGCCGCTTCGTGGCTCTTCTGACTTGAACTCCAAGTCTCCTGGGTGTCTTCTGGTCCAAGAAAAATCATCGCGAAGGTTTTATTCCGTTTGGACTCTGTTTGGTATTCCTTTTCTGCGAAACTCTAAAACAAGGAAAAAAAATAGAAACTAGCACTGGGCTCTAGGTTAATAGGTTAGTCCCAAAAATAATATAAATAGCATATTAATGCATATAAAACATCCAAAACAGATAATATAATAGCATGGAACAATCAAAAATTATAGATACGTTGGAGACGTATCACACTGCTTTGACCGGCGAGAAACGTTATAATTTGGGTGTTATTGTAGCACGTAGGCTGCACCGCAACGCGAACAATGGTGATTTATATGGAGGAATCTATGCTTCACGTGTAGCTGCATACTTAGGGATCCGACCGAAGTTCAATGACACCATTGTACCTTACAAATACTTGAACTTCGCCACTATGCGTGCACATAAGTTTCTGTAGCCAGGCGCGCACACGTATGAGTATAATTTGATTTTTAACAAATATGACCCTGCGTATGTGCTTCTGCCTGCACCCGCTCTCTTTGATTTTTAGGCTAAGGGAAGGCATTCTTTGACAAAGAGCGAGGCGCAAGAGTACAATGCAGAGATTGAGGTTGCCCGTCGGGATGAGGAGGCTGCTCAGCAGGCTTCTTCGAGCTACCACTTCGACTATTATCCTGGACATGGATGGCAATAGACAAAGCTAGGCCAAAAGCCTAAGCTTGGGGGAGTACGTATCTCCCACCGATACTTTATTCATGCTTACACATTTCACTCTAGTTGTCGGTGCTCATACTTTTTCATTGTATTATCCATGTTAGTTTTATTTTCTCGCTTTCTTCTTATGTGTTTTATTTTCTCGCTTTTAAGAAAACCCAAAAACATAGTTAGTTTATTTTTGGTTTTTGCTTTCCAATTTAATTAGCTGTAGCCTCTAAAAAATCAGAAACACAAAAAGATTTCTTGTTTCTTCTTTTGCTTGTTAGGAGCTCTCCCTTGTAAATAGTTTTTCTTGTCTCTATTTTTCTTTCCTTAATTTGCCTTCTTCAAGAAAAAACCAAAAACTCCAAAAATATTTCAGTGTGTTTCTCTGAATTTCTTTTCTTTTTGTTGAGACCTTATAAGGAGAAGACCACGATGAAAATGTTGAGTGGCTCTCATATGCCTTATTGATGATCTAGTAGAGAGCCCATATTACCTTGTCTTCTCCATTGAATAAAATGTTGTAGATTCCAGCTTAGTCCATGGCACCCTTGCACTATTATTATTTCTATACCATTTGGTCATGCAAGTGAAAGGCAATAATGACAATGATTTGGTGGAGTGACCGTGGCAAAGAAAATGGGTATGAACTCAAACTGTTCTTGTCTTTATGAATGTGTTTAGATTGATGTCCTTGATTCAGCATATTATGATCAAACATGTTTCTGATGACAATTAGAGATTATAGTTGGTCATGCCATGCTTAAGTAGCTAGGGTTTGATAATGATTTATCTTGGATGTCAACATGCACTGAAAATGATTGTGATGTGGTATGATGGTATGGTATCCTCCTCTGAATGTTTCAAGTGGCTTGACTTGGCACATGTTTATGCATGTAGTTGAATCAAAACCAACATAGCCTCTATGATATTTATGTTCATGGTGCTCATATCCTACTCATGCTAGTTCTCAATGTTCATTATGTATTATGTATGTTCATGACCATATTCGCTCTCTGGCTGGTCGCTTCCCAATCTTATTGCTAGCCTTCACCAGTACTAAGCGGGAATTCTGCTTGTGCATCAAACCCTTAAACTTGAGTTGTTCCAGATGAGTCCACCATATCTACCTATACGCGGTATTACCATGTCGTCCTAAGTAAATTTGCATGTGCCACCTGTAAATTATTCAAATAAACATATGTTTTGTGTGCCTGGACCGCTCATGGAGCGACAGGGGGCGGTCAATATCTTCTATGCTAAGTGAGTTATTCTCAGATGAGTGTTTATTCACTTGTCATCGCACGAGAAAAGGGCGGTATCCGGGATTCCCAGTCCCAAACTCAAATTGCAAATAATAAAACAAACTCCCCCGGACTGCTGTTGGTATGGAGGACACCCGAGGATTCGGTTAGCCATGGCTTGTGATATGAATGGTGGAGGGGGAGTAAACTTTACTTTTATCGCTTGGGAACCACCACTAATTTGTTTAGCATGCAAGATATTGAAAAATCTCGGTCGTGACGTTGACAGGAAGGGCATGCCACCCAAAATTAAATTTTATCTCTGTTTTAAAACTTTGAGCTCTGGCACCTCTGCAAATCCATGCTTCCCTCTGCGAAGGGCCTATCTATTTACTTTTATTGTTGAGTCATCACCTTCAAACAAGCACCGGACTGGAGAGCACTATTGTCATCCTCATGCTTTGTGTGTGGTTAATTGTTGAGTGCATCATGACTGGATCTTTGTTGCCATGAATTACAATGTTTAGTCGCTGCTTGAACTTTGGAGGTGCTCTGCATTTATGTTGTGCGGTCTCAGAAAGGGCTAGCGAGATACCATCATTGTCATATTATATCATGATTGTTTTGACAAAGTGTTGGTACTTGAGATACTTTATTATTGCTCTCTAGTGTATTATGCCATTGATATGAATGAATATGATTTCTAAGAGTTATCATGAGCATGGTTAGTTATAATCTTTGCTGAAAACTTGGATGTTGTTTAAATGTATTCATAAGCACAAGAACAAAAAGAGTTTGTAAAAGTTTTTCTTTATCACTGTCAGTTTACCAACTGAATTGCTAGAGGACAAGCAATGAGTTAAGCTTGGGGGAGTTGATACGTCGTCATCGTATCTACCTTTCCAAACACTTTTCCTCTTGTTTTAGACTCTAATTTGCATGATTTGAATGGAACTAACCCGGACTGACGCTGTTGTCAGCAGAATTGCCATGTTGTTGTTTTTGTTCAGAAATCAAAGTTCTCAGAACTGAACGAAACTTTCTGAAGATTTTTTATGGAATTAATAAGGAATTATGGATCAAAAACTACTGCAAAGGGGGTCAGGGTGGGCACATGGCACCTGGGCCCCCCTAGGGCACGCACTGATTCCATGTGGGCCCCTGGTAGCCCCCCTGACCCTACCTCCAGGCCTATAAAATCACATTCTCGGAGAGAGAAATCAGGGAGGAAGAATTATCGCATTTCACGAGATGGAGCCGCCGCCACCTCCTGTTCTTCATCGGGAGGCCAGATCTGGAGCCCGTTTGGGGCTCCGGAGAGGGGGATCTTCGATCTTCGTCATCACCA
Organism: Thinopyrum elongatum; assembly: GCA_011799875.1. Lineage (NCBI taxonomy): Eukaryota > Viridiplantae > Streptophyta > Magnoliopsida > Poales > Poaceae > Thinopyrum > Thinopyrum elongatum. Next base: position 18,547,154 of record CM022303.1, read on the forward strand.
ACCTCTCTTCATCGCCAATTCCATGATGCTCCTCACCGGGAGTGAGTAATTCCTTCGTAGGCTCGCTGGTCGGTGTAGGGGTTGGATGAGATCGATCATGTAATCGAGTTAGTTTTGTTAGGGCTTGATCCCTAGTCTCCACTATGTTCTGAGATTGATGTTGTTATGACTTTGCTATGCTTAATTCTTGTCACTAGGGCCCGAGTGCCATGATTTCAGATCTGAACCTTTTATGTTTTCACCAATAAATTTGTGTTTTAGATCCGATCTTGCAAGTTGTATGCACCTGCTATGTGTTATGATCCGCATCCCCCAGGGTAACAATAACTGGGATTCTTTCCGGTGATTACCGTAGTTTGAGGAGTTCATGTATTCACTATGTGTTAATGCTTTGTTCTAGTTCTCTATTAAAAGGAGGCCTTAATATCCCTTAGTTTCCTTATGGACCCCGCTGCCACGGGAGGGTAGGACAAAAGATGTCATGCAAGTTCTCTTCCATAAGCACGTATGACTATTTACGGAATGCATGCCTACATTGTATTGACGAACTGGAGCTAGTTCTCTGTCGCCCTAGGTTATAACTGCTATATGATCGATATCATCCAACACACTTCCATCATCACCGATCCAGTGCCTACGAGTTTCCACATATCGCTGTTTGCTAAGCTACTACTGTTGCAGCTACTATTACACTTGCTACAAATTTTTCTACTGTTACCGTTACCGATACTACTGCTTGGGTTACTTGCTATCAAACTATCATATTGTAGGGGAACGCGATAGAAAAAAAAATTCTGACCTACGCGAGCACGCCCAGGATCACTATGTAGATGCATAAAAGGTTTGATCTGATCGTTACCGACTCGTAGCGCAGCGGAAGTAGAGTCGATGTTGATCGTCGGTGCAGATCCCCGCGGCTAGGATTTACAACCTCCCAACTACAAGGATGTACTCCCTCGTCTGCCCCCGGAGGAATCTCCGGGCAGCCCTCCGGGAGGCCTCGGGACAGTCCCTTGGATAGTCCCACCGGACGGATCCTCGGACATCTCTTTGGGAGGACCTCAGAATCTCGGATGGTCACACGGACAGCCCTTCGGGAGGCACACACGAACAGCCCCTCGGGCAAAAAGGTCAAACCTACGCCATCTCTATGGGGTTGCACACATACGGTGTCATCTATCCGGCAGGGCTTCGCCATCCACATCTAGTTCCCACCGGAACACAGACAGCCTTTCGGCTCTACGAAACTATTTCGCTGGGAGGGACAGAGAAGCCAGACAAGGCAATGGCATGTGTATGAGAGCAAGGATGAGGTTTGGGCAGCCCCCTCACCTCCAATTTATAGGAAAACCAAGGGGTAGGGTGGTACCGGAAACACCCAAAGTGCCCATGCTTTATGTCATACATAAGTGCAAAATGGGAAGGCAAGTGGAGCACCAAATGGTGGAAGGAAGCCCCATGGGGGGCCCCCCAAGGCCATGAACGAAAATGGCTGCCCCCTTGGGTGGCCCCACCACCCTCCCATCCACCAAGTCATCCCTTAGATCTTTTGAGCAAAGCCCAAAAAGGAGGCTTTCCAAAAATATCCCAAAAAGCACTTTCACTATTCATGAAGACATTTTTCTGCGTCCGTAAATTCCAAAAAGTTTCTGTGAGTCTTAGAATAATTCTAGTACCCACTAAAACAATTCTGAACGCATTCCGAAACATTTTCGGAACAATGTTTTTCTTCAGCGAAAAGCAACCAAAGCGGTTCCGGCAGCTCTGGAACACTTCCGGTTTCTTTCACCGGAAAAATCCCAGAAGTTCCCAGAATCATTCTGGCACCCTCCAAGAATTTCCAGACGTGTGCCGAAACCATTTTGACTTAATGGTATACTCTGAAACAACTTTTTGGTTTTACACAAACTATTTCGGTGTTCTCTCTCCGGAACTCTTCCGTTGTCTCTGAAACTTTTTCAGTGAATTTCTCGTAGCCTCCCTTTCTAGTATTCAGCAGATAGATGAACCTTAAGCATGTGACCCTATAGGTTCGCTGAAGTATAGACATGACCGGAACACTTTCCGATCAATGATCAACATCAGAGCCGTGGACACCCATATTAACCCCTATACCCACACGAATGAATATTCGAGTGAACCCCCAGTCGCCGTGTGCTATTCCTGTTGCTTCGCGATATCTTACAAATACTCAAGGTGAGACATGTTGGCATCCCCGTGGATCAACAACTTGTCCACTAAGCCAGTTACATCGTTACCGGTATTGTTCTCTTTTCTCGTTATCGTGTTCCGGCATCCCTGTGATCAAATCACCCTGTGTCTGGCTAGACGATGATGGATACCGTAACATCGAGGGGGCCCAGAGATATATATCCATCGTCGGAGGAGCAAATCCCAATGTTGAGCTATCAAGTTACTTGACACACTTTTCCATGAACCCGTAAGCCGCCGTAATAGCCACCCATTTACGGATGACGTTTAACAAACCCCAAAGTTCATGAAGCAAGTATGAAGAAACTCGATACTCTCATAGTCTAAGGAATTATTCAAACATTAACTTCTCTTTTACAATGAACTCTTCACGATTTCCGCTTGCGAGAAAACATGTCATCGGTGCTTCTTTAGTACTCAATGACCCCTTTTCACTATTGTCCCACGATCAGTACTTTTGATCACTTTGGTATCTATACTTGCAACACCTTGGGAGTATCGGACATATCTGGTTGTTTTACATACCATGGAATACATGATTAATCCAAACACAAGAGTGTGTGCAATCTCCATCATGTATTTTACTGATCAGTGTTTTGGGACACCGAGTCTTGCAAAAACTCTTTCCATGTGACTTCGGCAAGAATCACTCCTTGATGTTTTTAGTGCTAAAAAGTTTTAGCATCTTGTCAATATGTATTTTTTCTTAGCCCCATTAGGTAAATCTATCTCCATAGATCATCATGCCTAATATGGAGACTATTTAGCCCAAGAACTTCATCGAAAAACTATTTTCAAATGAAGTCCCAATTCGTGTAAAGAAATTTATTTCCATTTAACAATGTGTCACTCACACAAGGTGTTTAGAAATATTATCATGCTCCCACTTCCTTTCTTGAATCACAAGCATCTTCGTTACCCATTGATGAAGTCGAACCCCTTTGACCATCAAAACACGAAGATTGCAACTCCATTTTGCTCTCTTCTATCCATCGCTGAAACTCTGAAGTTTGCACACTCACTAGCATCCTTTGGATTGATAAAATACCTTGGACTGTAACACATGCAAGTCCTTGGTTTCTTTTCCATCAGATGGAAATCCTTTTGTCATCCCTGTTTCATATCTCAGGATTTAAAATATGTATTAATTGCTAGTTCAACCCGAACCGACTTTAAGCATCGCTACGGTGAAACAACCTCATTGTAGTCAACCCCTTTAACTTGTTATTGCAACAAGTCAAGCTTTATGGATAAAACATTTTTATCCGTATCAGTTTTTAGTTCCATAAATATTCGTTAGACTCTAAGTCTTCCAAAAGGTGTATCAAGATTTTAATCTTGAATCATTTATATGGAAACTATCTCAGATTGTATTGGCATTTAGCCAATTCTAGAGTCAGGGCCCATCAACGCTTCCTTTTGCGTCATAGGTATACTGTTGTCTAACAACAATATCTCGTTTGCGCACCTGAGAGGTTTGCACGAGCTTTGCCTACGTTGTTCAGCTGCAAGTTCGACCGAAGTGCATACATCTCATGTAGAGGCTTCCGTATCAGTCGCAGTAGGAAACTCTGGAATAACTTCCAAGGTTCCTTTCCTTTGATCTGATGATGAAGATACTTGTTATCTGGTCGAGTTGCACTGTCCTCCCACTCACCTTTTTGCAAGAACTATTCTCTTTAAAAGCATACCGTTTTGTGGCAAAAACCTTTGCCTCGGTATAGGGGTGGGGGAATACCCAATGACTTGGGATAACCTACAAAGTAGCACTTGTCTGATTTGGAATAGGTTTGTAACCTTTTACACAAGCCCCATATTCCAAATGTTAAGAAAAGATATAACATGGTTGGGAGTACCATACCATGGCGTCATTTCAACAGACCTGATGGAGCTCTTTTCAGTGTAAATGCTGCAGTCTCTAAAACATCACTTTAAAAGGGATAATGGCAAATTGATTTATGTCATCTTTGATCTCACCATGTCATAAATGGTTTGATTACATCTTCACGGACATTCCACACACAGTGGTGTTCCGGGAGATGTAAGTTATTAAACTCTTTTCACAACTCATCAGACATTAGCTAAACTTGTAACTCAAATATTCCTTTGCGCAATCAAATTGCAGAAACATAATTTTCTTTTTACAATAACTTCTACTTCATTTTGCAAACCTTTCGAGTGATTTCAAATGATCCAGACTTACGTCTCATCAAGTAAATATCAATATATCTACTTGAGTCATTTCTGAAGATAGATAAATCCACTACTTGCAACTACATTTATTGAACTACACACATCAAAATGTATGATAACCAATAAGTTTGTTTCTCGTTCCTTATGGCATGTGAACGGTATTTTAGTCACTTCACTTTTCGGAGAAAAGTTGCAAGTGTCAGATGATTCAAAAATCAAACGACTTCAAAATCCATCATAATGGAATTTTCCATGCAGGTTTCTCCAATGTGACCAAATGCAGTGCCACACATATGTGGAATTCGTTTAGTATTGCGACATTTAGCGTCAGTGTTATGGATGTATCATATTACCATCAATATTCATAACATACATCCCATCTTGGATGGAAGCATGGCCCTTCATGTTATTCATAATACTGAACAACAATTGTTCTTTTATGAACAACCCTTTTGCAACAAACATTGTGCAATGGGCTAGAGTGTATGAAACTCTAAAATTAATTATGAAAGTAAACACAGAGGTAATATATTATTATCATTATTCATAACATACATCTCATTCATAATGAAAGTATGGCCCTTATGTTATTCATAACACCGAACATCAAAAGTTCTCTTATGAACAACCTTCTTGCAAGATACCTTATGCAAAGGGCTAGAGTGTGTAAAACTCTAAAATGAATTATGAAAGTAAATACATAGGTAATACACCGATGGAAGGTATAGTAACATTTACTATGTTCCCTGTGTGTATCTAAACCTCATTCCTGGCTAGTCTTTCAGGCAATAGTATTTCTTACATTGAGTTGCAACAGAATGCAATCGAGCAGGTATCTTTGTGATTAACTCAAAATACCCAAGAATCAGTGATTAACAATTTAATCATAATTCCCAAGAACTATTTCTTTGACCAGCCTTCTACACATCAATAACTTGTATGACATTCATACATGAGCTGGATATTCCAGTCTTCTCTCTTTTTGGGTTTATACTTCTAACAGTTTAACTTTCAGTATTTCTCCTACTCTCAGAAGAAGCACCCAACTTAAGAGTGGCGTTAGCCCCCGACTTCCTAGGCGTGAAAGTTTCACCAACACCCTTCGGACACTTCCTTTCTCTATAAGTTGTTGTTTTATTCACCTTCATATCATATGACAGGCGTTCTTCTGGATTCCTCTCCTAACAGTCAAATGCATAGTAAACACTTTTACTAACAGTTTGCAAACAAACATTGCTTTGTTTGTATCTGAAAATGATTTTCAGTTCCATGAATATCACATAACTATCCCAAACTTTTGAAGTTCGGGTCTCATGGAAGCAAACATATTGCATTTGACCGTAACAGAATTCTAGCTTTTGTATCGAAGGATGAGAGTCACATCATCCATAGCATTTGCGGGACGATACCAAAAGCATGCGATAGGATAAAGTCCTTCTCGGCATTCTTGAGGACAATCCTCACAATACGTTACCAACCGTAAAGTTTTAACCAGATATTTAACAGCTTATTCAATTTTAACAAGGAAGGTGGAAACGCGAGCCATTCTTCTACAACTATTATGCGAAACACACTTAGACAGTGTTCAAAATTAATTGCACTGAGAATTTAAACAAGTTTATTCTGCAGTGTGCTCCCACTCAAATCAATATCTCTCATAATTGATTGTGAGTGATTCAAGATCCGCATTTCAATTCAACGCCATTGACGGGTTCATCACTGATGACGTGAATTTCAATCGGTAGGCCAACTTGCCAATCACATCTCTATGTGACTCTTGTCCATCTTTCGATGCGTGTGTTCTGATACATCTCCAACGTATCTTTAATTTATGAAGTATTCATGCCATGTTTACAACAATTTTTTATGGTTTTGGTATGATTTTATTAGAACTAACCCGGACTGACGTTGTTTTCAGCGGAACTACCGTGGTGTCATTTTTTGTGCGGAAATAAAAGTTCTCGGAATGAGCTGAAAATTTACGGAGAATATTTTTGGAAAATTTAAAAAATACTGGAATGAAAAGATATCGGAGAAGAGTCCCGAGGCAACCACAAGGGTGGAGGGCGCGCCCCCCCTAGGGCGAGCCCCCCTGCCTTGTCGTCGCCTTGTGGACCCCTTGACTTATCCCCAACACCAACACCTCCTATAAATCCCAAAAACCTCAAAAATAAACCTAGATCGGGAGTTCCACCACCGCAAGCCTCTGTAGCCACGAAAAACCAATCAGGAGCCCATTCCGGCACCCTGCCGGAGGGGGAAACCATCACCGGTGGCCATCTTCATCATTCCGGCGCTCTCCATGATGAGGAGGGAGTAGTTCACCCTCGGGGCTGAGGGTATGTACAATAGCTATGTGTTTGATCTCTCTCTATCGTGTTCTTGATATGGCACGATCTTGATGTACCGTGAGCTTTGTTATTATAGTTGGATCATATGGTGTTTATCCCCCTCTACCTTCTTGTGATGAATTGAGTCTTGCTCTTTGAGGTTTTGTTATGTCGGATTGAGTATTGGATTTGAGAACACTTGATGTATGTCTTGCGATGGGATATCTGTGGTGACAATGGGATGTTCTATTGATTCACTTGATGTATGTTTTGGCACTCAACTCGCAAATTCCCGAGGTGACATTGGGGTAATCTATGCATAGGGGTTGATGCATGTTTTCGTCCTACATTCTCCGATAGAAACTTTGGAGTGATTCTTTGTTGCACTTTGAGGGATTGTTATGTGATCCAATTATGTTATCATTGTTGAGAGAACTTGCACTAGTGAAAGTATGAAACCTAGGCCATGTTTCCAAGCATTGCTATACCATTTTCGCGCACTTTTACTACTTGCTACCTTACTATTTTTATATTTTCAGATTACAAAAACCTATATCTACCATCCATATTACACTTGTATCACCATCTCTTCGCCGAACTAGTGCACCTATATAATTTACCATTGTATTGGGTGTGTTGGGGACACAAGAGACTCTTTGTTATTTGGTTGCAGGGTTGTTTGAGAGAGACCATCTTCATCCTACGCCTCCCACGGATAGATAAACCTTAGGTCATCCACTTGAGGGAAATTTGCTACTGTCCTACAAAACTCTGCGCTTGGAGGCCCAATACGAGTCTACAAGAAGAAGGTTGAGTAGTAGACATCAAGCTCTTTTCTGGCGCCGCTGCTGGGGAGGCTAGGTAAGTGGCACTCACATCCCGTCAATGAAGCTCTTTTCTGGCGCCGTTGCCGGGGAGGTGAGAGCTTGAAGGTATATCTTTAGATCTTGCAATTGAATCTTTTAGTTTCTTGTTTTATCACTAGTTTAGTTCATAAAAGAAAACTACAAAAAAATGGATTTGAGGTTGCCTCATATGCTTCATCTTTTTTATGTCTTTCGTGAAAATTATGGAAAGGAAAATTGTGCTCAAGTGTTAGAAGAAGAAGTCAATAAAATGTTTGGCACTAAATCTTTGTATGATGAGCATGATTGCAATGTTGTTAGTGTGAATTCTTTGAATATCCATGATGCTAATGATATGCAAAGTCATAAGCTTGCGGATGCTATGTTTGATGAAGATAATATTTTTTGTCCCCCAAGTTTTGATGAGAAAATTTATTATGATGAAAGCATGCCTCATTTTTATGATGATTATATTGATGAAAGTGGGTTTGGAAGAGTGTCAACTCTAGGTACTAATGATCCCACTATTTTGGAGGGTGTTGAATCTTTTCACAATATTGAAAAAAGTGGATTTGGAGAGGTCATGACTTTATTTAGTGATAAATCCACTATTTTGGAAGAGGTCCCAATTGATTATGATTACAAAGTTGCTATGTATGATGATTATTGTGATGACATGTATGCTATAAAGAATAAGGATAACCATGAAACTTGTCATCATGATTTTAATTTTCAATTGGATTATGCCTCACATGATAGTTATTTTGTTGAGTTTGCTCCCACTACTATTCATGAGAATAAATTTGCTTACGTGGAGAGTAATAAAAATTCTATGCTTGTGCATCATGAAAATAATGCTTTATGTGATGGTTATATTGTTGAATTCATTCATGATGCTACTGAAAATTATTATGAGAGAGGAACACATGCTTCTACATATTGCAATAATATCAAGTTTCCTCTCTATGTGTTGAAAATCTTGAAGTTTTGCTTGTTTTACCTTCCTATGCTAGTTGATTCCTGTTCCCATAAATTGTTTGCTCACAAAATCCCTATGCATAGGAAGTGGGTTAGACTTAACTGTGCTAGTCATATGCTTCATGATGCTCCCGTTATGTTTCAATTCTTATCTTTTATGTGAGCATCATTGATATCATCATGCCTAGCTAAAAAGGCATTAAAGAAAAGCGCTTGTTGGGAGACAACCCAACACTTTTACCTACTGTTTTTGTGTGTTAACACGATTAAGCTACTGTAGTAATCATGTTTTATAGCTTTTGTTTCAATAAAGTGCCAAGTAAAGCCTTTGGGATAGTGTGGTTGATAGTTAACTTGATTCTGTGCAAAAATAGAAACTTTTGCGTCCAGTACATAAATTCCTATCTTTCACTGGAAATTGTAAAACCTCTGAATTTTTTACAGAGGATTTATATGCAAATTTTCTACGTTTTCCTAATTTTTCAGAATTGTTTCAGTAACAGAAGTATGAGCTCAATTCAGATCATCACAGACTCTTCTGTTTTTTAAAAGATTCTGTTTTCGATGCATAGTTTGCTTGTTTTCTAGTTTCTATGGCTTATATTGCTTAATATAAATTGTAGAAATGATAGGGTACAGTAGGAATTATGTGAGAAAAATTATGAATCTTGTCTTGACAGTACCAAAGTGAATGATTTGTTTTATTTTTATCATACTAACCCATCTCACGAAGTTCCGTTAAGTTTTGTGTGATTGAAGTTTTCAAGTTTTGAGTGAGATATCGATATGAGGAGAATAAGGAGTGTAAATACCCTAAGTTTGGGGATTCCCAAGGCACCCCAAGGTAATATTCAAGGAATACCCAAGCAACTAAGCTTGGGGATGCGCCGGAAGGCATCCCCTCTTTCGTCTCCAACATTATCGGTAACCTCAATTGGAGCTATATTTTTATTCGTCACATGATATGAGTTTTGCTTGGAGCATCATTTTCTTTTATTAGGACTTGATTTCTGTTATTTATAATAATGTTTTGTATCTTTTAGTTCAATAAAAAGGTCAAGTATAGCCTTTACCATGCTTATTTTGCAAGTCTATATGTTGCTGTTTTGAAAACAGAAAGTTTTCTATCATTGTCTGAATTCTTCTGGAAAGTCAGAACGTGGTAAAATCTTGAAATTTTGAAAAATTAGTAAAAACAAATCTTATACAGTGTGGTAATTTTTTAGAATTTTTGGAGTTAGGTAAGTATGAGTACAATTGCACTCTTTACAGTCTGTCCTGTTTAGACAGATTGCTGTTATGTTTGCATTGTTTGCATATGTTTGCTTGTTTAATGATTCTATTTGAGGATAGGAGTATTAAATATGCAGAGGCATTTAGTATTCAATGCTGAATAATAATTTTAGTGATTTTCTACAGTAGAGAATGATAAGGTTTTGCATTTGATTTATGCCAACTTTTCTCACGAGTTCTTGTTGAGTTGTGTGGATGAAGTTTTTAAGATTTAGGGAAACCATCATATAAAATGAATTAAGGAGACACAAAAGCTCAAGCTTGGGGATGCCCAAGGCATCCCAATATAATATTTCAAAAAGTCTCAAGCATCTAAGCTTGGGGATGCCCCGGTATGCATCCCACCTTTCTTCATCAAGAATTATCGGTTAGTATCGGTTGAGCCTAAGTTTTTGCTTCTTCACATGATGTGTGCTATTTTTAGAATGTCATTTCATTTTGTTTCGCTTGATGTTTGAATAAAGTACTTAAGATCAAAAAAAATTATGAGAGAGAGTCCTCAGATAGCTAAATAATTTTTTGACTACTCATTGATCTTCACTTATATCTTTTTGGAGTAGTTTGTCATTTACTCATGTGCTTCACTTATATCCTATGAGTAAATGGTTGAATGAATTGAATATCATAAATCTGAAATTTTATATGCTTCATATGCTTATACCATGGGGAGTAATGACTTCACATATAAGAAGTAGAGGTGGTAAATTTATTGAGAGTTAGCAAACCTAGTATTGGTCACTTGAACAATTCATGAAAGAATATTGAAGGAATAGAGATTTCACATATAAATATACTATCTTGGACATCTTCTATGATTGTGAGCCCCATTAATTATTTTCAAACTTGAGCAGATTAGTTGAAGTTGGACAAGGAAGACAACCTAATGAGTTATGCTTGGGTATATTTGTATAGAAGTTATATTGTTATGGATCCTCCAACATGTGGTGCTTGCTATTTAGAATCTTTTGCTAGCCAAAATCTCTGTACTAAGCAGGAATACTGCTTGTGCATCCAAAATCCTTGAACCAAGTTTCCTCCATGAGTGTCCACCATATCTACCTATATGCGGTATTTACCTTCCGTTCCAAGTAAATTTGCATGTGCCAAACTCTAAACCTTCAAATAATAATCTGTTTTGTATGCCTGGATCGCTCATGTAGCGGCTAGGGGCTGTCAGTATCTTGCATGCTAGGTGGGTTATTCTCATGATGAGTGTTGATTCACTTGTCATTCATGAGAAAGTGGCTGGTAATTGGGATGCCCAGTCCCGTGCTCAAAGTCAAATCAAAATAATATCAAACAAAACTTTCCCAGGACTGTTTTTTGTATAGACGGTACCCGTTGTTTCGGACCAGCCGTGGAGTGTGCTTATTGGTTGAGGGGGAGTAAAAACTTTACCATTCTATTTGGGAACCTCCTATAATGTATCTAGCATGGAAGATAGTGAGAACTCTTGGTTGTTATGTTGACAATGAAAGCATACCTCTCAAAATTATGTTCATCTCTGTTTTAAAAGCTTCGAGGTCTGGCATCTGTGCAAATCCCTGCTTCCCTCTGCGAAGGGCCTATCTTTTACTTTTATTTTTTGTTGAGTCAATTTCTTATTCCAACCTATTCTTTAGTTGGCAAGCATCATGTGGTGGGGAAAGATCTAAACATATATGGCCATTCAAATATATTTGATCATGAATTATTATTGTTGACAATTATCTATATGATAAATAAGTTGGGAGGCGAAACACTAAGCCCCTATCTTTCTCTGTGTTCGATGGATGCTATTTGTTCTAAAAATATGCTTTGAGTGGTAGCAATCATGGAAGACTATATGATAGTTGAGTATGTGGGATTTGCTAAAGCAAAGCTCTTACATAGACCCTTCCTGAAAATAAGATGAATTGCAATTGTTTGATAACTGAGAACCCAGTTTGTTAATTTTCAAGAAAGTTTATGATCTATGCTTTAGCATGTGAATAGCTTGCTACTTGATCATGAGAAGTTTTATGAGATGAGCTACTGTTTATGATTTATAATGATGCTAGAAAAAGTGATTGAAATTATTATTGATCAAACTTGTGCAATTGCTAGCATTCACACTTCATAAATTATTTCTTTTATCATTTACCTACTCGAGGATGAGCAGGAATTAAGCTTGGGGATCCTGATACGTCTCCAACGTATCTATAATTTATGAAGTATTCATGCCATGTTTACAACAATTTTATATGGTTTTGGTATGATTTTATTAGAACTAACCCGGACTGATGCTATTTTCAGCAGAACTACCGTGGTGTCGTTTTTTGTGTAGAAATAAAAGTTCTCGGAATGAGCTGAAAATTTACGGAGAATATTTTTGGAAAATATAAAAAATACTGGAATGAAAAGATATTGGAGAAGAGTCCCGAGGCAACCACAAGGGTGGAGGGCACGCCTCCCCCCTAGGGCGCGCCCCCCTGCCTTGTCGTCGCCTCGTGGGCCCCCTTGACTTGTCCCCGACGCCAACACCTCCAATAAATCCCAAAAACCTCAGAAATAAACCTAGATCAGGACTTCCGCCGCCGCAAGCCTTTGTATCCACGAAAAACCAATCAGGAGCCCGTTCCGGCACCCTACCGGAGGGGGAAACCAACACCGGTGGCCATCTTCATCATCCCGGTGGTCTCCATGACGAGGAGTGAGTAGTTCACCCTCGGGGCTGAGGGTATGTACCAGTAGCTATGTGTTTGATCTCTCTCTCTCTCTCTCGTGTTCTTGATATGACACGATCTTGATGTACGGCGAGCTTTGTTATTATAGTTGGATCATATGGTGTTTCTCCCCCTCTACCTTCTTGTGATGAATTGAGTCTTGCTCTTTGAGGTTTCATTATGTTGGAGAGTATTGGATTTGAGAACACTTGATGTATGTCTTGCGATGGGATATCTGTGGTGACAATGGGATGTTCTATTGATTCACTTGATGTATGTTTTGGCACTCAACTCACGGATTGCTGAGGTGACATTGGGGTAATCTATGCATAGGGGTTGATGCACGTTTTCGTCCTACGTTCTCCGATACAAACTTTGGAGTGATTCTTTGTTGCACGTTGAGGGATTGTTATGTGATCCAATTATGTTATCATTGTTGAGAGAACTTGCACTAGTGAAAGTATGAACCCTAGGCCTTGTTTCCAAGCATTGCAATACCATTTTCGAGCACTTTTACTACTTGCTACCTTGCTGTTTTTATATTTTCAGATTACAAAAACCTATATCTACCATCCATATTACACTTGTATCACCATCTCTTCGCCGAACTAGTGCACCTATACAATTTACCATTGTATTGGGTGTGTTGGGGACACAAGAGACTCTTTGTTATTTGTTTGCAGGGTTGTTTGAGAGAGACCGTCTTCATCCTATGCCGCCCACGGATTGATAAACCTTAGGTCATCCACTTGAGGAAATTTGCTACTGTCCTACAAAAACTCTGCGCTTGGAGGCCCAACACGAGTGTACAACAAGAAGGTTGCGTAGTAGACATCATGTTCCGAGCTCAGGATTGTCCTACCTGAACGTCAAGACAATCAAGTGATCACGCAGTGAGGTCTGACATCACCCGCCTCACGCTTCTCTAATCGTTCGTACTCATGTGTACATGTCGTACCCCGAAAAGATAGGTAGCGTGATGGTTCTACACTTGGGAGAACACTAACTACTTGATATTTTTGTGAGTGATCACCCTAATAAAAGCGACTACTGCGCAATCAAGAAGGGTGCATCATAAGGGATAAACATCTCAGGCAATTCATAATAGCATGATATGGTATAGCCCTTTCTGACGGAGAAGTCTTTCATTTCTTCGTCTTCGGCATTCGCGTCGGTGTTCTCCTTCGTGAAGTTTGCCACCACCTTGTCGATGCACCAGATGATATTGCTATCTCTATAGCTAATAAAATAAGTGCATTACTTAAGGTTGACACGCAGGTCATTAAAGTGACAATCATATGGCTCCTGCCATCGTGCCGAATCATGACACGCAGGTCATCTTAATTAATTTACATCATATAGTCATCTCATACATAATCAAATTATTATGAGCACTGCTATACCACATCACATGCACATGCAAACCATCCTGCAAAACCAAGTTAGACACCTCTAATCGGTTCATGCATAAACTTGTTTTACGTGGCTTCTAAGGTTTCGAAACAAACCGAAGCTACCAACATTCATCATCAAGCATGATTATCCAAGTCGCTAGATTAATATGCCGGGTGTAAGAAACACGAGAAACTAAAATCTCGAGCCCCATACTCGTCATACGCATGACCCCCATGTAGATCATATCTGCATTGCCCTTTCGTCTGCGAAATTTCATCTTTCTTTTTAACTATGGTGGAATTCAATGAACTGTTAGCACTTCGTTGATCAATCAGGATCGCGGATTGCCAGAACTTTGAAACTCCACCATGTTGTTATCAAGATCAAAAATATGCAAATTCCAGGGAAGCAACAAGAACATCGGGTAACAGATTTCATCTGCTACCCGCACAAATAATTTTCAGTAATAGATCTCATGTACTACCTAATTATATTGTGCAACACCCATACGTCTCTATGTATTCTAGATCGCAACCTGCATCTACGCATAGCACGGATCATGATGCCACTGTAGGGGAACGCGACAGAAAACAAAAAAATTCCAACCTACGCGAGCACGCCCAGGATCACTATGTAGATGCATACAAGGTTTGATCTGATCGTTATCGACTCGTAGCGCAGCAGAAGTAGAGTCGATGTTGATCGTCGGTGCAGATCCCCGCAGCTAGGATTTACAACCTCCCAACCGTGAGGATGTACTCCCTCATCTGCCCCCCCGGAGGAATCTTCGGGCAGCCCTTCGGGAGGCCTCGGGACAGTCCCTCGGATAGTCCCACCGGACGGATCCTCGGACAGCCCTCCGGGAGGACCTCAGGATCTCGGACGGTCACACGGACAGCCCTTCGGGAGGCACGCTCGAACAACCCCTCGGGCAAAAAGGATGAACCTATGACCTCTCTATGGGGTTGCACACATACGGTGTCATCTATTCGGCAGGGCTTCGCCGTCCAGAACTAGTTCCCACCAGAACCCAGACAGCCTTTCGGCTCTACGAAACTATTTCGCTGGGATGGACAGAGAAGCCAGACAAGTCAATGGCATGTGTATGAGAGCAAGGATGAGGTTTGGGAAGCCCCCTCACCTCCTATTTATAGGAAAACCAAGGGGTAGGGTGGTACCTGAAACACCCAAAGTGCCCATGCTTTATGTCATACATAAGGGCAAAATGGGAAGGCAAGTGGAGAACCAAATGGTGGAAGGAAGCCCCATGGGGGGCCTGACGAAGACACGTACCTGGGGTAGGGTAATAGGCCTGACCTAGACACCCTTACCTGAGGACACTGCCCTAAGGCCAAGGACATTCAAAGGATAGCATCATCTACCGACTGAAATCACCACAGGGTGCAATCCACTCGACCAACAGTTCACTCGGGCAACCCAATTGCATTCGACTGGGGTGTACTCACTCGACCACAACAGAAACCACTCGGAAGACAGAAGATCTAAGGTCACTCAGGATGGCAAGGGTCAGGCGTTCACTCCGCAGTCTTAATGATCATTTATTTGCTTTTATTGCTGGCGTTATCAGTAACGTCCTGTCTTTATAGACATTGAACCCCTTGTAACGTGGGCTGGCTAGGGTCCTGGCGCACTCTATATAAGCCACCCCCCTCCACTGGCACAAGGGTTCGCACCCCCTGTAACTTCACGCATAATTCAATCGACCAAGCCTCCGGGCACCGAGACGTAGGGCTGTTACTTCCTCCGAGAAGGGCCTGAACTCGTAAATCTTGCGTGCACAACCTCATCGTAGCTAGGATCTTGCCTCCTCATACTTACCCCCTATTCTACTGTCAGACTTATTCCCATGACAGTTGGCACCCACCTTGGGGCAGGTGTCTTAGCGACTTTCCGGTGAGGTTGCAATTTTTTCCGATTCCCATCATCATGGTTTCAGGTGGAGGTTTGGCTGAGGGCCACGAGATCCGTCTCAGCGCACTCGTCTTCATCGCCGACGACTCCGCCTGGCTCCAGGAGGCCCCCCTCGATGTCGAGATGTTCCCCGTCCACGGGACGACGCACTTTCGCGCATGTATCCACGGCGTCCTTCTACGGCAGCCGTCGACCCAAGATCGGTCACTTCCTACGGCGTCTTCGTTCCCCGCTGTTCGCCGTCGGAAGCGATCCGGTTGATCGCGGCTTCAGCGGTGGGTGAAGCATGCAGTGGCACGTCAATCGGCCACCCCTCAAGTCGCGGCAATCGAGCCCGATGAATCCCTCTACGGCCTGTTCGATCTGTCGACTGGCTCCGTCGAGACTCTGTCCGAGTGCGACAGCAGCGATCCTGCGGCGGAGGTCCTGATGGTCGACACGCCGCGTAGCCCACCTGGCATGCGTCGCAACGGAGGCGGCGACGACATCGGCGATCCGTCGCGTGTTCACGAGGAATACCACCCCGAAACCCTCTCTTCACAGCAGAGGGAGGAACATCACCGCCGTAACGAGGAAGCACTCCACACACCCATCGTCGGAGAGACCTCTGAGGCTCGGGCCTTGGAGGCAGCGTGCTTCGCTACTTTGGCTGAACGCACTCGACTGGAAAATCTTCAGCATGCACTCGACGAACGTGCTCGGCAGTGGATTCCTGAGTCCAGTCGACGGCGGCAATTGTTCCCTCCTGAACCTCAGGTATACGGCACTCCGATTTAGAATCTTGCAGCCGCAGCTCGTATAGCAGAATCCATCCAGCCATCCCAGTCAGAAGCTGGACGAGGTTTGATGCAGATCCGGGCTCTGCTCCGGGCGGCAGGAGACCAAAACACTGCAGTATCACAGTCGCGTAACAGCATCCATAACAGATCTGTGGTGGCTGACACAGTTCAGTCGGCTCACAGCCCAAGATCGCCTCCGTGGCATGAGGGGCGGGTTCATCGCTAGGATCAGCACTTGGGTCGGATCCACGAGCGGTACGATCATCAACTCAACCGTGATGACCGCCGTCAAGCGCCTACACCCCCAACGAGAAGCGGATCATATGTGCCCCGGCACTATGATGACAGGCGCCCATACAGCGGAGGGCGGAGGACGCCGGTCGACCCAAGAGAGCCAGGGTTTGATGCGAGGTCAATTTTAGTGCAAGGTTTGGTCGACAGGAACCGAGCACACAGAGAGGGGCAAGGCAGGGATCGCCCGAGTGGAAGCAGGATTCATGTTTCGGGTCCCGAGTGTTTTAGCAGAGCTATCAGAGCCGCTGAGATCCCCCCCAACTTCAGGTTGGCGACTGGGGTTAGTAAGTTCACCGGTGAGTCGAAGCCTGACACTTGGCTGGAAGATTACCGAGTGGATGTCCAGATCGGTGGTGGAAATGATGAGGTAGCTATGAAACATCTTCCTCTCATGCTGGAAGGGTCGGCCAGAGCATGGCTGAATCAGTTGGCTCCAGGCAGTATATTCAGCTGGGAGGAGTTAGCCCGAGTGTTTGTCAGGACATTCGAGGCCACATGCAAACGACCTGCGGGGTTGACAGAATTGCAACATTGTGTACAGAAGCCGAATGAAACTCTGAGGGATTACATCCAAAGATGGACCACTTTACACCACACAGTAGAAAATGTATCCCAACACCAAGCAGTTTGTGCCTTCAAGGAAGGCGTTCGGTATCGAGAGCTTAACTTGAAATTCGGTCGGACAGGAGATATCTCTCTGACCCGAATGATGGAAATAGCCACCAGGTACGCTAATGGTGAAGAAGAGGACCGACTCCGCAGTGGAAAGGGCAAACCAGTCGCCCAAGACACCGGAGTGGGTCGGAAGCAGAAACGCAAAGCCGAGCCAGCAGGTCCAGGTGAAGCTGCAGTTGTAACTCAAGGAAAATTCAAGGGGAAGCCCAAGGGTCCCTGGATCCCCAAGAAGGTGAAAGATCAGGCTGGGAACGATGTGTTGGACTTGCCATGTCACATTCACACCAAGAAGGATGAAGAGGGAAATCTGATTTATCCCAAACATACCACTCGGCAATGTCGGCTCTTGATCCAGCAGTTCCGAGAGAAACAGCCCAATGAAAAGGAAAAAGAGTCTGACAAGGATGGTGATCACGAAGAAGATGATGACGGTTTCCCTAACGTCAATTCCACTTTGATGATTTTTGCTGACATTGAGAGTAAAAGTCGACTGAAAGTCATCAACAGAGAGGTAAACATGGTTGCTCCGGCAACGACGACATATTTGAAATGGTCAAAGACTCCCATCACATTCGACCAATCTGACCACCCACCGCACGTCGCCACCCCCGGGAGGCAAGCGTTGGTGGTCGACCCGGTCGTTGGGGGCACCCGACTGACCAAAGTCTTGATGGATGGTGGTAGCGGCTTGAACATTTTGTATGCAGAGACTCTTCATGGGATGTGCATTCCGATGTCCAAGCTCAGTGAGAGCAACATGCGGTTCCATGGTGTCATTCCAGGGAAGAAAGCTGATTCACTCGGACAGATCACTCTTGACGTGGTTTTCGGTGACTCAAAGAATTACCGCAAGGAGAAGCTGACATTTGAAGTTGTGGATTTTCACAGTGCCTATCATGCTATTCTGGGCAGAACTGCATATGCCCGTTTCATGGCTCGACCGTGTTACGTGTACCTCAAGCTAAAGATGCCTGGCCCCAGGGGCATGATCACGGTCACTGGTAATCGGCAACAAGCAGAAGAGTGCCTCCAGAAGGGCTCTAAGATTGCCGATGAACAGATGGCAGCGATAGAAATGGAAGAATATAAGAAGCCTGCAGATCCGAATGATTTGTTGCGCGCTAAGAAGCCAGCTTCTGAGTCTGCATTTCAGTCGTCCGGTGAAACAAAGCCTGTTCACATTCACCCGACCGATCCCAGTGCTGCTCCGACTCATATCTCAACAACACTCGACAGCAAATAGGAAGAAGCGCTCATTCAGTTCCTCCGTGAGAACTGGGACATCTTCGCATGGAAGCCGTCTGACATGCCGGGTGTACCCAGGGGGCTGGCTGAGCACCGTTTGCGAGTCGATCCAAAGGCAAAACCCGTGAAAGAGCACCTCCGTCGGTCCGCTGCGGAGAAGAGAAAGGCAATCGGCGAAGAGGTGGCTCGGCTTTTGGCAGCTGAGTTCATCTGCGAAATTTACCACTCCGAGTGGCTCGCCAATGTTGTCATGGTTCCCAAGAAGGACGATTCACTCCGTATGTGCATTGATTTCAAGCATATCAATCGGGCCTGCCCGAAAGATCATTTTCCTTTCCCCTGGATCGACCAGATAGTCGACTCAATGGCGAGATGTGAGCGGTTGTCCTTCCTGGATGCATATTCCGGGTACCATCAGATCCGACTGTATGGACCTGATGAAATAAAAACAGCTTTTATCACCCCATTCGGGTGCTTTTGCTACATCACCATGCCCTTTGGTCTCAAGAATGCTGGTGCCACATTCATGCGCATGATACAGAAGTGTCTGCTAGCTCAAATTAGTCGGAATGTAGAAGCATACATGGATGACATCGTGGTTAAGTCGCGCAAAGGTTCCGACCTGCTGACTGACCTTGCCGAAACCTTTGCCAATTTGAGAAGATATGATATCAAGCTTAATCCGTCGAAGTGTACATTTGGAGTTCCAGGTGGAAAGTTACTCGGTTTCCTCGTTTCCAAACGTATGATCGATGCAAACCCAGAGAAAGTTGGTGCAATCCTCCGAATGAAACGCCCTGTGCGTGTACACGACGTTCAGAAGCTTACTGGTTGTTTGGCCGCTTTGAGTTGATTCATCTCTCGTCTCGGTGAAAAGGCATTGCCTCTTTACTGACTGATGAAGAAATCTGATAAGTTCGAGTGGACTCCTGAAGCTGACGCAGCGTTTGCAGAGCTCAAAGCCTTGCTTTCCACCCAGCCGGTGCTTGCTGCTCCAATCAGCAAAGAACCTTTAATGCTTTATATAGCAGCCACTGGACAGGTTGTCAGTACGGTACTCACAGTCGAGAGGGAAGAAGAAGGTAAAACCTACAAGGTTCAACGCCCAGTGTACTATATTTCTGAAGTCTTAACTCCATCCAAGCAGAGATATCCACATTATCAGAAGCTTGTCTATGGAATTTACTTGACCACAAAGAAGGTTGCACATTACTTCTCAGATCATTCGATTACAGTCGTCAGCGACGCTCCGTTGTCAGAAATTTTGAACAACAGAGATGCAACTGGCTGAGTGGCAAAGTGGGCGATTGAACTCCTTCCGCTGGATATCAAGTTCGAGGCAAAGAAAGCGATCAAGTCTCAAGCGATAGCAGATTTCCTCATCGAGTGGATTGAACAACAGTTACCGACCCAGATACAGTCGGAACATTGGACTATGTTCTTCGACGGGTCCAAGATGTTGAATGGTTCAGGCGCTGGAGTAGTCCTGGTATCTCCACGAGGCGACAACCTTAGATATGTTCTTCAAATTCACTTTGATTCCTCCAACAATGAAGCTGAATATGAGGCACTCTTGTATGGGTTGCGTATGGCCATTTCACTCGGCGTCCGCCGCCTAATGGTTTACGGTGACTCAGATTTAGTGGTTAATCAAGTGATGAAGGAGTGGGACGTTAGGAGCCAAACTATGACTGGTTATTGCAATGCAGTGAGAAAGTTAGAAAAGAAGTTTGAAGGGCTAGAGCTCCACCATATACCCCGACTGAAGAATCAAGCAGCTGATGAATTGGCGAAAATAGGATCCAAGCGGGAGCCTATTCCCAGCAATGTGTTTTTGGAGCATATTCACGCACCATCAGTTCAAGAAGATCCCTTCACTGAAGAGCCCCCACAGCCTAAAAGTTCCACAGATCCGACTGAAGTTGAAATCCCAGCTGTGGTCGACTTGATCATGGAAGTTTTGATCGTTATTCCTGATTGGACAGTGCCGTATATCGCATATATTCTCAGGAAAGAGCTTCCAGAGGATGAAGAAGAGGCTCGCCAGATTGTCCGTCGATCCAAAGCCTTCATAGTAATGGGGGGACAACTCTATAGAGAAAGTGTCACTGGGGTCATTCAGAAATGCATCACTCCGGAAGATGGCCGAATGATCCTCGATGATATTCACTCGGGAACCTGTGGTCACCATGCGTCTTCTCGGGCCATCGTGGCCAAGGCGTATCGAGCAGGGTTTTATTGGCCGCGGGCAAATGAGATGGCAAAGGAAATAATTGACAAATGTGAGGGCTGTCAGTTCTACTCCAACATGTCCCACAAACCCGCTTCAGCCCTGAAGACCATTCCACTCGTCTGGCCATTCGTTGTTTGGGGTTTAGATATGGTGGGACCTCTGAAGACTGGCAGGAGTGGTTTCACCCATGTGCTTGTAGCAGTCGACAAGTTCACCAAATGGATCGAAGCTAAACCTGTCAAAAACCTGGATGCAAGTACTGCAGTCAGCTTCATCAGAGGGTTAACATTTAGGTATGGAGTCCCTCACAGCATCATCACGGATAATGGGTCGAACTTTGATTCTGATGAGTTCCGAGCTTTCTGTGCGTCCCAAGGTACTCGGGTCGACTATGCTTCAGTCGCCCACCCTCAGTCGAATGGACAAGCAGAAAGAGCGAACGGTTTGATTCTCAAAGGGCTAAAACCTTGATTGATGCCCGACCTCAAGCATGCGGCCGGCGCTTGGGTAGACGAGCTACCGTCAGTCCTTTGGGGATTAAGAACAACACCAAATCGGTCGACTGGTCGAACCCCCTTCTTCATGGTCTATGGGGCTGAGGCTGTGCTGCCGAGTGACTTGCTTCACAATTCGCCCCGAGTAGAACTTTTTTCAGAAGCCGAAGCAGAACGAGCTCGAGAAGATGCTATTGATCTTCTGGAAGAAGAAAGAGAGATGGCCTTGATCCGATCGACCATTTATTAGCAAGACCGTCGTCGATTATATGCCAGAAATGTGAAGGGTCGAGCATTTCAGGAAGGGGACCTTGTGCTCCGAGTGGACCAGCAACGGCCTCATAAACTTGCCCCCGCTTGGGAGGGTCCCTTCATCATCACAAGGTGCTCCACAATGGGGCGTATCACCTCTACAATGTGGAGCATAATAAAGACGAGCCACGCGCTTGGAATGCGGAGCTACTCCGCCGTTTTTATACTTAAGTGTTCAGACTGATGAGATGTAATAAAGAGTACCTTTCAGTTCGTTTATCAAAGACATGGTTTTACAGTCTCCTAAATGATTGTTGTTACTAATACATGTGTCCAAAATCCCCCAGTGGGTGGCTTAGCCGCGAATCCGATTCGCCTAAGTTCAAAAAAAAATTCTACCGAGTGATGAGCAACCCTCTCACTCGGGGGCTTAGCTGCAGTCCTGTACTCGCCTAAGTTTGTAAAATCCTACCGATTGATGAGCAACCCTCTCACTCGGGGCTTAGCTGCGTCCTATAATCGCCTAAGTTTGTAAAATCCTACGAGTGATGAGCAACCTCTCACTCGGGGGCTTAGCTGCAGTCCTGTACTCGCCTAAGTTTGTAAAATCCTACCGAGTGATGAGCAACCCTCTCACTCGGGGGGCTTATCTTGCATCTGTACTCGCCTAAGTTTGTAAAATCCTACCGAGTGATGAGCAACCCTCTCACTCGGGGGCTTAGCTGCAGTCCTGTGCTCACCTAAGTTTGTAAAATCCTACCGAGTGCTGAGCAACCCTCTCACTCGAGGGCTTAGCTGCGGTCCTATACTCGCCTAAGTGTAAAACACGCTCCATCCTGATCTGCAAGGACGACGAGGTGCAGGTCGTCCGTGATCCTCTCCTCAGAGCTGCATCTGTTCCGAGTGAAGATGCAAGTTCCACTCGGAAATAAAAATAAGCATATTTAAGAGCAAACTAAGTTCGGACGAAGGAGCTTAAAGTATTCGGGCATCAGGCCCGAAGGAGTTTTACGGTTACAAGATCACTCGGCATACCGAGGCAAATTGAATCGGATCATAAAAGTTCGGACGAAGGAGTTTAAAGTGCTCGGGCATCAAGCCCGAAGGAGTTTTACGGTTACAAGATCACTCGGCATACCGAGGCAAATTGAATTAGTTCGTAAAAGTTTCATTCACTCCGCAGAGGGGCTGGCAGGCTCGACAAACTTGTCCAAGTCGATTCCATCTGCGATTCGAGTAGCAGCAGCAATGAAGGTCTCCATGAAAGACTAGAAGTCGAGTTTCTTGGTGTTGGCGACCTTGATTGCCGCTAGCTTCTCTTCTCTGGCTTCCTTACAGTGGACACGAACTAGGGACAAAGCTACGTCAGCACCGCATCGAGCAGCGGACTTCTTCCACTCCTGCACTCGACCAGGAATCTCGTTGAGTCGAGTCATCAGAGACTCGAGATTGTTTCGGAGCGTGTCCCCTAGCCAGAGCACTGTGTCGATCCGCGACACCGCAACCTTGAGTCGAGCAAGATATTCCAAGGCACTGGCAAGGCGAGACTCCAGTCGGAGCACATTCATGGCTGCTTCATCTTTGACAAGGGAGTTGATGGGGTCCAAGTTCGTCTCGACTCGCCCAGTCTCTTCCTCGAAGTCTTGATAGAATTCTGCACTCGCAGAGAAATAATGAGTCGACAGCAGTATGATGAGTCGACGAAAGCAAACCAATCGCACAGAGAAAAGTACCTTCAAGCATGAGGAATAATTTTTTTGCAAGTCCCCCCAGGTAGTTCTCCAGCTCGTCCCTCCTACGGGTGATGTCTTCTACCTTGTCGGTCAGGGTCCGCTTGTCCTTCTTCAGACGAGTCACTTCTTTGTTGGCTTCGTCAAGAGCAGCCTTCAGCTTGGCATTCTCTCCCTCCAGCTGTCCGACTGAGGCCATCTTTTGGTCGGCAAGCGTCGTTTTGTCTTCGGCGGTTTTCTTCGCAACCGCAAGGTCAAGGTCCTTCTTCTACAAAGCTTGTCTCATTGTTTCTATAAAGAATAACATTCGAATCAGAAAAAGGAGGAGAGAAGATGGCAAGAGAACCGGTCGACAAGCTTTCCTTACCAGCAGCGTCATCCTTAACCTTCTGCAAGTTGTTTCGAGCCAACTCCAGGTCAAGATTGAGCTGGATTTGCTTCTTCTCCAAGTCGGCAAACCGGGTTCCAAGATCACAAGATTTCTGTGTTCAGAAGATAGTCAGTCGGCAGACACAAAGATTGGTTGCTTCCGAGCAATAAAGTAGCAAGTTCAAATAGTTCTAAGACTACTGCCGAATCAAACATTCGCCAATAGTCTCGGGGACTACACCCAGTGGGTGCACTCAGCGTGCCCCAACTGGTCTGACTTTTTCAATCGACTTGGTCCGTCCAGTCAAAAAATATATATATATATATATAACTCAGACCATAGCCGACTGCCCGCAGTCGACTACGGTCTCGGGGACTACACCCAGTGGGTGCACTCAGCGTGCCCCCACTGGTAAAGGTTCCACTCGGCATGATCTGCCCAGACCGAGTGGAAAAGATCTGTTAAAAGACCCCTGCCGAATCAAACATTCGACGGCGGTCTCGGGGACTACACCCAATGGGTGCACTCAGCGTGCCCCCACTGGTTCAGAGATTCAATCAGCACAACCTAGTCGACTCAAGTGGAAAAACTACTCAACAGAAATTAAAACACCCACTGGGTGTGCAGACTGACAATGGGTGTGCAATTAAGGTTCCAAAACGCTCATCCACGGACGTCTTGCGGATAAAGCAGCAGTTTCTAAATATCATATCCTAACAGAACAAGCGTCAAGATGGAGTTCAGTCAGAAGTAAGCTAACCTGGACATTGGCCTGAAGTGTTGAGCTGGCATCATAGGCAGCTTGACTGGCCTCGCGCACCACCTTCATCTGCTCCATCATAACGCCAGCCTGACGTATAGCCTCCTTGGCAGCACTCACTTGGTCTTCTGGGACGTGATGGGCGGTGGGAGGTGCAGTCGGTGTATCAGTGGCAGTAGCTTGAGAGCTTGAGGCATGAAGTTGGACAGACAAAGCAAGGGCCGGCACAGTCGACGACGAAGGACGAACACTCGACAAGGGATTCGCAAAAGTAACGGAGGCACGGTTGAAGTCCCCGGATTGTTGGATAGTTGGTTCCGTCGTCGGCGTCGACTAAGGCGTCTTGCTAGCTGGTACCTTCTTGACTGAGGTCCTGCTCCTCCTACCCACGAGTTTCTGTGGCTCATCTTCATCATCGTCCTGAAGTTCAATAACATTTTGCGGAGCTGCAAAAGAATCGACCACAAGAGTTCAGTCGACTGTAGAATCGGCTAGCAAAGAAAAGACGAGATAACAGGGGTCATACCCGCTTTGGATGTGACTGCGTCCTCCATCTCCTCGTCACCATCATCTTGGTAAGCAGAAGTCCCGGAGGTAGCAGCGCTGCAAATCTCAAGGTTCACTCGGTCAAGCAAGTGAATGGGTCGACAACTGATATAAGATTCTTCGAACAAAGGGCGAAAACGAAACGCTTACGCAGAGGCGACGAGAACGTCAACCTTGATCTTGGGCAAAGCCTTCCGTGGCTTTGTCGGCGCGGTCTTGAGCTGCTTTGGAGCCTTCTCAGTCGGCACCGGAGAAGATGTCCGAGTGCGCTTCGAAGTCTGTCCAGTCGGTGCTGCCACCTTGCCCTGGATACTTGCTGGGTCGTGCTTGTGCTTGGAACGCTTTTCCGTGCGAGGTGGAGAATCGACCTCCTCATCACTGCTCGAGTTTTCGTGCTCTTCATCACTCTCCCCATCGGAGTTCCAGTCGCCGCTGTCGCCTCCGCTCTCTTCTCCTTCCTGGATCTGCTCCCCGTTGGGCATCGAGTACATCTCAGTATATATCTGCGAAGCAAAGAATTGAACAAGCATCAGTCGGTTCCCAAGACAGTTTACAGATTAGGGTAAAAGTCACTCGACATCAAAGGTCTGACCTTGTCTGGTTCGTTATCAGCGCCGAGTGGCGGAATTCTCCTGGACCCCCTGGGGTTGTCTTTGTTTCCGGTAATGCCCTGCAGCCACTGCGCCACCGTCTCCTCGGCAACTTCCTCCGGGTGGATCCGAGCAGAATCATCGGTGCCCGAATACATCCACATAGGATGATCGCGGGCCTAGAGCGGCTGGATGCGGCGAGTGAGAAACACCTCTAGCAAATCCATGCCGGTCACACCATCGCGGACAAGTTGGATTATGCGTTCGACCAACATATTCACCTCCGCCTTTTCTTCTGGAGTCACTTTCAAGGGAGAGGGCTTTTAAATTCGCCCCATTGTAAAGGGGGGAAGGCCAGTCGACTGACCAGGAGTTGGTTTGTCCTTACAATAAAACCAGGTCGACTGCCACCCTCTGACCGAATCGGGAAGAGTCATAGGTGGAAAAGTGCTTTTTCCTCTCATCTGGATCCCTAGACCTCCGCACATCTGGATCACATGCGTCCTCTCATCACTCGGATTGGCCTTTTTCACAGACTGTGAGCGGCAAGTAAAGATGTGTTTGAAGAGACCCCAATGCGATCGGCAACCCAATAAATTCTCACACATGGAAACAAACGCGGCGAGGTATGTGATGGTGTTCGGAGAAAAGTGATGAAGTTGGGCCCCGAAAAAGTTTAGAAAACCTTGGAAAAAAGGATGAGGGGGCAGAGAAAAACCACGGTCGACGTGGGTCGCGAGGAGGACGCACTCACCCTCCTGCGGCTGCGGCTCGGTCTCATCACCTTGCAGCCTCCAGGATCCATGGGCGATCAAGCCCCCCTCGACCAGATCCTCCATATCCTCTTGTTGAATCATGGAGCGAATCCAATCGCCCTGGATCCAGCCGGGCGGTAGGCCGGATCTCGACGACGAGCCACCCCGACTCGTCTTCTTGACCTTCGCTGCCGCCGTCGCTTTCTTCGCACGCTCCAGGGCTGCCGTCTTCTCCTTCCCCATCGCGACAGGCTGCACTCGGGCGGGGCGGCGGCGTCGAAGGTGGTGGCGAATGTGGTGGTGAAACAGGAGAAGAGGAAGGGGATGGGGAGCACAGTGCCAGGCTCATCGGCCCCGACGCCTTATATGGGCCTGCTCCCGAGTGGCTGACTTGTGGGCCCAGGCAATCCAGTCAAATCCCGCAACAGTCGCGCGCTGGATACGTGGCGAAAAAGGTGGCGCGAGAATCGAGGCGTTCCTGCCTAACCCACTCCATTTACTGCGGTACTCTCCGTCCCGCGCGCTTCTCCAAATTTTGAATCCCGTGAGGCTCGGAAGTGGCAGCGTGACCAATCGCGCCGAGGATTTTATACCATACCAACACTCAGAGCTTATTAGCAAATATCACTCGACGACTTCTGAATGGACCCAGGCGACTGAAAATGAAGTTGAAGTTTTTACAAAGATAACTGGTCCGGTTAGGATGCCTCTGAAGCATATAAATCGGGTCGGAACCATCTTCAATCCCTTCTCCACTCGGACCAAGATCCATTCGGGGGCTAATGACGAAGACACGTACCTAGGGTAGGGTAATAGGCCTCACCTAGACACCCTTACCCGAGGACATTGCCCTAAGGCCAAGGACATTCAAAGGATAGCATCATCTACCGACTGAAATCACCACAGGGTGCAATCCACTCGACCAACAGTTCACTCGGGCAACCCAACTGCATTCGACCGGGGTGTACTCACTCGACCACACCAGAAACCACTCGGAAGACAGAAGATCTAAGGTCGCTCAGGATGGTAAGGGTCAGGCGTTCACTCCGTAGTCTTAATGATCATTTATTTGCTTTTATTGCTGGCGTTATCAGTAACGTCCTGTCTTTATAGACATTGAACCCCTTGTAACGTGGGCTGGCTGGGGTCCTGGCGCACTCTATATAAGCCACCCCCCTCCACTGGCACAAGGGTTCGCACCCCCTGTAACTTCACGCATAATTCAATCGACCAAGCCTCCGGGCACCGAGACGTAGGGCTGTTACTTCCTCCGAGAAAGGCCTGAACTCGTAAATCTTGCGTGCACAACCTCATCGTAGCTAGGATCTTGCCTCCTCATACTTACCCCCTATTCTACTGTCAGACTTATTCCCACGACAGGGCCCCCCAAGGCCATGAACGAAAATGGCTTCCCCCTTGGGTGGCCCCACCACCTTCCCATCCACCAAGTTAGATCTTTTGAGCAAAGCCCAAAAAGGTGGCTTTCCAAAAATATCCCAAAAAGCACTTTCACTATTTATGAAGACATTTTTCTGCGTCCGTAAATTTCAAAAAGTTTCTGTGAGTCTTAGAATAATTCTAGTACCCACTAAAACAATTCTGAATGCATTCTGAAACATTTTCGGAACAATGTTTTTCTTCAGCGAAAAGCAACCAAAGCGGTTCCGGCAGCTCCGGAACACTTCCGGTTTCTTTCTCCGGAAAAATCCCAGAAGTTCCCAGAATCATTCTGGCACCCTCCAAGAATTTCCAGACGTATGCCGAAACCATTTTGACTTAATGGTATACTCCGAAACAACTTTTCGGTTTTATCGAAACTATTTCGGTGTTCTTTCTCCGGAACTCTTCCGTTGTCTCCGAAACTTTTTCGGTGAATTTCTCTCAGACTCCCTGTCTAGTATTCAGTAGATAGATGACCCTTAAGCGTGTGACCCTATAAGTTTTGTGAAGTATAGACATGACGGGAACACTTTCCGATCAATGATCAACATCGGAGCCGTGGACACCCATATTGACCCGTATACCCACACGAATGAATATTCGAGTGAACCCCCAGTTGCCGTGTGCTATTCCTGTTGCTTTGTGATATGTTAAAAATACCCCAGGTGAGACATGTTGACATCCCCGTGGATCAACAACTTGTCCACTAAGCCAGTAACCTCGTTACTGGTACTGTTCTCTTTTCTTGTTACCGTGTTCCGGCATCCCTGTGATCAAATCACCCTGTGTCTGGCCAGACGATGATGGATACCGTAACACCGAGAGGGCCCAGTGATATCTCTCCATCATCAGAGGAGCAAATCCCAATCTTGAGCTATCAAGTTACTTGACACACTTTTCCATGAACCCGTAAGCCGCCGCAATAGCCACCAATTTACGGATGACGTTTAACAAACCCCAAAGTTCATGAAGCAAGTATGAAGAAACTCGATACTCTCATGGTCTAAGGAATTATGCAAACATTAACTTCTCTTTGTTATTAACCATTAACTTGTGACGAATGTATCTCATAGCATAACATCAATTCGGGTCAATTCAACACAAATGTTCTACCAACATTGTGCCCTCAAAGTTGCTGGCATAGACATGCCCATGATTGGGAAAACATAATCATCATGCAACACTTGAGCTAGTCTTAGAGGCACGACTAGGAATACATATTACCGTTTATTATTCCACACATGCACATGGGTTTTCCCCAGAGCCTTTATGGATATATGGGCTCGGGAACCACAGCAGTTATAGCATGGAACATAAACATAATCATGAACTTGGAGATAAATAATATCATTTATTATTGCCTCTAGGGCATATCTCCTACACATATTACCTTGCTACTAATCACTTTGCTACAGATATTTAGTCTCCAGGTGTGGTTGAATTGACAACTCAACTGCTAATACTTCCAAGTAATCTTTGGCTCCCCTTGTGTCGAATCAATAAATTTGGGTTGAATACTCTACCCTCGAAAAATGTTGTGATCCCCTATACTTGTGGGTTATCAGGGAGGCCGACAATTAACCAAGCTGCAGGCCTCTCGGGCCGATGAAAGAAGATGAAGATAGGAGGGGGTCCATGACGGCCTATTGGCTATTCAGAGACCTTCATGGGCTCCAAGTCAGGAGGGCGGCTGGATAGATCACATCTCTCTCATGTAATCCCTAGCTCCCACAGTGTATATAAGGGGCCGGTAGTAGTATATACAATAGGACCAGAGGCGGTATCGTGTTGCGATCATGATCTCAACCCGGCTTGGATTCTAAGTCATATACTTATCGGACAAGAAATAATTAACTTGTCTGCCAAGACATCAAAAAATAAAAAGGCAAAAGGAAGATGCACCCCTGCAAGGCAATGATAACCCACAAGTATAGGGGATCAATTGTAGCTTTTTCAATAAATAAGAGTGTCAAACCCAACGAGGAGCTAAAGGTAGAAATTATATTCCCTTCAAGTTCTATCGACCACCGATACAACTCTACGCACACCAACATTTGCTTTACCTAGAAACAAGTAAATAAACTAGAAGTACTTTGTAGGTGTAGTAGGATAAGTTTGCAAGATAAATTAGAAGTACTTAGCGAGAATAAAACTACGAGTAATTTGCAAGATAATAAAAGTTAGTTGTTTAGTAGAAAGCTTTTTGTAACACAAGAGAAAGATTTGTGGCTAACATACTTTCCGTACTTGGATCATATGCACTTATGATTGGAACTTTAGCAAGCACCCGCAACTACCAAAGATCAATAAGATAAAACCCAACCATAGCATTAAGTATCAAGTCCTCTTTACTCCCATACGCAACAAACCCCTTACTCAGATTTGTGTTTCAGACACTCACGCAACCCAGCATAAGCGAATTATGAACTTATTGCAACACCCTACAGCGGTAGTCCCACATGTTTGCGTGACACGGAGGGAACCATAGGACAGCACCAAAATAAAACATACAGCTCAAACCAATCACGATCATCAATCAATCCATAGGACAAAAAGAATCTACTCAAACATCATAGGATAGTCATACATTATTGGGTAATAATATATAGCGTGAAGTACCAAGTTTAAGTAGAGAATACAGCGGGGAGAAGAGGTGTTACACCGCTGCATAGAGGGGGAGAGAGTTGGTGTTGACAGCGGCGAAGTTGTTGGTGTAGATTGCCGTCACGATGATTGCCCCGGCGGCATTCCGGTGCCACCGGGAGAGAGGGGGAGAGAGCCCCCCTCCTTCTTCTTCTTGCTTGGCCTCCCCCCTAGATGGGAGGAGAGTTTTCCCTCTGGTCCATGGCTGCCATTCCTCACGAAGGGGAGGAGCCCCTCCGAGATTGGATCTCTCTCTCTGTTTCGTGTCTCTGTTTCTGGCCGAAAACCATTTCTTAAATTCCCGGAGATCCGTAACTCCGATCGGGCTGAAATTCTAACACGATTTTTTTCCTGATATTATCTTTCTTGCGGCGAAAGAAGGGGTCCAATTGACTTATGAGGTGCCCACAAGCCACCACGGCGCGCCCCACCCCCTGGCCGCGCCCTGGTGGCTTGTGGCGACCTCGGGCACCGTCTTGCGTTGATTTTTCTTCCCAAAATCACATGTATTCCAAAATAAATCTCCATAAATTTTTATCATGTTTGAACTTCGTTTGATATGAATATTCTGCGAAACAAAAAACATGCAACAAACAGGAACTGGCACTGGGCACTGGATCAATATGTTAGTCCCAAAAATAATATAAAATGTTGCCAAAAGTATATGAAAGTTGTAGTATATTGGCATGAAACAATAAAAAATTATAGATACGACGGAGACATATCAGCATGCCCAAGCTTAATTCCTGCTCATCCTCGAGTAGGTAAATGGTAAAAAGATAATTTTTGATGTGGAATGCTATATAACATAATCTTGATCATATATCTAATCATGGCATGAATATTGAGATTCGAGTGATTCAAAGCAATAGCCTATAATTTGATATAAAGACATCAATACTCAGGCATACCATCAAACAATCATGCCTTTCAAAATAAAAATACTAAAGAAAGTTATCGCTACAAAATCATATAGCCCTGTCATGATCCATCTTCTTAACATAAAATACTTATCATGAACAACCCCGGTTTTAGCCAAGCAATTGGTTCATACTTTTTACACGCTTCAGCTTTTCAACCCTCACGCAATACATGAGCGTGAGCCATGGTCATAGCACTATGGGTGGAATAGAATAAGGTGGTAGAGATTAATAAGGGGAAGTAAAAAAAAAGATAGTCTCACATCTACGTGGCTAATCGACGGGCTATGGAGATGTCCATCAATTGATGTCAATGGAAGAAGTAGGGATTGCCATGCAACGAATGCACTAAGAGCTATAAGTGTATGAAAGCTCAACCATGGAAACTAAGTGGGTGTGCATCCAACTTGCTTGCTCATGAAGACCTCGGGCATTTGAGGATGAAAAATTCCCACTAGTATATGAAAATGAAAGCATAGGAGACTCTCGATATGAAAAACATGGTGCTACTTTGAAGCACACGTGTGGAAAAAGGATAGTAACATTGCCCCTTCTCTCTTTTTCTCTCATTTCTTTTTTTCTCTTTTTTGTGTGTGCTCTTTTTGGCCTCTTTTTTTCCTTTTTTTAATTTTTCGTCCGGAGTCTCATCCCGACTTGTGGGGGAATCATAGTCTCCATCATCCTTTCTTCACTGGGACAATGCTCTAATAATGATGATCATCACACTTTTATTTACTTACAACTCGATAAAAACTATTCAAGATGACTCTATATGAATGCCTCTGGCAGTGTACTAGGATGTGGAATGATCTAGCGTAGCAAAGATATAAAAAAATGGACATGCCATGAAAATATCATGCTAGCTATCTTACGATCATGCAAAGCAATATGACAATGAATGTTCAAGTCATGTATATGATGATGATGGAAGTTGCATGGCAATATATCTCGGAATGGCTATGGAAATGCCATGATAGGTAGGTATGGTGGCTGTTTTGAGGAAGATATAAGGAGGCTTATGTGTGATAGAGCATATCATATCACGGGGTTTGGATGCACCGGCGAAGTTTGCACCGACTCTTGAGGTGAGAAAGGGCAATGCACGGTACCGAAGAGGCTAGCAAATTGCGGAAGGGTGAGAGTGCATATAATCCATGGACTCACATTAGTCATAAAGAACTCACATACTTACTGCAAAAGTTTATTAACCCTCGAAGCAAAGTACTACTATGCATGACCCTAGGGGGGAGGTTGGTAGGAGTAAACCATCGCGTGCCCCCGACCGCCACACAAAGGAAGACAATCAAAAATAAATCATGCTCCAACTTCTTAGCATAACGACAGACCATACGTGTATGCTTCGGGAATCACAAACCTTAACACTAATATTCTTACTAAACCACAATCATTCACTAGTACCTCCCACATATTACCATCTTAATATCGCAAAACTATTACAAGGAATCAAGCATATCATATTCAGTGATCTACAAGTTTTATGTAGTATTTTATGACTAACCATATGAATGACCAATTCCTGTTGACTCTCTAAATAGATATAAGTGAAGCATGAGAGTTTAATTCTTTCTACAAAAGACTTGTTCACACTCTAACAAATATAAGTGAAGCAAAAGAGCATTCTACAAATAACGGTTTTCTATATGTAGAGAAACAGGCATCCAAACTTCAAATGATATAAGTGAAGCACAAGAAGCATTCTATAAAGCCATACTCAAAAGATATAAGTGAAGTGCAAAGATCATTTTATAAATCAACCAAGGACTATATCATACCAGCAAGGTGCATTTATTAAAATTAAAATAAAAAGCACATGACGCTCCAAGAATTTACGCATATCATGTGAACAAAACAAAAACCGAGACATACCGATAATTGTCGAAGAAGAAAGATGGGATGCCTTCCGGGGCATCCCCAAGCTTAGACGCTTGAGTCTCCTTGAAGATTTACTTGGGGTGCCTTGGGCATCCCCAATCTTGAACTCTTGCCTCTCCTCGTTCTTCTCATATCGATACCTTCTTGATCTTCGAACACTTCATCCACACAAAACTTAACGGAACTTTTTATTATAGGGGTTAGTACATATAACATCAAATCCCATCATGTCCTACTGTAACATTATTGTATAATTATAATCAAACATTACCCACTGTATGCTATCACAATTCTATGGCTCCCAAGTCAATGGGGCTCAACAAGATTTCACACATAAGCAAATAAAGAAACTATAATAGCAATCTGTGAAAACAGGACAGTCTGTAAAGATGCAGATGGTACATATACTTATGTAACTCAAAAAATTATGAAAAATTAGGAAAAAATAAACAATTTGCGTAGCAGTACTGTGTAAAAATTTCAGAGTTTTTTCATGTTGCATTAAAATATAGAAATTCAAACACTACAGCAAAAGTTTCTGTTTTTGCACAGCACACACCAAGCAAGCAATTTAAACATCCTAAAGGTAAATCTTGGCACATTATTTTTATAATACAATGGATTTGTACAAGGTGATAATTATTTTTGTTGAAAAGTTTCTGTAATCAAGATTCACAAAGTTTCCATGGGCATGAACAAAGTTCAAGTCTAGCCCCCACTTCCACATTGCTCATCTGTCTCACTTTCATTTTTCTTTTTGTAAAAGTTTTAGGTTCCCCTCTATATTTTTTTGTTTTTAAATATTTTAAAAGCACACAACAGAAATAAATGACTCTCTATTCCGCGTTGTCTCCCTGGCAGCGCTTTCTTTAAAGCCATTAAGCTAGGCATAAAGTGCTCAAGTAATTGATCCACCTGGATCCCAAGGTATATCAAAGCCAATTTTAATTAACAATGATTTATAATTTAGTAGTGAGCACAAAGAAACTTATTTCATACAATGACGAAGTCTAACTCCCTTCCTATGCATCGGCATGTCATAAAAGAACAATTTATGCACATCAAGTAAAGGCCAATCCATATCATAAGTAGTTTCTTGCAATATTATTGTATTGGAAACATAGAGAGGCAGAGATGTAGTTCCTCTCTCATAATAATTGCAAGTAGGAGCAGCAAGCACATGCATATTATATTCATCAAACTCATCATGTGTCATAGTAAAACGCAACCCATCAATATAATCCTTAATAAGCGCAACTTCTCCGATATAGTGTAGTCGGGAGAATTCAAAAAGATAATAGGACTATCATGTGTGGGTGCAATAGCAACAATTTCATGTCTAACATAAGGAACTATAGCAAGTTCATAGCAATTATCATAGCATCCATCCTTCGGTAAGCATGAAGGGAAATTAAACAATGTATGGGATTGCCACTTGTAAGCTAGGTTGGTAAAATCCTTGAAGAAGAAAGGAGATGCAGTACACTAGAGATAAGTATTTCCCTCAGTTAAGAACCAAGGTTATCAATCCAGTAGGAGATACAAGCACAACCTTGTTAGCAGCACCTGCACACACGAAAAGCAAATACTTACACCCAACGCTAAACAAGGGGTTGTCAATCCCTTGGCGGTTAATTGCAAGGATCAAATCTCATAGTGATAGATAAATAAAGTAAAACACAAAAGTAAAATAAAAGTAAATAAAAGGCAGCGAGGTATTTTAGTTTTATATATGATAAAAGATAGACCCGGGGGCCATAGTTTTCACTAGAGGCTTCTCTCTTGAAGATAGCATACAGTTGGTAAACAAATTACTGCTGGGCAATTGATAGAAAAGCGCATAGTTATGACGATATTCAAGGCAATGATCATGTATATAGGCATCACATCCGAGACATATAGACCGACTCCTGCCTGCATCTACTACTATTACTCCACCCATCGACCGCTATCCAGCATGCATCTAGGGTATTAAGTTCATGAGAAACGGAGTAACACCTTAAGCAAGATGACATGATGTAGACAAAGTAA
This sequence comes from Thinopyrum elongatum, assembly GCA_011799875.1. Taxonomy (NCBI): domain Eukaryota; kingdom Viridiplantae; phylum Streptophyta; class Magnoliopsida; order Poales; family Poaceae; genus Thinopyrum; species Thinopyrum elongatum. Next base: position 18,582,665 of record CM022303.1, read on the forward strand.
ATCCAAGCAATATGAATAAACCCCATCGTTTTACCCGTAATGGCAACGATACAGTACGTGTGATATCCCTTTCTGTCACTGGGATTGAGCACCGCAAGACCGAACACATCACAATGCACCCCTCCCATTGCAAGATAAACCAATCTAGTTGGCCAAACCAAATCGATAGATCAGAGAGAAATACAAAGCTATAACAATCATGCATATAAGAATTCAGAGGACACTCAAATAATATTCATGAATAATCTGATCATAAACCCACAATTCATCGGATCCCAACAAACACACCTCAAAGAAGAATTACATCGAATAGATCTCCAAGAAGATCGAGGAGAACATTGTATTGAAGATCAATAAGAGAGAAGAAGCCATCTAGCTACTAGCTATGGACCCGTAGGTCTATGGTGAACTACTCACGCATCATCGGAAGGGCAGCAAGGTTGATGTAGAGGCAATCCGTGATCGATCCCCCTCCGGCCGATCACCGGAAAAGGTCTCTAGATGGGATCTTGAAGAATAGAGACTTGCGGTGGCGGAAAAAGTGTTTTGGTGCCTCTTTGTTGGTTTCCTGATTTTAGAGAATTTATAGAGATGGAATTCTGTCAAATGGAGCAAGCATGGGCCCACAAGCTACCAGGGCGCCCCCCCCCCCCCCGGCGCGCCCTGTTGGCATGTGCCCCAAGCTTTTGTCTTCTGGCCCACTCCCGAAGCTTCCAGGGTCTCTTTTGTCCAGAAGAAAATCATCAAAAAGTTTCGTGGCATTTGGACTTCGTTTGGTACTTATTTCCTGGAAAACCAAAAACAAGCAGAAAACAACAACTGGCACTTAGCACTAGGTTAATAGGTTAGTCCCAGAAAATGATATAAAATAGCATATAAATGCATAATAAACATCCAAGATTGATACTATAATAGCATGGAACAATAAAAATTTATAGATACGTTGGAGACGTATCAGCATCACCAAGCTTAATTCCTGCTCGTCCTCGAGTAGGTAAATGATAAAAACCGAATTTTTTATGTGGAATGCTACCTATCATATTCATCATGTAATCTCTTTTGTGGCATGAATATTAAAGATCCGAATGATTCAAAGCAATAGTCTATAGTTTGATATAAAGACATCAATACTCAGGCATACCAACAAACAATCGTGCCTTTCAAAATAAAAATGCTAAAGAAAGTTATCCCTGCAAAATCATACAATCCTGTCATGCTCCATCTTATTAACACAAAATATTTATCATGAACATCCCCTGTTTTAGCCAAGCAATTGGTTCATACTTTTTACGCGCTTCAACTTTTTCAACCCTCATGCAATACATGAGCGCAAGCCATGGATATAGCACTATGTGTGGAATAGAATATAATGGTAGAGATCAATAAGGGGAAGTCAAAAAAGAAGATAGTCTCACACCGACAAGGCTAATCAATGGGCTATGGAGATGCCCATCAATTGATGTCAATGCAAGGAGTAGGGATTGCCATGCAACAGATGCACTAAGAGCTATAAGTGTATGAAAGCTCAACAATGAAAACTAAGTGGGTGTGCATCCAACTTGCTTGCTCATGAAGACCTCGGGCATTTTGAGGAAGCCCATCATCGGAATATACAAGCCAAGTTCTATAATGAAAATTTCCCACTAGTATATGAAAACGAAAGCATAGGAGACTCTCTATATGAAAAACATGGTGCTACTTTGAAGCACTAGTGTGGAAAAAGGATAGTAACATTGCCCCTTCTCTCTTTTTCTCTCATTTTTTTCTTTTCTTTTTTTCTTCTTTTTTCCTTTTTTTTATATTTTTATATTTTTCTCCTCACTGGGACAATGCTCTAGTAATGATGATCATCACACTTCTATTTACTTACAACTCAAAATTACAACTCAATAGTAGAACAAAATATGACTCTATATGAATGCCTCTGGCAGTGTATCAGGATGTGCAATGATACTAGCGTAACATGTATGAAAAATGATGAACGGTGGCTGAGCCACAAATACTATGTCAGCTATATGACCATGCAAAGCAATATGACAATGACGATGTGTGTCATAAAAACGGAACGGTGGAAGTTGCATGGCAATATATCTCGGAATGGCTATGTAAATGCTATAATAGGAAGGTATGGTGGCTGTTTTGAGGAAGATATAAGGAGGTTTATGTGTGATAGAGCATATCATACCACGGGGTTTGGATGCACCGGCGAAATTTGCACCAACTCTCAATGTGAGAAAGGGCAATGCACGGTACCGGAGAGACTAGCAAATTGCGGAAAGGTGAGAGTGCGTATAATCCATGAACTCACATTAATTGTAAAGAACTCACATACTTATTGCAAAAGTCTATTAGCCCTCAAAGCAAAGTACTATTACGCATGCACCTAGGGGGGAGGTTGGTAGGAGTTAACCATCGCGCGCCCCCAACCGCCACACAAAGGAAGGGATAGTGTGTCTACGTACCCTCATAGACCATAAGAGGAAGCATTAGAACAACGCGGTTGATGTATTCGAACAACTTTGGGATCAACCGACCGAGCACCGAACGTACGGCACCTCCGCGTTCACCACACGTTCAGCTCGGTGACATCCTCGACTTCTTGATCCAGCAAGACAGCAAGGTAGTGGATGAGTTCTGGCAGCACGATGGCGTGCTGACGGTGATGGTGATGCTATTTCTGCAGGGCTTCGCCTAAGCACTGCGAGAATATGACCGAGGGACGAAACTATGGAGGGGGGCGCCGCACACGGGTAAGCAATTGTCGTGGTTATGTGTGGCGCCCCCCCCCCCCCCCGGTATATATATAGGAGGGGGGAGGAGGGAGCAGCCAAGTGGTGCCCCCAAGTAGGCCGAATCCTACTTGGGGTCTCCCCCAATTCGCCCCCCCCCCCCCTCCTCCTGTGAGTGCGGGAGAAAGGCAGGGAGAGGTGGCACCCCCCCCCCTTTCCTTTCTCTCATGAGGAGGGAAAGGCAGAAGGGGCCACCCCTCCCCTTTCCTTCCACTAGGGCCGGCCAGCCAAGGAGAGGGGCGCTAGCCCCCTAGTGGGCTGGTCTGTCCTCTCCTTTGGCCCATTAGGCCCATACACATCCTGGGGGTGTCCGGAACAACTTCCGGTGCCCCGATGATTACCCGGTGCACTCCAAAACTCTTCCGGTGTCCAAATACCATCATCCTATATATCAATCATTACCTCCGGACCATTCCAGAGCTCCTCGTCATGTCCTTGATCTCATCCGGGACACTGAACAACATTCGGTCACCAATTCATATAACTCATATAACATTGTATCATCAACGAACGTTAAGCGTGCGGACCCTACGGGTTCGGGAATGATGTAGACATGACCGAGACGCCTCTCCATGAAACTGGATCCCCATATTGGTTCCTACATATTCCACGAAGATCTTATCGGTCAAACCGCAATGACAACATACACAATTCCCTTTATCCATCGGTATGTTACTTGCCCGAGATTTGATCGTCGGTATCTCCATACCAAGTTCAATCTCGTTATCGGCAAGTCTCTTTACTCGTTCTGTAATACATCATCCCGTAACTAACTTCTTAGTCACTTTGCTTGCAAGCTTTATGATGTGTATTACCGAGAGGGCCCAGAGATACCTCTCTAAAACATGGAGTTTCAAATCCCAGTCTCGATCCATGCCAACTCAACAGACACCTTCAAAGATACCTGTAGGGCATCTTTATGACCACCCAGTTACGTTGTGATGTTTGATAGCACACAAGGTATTCCTCCGGTATCCGGGAGTTGCATGATCTCATGGTCTGAGGAACATGTATTTGACATTCAAGAAAGCAGTAGCAATAAACAAAACGATCATATGCTAAGCTAACGGATGGGTCTTGTCCATCACATCATTCTCCTAATGATGTGATCCCATTATCAAATGACAACTCATGTCTATGGTTAGGAAACCTTAACCATCTTTGATCAACGAGCTAGTCTAGTAGAGGCTCACTAGGGACTCAGTATTTGTTTATGTATTCACACATGTATTTAAGTTTCCGGTTAATACAATTCTAGCATGAATAATAAACCTTTATCATGAAGAAGGAAATATAAAATAATAACAACTTTATTATTGCCTCTAGGGCATATTTCCATCAGTCTCCCACTTGCACTAGAGTCAATAATCTAGATTACATAATGATGAATCTAACACCCATGGAGTCTTGGTGCTGATCATGTTTTGCTCACAGAAGAGGCTTAGTCAACGGGTCTGCCACATTCAGATCCGTGTGTACTTTGCAAATTTCTATTTCTCCATCCTTGACATATTCACGGATGGAGTTGAAGCGTCTCTTGATGTGTTTGGCCATCTTGTGAAACCTGGGCTCATTTGCTATAGCAATTGCTCCAGTGTTGTCACAAAAGATTGTCATTGGATCCGATGCACTAGGTATCACACCTAGATCGGATATGAACTCCTTCATCCAGACTCCTTCATGCGCTGCTTCCGAAGCAGCTATGTACTCCGCTTCACACGTAGATCCCGCCATGACGCTCTGCTTGGAACTGCACCAACTGATCGCTCCACCATTCAATATAAATACGTATCCGGTTTGTGACTTAGAGTCATCCGGATCAGTGTCGAAGCTTGCATCAACGTAACCCTTTACGACAAGCTCTTCGTCACCTCCATAAACGAGAAACATGTCCTTGGTCCTTTTCAGGTACTTTAGGATATTCTTGACCGCTATCCAGTGATCCACTCCTGGATTACTTTGTTACCTCCCTGCCAAACTTATGTCAAGGCACACATCAGGTCTGGTACACAGCATGGCATACATAATAGAACCTATGGTTGAGGCATAGGGAATGACTTTCATTTTCTCTATATCTTCTGTCATGGTCGGGCATTGAGTCTGACTCAACTTCACACCTTGTAACACAGGCAAGAGCCCTTTCTTCGACTGATCCATTTTGAACTTCTTCAAAACTTTGTCAAGGTATGTGCTTTGTGAAAGTCCTACCAAGCGTCTTGATCTATCCCTATAGATCTTGATGCCCAATATATAAGCAACTTCACCGAGGTCTTTCATTGAAAAACTCTTATTCAAGTATCCTTTTATGCCATCCAGAAATTCTATATCATTTCCAATCAACAATATGTCATCCACATATAATATTAGAAATGCTATAGAGCTCCCACTCACTTTCTTGTAAATACAGGCTTCATCGTAAGTCTGTATAAAACCATATGCTTTGATCACCTCATCAAAGCATATATTCCAACTCCGAGATGCTTGCACGAGTCCATAGATGGATCACTGGAGCTTGCACACTTTGTTAGCATCCTTAGGATCGAGAAAACCTTCTGGTTGCATCGTATACAATTCTTCTTTAAGAAATACATTAAGGAATGCAGTTTTGACATGCATTTGCCAGATTTCATAATCATAAAATGCGGCAATTGCTAACATGATTCGGACAGACATAAGCATCGCTATGGGTGAGAAAGTCTCATCGTAGTCAACCCCTTGAACTTGTTGAAAAACTTTTGCGACAAGTCGAGCTTTGTAGACAGTGATATTACCATCAGCATATGTCTTCCTCTTAAAATCCATTTATTCTCAATGACTTGCCGATCATCGGGCAAGTCCACCAAAGTCCACACTTTGTTCTCATACATGGATCCTATCTCAGATTTCATGGCCTCAAGCCATTTGTCGGAATCTGGGCTCATCATAGCTTCTTCATAGTTCTTAGGTTCACCGTTGTCTAACAACATAACTTCCAGAACAGGATTACCGTACCACTCTGGTGCGGAACATACTCTGGTCGATCTACGAGGTTCAGTAGTAACTTGGTCTGAAGCTTCATGGTCTTTATCATTATCTTCCTCTCTTATTGGTGTAGGCATCACGGGAACGGTTTTCTCTGACGAGCTACTTTCCAATTCGAGAGAAGGTACAATTACCTCATCAAGTTCTACTTTCCTCCCACTCACTTCTTTCGAGAGAAACTCCTTCTCTAGAAAGGACCCATTCTTAGCAACAAAGATCTTGCCTTCGGATCTGTGGTAGAAGGTGTACCCAATTGTTTCTTTAGGGTATCCTATGAAGACGCGCTTCTCCGCTTTGGGTTCGAGCTTATCAGGTTGAAGCTTTTTCACATAAGCATCGCATCCCCAAACTTTAAGAAATGACAGCTTAGGTTTCTTGCCAAACCATAGTTCATACGGTGTCGTCCCAATGAATTTAGACGGTGCCCTATTTAATGTGAATGCAGCTGTCTCTAATGCATAACCCCAAAACGATAATGGCAAATTGGTAAGAGACATCATAGAATGCACCATATCCAATAAAGTACGGTTACGACGTTCGGACACACCATTACGCTGTGGTGTTCTAGGTGGCGTGACTTGTGAAACAATTCCACATTTTCTTAAATGAAGGCCAAACTCGTAACTCAAATATTCACCTCCGCGATCAGATCGTAGAAAATTTATTTCCTTGTTACGATGATTCTCTACTTCACTCTGAAATTCTTTGAACCTTTCAAATGTTTCAGACTTGTGTTTCATCAAATAGATATACCCATACCTACTCAAATCATATGTGAAGGTTAGAAAATAATGATACCCACCGCGTGCTTCAACATTCATCAGACCGCATACATCGGTATGTATTATTTCCAACAAATCAGTAGCTCGCTCCATTGTTCCGGAGAATGGAGTTTTAGTCATCTTGCCCATGAGGCATGGTTCGCAAGTATCAAATGATTCATAATCAAGTGATTCCAAAAGTCCATCTGCATGGAGTTTCTTCATGCGCTTTACACCAATATGACCTAAATGGCAGTGCCACAAGTATGTTGCACTATCATTATCAACTTTGCATCTTTTGGCATCAATATTATGAATATGTGTATCACTACGATCAAGATTCAACAAGAATAGACCATTCACAAAGGGTGCATGACCATAAAAGATGTTACTCATATAAATAGAACAACCATTATTCTCTGACTTAAATGAATAACTGTCTCGCAATAAACAAGATCCAAATATAATTTTCATGCTTAACGCTAGCACCGAATAACAATTATTTAGGTCTAAAACTAATCCCGAAGGTAGATGTAGAGGGAGCGTGCCGACGGCGATCACATCAACCTTGGAACCATTCCCGACGCACATCATCACCTCGTCCTTAGCCAATCTTCGCTTATTCCGTAGCTCCTGTTTCGAGTTACAAATATGAGCAACCGAACCAGTATCATATACCCAGGCGCTACTGCGAGCATTAGTAAGGAACACATCAATAACATGTATATCAAATATACCTTTGCTCACTTTACCATCCTTCTTATCCGCCAAATACTTGGGGCAGTTCCGCTTCCAGTGACTAGCACCTTTGCAATAGAAGCACTCAGTTTCAGGCTTGGGTCCAGCTTTGGGTTTCTTCATGGGAGTGGCAAATTGCTTGCCGTTCTTCTTGAAGTTCACCTTCTTTCCCTTGCCCTTTTTCTTGAAACTAGTTGTCTTGTTAACCATCAACACTTGATGCTCCTTCTTGATTTCTACCTCCGCCGATTTCAGCATCGCGAAGAGCTCGGGAATTGTCTTCTCCATCCCTTGCATATTATAGTTCATCACAAAACCTTTATAGCTTGGTGGCAGTGACTGAAGAACTCTGTCAATAACACTCTCAACCGGAAGTTCAATTCCCAGCTGAGTCAAGTGGTTGTGGTACCCAGACATTCTGAGTATGTGTTCACTGACAGAACTGTTCTCCTCCATCTTACAGCTGAAGAACTTGTTGGAGACTTCATATCTCTCAACCCGGGCATTAGCTTGAAATATCAATTTCAGCTCCTGGAACATCTCATATGCTCCGTGGCGTTCAAAACGCTTTTGCAGTCCCGGTTCTAAGCCGTAGAGCATGGCACATTGAACTATCGAGTAGTCATCAGATCGAGCCTGCCAGGCGTTCACAATGTCTGCAGCAGCTCCTGCAGCAGGTCCATCACCTAGTAGTGAATCAAGGATGTAATTCTTCTGTGCAGCAATGAAGATAATCCTCAAGTTACGGACCCAGTCCGTGTAGTTGCTACCATCATCTTTCAACTTAGCTTTCTCTAGGAACGCATTAAAATTCAACGGAACAGAAGCATGGGCCATTTATCTACAACATAGATATGCAAAAACTATCAGGACTAAGTTCATGATAAATTAAGTTCAATTAATCAAATTACTAATGAACTCCCACTTAAATTAACATCCCTCAAGTTAACTAAGTGATACATGATCCAAATCAACTAGCCCATGTCCGATCATCACGTGAGATGGGATAGTCATCAATGGTGAACATCTCCATGTTGATCATATATACTATATGACTCATGTTCGACCTTTCGGTCTCCAGTGTTCCAAGACCATGTCTGTACATGCTAGGCTCATCAAGTTTAACCCAAGTATTCTGCTTGTGTAAAACGGGCTTACACCCGTTGTATGTGAACGTAGAATCTATCACACCCGATCATCACGAGGTGCTTCGAAATGACGAACTTTAGCAATGGTGCATACTCAGGGAGAACACTTTTATCTTGAAATTTTAGTGAAGGGATCATCTTATAATGCTACCGTCGTTCTAAGCCAAATAAGATGCATAAAGGATAAACATCACATGCAATCAAAATATGTGACATGATATGGCCATCATCATCTTGTGCTTTTGGTCTCCATCTCCAAAGCATCATCATGATCTCCATTGTCACCGGCACGACACCATGATCTCCATCATATTGATCTTAATCAACGTGTCGTCTCGCCAACTATTGCTAATGCATAGTGATAAAGTAAAGCAATTACATGGCACTTGCATTTCATACAATAAAGGGACAACCATAAGGCCCTGCCGGCTGTCAATATATATTACAAAAGATGATCATCTCATACAACAATGTATATCACATCACATCATGTCTTGACCATATCATATCATACCATACCCTGAAAACAAGTTAGACATCATCTACTTTGTTGTTGCAAGTTTTACGTGGCTGCTACGGGTTTCAAGCAAGAACCGTTCTTACCTACGGAAAAACAACCACAATGGTGAATTATCAAGTTTGCTGTTTTAACCTTCTTTAAGGACCGGCCGTAGTTAAATTCGATTCAACTAAAGTAGGAGAAACAGACACCCGCCAGCCACCTTTGTGCAAAACAAGTTGCACGTCAGTCGGTGGAACCGGTCTCATGTACGTGGACATGTAAGGTTGGTCCGGGCCGCTTCATCCCACAATGCTGCCGAATCAAAATAAGACATTGGTGGTAAGCAGTATGAACATCACCGCCCACAACTCTTTGTATTCTACTCGTGCATATCATCTACGCATAGACGTGGATCATGATGCCACTGTTGGGGAACGTTGCATGGAAAACAAAAAAAATCTATGCACATGCAAGATCTATCCATGGAGATGCATAGCAACGAGAGGGGGAGAGTGTGTCTACGTACCCTCGTAGACCGTAAGCGGAAGCGTTGGAACAACGCGGTTGATGTAGTCGAACAACTTCGCAATCAACCGATCGAGCACCGAACGTGCGGCACCTCCGCGTTCAGCACACGTTCAGCTCGGTGACGTCCTCGACTTCTTGATCCAGCAAGATGGTGATGTAGTGGATGAGTTCCGGCAGCACGATGGCGTGGTGACAGTGATGGTGATGCTATCTCTGTAGGGCTTTGCCTAAGCACTGCGAGAATATGACCGAGGGACGAAACTGTGGAGGGGGGCGCCGCACACGGCTAAGCAATTATCGTGGTTATGTGTGCCCCCCCCCCCCCCCCGGTATATATATAGGTGGGGGGAGGAGGGAGCAGCCAAGGGGCACCCCCAAGTAGGCCGAATCCTACTTGGGGTCTCCCCCAATTTGCCCCCCCCCTTCCTTATGTGAGTGCGGGAGAAAGGTAGGGAGAGGTGGCGCCCCCCCCCCCCCCCCGGTGCCCCCCCCCTTTCCTTTCTCCCATGAGGAGGGAAAGGCAGGAGGGGCCACCCCTCCCCTTTCCTTCCCCTACGGCTGGCCAACCAAGAAGAGGGGTGCGCCAGCCCCCTAGTGGGCTGGTTTGTCCCCGCCTTTGGCCCATTAGGCCCATACACATCCCGGGGGTGTCCGGAACTCCTTCCGGTGCCCCGATGACTACCCGGTGCACTCCGAAACTCTTCTAGTGTCCGAATACCATCGTCCTATATATCAATCTTTATCTCTGGACCATTCCGGAGCTCCTTTTCATGTCCGTGATCTCATCTGGGACTCCGAACAACATTCGGTCACGAATTCATATAACTCATATAACACTATATCATCAACGAACGTTAAGCGTGCGTACCCTACGGGTTCGGGAATGATGTAGACATGACCGAGACGCCGCTCTGGTGAATAACCAATAGCAGAACATGGATGCCCATATTGGCTCCTACATATTCCACGAAGATCTTATCGGTCGAACCGCAATGACAACATACACAATTCCCTTTGTCCATCGGTATGTTACTTGCCCGAGATTCGATCGTCGGTATCTCCATACGTAGTTCAATCTTGTTACCGGCAAGTCTCTTTACTCGTTCCGTAATATATCATCCCGTAACTAACTTCTTAGTCACTTTGCTTGCAAGCTTTATGATGGGTATTACCGAGAGGGCCCAGAGATACCTCTCCGAAACACGGAGTGACAAATCCCAGTCTCGATCCATGCCAACTCAACAGACACCTTCGGAGATACCTGTAGAGCATCTTTATGATCACCCAGTTACGTTGTGATGTCTGATAGCACACAAGGTATTCCTCCGGTATCCGGGAGTTGCATGATCTCATGGTCTGAGGAACATGTATTTGACATTCAAGAAAGCAGTAGCAATAAACAGAACGATCATATGCTAAGCTAACGGATGGGTCTTGTCCATCACATCATTCTCATAATGATGTGATCCCGTTATCAAATGACAACTCATGTCTATGGTTATGAAACCTTAACCATCTTTGATCAACGAGCTAGTCTAGTAGAGGCTCACTAGGGACTCAGTATTTGTTTATGTATTCACACATGTATTTAAGTTTCCGGTCAATACAATTCTAGCATGAATAATAAACCTTTATCATGAAGAAGGAAATATAAAATAATAACAACTTTATTATTGCCTCTAGGGCATATTTTCATCAAATCACTCACTAGTAACTCCCACATATTACCGCCTTAATATCGCAAAACTATTGCAAGGAATCAAACTTATCATATTCAGTGATCTACATGAAAGTTTTTATTATATCCTTCTTGAATACCTATCATATAAGGACCAATTTCATAACCCGTGCAAATTGCCATTACTATTTATGAGACTCTCAAAAAGATATAAGTGAAGCATGAGAGTGCAACTATTTCTTTAAAATATAACCACCGCCGTGCTGTAAAAGATATATAAGTGAAGCACTAGAGCAACTGCCTAGCTCAAAAGATATAAGTGAAGCACAAAGAGTATTCTAACAAATCACGAATAAATGCATGTCTCTCTAAAAAGGTGTGTCCAGCAAGGGATGATTGTGGTAAACTAAAAAGCAAACAAGCAAAATACCACTATAATACACGACGCTCCAAGCAAAACTCATATCATGTGATGAATAAAAATATAGCTCCAAGTAAGTTACCGATGGTTGGTAGACGAAAGAAGGGATGCCACTCGGGGGCATCCCCAAGCTTAGATGCTTGAGTCTCTTTAATTATTATCTTGGGGTGCCTCGGGCATCCCCAAGCTTAGACTCTTGCCACTCTCCTTATTCCTTCATCCATCTTGATCTTACTCAAAACTAGAAAACTTCAGCACGCAAAACTCAACAAAAACTTCGTGCGATCCGTTAGTATAATAACCAAATCACAAACTATAGCTACTGTTATGAACCCATTAATATTTTATAATTTCATAATAGCTACTGTATTCCAACTTCTCCATGACTTATACCCCCCGATACAAACCATAGATTCATCAAAACAAGCAAACTATGCAACGAAAACAGAATCAGTCTAAAACAGAACAGTCTGTAGCAATCTGAATAAAACTCATACTTCTGAACTTCCAAAAATTCTGAAAAATTAGGACAACGTGGAAAATTTGTATATCAATCTTGTATAAAATATTCAGAGCAAGAATACGTTCCAGTGATTTTTAGATTTTTCTGGACTGAGCATAAAAGTTTCTGTTTTTCACAGAATCAAAGCAACTATTATCCCGCATCATCCTAAAGGCTTTACTTGGCACAAACACTAATTAAACACAAAAAACACAATCATAACAGAGGCATAATAGTGCACAAACTCAAAAAACAGAAATCAAATAAGAAAATAAAGATAACTATTGGGTTGCCTCCCAACAAGCGCTATTGTTTTACGCCCCTAGCTAGGCGTAATGCATAGATTCAAGTATTGTCATCTTTCACTTCTCAAGATGTGTGTTCATCAGGAGGTTTCTCAAAAACAATAGGGAACACATCATCAATGAAAATCTTAGCATTATCAAATTGACTATCTTCAAACGCTTGTTGGTTTCCCTTTACAATCGAAGAATATTGTTTATTAATGCCATTGAAAACTTGTTGAATCATATGTAAAGGTGGAACTTCCTTTTTAGTGTTCTCATCAAAGGTATGATTATCATGAAACAAGTGCCTCAATAAATAATCCTCTTCATATAAAATCTCGTCTATAACAGGATGTTCATGGTTCATATTGTAAAAATAAAAGATCTCTCTAGCCTCTTGCACTATATAATCAAATTCATTCATGAGGATAAGCGGGGCTATCTTTTTAGCCTTAGGGTTGTTTATGACAGGAAACTCATAAAACAATCTTTGCAAAATGGGATGAGTACGAATAAATCTTCTCTCAAGCTTGAGCATAAGTGCAGAGATAGCTTTGGCATAACGTTTAGTTCTTTTAAGAATAGGAATGTCATTGCAAACCAAAGCCCCGTGCAAGTAAAGAATTCCTGAATAATGCTTTTTCCTATGATATTCCCACTTCCCATCACAAAAAATTTAGAATCCAAATTCGAGGGAATTTCTACCTTAGGGATTTTACCCTTTTCCTCTTTTACAATAATGAACTCAGACATGATGACAACTTCAAACGAACCAGTAAACAAGCAAACGAACGAAAAGGCAAACGAAAAATGTTTGTGTGTTTTTGTAAAATTGTTTTAGAAGTGGAGGAGATGAAAATGAAAGGCAAATGGCAAATAAAGTAAATGCAAGTAGATGATAGTTTGTGTGTAGGTACCTGATAAGTTCTGGTGATATCTCCCCGGCAACGGCGCCAGAAATTCTTTCTGCTACTTGTAAGCTGCGTTGGTAAAATCCTTGAAGAGGAAAGGAGATGTAGTACAGTAGAGATAAGTATTTCCCTCAGTTAAGAACCAAGGTTATCAATCCAGTAGGAGACACACGCACAATCTCGTTAGCAGCACCTACACACACGAAAAGCAAATACTTGCACCCAACGCTAAACAAGGGGTTGTCAATCCCTTGGCGGTTAATTGCAAGGATCAAATCTCGTAGTGATAGATAAATAAAGTAAAACACAAAAGTAAAATAAAAGTAAATAAAAGGCAGTGAGGTATTTTAGTTTTATATATGAGAAAAGATAGACCCGGGGGTCATAGTTTTCACTAGAGGCTTCTCTCTTGAAGATAGCATACAGTTGGTAAACAAATTACTGTTGGGCAATTGATAGAAAAGCGCATAGTTATGACGATATTCAAGGAAATGATCATGTATATAGGCATCACGTCCGAGACAAGTAGACCGACTCCTGCCTGCATCTACTACTATTACTCCACCCATCGACCGCTATCTAGCATGCTGCATCTAGGGTATTAAGTTCACGAGAAACGGAGTAACGCCTTAAGCAAGATGACATGATGTAGACAAAGTAAATCCAAGCAATATAAATAAACCCCATCGTTTTACCCTTAATGGCAATGATACAATACGTGTCATGTCCCTTTCTGTCACTAGGATTGAGCACCGCAAGACCGAACCCATCACAATGCACCCCTCTCATTGCAAGATAAACCAATCTAGTTGGCCAAACCAAATCGATCGATCGGAGAGAAATACAAAGCTATAACAATCATGCATATAAGAATTCATAGGATACTCAAATAATATTCATGAATAATCTGATTATAAACCCACAATACATCGGATCCCAACAAACACAACGCAAAGAAGAATTATATCGAATAGATTTCCAAGAAGATCGAGGAGAACATTGTATTGAAGATCAAAGAGGGAGAAGAAGCCATCTAGCTACTAGCTATGGACCCGTAGGTCTGTGGTGAACTACTCACGCATCATCGGAAGGGCATCATGGTTGATGTAGAGGCACTCCGTGATCTATCCCCCCTCCGGCAGATCACCAAAAAAGGTCTCCAGATAGGATCTTGAAGAACAGAGACTTGCGGCGGCGGAAAAAGTGTTTTGGGTGGCTCTCTGTTGGTTTCCCAATTTTAGAGAATTTATACAGCTGGAATTAGGTCAAACGGAGCAAGCATGGGCACATTAAGCTACCAGGGTGCCCCCCCCCCCCAGGGCGCGCCCTGTTGGCTTTGTGGCCCAAGGTGTTGTCTTCTGGCCCTCTCCCAAAGCTTCCTGGGTCTCTTTTGTCCAGAAAAAATCATTAAAAAATTTCGTGGCATTTGGACTTCGTTTGGTACTGATTTCCTGAAAAACCAAAAGCAAGTAGAAAACAGCAACTGGCACTTGGCACTAGGTTAATAGGTTAGTCCCAAAAAATGATATAAAATAGCATAATAAACATCCAAGATTGATACTATAATACCATGGAACAATCAAAAATTATAGATATGTTGGAGACTTATCAGGGATAAAGAGTTACTCTCATCAGAAGGTGGGCACGGGTGATTAATCCGCTCTTCCTTCTTTTGTTCTTCTCTCTCCTCCTCATCTTTTTTATCTAATGAGCTCACAGTTACAGCAATTTCTTCGTCCATAGACTCCTGCCAAATATTAGTCTCTTCTTGGACAGCGGAGACCTTCTCAATAAACTCATTAATATCGGACTTGTATTCGTCATTCTCATAGCAATATTTAAGTATAGCAAAAATTTCTGATATGTAAACAGCATCATCACAATCTTCATACTTTTCAAACAAAGATTCAATTTCATAAGCACCCTTAAAAGCAATAAATTCTTCTATTTATTTCACATCATAGTAATCATATATACCATTAGCATAAGAGGCTAAGGTTTCATTATCATGAAATTCACATGAAAAGGGAAGGTGTGGAGCCTTCATCCTAGAGCAACAAGTATAATCATATCTCAAGCATAAATTACAAGCATACCATTGCAAATAATCAATTTGATCCCATAAGAGTTTTCCTTTTTGAGATAAGCGATAATCCCTAAAGTGTTCCCGTTGATCCAAAGTATCTCCCATTATCAAGTTGAATGGAGATTTATCAGGATTATCAAAGTAGTGTTTAATATTTTTCACATAACCAGCATCGAGGGTTTTAGGAGGTTCCCCATCTCCATGAGTAGCAAGTACAACTATTTTTTTAGGTATTTCGTGCCCCATATCCATAACTAACGATAGAGAATAACTTAGAACAGAAAATAAAAGCTACTTAGTGATAGAAAATAAAATTTACTTAGTGATAAAGCAAACAAGCACACACGAGAATATTCACCCCACGCTATTGCTCCCCGGCAACGGCGTCAGAAAAAGGTCTTGATAACCCACAAGTATATGGGATCAATTGTAGCTTTTTCGATAAATAAGAGTGTCGAACCCAACGAGGAGCTAAAGGTAGAATTTATATTCCCTTCCAGTTCTATTGACCACCGATACAACTCTACACACACCAATATTTGCTTTACCTAGAAACAAGTAAATAAACTAGAAGTACTTTATAGGTGTAGTAGGATAAGTTTGCAATATAAAACTAGAAGTACTTAGCGAGAATAAAACTATGAGTAATTTGCAAGATAATAAAAGTTAGTTATTTAGTAGAAAGCTTTTTGTAACACAAGAGAAAGTTTTGTCCATAGGCAATCGATAACTAGACCGGTAATCATTATTGCAATTTTATATGAGGGAGAGGCATGAGCTAACATACTTTCCGTACTTGGATCAAATGCACTTATGATTGGAACTCTAGCAAGCATCCGCAACTACCAAAGATCATTAAGGTAAAACCCAACCATAGCATTAAGTATCAAGTCCTCTTTACTCCCATACGCAACAACCCCCTTACTCGGTTTTGTGTTTCAGTCACTCACGCAACCCACCATAAGCAAATTATGAACGTAGTGCAACACCCTATAGCGGTAGTCCCACACGCTTGCGCGACACGGAGGGCACCATAGGACAGCACCAAAATAAAACATACAACTCAAACCAATCACGATTATCAATCAACCCATAGGACAAAAAGAATCTACTCAAACATCATAGGATAGCCATACATCATTGGGTAATAATATATAGCATGAAGCACCATGTTCAAGTAGAGATTACAGCGGGGAGAATAGGTCTTACACCGCTGCATAGAGGGGGAGAGAGTTGGTGTTGACGGCAGCGAAGTTGTTGGTGTAGATCGCCGTCATGATGATTGCCCCGGCGGCGTTCCGGTGCCACCGGGAGAGAGGGGGAGAGAGCCCCCCTCCTTCCTCTTGCTTGGCCTCCCCCCTAGATGGGAGGAGAGTTTCCCCTCTGGTCCATGGCCGCCATGGCTCCCGGAGGGGAGGAGCCCCTCCAAGATTGGATCTCTCTCTCTGTTTCTCTTCTGTTCCGCGTCTCTGTTTCTGGCCGAAAACCGTTTCTTATATTCCCAGAGATCCGTAACTCCGACTGGGCTGAAATTTTAACACGATTTTCCGATATTATCTTTCTTGCGGCGAAAGAAGGGGTCCAACCGACTTACAAGGCGCCCACAAGCCACCACGGCGGCCCCACCCCCCTGGTCGCGCTCTGGTGGCTTGTGGCCACCTCGGGCACCGTCTTGCATTGATTCTTCTTTCCAAAAATCACATATATTTCAAAATAAATCTCCGTAAATTTTTATCACGTTTGGACTTCATTTGATATGGATATTCTGCGAAACAAAAAAACATGCAACAAACAGAAACTGGCACTGGGCACTGGATCAATATGTTAGTCCCAAAAATAATATAAAATGTTGCCAAAAGTATATGAAAGTTGCAGAATATTGGCATGAAACAATCAAAAATTATAGATACGACGGAGACGTATCAGGCAACGGACCGGATTTTGGCAGACCATTCACGCGCATGTCGCGTGCGCGCGCCGGCCCAAGCCCGAGCCAGGCGAAGCGAGCGAGCGCGCGCGTGTGGTCTTCTACTTCTCTCCTTCACACCTCACTAAGTGTGGTGTAGAGAACCCACTATATAAAGAGGTCCAACACTTTCCCCACTAGCGGTATGGGAGTAAACTTCAGTACCACACTACCACTTGCCATTTCTCTTATGTGCTGATTTGAGATTTCAGAATTTGTTAATGGGTCAGGCCCATTTATTTCTAACACCACTTTGGCTGGCAAGGGGACGGCTGGGGCGCGCGGCGGCGCCGTGCTTGCGTGGGGTCGGCGGCGCGGTAGCGGGCGTTCGGGGCGGCAACGCATCGGTGGCCTGGGACATCTGCTAGCGGCGCGATGGCTGCGTGATTGTGATCTGGTGGGGCGTGCTGGCTGGTCTCCGGTTGAGCTCTTCCGGCTCCGGCACCTGGACGACGGCGGGAGGCGCGGGAGGGCGTCACCGGTGAGATTTCTTGGCTGCAGGTGGCGGTCGTCCTGGTTCTCTCGTAGGTGGGCGAGCGGCTGCTAGTGGCTTCGCGCTTTTTTGAACCGACGGCCAAGGTGCGGTGACAGGGGTGTCTTGTGGGGAGATTGGATGGAGGGATCGGAGGCTCTGGCAGTGGTCGACCATCCGTTGCCGGGGTGGGGTCGCCGGTCGTGGATGCGTCCGCTCCTCCTACTCCCCTTTCCTCGGTCGTGTGAGGGCTGGCTCAGATCTGATGATGTTCGGGGTAGGGCGGTTGTTGTCAGCTCCGTCTGCTAGGGACTGCTGGTCGGGTCAAAGCCGAGGCCTTTGGTTGATCTCGGGGATGTCTAGATGCGGGGCGGTAGGAGATGTGGTGTTTGTGGGTGGAGCGCGCGTCTCGGGTGCGAGCTGGTTATAGATGATTTTAATTGTTTTCACCATATGTGATCTTTTTTAGCATAACATTTGTTGTGGCTATAACATCAACATGTTATTTAAAATTACAGAGGAAGAACTTCTATGAAACTATTAGATTATTTCAATACATTTTAAAACAAGAAAGATGTTGCCCTCGCATTTGCGAGGGCCATTGTGAAAAAACAGAAAAGGTCTGAACTACGTTACACTTTTACAAGTTTTCAAACAAGAAGCTTCTGGGTTGGTGCAGAAGCAAAGAAAGAAAAAAGCAGACATATCTCAAAGGGGACCAGGGGATCTTACCCCAGGCATTGGCATCTCGATCTGGCGAATCAAATTAACCTTGGCTGTTTGAGTTTTTCTTTTTCTTTTTTGCGAGGTTGGCTGTTTGAGTTTCCCTTGATCTGACAAGTATTAATGATGTGCTGTTTGATTTTACCTTGCTGACAAGTAAATGATGCACTGATCGATGGCTAGACATTAATTAGCATCTTCCCAAAAAATACCATGTGAAAACAAAGGCTCCCGCGCGATGCATGCGCTTGGTAGAATATTAATACGGTGCTCCATCGTGTAGCGTAGCTTGCTTTTGACCAAAAGATACCTTGCAAAAAAGAAAAGGCCCGCGCGACGCATGCACCAAGTACATTAGTACATCTTCACGTTGTTTTTTGTTGTTGAAACTGCCATCTTCACATGGGTTGGTGGTGGTGTGCATTGGTAGACCGCTAGCTATATAAATAGGCCAGAAGGGGATGGATCGATTCATCACCAACACACACACCTGCCCACCACCTTGAGCAGCTACCAAATCCTTAGCCAAGTAAGCATGGCCACCGTGAGGTTGACCCGTGCAGCGGCGGCGCTGGCGGTGGCGGTGGCGGTGGCGGTGGGGGAGGCATCGTCCTGCCCCGAAGGCAATTTCTGTGTCGAAGAAATGAGCGGTGGTAGCCTCAATCCTCCTATAATCCAGCTCTGCTGCAGAATCTTATCCGGAGAATTGAGTTGCCTGTGTGAGCTCCGTGACAAGTTCGCCGAGCAATTCCCGGTTGGGATCTTCGATGATTTCTGCCATATCTCATGCGGCACCAGCACTGCTCATCAGTCTGGTTAATCATATGTATCGAGATCTCCGTTTCATGCATTTCCCTGCAGCATAGAGTCTGGCAGGCTGCGATCCATCCATGGATTTGGTCGGTCCAGCTCGCCTGTTTGTGTCCTTTAATTTGTTTTGCTCGTAGCTCCTACAGTCGTAAGAGTATCAGTTTGTATTTGTTTTACAAAATTTGTAATAATGCACGCACGCGTGTTCCTTCATCAATCGGTACGGTTCTTTGCTTCTCGAGTTGATCGCCATGCACGTGGCAATCTTTACTTTTTAAGGGCAAGCCGTCATGTCGCACTTTATTGATATTACATTGTATCATCCGTGGCGTTTCGTTCTTTGGCTCAACTAGCTCATCGCCCTGCTACATTCTGTTAACCATCATCCCGGATTGCGACAAGGGTCGCACTGCATGTACGTCACTTGTTTAAAACGTTTTATCTCTCAAACCGTGCGTCCAAATTTCGAACCGTTTTCACTATCGAATTCCTCGCGTCGAGAGCTTCAAAAGTAGATCACATGTTGATAGGTTTCGACAAACTTTTTGTTCACGAAAAAAAGGACGAATAAACCCGAATCGGGAGCACGTTTTTTCCTTTCCGAGAGGCACAGCCGTGCCACTCGAGAAAGCAAATCCGTGCATACATGAGAAGTAAATACGTGTCTCTCATGGTAGAAAAAAAAGAAAACACGTTTTTTTTTTCTCTTTTGCGAGAGGCACCTCCGTGCCCCCACGAGAAGTAAATCC
Organism: Thinopyrum elongatum; assembly: GCA_011799875.1. Lineage (NCBI taxonomy): Eukaryota > Viridiplantae > Streptophyta > Magnoliopsida > Poales > Poaceae > Thinopyrum > Thinopyrum elongatum. Next base: position 18,602,757 of record CM022303.1, read on the forward strand.
GTACCTCTCATGGTAGGAAAAAAAATCAAACACGTTGTTTTCTTTTTTGCACCGAAGGAAATCCATGGCTCCATGATAAGTAAATTCGTGCCTCTCGTGGAAGAAAAAAGGCATTTTTTGAGGCCTTTTTTTTCTTTCCAAGAGGCCCGGCCGTGCCTCACACGAAAACAAATCCGTGGCTCTACGAGAAGTGAATCCGTGCCTCTCGTAGTAGGGTAAAAAAGAAACCGCGTTTTTTCCCTTTTGCGAGAGGCACGGCCGTGCCTCTCGTGGAAGCAAATTCGTGCCTCCACGAGAAGTAAATCCGTACCTCTCACAGAAGGGAAAAAATAGAAAATATGTTTTTTCGCGTAAATGTTTGTTTTCGTAATTTTTTTTCCGTCCAAAACCAAAGAAAAGCCGGGAAAAAACCGAGAAGCCGAAAAAAACAGCAAAAATCATCTAAAATCCAAAAACGCGTGCAAAAAATAAAAATAAAATAAAATCCGGAGGGAGTGGCTGAGAGCGCGCCAAGTGACATGCTCTCAGCCCACTCTAAATGACCCTTGCGGGGGCTCCCGAAGGAGTACTACTTGATTGTTGCTCCCGCAAATTGTGACCACCGTGCAAAAAAAATTTGGGAGTAGCAAATCGTTACCGTATTGGTGAGCAACGTTGCGTCATAAGTATTCAGCCCAGCTACTACATGCTGTGTTACCATGCGCCATCGTAGTTTCATAAACTAACTTTACTCGGAAGCCTGCTCGATCAGGCTCGCTTGCTGTTCATCCGACCCAAATCAAGCCGTTCAAAACAACACGATAGTAAATAAAACAGATGAAATCATAAATAATATCAAATCTTCAATCGACAAAATAATAATTAATAAAAGCACATTTTTTCATAGTATAGACAATTAATGAGCAACCAGACATCGCGTTGTCGCAGAGATTAGATGTTCTTAGTTCCCGTCATTAAAAAAATCCACAAATAATAAGTGTCACATGTGTGGCATGAAGCACTCCGGGCTTGACGTATTTTACAACTGATGAAGTTGCCATCTGAAAGGAAAAAAACAAACCCAAAAAATAAAAACTGAAACTTGCCATTCGAAAAGAAAGTTGCCATACTTGACAACAAAAGTTGTCATCCTCGCATCACTAAACTTGCCATAAAAAACGTTCGGAGTTGCCATATGTTTATGTCACACGTATGTCACTTATGAGGGTCCTTAAAAAAAGAGATTAGGTGTTCTTGGTACTAGCAACTTTTTTTTTTTAGGGTCTTGGTACTAGCAACTTGATACACTAAGGTATCGCTCTTTAATTATCGGCCAAAAATACGACGCAGAACCCGAAGGAAGGGCTCGTGAAACATCCAGCGGTCGGACTGGAGCAGGTTGTCCACCAACCTGCGCCCCTCCGGGTTGCCGTTGAACCACTCGACCAGGAGAGCCATGAATAAGGCGAGGAGCCAGAACGAGGGGATGAGGGACAGGAGCACTAGCATTCTCGCGGCGAGATCCAGCAGCGCAGCCCACATCGTCAGGTCATGGGACATGACGTAGCGGTGGAAATCATCGGTGAGCAGCTGCTCGCCCACGACGCGGATGGCGGCATAGCAAAAACCAACCATGCAGATGAGCATAAGCCTGAGACCGCTGAATGGAAGTCACTCAAAAGTAGACAATGGAGACGCTCGGCGGTGACGACCAATAGACATTTTCCTGCCCCGTGCCGCTCCCGCAAGTGGCCCGGGCGGAACCCTAGACCGCCGCCGCCGCTCCTCTTTCTCGCCTTCCTTCTCCCTCGCCGTCGCCAGGGGACGCCGCCGGGCAAAGCCCGCGCGTGCGTCGGCGGCGGCGGGGCTCCCTCCCTCCTCGCGAGGCTCCTGGGCGGCGCGGGATGACCAGCCCTCGTGGCGGCGCTCGGCTCGGCGGCAGGTCGGGCCGCCGGCGGATCTGCGGGGCTCCCCTTGGTGGCGCTGCGGCGATGGCGGCGGCGTGGTCTGCGCGGGGCGGCGAGGCGCGGGCTCCTCCTCCTCCCGATCTGATGGCGCCGCCGTGGCGCCGGCGCTCGGGTGTGCGGCGGGGTGCGCGAGGGTGGTCGGCGCGCGACGTCTTCCTCCCCAATCTGATAGCTCCACGGTGGCGCCAGTGCTCGGGCGGCGGTTGGCTTCGGCAAGCGGTGGCGGGCGCTGGGCTCTCGGCGGCGCTCCGGCGTGTGCAGGCGGCGGCGGTCCCTGTGCGCGGTCGGCGGCTCCGTCTCTGACCCGGACGGCGTGGGGGATGGCGGCGGCCCGGCGTGGCCGGCGATCTGGATGCGGTGGTGCCGGCGGCTCGCTGATCTGCCGGTACTCCAGGGTCTGCCTGGTGGTGCTGGCGTTGACGGCGGCCCGTGCACGAGAGTTGGATCCCTTCGAACTGATCTGGGTGAAAACTTGCCTTCAGCTTCTGCAAAGGCCGGCGGTGGCGGCGCTATCTGCGTCGTTCCCTTCTTGAAGGCATCGCCGTGGAGAAGTTTAAGGCCACTCTCTGCTACCTCCGGGGGAAACCCTAGATCGGATGACGGTGGCGCTTTGGTGTCGTTCCTCCCTTGGGGGCGTCATTCTTGGAGGTACACACGTGATTGAGGGACCAGAGGACGGATTCTTTGGTGGAGCGGTGCTTCATCCTACACACTGATGGCGACGGATCTTGACGGCGTGGCGCAGTGCAGATTCGGAGTTCGCTGTGGGAGGATGGACTCGCGCAGGAGGACGACGCTATCGGGCGTCGTGGTGGCGTCGATGGCAGAGAGACCTGGCACGGTACATGCAACAGTTCAGCTCTGAAGATGGTTTGGTGGCAGGTGGCTGCGGCGGCCTCATACCCGGCAGGCGTCCTGGTTGAGGAGGCGTCGGACTGGTAGGTGCCCCATACCCGGCAGGCGTTCTGGTTGGGACCTCAGGTCTTAAATGTTTAGGTTTGGCTGCGATGTCTGTTTGGTATTAGGCCCAGACTATCTGCGCCCCTTCATCAATTGGATAGGTGTAGCGACAGTTGTTGCTTAGACGGTGTCTTTAGTCTTGCTGTTGTATGGTTTTGTAAGGTCTTGTGATAATAATTAATAAAGTGACCGTATGCATCGACCAGATGCAGAGGCCGGGGGTCATTCTCCTTTTCTAAAAAAAAAATGAGCATAAGCCTGCTACACTCGTCGGGCTCCGCCGCCACCGGCTGGGTCTCGCCATCGTCGTCGTCCTCGGGGTTGTTATTCACATAGAGGACGTTGGCCGTCGGTCGAGCTATATGGCTGCTGCGGCTGCCATGTCTAGCTCCCGCCGTAATCGATTGCTTCGCGCTATGCATGTTGATGACTACCGTGTCCAGGTACGTATATTGGCTTGACTAGCAAAATGGCCTGTGTGTTGTAATGGAAAAAAAATCATAATCTCCAATGTCCATGACCACATTTTGCTGCATCACCGAGATACACTATCATCCTCAATTTCATGAAATCATGAACAATTTTTGAAATCATGAACATTTTTTTAAACTCGTGAACATATCTGAAATCTTGATTTTTTTTCAAATTTGTGAACACTTTTACAAATTTTTGAACATTTTCTAAAATTAAGATAATTTTTTGAATTCATGAACTTTTTATAATATTTGAAAAAAAATTGTGAACTTTTTTTAAAAAATTTCTTGAGTCGGCAAACATTTCTAGAACCGACGAACATTTTTTTGGAAATTGGTGGAACAATTTTTGAAATTCATGAACATTTTCTGATTTAATAAACATTTTTTGAAATGCATGATCATTTTTTGAATGACGAACGTTTTAGGAATGAATAAGCTATTTGGTAAGTCACGAAAAGTTTTTAAATTTTTAGGATATTTTTCATTCATGAACATTTTTTGAATTGGCGAAATTTTGTTCATTTCATGAACATTTTTAATACATGGAATTTTAAAAAATCATGAACATTTTTATATTTTCTGAACATTTGTTTTCAAAATTTTGAACATTTTTTGAATAAGAAAACATATTTTAAAACATCGAGAACATTTTTTGTATAATCAAACATTTTATGATTTATTGAACATTTTATTTCAAAATTCTTATTTAAATTTTTTGAACTTTTGTAAAGTCCCAAATTATTTAATGTAGAAAAAATGAAATCAGGAAAAAAAAATTTAAAAAACAGACCGCCTGGACATGGGCCGGCCCAAATGGGCGTGTTGCGTCTTCTCCCAGCGCGCAGAGCGCAGTATAGGTGGTCCCTACTGCATGGTCGGCCCAGGCGGGGGATTCTTCTGTGTAAAATGTTTTTTATCACTTATAGGTGACATTGGTGGGTAATATTTTACAACTTTAAGGGCAATTTCTGTCACGTACTGTCAGAAGTAATAGCCCATTTATTATTAGGTATAGATTTTACCTTTTTAGTGATGGTGTGTTGGTTGTAACAAGAGCATTATACACTTTTTTTTAAGGGAAAGCCTCACGACACTTTTATTCAATCTGTGGCAAAGTTACATCAGCTAGTACCACTAATAGAAAAAGGGTCTAATGTTCAGCTCATTAGTCCCGGTTTGTAAATGAACCGGCACTAATAGTACCATTAGTCCCGGTTCGAACGGCTATGCATTAATCCCGGTTCATTTGTGACCTATAGTCCCGGTTTGTGTTATAAACCGGGACTACCCCTTTAGTCCCGGTTTATAACACAAACCGGGACTATAGGTCTACCCTTTAGTGCCGGTTCGTGTCACAAACCGGGACTAAAGGGGTCTAACCTTTAGTCCCGGTTGGAGATACAAACCGGGACTAAAGGGCAATTTTCAAACTCTACCCACCCTCGCCTTTTCAGTTTTGAAAAAAAACCAAAAGAAAATGATAAAAACTTCAAAAATTTAAATTCTTCGAGATGTAGTTATGTTACTACATCTACTAGTTAGGTAAATTTAAAAACATAAATTTTGACATGTTTTGCAAAAAACTGTTATGAAAAAGTAAAACGACTATATCTTTTGCATACGATGTCGAAAAAACCCGTATAATATATCAAAATGTTCAGCACGAAAATCCGCATCCGATTTTGACCGCCGTAGGCTGTTTTGCAAATTTTTAGAATCCTCAAATTCTAAAAGGAAAAAAAGTTATGCTCAAATTTCAGTTTTTTTGAATTTTGGTTAAATCTGGTCAAACTATGGTCAAACTACTTATTCAAGATATATTAGTGTTACTAAATAATTATTCAAGAATATTAGCATTATTAAATAATTATTTCATTTTTTTGAATTTTGGCCAAATCTGGTCAAACTATGGTCAAACTACTTATTCAAGAAATATTATTGTTACTTAATAATTATTGTTTTTTAGAATAATAGTTTCAAACTCAAACGGTGAAACATGTGACTTCATGCTCAAGCTAAACTCCTGAGGGTTAATAGGATTGACAGCTTAGTATTGTCAGGAAAACAGCAAGTGTAGACTTGGAAACTAGGGTGAATAGAACTCGAAAGTTAAGCGTGCTTAGGTTGGGGTAGTGAGAGGATGGGTGACTGGCCGGGAAGTTAGATGATTTGGAATGAGTGCTTCACACTTGAGCAGTGATAAGGGATGATTAGAGATTAAATAATTTGAAAATTTAAAAAAAAATCAATTTTTTAAAAAAATCAAAAAAAAATTTAAATTAAAACCTTTAGTACCCTTTGGTGTTACCAACCGGTACTAAAGGTCTCCCAGCCCCGGCGCTGGCTCGTACCACGTGGTGGCCCTTTAGTGACGGTTCGTGTTGAACCGGTACTAAAGGGGGGGCCTTTAGTCCCCACCCTTTAGTGCCGGTTACAGAACCGGCACTAAAGGGCCTAATGAACCGGTGCTTCACACTTGAGCAGTGATAAGGGATGATTAGAGATTAAATCATTAAATAATTTGAAAATTTGAAAAAAAATTCAATTTTTAAAAAAAATCAAAAAAAATTAAATTAAAACCTTTAGTACCCGTTGGTGTTACCAACCGGTACTAAAGGTCTCCCAGACCCGGCGCTGGCTCGTACCACGTGGTGGCCCTTTAGTGGCGGTTCGTGTTGAATCGGTACTAAAGGGGGGGGGGCTTTAGTCCCCACCAGAACCGGCACTAAAGGGCCTAATGAACCGGTGCTAAAGCCCGGTTCTACACTAGTGTACATGCGATAATAAGAAGTTGGGAGTTTCATCCACCCACTCATACAAAGATTGATGATCATTACAATGCCTAGCTAGGAAGTAGTGTGCCAGTTTATTAGCTTCCGTGGGACAGTACTTAAACGAGATGGAAGGAATACCATGCCCAGTGGCAGGGCACGTGACACGCCATAGCCTCCCGAGGCTCTCTCGCGCCGCCGGGTCCACGCCATCAGAGCCTCCTTGCCAATGACCTCCTGCACGGTGGCCACGGCGGAAGACACGTCGCTCTGGGCACTGTCAGCGCAGTCCTTGAGCGTTATGAGGGTGCCAAATAGTTTAATATCATCTAAATGTCATCATAATTCTAACGTAAAGTCCTAAAATAGCATGAAGTTGTTAGAAAACTGAAGTCAAGCAAATAGTGCTATCAACTAGTTTGCAATTTTAGAGGGCACCCATGGCACAACCCCTAAATCGTTGGTGTTTGTATGCTACCTGATAGGTGTTTGCTCACGTAATATCGAATCTGGAAACAACCAAAAGTACATAGAACACTTGGGGGCTGTTTGGTTTCTAGCCATATCTTGCCACACTTTGCCACACCTCACCTTAGGCAAGTTTGACCAAGTTAGGTGGGAGTTTGGCTCTAGCCACACCTAAGGCAAGATTTTTTTTTTATGAGAAGTGAACCCCACATGTCATATACACAAAAAGTGTGGCAAGATTTCCTTAGACAAGCCAAAGTGTGGCTAATAATTTGAGCAACTCATGTTAGGCAAGTGTGACAAAAATAATGTAGCAATATATGACAAACATAGTCATAATCCAAACAGCCCCTTGTTGTAGAGGCAAGGTACACTTGGCATCTACTACTTCTACTTAATATCAACGTATTGCCCTTCTCTGAAAAATACGTTGTAGAACTTGATCGATGGTCTCGTGATACAACCACCCGTCGGACTGGATCAGCACGTCCACCAGCCGTCGTCCCTCCGGGTTGCCGGCGCACCACTCGACCACTAGAGCTACGAAGACGGCGGCCATCCAGAACATGGCCGGCACGATGGTGAAAGCCGCGGGGAAATCCAGCAACACGCCCACCAAAGTATGACGAGATATCATGTAGCGGTGGAACAGATAGTCGGCGAGCCCGGAGAAGACGCCGAGCGCGAGGAAGGAGAAACCCACCACGCACATGAACACAAGCCTGCCGCACTCGTTCGGCTCCGCCGCCACCGCCTCGATGATGGCGTTGCCGGCCTCGTCGGGATTGTTCAGCTGGACGACGTCGGCCATCGATCGACGATCTAGATCGTGTCGTACGTGTTGACGACTCTATCCAGATTTGATTTAAGTACACCCTATATATATACGTGTCCACGGCTGCACGTACGTGCTTGATTTGATTTATTTATAATCGCACGTCATTGGGTGCAGCTGGAGTACTAGGTTTCAACACGGCAAGCGAAATCCATGGCGGACCCCGACGACGGCGCCGTGGCGGTGGAGCCAGCCGAGTGGTGCCGGTGGGTGGTCACCTACATGTTTGGCTGTGCCGCCTTCGCGCCCGTCGCGCTCGCGTTGGACTTCCTCCAGAATTGGTATCCAACATCATCTTCGGCGTGGGACGTCGCTGCGGTAGCCGGGGCGCTCCTGGCACTCTTGCTCGGATGGTGCTTCTTCCTGTACTTCCTCGTCTTCGTGCTCGAGTGGTTGGTCGGCAATCCAGAGGGACCTAGGGCGGTGGATATCTTCCTTCAGTCCGACTGGCCTTTCCATGAGTCCATCCACCAGTTTCGACGTGGTCTAGCGGAACTAGTGCAAATGCTAAATCTTGGACCGGCTCAAGCAGGGTAATTGCGAACGTTTTGCATGGCAATTTATGTAAGGATGACAAGTTTAGTTGCCAAGTGACTATTTCGTTCCAGCTTATTATTTTCCCACATCATGCATTCTCAGATGAAAGTGCGTTATATCGACTAGAGGAGAGGGTGAATAGGCGATTTTTACAAATTCGTCACTGAGGGAATTCTATGTGAGGAAATTTCTAAGCAACGAACTACTAGCAGCAGAATAAGTACTCAGATGCAAGCATAACATGGCATTAGCACAGTCATCATGATGAAATAAAACAAGCACAGAACACAGGTAGCATGAAAACAGGATAAGCAGGCTGAAGACAAAGTGACTGAAGAAATAGGATTGAGAAAATAGAGAAAGTCTTCAAACAGTAACGATCAAGAACAATAACACAAGATTGAGAAAATGAAAGGGTTGAGGAGATAGAACCAGTAGCTCGGTGAAGACAATGATTTGGTAGACCAGTTCCAACTGCTGTGACAGTTGTACGTCTGGTTGGAGCGGCTGGGTATTTAAATCTGAGGGCACACAGTCCCGGACACACAGTCCTCACCGTATTCTCCTTGAGCTAAGGTCACACAGACCTCGCCCAATCACTCGTGGTAAGTCTGCAGGTGACTTCCAAACCTTCACAGACTCGGTCACTCGGCGATTCACAATTCCTTTTGGATGCTCTAGACCGTGACGCCTAACCGTCTGGAGGATGCACAGTGCTCAAAGGTAACAAGCGTCGGTTCCGCACAGGAACTATCTCTTAAGTGATGCTCAATCACTTTGGGTTTGGTTTTTTCCTCACTGATGATTTTCGCTCAAAGTCCTCGGAGGATGGGATGCTCTAAATGACAAGTGCCAGTTCCTCTCGGAGCAGCCAACCAACTAGTGGTTGTAGGGGGCGACTATTTATAGCCTAGGGAGTAGCCCGACATGATAAGACATAAATGCCTTCAATGATATGACCGTTAGGTGGGTAGGAAATTTTGGACAGCTGGCGCATAGCACAGCAACGGTCAGAAGTTTGAGCTCTCAAATTCCCCAGGGCTATCATGTTCCTTACTTGAAGGCAATCCGCACTGGCGAATTCCTAACACTAGTAGAAAAAGGCCCATTTGTCCCGGTTCATAAGGCCCATTTGTCCTGGTTCGGGAACCGGAACTAAAGGGTCGGGACTAAAGCCCAACACCTTTAGTCCCGGTTCTTATATGAACCGGGACAGATGGGGCTCCACGTGCCCGTTGCGGCGAGCCCAGAGGGGAGGGCCTTTAGTCCCGGTTGGTAACACCAACCGGGACCAAAGATCATCCACGTGTCAGCAGCTCAGGAGCTGGGGTTTTTGTTTTTTTTAAAGGGGGGGGGTTGGGGGTTTTGGGGGTTTTGTAGGGTTAATTTAGGGGTTTCATATATTGTGTTAGCTAGCTAATAGCTAGAGAGAAGTGTCCTCTCTTATCTCCGTGCTTGGTCGACGCTACGTACTATACATATAGAGAGGACTCGACACGCTAGCTAGTAAGCAAATGAAGGAAACCATTAAGTACACAAGATCGTCATGAACATATACATAGAGAAGTGATCGACCTCCTCCTTCTCCGAGAGATTGGTCGAACAACAAGTTTTCGTATATCTAACCGACGCTACTAGCTACATATATACAATATAAGATCTCTTACAATCCCTAACATTTGATGTCAAGGTCCACATAGTATTCTCCGGCTGGATTGATGACGTGGTCAAGAAAGAATCCCGCCAATTTCCTCTTGAATTGCTTTTATGCGATCTTGTGGTAGGAGTTCATCCCGCATCTGCCAAATCTAATTTGAAGAAGGGGGTCAATACATATATATGAATGAAACTCAACACAAATGATGGTAATAAAATAAAATTGTGAATATTATTGCTTACGCACTTCATATTGTTTTTCAGAGTAGCCCCGCTTAGAGGTCGTCGTGTTGTAGATGTACTCGCAAATGGAGTATCCACAAAAATTATTCCCGCCTTCCTGCCACAACCACTTTACGAGAAATAAAGGTCAATCAAACTGATAATCAAACATTATAAATGGTATTGATGAAACTAGCTAGAATCAATGGGAGATGCGCGGAACTAGCTAGTAGTACTTACTTTCGAATGTGTAAATCGCAGCTCCCCCGGCAGTCCTGGAGCTTCTGCGGTGAACACTTTCCAAACCCTGCGAGACAAAGAAAATAATTACTTGATATCAGGAAATTAACAAAGTTGACGATATGGTGCGATAATGATCGATTGAACTTACTTCTGGAGCATTTCAGTCATGGCCGCATACTCCTTGGGATCTTTTCGTCTTGAGTCTAAGACGGTTACTAGTCCCTGCTCAAGCTTAATCTCTAGGAGAATAAAGTGGAAGCTGCGCACGCATGCATAACTCATCAATTACATTACTATAACCTCGAGTAATAAGGGAAACCGAATATGCAGAAGACAGTAACACTCACTTGAAGTTGTAAGGAAAGAGTATTTTATCTTTGTTTTGATTTTTAAGCAACGATTGTAGCAAGTTGGCCTCGGTTTCTTTCGCATGATATGTAACCGTCCATTCATCTATGAGATTTGTGTTAATGAACCCAATATCATAGATTTGTGCATTTCTGCATTCGACGATCTTCAATCTGCATAATATAGTGAGGATAATTATATATACATGCAATGAAAGAGCTGAGCTATATATAGAGACTTAATTACAGAAGTATAGTACTTACAGACAGTAGCAAGTGATGATTATTTTATCGAGGTCCTTTTGATTGGAAAACTGGAAGAACTCCTCAAATGGAACAGACAACAGATCAATTCCAACGAGGTCGTGCTCCTCTTTAACTCTCAGCGTCAAAATATCCTTCCCGGACTTGCAGGTGTCCATGTACCACTTATGGAATCTTCGCATCATCGTTGTTAGAGGAGGATCACCAGGTCTGACGAGAGGCTTCCCGTACTGGTATTTGTGTTCGTCCACCTCCATTGTATCAAAATGTGCATCGTCGGGCAGGTAATCACCAGGATTGGTACCGGGCAGCATCCCCGGCAGATTTGCGACGATATTGCTAGACACCTTGAGCGGGGGGCACGATTGGTTTGCCTGTTCGCCGAGCTGTTCAATTTTTTTCCCTCTTCTTCGTTGTTGTAACCTTTTGTCACTTGAAGTAGTTCCCGACCGGCGCGCTCCTTCCACTGCCTTTTTCAGAGCGCGGACATGGTTGTCATCCGGCGGAGGCGGTGGTGGTCGCTTCAGGTTCTTCAAAGCGCGCTTCAATTTCACCGGATCCATCTTCTCCTCCGGAGGTGGATTTTTCTTTGCAAAAAAGTCCTTCACTTGGGCTTGACAGATCTCCTCGTTTTCCTCCTCGGTCATCTCGTATGGTAATCTATCTAGAGGCTTGATAGATGGACCGAATTTGTATTGCCTCCCGCCTCTGGCTGTACTGCTAGACGCCGGCCGACCAGCAGGAGCGGCTGCGGCTGTCTTCCTTCGTTGCTTACGAGGCGGAGAAGGAGGCGGAGTGCTACGACGCGCCGGAGCAGTCGGAGCGGCGGCGGCTTTCTTCCATTGTTGTTGACGAGGCGGAGAAGGAGGCGGGCTGCTCGGACGCGCCGGCGCAGGCGGAGAAGGAGGCGGAGTGCCGCCACGCGTCGGAGCAGCTGGAGAAGGAGGCGGAGTGCCGCCACGCGCCGGAGCAGCCGGAGAAGGAGGCGGAGTGCCCTGATCACTCGCCAGAGGAGGAGGCGGAGTGCCCTGACTCGCCGGAGGAGGAGGCGGAGGCATCCAGTTCGGAAGGTTGATGAGCTCCTTCCGCCATAGACATGGAGTCTTCAGAGCAAGACCCAGCTGAGTCTCCCCTTCACCGGTAGGGTGGTCAAGCTCGAGCTCCTCAAATCCCTCCGTTATTTCATCGACCATCACAACAGCATAGCCTTCTGGAATCGGAAGGCAGTGAAAAGTTGCGCCGGGTCCAGAAGGTGCAACAGAGCCGACAGCCGCCTTGACTTTGAGGTGCTGCCATTGCGCCATAAGGTGGCAATCTTGAGCCTCCGTGATAGCATCCACGGGGTAGCTGGGAGCCGTGAAGTGAGGCTGCTGAAGGAGCTCAGTGGAAGCCACGCTGCTTCTCCGCTGAGATGGCGGGGTAGCTTCTGGGGTAGCTTCGGCAGGTCGCTGCCTCTGAACTAGTGCTTGTTCCTCTAGCGCTCGTACCCTTGCATTCAGCTTCTGCAGTTCGGTCTGCTCCACTTTCCTCCTCCTCTCCCGAGTTTTGTAACCGCCTGCGCTGGGAAACCCTTCCTTCCACGCAACGGAGCCTGCCGTGCCTCGTGTTCGTCCTGGGTGCTCAGGATTCCCGAGGGCCTGTGTGAGCTCGTCGTTCTCTCTGTCGGGAACGAACGTCCCTTGCTGCGCTGCGGCGATATACTTCTGAAGCTTCTTGACGGGTATTTCAAGTTGCTACTTCGTCCAATGGCACTTCCCTGTTTCAGGGTCCAAGGTTCCCCCAACCCCGAAGAACCAAGTCCTTGAACGGTCTGGCCAGTTCAATGTCTCTGGTTCGACCCCTTTATCAAGCAGGTCCTTCTCAGCCTTGTCCCACAACGGCCGGGCTTTGAGGTAGCCACCTGACCCCGTGCGATGATGATACTCCTTCTTTGCAGCATTTTTCTTGTTTGTCGCTAACATCTTCTTACTCTTCTCCGATGTCTTGTGGGCCACAAATGCGGGCCAGTGATCTCTTATCTTCTCAAATCGGCCGGTGAATTCTGGAGTCTTCCCTTTGTCGACAAACGTTGATTTCAACTCATTCTTCCACCTCCTGAATAGATCTGCCATCTTCTTAAGAGCATGAGCCTTGACCAATGGCTCTATAACTGGCTTATCCGGATCCTCCTCTGGCGGTAGGGTGAAATTCGCCTTCAGCGTGGTCCAAAGATCATCTTTTTGTCTATCGTTGACAAAAGACACTTGAGGGTCTTCGCTCTTAGGCTTATTCCATTGGTGGATGCTAATCGGGATCATGTCCCTAACAAGAACCCCGCACTGAGCAGAAAATGCTTCCTTGGTCCGGCTGGGTTCAATCGGTTGGCCATCGCCCTTGATTGTTGTGATCGTGAACCTTTCATCCTGGCGCAACCTTTTCTTCGGGCCTCGTCTCGTTACCGAAGTTTGGCTCGATCCGGAGGGCTAGAAAAGAAGAAAGAAGAGAGTTAATATGTGTACATACCAAAACAATTAATGCATGAATTAGCTAGTCAGCATAGGCTTAATTAATATATATACCTCGCCGGACTTTGCAACAGCTCCTTCCTCTGTTCGCTCACCGGAGCATTCATCACGGTCTCCTTCCACCGGCATTCCGTCACCGGAGCCATCATAATCATGTCCTTCCACCTCCATTGTTTGATCACCGAAGCCTGCTTCACCCTCTCCTTCCAGACCATCGGTGTCGTTGAGATACGACAAGACATCACCTCCACCGAGGATTTTGTCCCCCAACAACTGTTTTGCGTCGATGTCTCGGTGCTCCATAGTTTCTGCAAATATTACAACATGGCAATTAATATACAAACATGACAGATGGATATATTAGTGCAAACGTAGACCTAGCTAGCTCGACGCTTCTACGGTTTGGGGTGGCCTCGACAACGCTTCTAGGGTTTGGGGTGGCCTAGGCAACGCTTCTAGGGTTTGGGGTGGCCTCGACAACGCTTCTAGGGTTTGGGGTGGCCTAGGCAACGCTTCTAGGGTTTGGGGTGGCCTCGACAACGCTTCTAGGGTTTGGGCCGGACCGCCTTTCTCATGAATGTCTGACGTCCGGACCGACAAGGGATTTAACAAAATGACGCCATTCTGGATGTGCAGAAAATGGTCCATATTTTTCCTGATCTCATCTACCCTTCTATATGTCACATTGTCTAGTGTCAAAGAATTCAAGAAAACCATGACTTCATCATTAGCCGGAAATGACAGGCGTATAATGGTACGAAGCTCTTCAAAGTTGTTTTGGAACGGAATTCCCGATAGAATAATTCGCTTTTTGGTACAAAGTTCAGCAAGAGCCTTCCGAATATCGCTATTTGAAAGGCCTTTGCTGAAATTCGTACCAAAAGGAGAATTATTCTATCCGGAACTCCGTTCCAAAACAACTTTGAAGAGCTTCGTAGCATCATACGCCTGTTACTTCCGACTAATGATGAAGCCATGGATTTCTTCAATACTTTGACAGACAACGCGACATATAGAAGAATATATATATAGATGAGATCAGAAAAAAATTGGATCAACTTGTGCACATCCATAATGGGGGCATTCTTGATAAATCTATATATGTCAAAATTCAAACTTTGACATATGATCAAATTTTGACATATGATCAAATGTTGCATATGTCAAAATTCAAACTTTGACATATGATCAAACTTTGATATATGATCAAATGTTGCATATGTCAAAATTCAAACTTTGACATATGATCAAACTTTGATATATGTCCACCGCGATATAAAATAATACATAGACTTGTTCGGGCGAGAGGGGATTGATCGACGTCCCCCCTCATGTCGAAGTTACCGGAGTTATCTTCTAGTGGTTTGGGTGGCCTCGAGAGTTTGTCGGGTAGGGGCGGGAGGGGGTAGGAGATCGACAACGCTTTTTTTCTAGGGTTTGGGTGGCCTCGAGAGTTGGTCGCCCGGTATATCGAGAGGGGGGTGAACATTTTACCTTAGTAACTTAGAAAAAAAATGTTATCGGGGAGGGGGTATATCGACCCCCCCCCCCTCATGTCGAAGTTATCGGGGAGGGGCTATATCGACAACGACATACATATAGCCACATACATATAAAAAAATTCTATGAACATCCATACATACATATAGCCACATACATATATATGGCTATTAAAAAAATTCATCATATAAAAAAAATGTTATCGGGGAGGGGGTATATCGCAAACTTTGACATAAATGACTTTGATCATGCACAATTTTCCTATACATACACAATATGAACATATACATAAATTGACAAAGAAAATTCTATGAACAAAAAAAAATCATAAAAATTCTATGAACATAAAAATTCTAACTTTTGCATATTCTTTGCATATGAACATACATACATTTTCTTATTTTTTCTTAAATGTAACTTTTGCATATATGAACATACATACATAAATTATACATACATGGAAAAAAAATTGCTATGAACAAAAAAAAACATCATATATGAACATTTTGTATATACATCCATATCCATCCATCCATACATACATACATACATGGACAAAAAAATGCTATGAACAAAAACATCAATTTTGGTCCAATCTTGGCATTGAACTACAACCCAATTTTTCCTTGCTAAAAAAATTCTGAATTTTTTACATCTTGTAGTCCTTCCAACTAAACCCTTAAGTCCAGAAAGGCAGCCCCAATTTCATCTAGGAAGTCCACCAAAAAAAATTCATATAGTTTCTGTCCAGCACTAAATTTTAATAAAACTTGCACTAAGAAGTTTTTCCTTTTATCAAACCAACTTAACCATCTTCACTAACATCCAAGGAGACATCATCCTGCCAAGTTTCACATAAAACAAAGTTCCCTAGCAAGCCCTAGCATTTCATCAAACACCTTGTGGACATGGCTGAATTTTTGCACTGAACCAACTTCACCATCATCACATACATGGAGGAAGGACAGAGGAGAGGGGTGGGAGGGAGGAGGGAGTACCGGCCTGGCCGGCGGGCACTGGTGCGGCGGCGTTGACGGCAGGGTAGGGGCGTGGCGGGGCGTCGGGGCAGGGCAGGGGCGCGGCGGCGTTGGCGTCGAGGTCGAAACAGGGGCGCACGGCGTCGGCATCGGGGCAGGGCAGGGGCGCGGGGTGATAGCGATGAGGAGCGGGCGGCGACGGCGACCTCGGGGCGGCGACGGCGAGCACGGGTAGCTTGGCGGTGTCGATGAGCTCGGCGTCGTCGGGGGGCAAATGGTCGATGAAAACTGAAAAATTCATAAGTCCTGCTTATATACACAGAGCATTGGTCCCGGTTCGTGGCACAAACCGGGACGAATGCCACCCTTTGGTCCCGGTTCGTGCCACCAACCGGGACCAAATGTCTCTTTTCAGCAGCCCAATGGGCGGGAAACAGAGACCTTTGGTCCCGGTTGGTGGCACGAACCGGGACCTAAGGGGGGGCATTGGTCCCGGTTTGTTCCACCAACCGGAACCAATGCCCCCCCTTTCGTCCCGGTTGCTGATACCAACCGCGACCAAAGGCCTTGTGCTGGCGCGGTGCGGTGGGATGTTTAGTCCCACCTCGCTAGTTGAGAGAGCTCGAGAGTGGTTTATAAGCGTTGCTGCGCCGACCCTCTCGAGCTCCTCTCAACTGCAGGCTTTCGGGCCTTCTCTGCTACTCTTTGCCGTGGGCCTGCTGGGCCTCTGCGGGCCTGAATCCTGGCCCATGGATGGGTTTCTAGTCATATTCAGGCCGTGGTGGCCCAGTAGGTGGCATTTTTTTAAATTTTTTTCTAGTTTTTTTTGTTTTCTTTTTTGCTTTATTTATTTTATTTTGTTTCTACTTACAACAAAATACAAACTGTTTTTCAGTGGTTCTTTTTTGCTTTTAGGTAATAAAAATTATAAACTTGCTGTTAGTGCCATTAGTTTTCCAATTTGAATAGTTTAAATTTGAATTCTTTGAAATTTGTGTGAATCACTAGTTTGTGATTAACTTTACTATAAAAATAGATTTTGGAGTGATTCTTTTTCCTGCTATTTAATATTACTATGTTTTATCATTAGATTCCCCAAAAACACTTTTTGTTATTTTAATTTCTAACAAAAAAATCTTTATGATAATTCCTTTTGCTATAAAAGTTTCTACAACAAAAAAGTTCTTTATGAAATTCTTTTTGCTTTAATGTTTTGAACAGAAAATACTTTGATAATTTTAGTTGCATAAATTTTAGTTGATTCCTTTTGCTATTAGAGTTTCATTAAAGTTTTCTAGTTCATTCTTTTTTCTATTAGAGTTTCATTAAAGTTTTCTAGTTCATTCTTTTAGTTTATTATTTTTTGCTATTAGAGTTTCATAAAAGTTGAGAGGGTTACGGAAAAAACTGGATGTACTTCATGTACAAAATGGACAATCTCTTCGAAGTATCAGGGGTCGGACGAAACTCATCTGTTACAAAGGGATTTCTTTTTTTGAACTTATTTGAACTCCAGACTTTTTGTGTGTCAAAATGAACCATTCAAAGCCACATCCTCATTTTCAGCCCTTTTAACTTCATCTGTTATTTTTCATGCATTTACTGATTTTTTTGAGCTAAATGACCCTGAAATTGAAAAGCACTTCAGATGAACTCTGAAGAGGTTGAAAATTGGCATGGTATCATCATTTCACCCACATAGCATGTGCTAAAAAGTTGAGAGGGTTACGGCAAAAACTGGATGCACTTCGTCTACAAAATGGACAATCTCTTTCGAAGTATCAGGGTTTCGGATGAAAACTCATCTGTTACAAAGGGATTTCATTTTTTTGAACTTATTGAACTCAGACTTTTTGTGTGTTTAAAATGAACCATTCAAAGCCACATCATCAATTTTCAACCCTTTCTGACTTCATCTGTTATTTTTCATGCATTTACTGATTTTTTTTGAGCTAAATGACCCTGAAATTGAAAAGCACTTCACATGAACTCTGAAGAGGTTGAAAATTGCATCGATATCCCTATTTCACCTTCCCTTTTTTCTATTAGAGTTTCATTAAAGTTTTCTAGTTCATTCTTTTAGTTTATTATTTTTGCTATTAGAGTTTCATAAAAGTTGAGAGGGTTACGGAAAAAACTGGATGTACTTCATGTACAAAATGGACAATCTCTTTCGAAGTATCAGGGTTTCGGACGAAAACTCATCTGTTACAAAGGGATTTCATTTTTTTGAACTTATTTGAACTCCAGACTTTTTGTGTGTTCAAAATGAACCATTCAAAGCCACATCATCAATTTTCAGCCCTTTCTAACTTCATCTGTTATTTTTCATGCATTTACTGATTTTTTTGAGCTAAATGACCCTGAAATTGAAAAGCACTTCAGATGAACTCTGAAGAGGTTGAAAATTGGCATGGTATCATCATTTCACCCACATAGCATGTGCTAAAAAGTTGAGAGGGTTACGGCAAAAACTGGATGCACTTCGTCTACAAAATGGACAATCTCTTTCGAAGTATCAGGGTTTCGGATGAAAACTCATCTGTTACAAAGGGATTTCATTTTTTTGAACTTATTTGAACTTCAGACTTTTTGTGTGTTTAAAATGAACCATTCAAAGCCACATCATCAATTTTCAACCCTTTCTGACTCATCTGTTATTTTTCATGCATTACTGATTTTTTTGAGCTAAATGACCCTGAAATTGAAAAGCACTCACATGAACTCTGAAGAGGTTGAAAATTGGCATGATATCATCATTTCAACATAGCATGTGCTAAAAGTTGAGAGGGTTACGGCAAAAACTGGATGCACTTCGGTACAAAAATGGACAATCTCTTTCGAAGTATCAGGGTTTCGGACAAAAACTCATCTGTTACAAAGGGATTTCATTTTTTTGAACTTATTTGAACTCCAGACTTTTTGGTGTTAAAATGAACCATTCAAAGCCACATCATCAATTTTCAACCCTTTCTGACTTCATCTGTTATTTTCATGCATTTACTGATTTTTTTGAGCTAAATGACCCTGAAATTGAAAAGCACTTCACATGAACTCTGAAGAGGTTGAAAATTGGCATGATATCATCATTTCACCCACATAGCATGTGCTAAAAAGTTGAGAGGGTTACGGCAAAAACTGGATGCACTTCTGTGTACAAAATGGACAATCTCTTTCGAAGTATCAGGGTTCGGACAAAAACTCATCTGTTACAAAGGGATTTTATTTTTTTAACTTATTTGAACTCCAGACTTTTTGTTGTTCAAAATGAAAACATTCAAAGCCACATCATCAATTTTCAACCCTTTCTGACTTCATCTGTTATTTTTCATGCATTTACTGATTTTTTTGAGCTAAATGACCTTTGAAATTGAAAAGCACTTCACATGAACTCTGAAGAGGTTGAAAATTGGCATGATATCATCATTTCACCCACATAGCATGTGCTAAAAAGTTGAGAGGGTTACGGCAAAAACTGGATGCACTTCGTGGACAAAATGGACAATCTCTTTCGAAGTATCAGGGTTTCGGACAAAAACTCATCTGTTACAAAGGGATTTCATTTTTTTGAACTTATTTGAACTCCAGACTTTTTGTTTTCTCAAAATGAACCATTCAAAGCCATATCATCAATTTTCAACCCTTTCTGACTTCATCTGTCTTCACTTTTTCTTCGCTTGTGTCCTTTGCTTATTGCGCCGTAACCATGGATATTCTTCATCGCTTAACAGGGTGCTTGGGTCAGCCTTGACTTTGAAGGGAGGAATTTCATGAAACTTTTCATAATCTTCAGACATGTCTGTCTTACCCTCCACTCCCACGATGTCTCTTTTCCCTGAAAGAACTATGTGGCGCTTTGGCTCATCGTATGCTGTATTCGCTTCCTTATCTTTTCTTTTTCTCGGTTTGGTAGACATGTCCTTCACATAGAAAACCTGCGCCACATCATTGGCTAGGACGAATGGTTCGTCTGTGTACCCAAGATTGTTTAGATCCACTGTTATCATTCCGTAATGTGGCTCTACCTGTACCCCGTCTCCTGACAGATTGACCCATTTGCACTTAAACAAAGGGACCTTAAAATCATGTCCGTAGTCAAGTTCCCATATGTCCACTATGTAACCATAATGTGTCCTTTCCCCTCTTGGTTGCTGCATCAAAGCGGACACCGCTGTTTTGGTTGGTGCTCTTTTGATCTTTGGCGATCGTGTAAAATGTATTCCCATTTATCTCGTATCCTTTGTAAGTTAATACAGTCAAAGATGGTCCCCTGGACAACGAGTACAGCTCATCAGAAACAGTGTTGTCACCTCTGAGACGTGTTTCCAACCAACTGCTGAAAGTCCTCATGTGTTCACATGTAATCCAGTCGTCACACTGCTCCAGGTGTTTGGAGCGCAGAATGTTCTTGTGTTCATCGACATACGGGGTCACCAAGGTAGAGTTCTGTAGAACTGTGTAGTGTGCTTGAGACCAAGAATGCCCGTCCCTGCATATTATTGAGTCCCCTCCTAGCGTGCCTTTTCCAGTCAGTCTCCCCTCATACCGCGATTGAGGGAGACCAATCTTCTTAAGGTCAGGAATGAAATCAACACAAAACCCAATGACATCCTCTGTTTGATGGCCCATGGAGATGCTTCCTTCTGGCCTAGCGCGGTTACGGACATATTTCTTTAGGACTCCCATGAACCTCTCAAAGGGGAACATATTGTGTAGAAATACAGGGCCCAGAACGACAATCTCATCGACTAGATGAACTAGGACGTGCGTCATGATATTAAAGAAGGATGGTGGGAACACCAGCTCGAAACTGACAAGACATTGCGCCACATCACTCCTTAGCCTTGGTATGATTTCTGGATCGATCATCTTCTGAGAGATTGCATTGAGGAATGCACATAGCTTCACAATGGCTAATCGAACGTTTTCCGGTAGAAGCCCCCTCAATGCAACCGGAAGCAGTTGCGTCATAATCACGTGGCAGTCATGAGACTTTAGGTTCTAGAACTTTTTCTCTGGGATATTTATTATTCCCTTTATATTCGACGAGAAGCCAGACGGGACCTTCATACTGAGCAGGCATTCAAATAAGATTTCCTTCTCTTCTTTGGTAAGAGCGTAGCTGGCAGGACCTTCATACTGCTTTGGAGGCATGCCGTCTTTTTCGTGCCAACGTTGCAGGTCCTCCCGTGCCTCCGGTGTATCTTTTGCCTTTCCATACACGCCCAAGAAGCCTAGCAGGTTCACGCAACGGTTCTTTGTCACGTGCATCACGTCGATTGAAGAGCGGACCTCTAGGTCTTTCCAGTAGGGTAGGTCCCAAAATATAGATTTCTTCTTCCACATGGGAGCGCGTACCTCAGCGTCATTCGGAACAGATAGTCCGCCGGGACCCTTTCCAAAGATTACGTGTAAATCATTGACCATAGCTAGTACGTGATCACCGGTACGCATGGCGGGCTTCTTCCGGTGATCTGCCTCGCCTTTGAAATGCTTGCCTTTCTTTCGACATTGATGGTTGGTCGGAAGAAATCGACGATGCCCTAGGTAGACATTCTTCCTGCATTTGTCCAGGTATATACTTTCGGTGTCAGCTAAATAGTGCGTGCATGCGTGGTATCCCTTGTTTGTCTGTCCTGAAAGGTTACTGAGAGCAGGCCAATCATTGATGGTTACAAATAGCAACGCATGCAAGTCAAATTCCTCCTGTCTGTGCTCATCCCACACACGTACACCGTTTCCATTCCACAGCTGTAAAAGTTCTTCAACTAATGGCCTTAGGTACACATCAATGTCGTTGCCGGGTTGCTTAGGGCCTTGGATGAGTACTAGCATCATAATGAACTTCCGCTTCATGCACAGCCAAGGAGGAAGGTTATAGATACATAGAGTCACGGGCCAGGTGCTGTGATTGCTGCTCTGCTCCCCGAAAGGATTAATGCCATCCGCGCTTAAACCAAACCATACGTTCCTTGCGTCACCTGCAAACTCGTCCTGGTACTTTCTCTCGATTTTTCTCCACTGCGACCCGTCAACGGGTGCTCTCAACTTCCCGTCTTTCTTATGGTCCTCTCTGTGCCATCGCATCAACTTGGCATGCTCTTTGTTTCTGAACAGACATTTCAACCGTGGTATTATAGGAGCATACCACATCACCTTCACAGGAACCCTCTTCCTGGGGGGCTCGCCGTCAACATCACCAGGGTCATCTCGTGTGATCTTATAACGCAATGCACCGCATATCGGGCATGCGTTCAAATCCTCGTACGCACCACGGTACAGGATGCAGTTATTAGGGTATGCATGTA
This sequence comes from Thinopyrum elongatum, assembly GCA_011799875.1. Taxonomy (NCBI): domain Eukaryota; kingdom Viridiplantae; phylum Streptophyta; class Magnoliopsida; order Poales; family Poaceae; genus Thinopyrum; species Thinopyrum elongatum. The sequence continues at coordinate 18,624,771 of CM022303.1, forward strand.
TCTTCTGCACCTCCAATCGTAGAGGGCATACGACCTTCTTTGCTGCGTACGTACTGTCGGGCAATTCGTTATCCTTTAGAAGCTTCTTCTTCAATATTTTCAGTAGCTTCTCAAATCCTTTGTCAGGCACAGCATTCTCTGCCTTCCACTACAGCAATTCCAGTACGGTACCGAGCTTTGTGTTGCCATCTTCGCAATTGGGGTACAACCCTTTTTGGTGATCCTCTAACATGCGATCGAATTTCAGCTTCTCCTTTTCACTTTCGCACTGTCTCCTTGCATCAAAAATGACCCGGCGGAGATCATCATCGGGCACATCGTCTGGTTCCTCTTGATCTTCAGCTTCCCCCGTTGCAGCATCACCGTATTCAGGGGGCACATAGTTGTCATCGTCCTCTTCTTCTTCGCTGTCTTCCATCATAACCCCTATTTCTCCGTGCCTGGTCCAAACATTATAGTGTGGCATGAAACCCTTCTCAAGCAGGTGGGTGTGAAGGATTTTCCGGTCAGAGTAAGACTTTGTATTCCCACATATAGGGCATGGACAACACATAAAACCATTCTGCTTGTTTGCCTCAGCCACATCGAGAAAATTATGCACGCCCTTAATGTACTCGGAGGTGCGTCTGTCACCGTACATCCATTGCCGGTTCATCTGCGTGCATTATATATAATTAAGTGTGTAAAAAACCGGCGACGAGAATTTTTTCTTTTAGAAAGAAGATAAGAACAAGAGGCTCACCACGGTTATGCCGGCGACGAGATCGGCGCGGGAGATCGACGGCGGTGAAGACGGGGACGGGACGTGACGGACCGCTAAACCTAGACAAATCTTGAGGAAAATGGAGCTTGAAGGTCGAGCTTCGAGAGGAGAAAGCTTAACAAGTGTGGCTCGGGCATTTCATCAAACACCTCATGTGCATAGGAGGTGAGCTAGAGCACCACAAAGCTCTCCCCTCGCCGGCCAGAAAAAACAGAGCAGTGTGGAGTGCTCTGCTCGCCGGCGATGGGGTATATATAGCCACCTCATTGGTCCCGGTTCGTGCGTGGAACCGGGACTAAAGGCCCCCCTTCTGTCCCGGTTCAAGCCACGAACCGGGACCAATGGATGTGGGCCAGGAGCGAGGCCCATTGTTCCCGGTTCGTGCCAGGAACCGGGACAAATGGGTCCAGACGAACCGGGACCAGTGCCCACGAGGCCCCGGCCGGCCCCCTGGGCGCATGAACCGGGACGTATGCCCCCCATGGGTCCCGGTTCGTGATTGAACCGGGACTAATGGGCTGGGCTGGCCCGAACCAAAGCCCTGTTTTCTACTAGTGTAAGTCCTCAGTCAGAACAAATTCCTCAGGGAATAGAAGATCTTCGTCTCTGTCACTGAAGAAATTGACTGAACTGTATGAGATTTCCAATGGCTTCACTCGAAAGGATTGGGTAGGTGTAGGATTTGAAATGGGCATCACTTGAAAACTTTTTCTTAGTTTTACCTCGACCCCCTTTAACAGTACGGTGTTTCTTATGACTCAAGAAAGAGAAAATGAAACTATGAAAATAAAAGTCTTCACACTTCATAATCCTTGCATCAATATCGAAGTCTTCAAGGTCACACCAATTTCCTCACTTTCAAAGTCTTCAACAAAACCAAAGTCTTCAACTGAAGACATTCATTTTTAGGGGTCGACTTTTATCGTAAATATCAAACTCCTCATAGACTTATAGAACCTATGTACACTCACAAACACATTAGTCCCTTAACCTATAAGTCCTCAATACACCAAAATCACTAAGGGGCACTAGATGCACTTACAATCTCCCCCTTTTTGGTGATTGATGACAAATAGGTTAAGTTTTCAACGGGGATAAATCATATGGAGTGTAAATACTGATATTGAGGAATTTGAATGCAAGATATAGAGGAACTCCCCCTGAAGATGTGCATATTGGGGATTTTGCTTTGGATTGCAAATGCACATTGTAGAGTAATATCATGGAGATCTCCCCCTATATCTTGTAATTCATACACGCATTTAACATATGATATGAAGAATTTGAAATGCATGATGAAATATGGTGTCTAACGAAATTCAGCATGCGTGCATTAAGGTACTTGAGGAAATAAGCATGCAGAAAGCAGTTCAAAAGTATCAGACCACCATAGGACTTAAGTTTACAACTCCTCAGATCAAACACCTCAGAAGAGCAAGAGTTATAACTTAACAGAAAAAAAACAGCCGATATATAAGACCCAACACAAATTTCTCCCCCCCTGTCATCAAATGACCAAAAGGGACAAAAAAATGAGGACTAACGCCCCTGAAGAATATCATCATGATGTCGATGGAGGAGCGCCAGCGTTGTTGGGGTCGTCCGTTGAGGTAAGGCTTGCGGCAGTGTCGTTCAGGTCTTCAGCTTCATCCGTCTCGCGCGATGAAGAATATGAATTGGCGACAAGCTGAGGAACTTTGACCTTCTTGAATTTCTTCGAAGGTGGCTGAGACCAGTCAAAGTCCTGTTGGAAGCCCATCTGCTTGAGATCTTCATCACCATACAGGTGAGACAATATGGCCCAAGTGCGATCAAAGACTTCATGCAAGTAGTAGTGGTTCTTCTTCACAGTATTTTGAGTGACTGTCATGTTCTGAAGAATTGCACCAAACTGACGCTTGACCCACTTGTGATTGCGATCAACTTTCTGATGAAGACTGAGGAGAAGTTCACGATCAGTCATCACACGCGGAGCTGTTGCTTGAGGATTTTGCTTTGAAGCTTTGGCAGCAGAATCTTGTGTTGCAGAGTCATCATTGGTGGAATAGGATGCTGCTTTGCGAAACTGTCCATCCAATGGACGAGTGCCTCCATCTATGACAGCAGCCTTGCCCTTCTCATCAGCTGAGGAAATGGTCCTTTTGAGGACTTCAATTGGAGGCAAATAGCTGAGGTGATTCTGATAATCTGCCATATAATGAATTGAAGACCTTGATCTGATGAATTTCATGATCCAGGGAGCATAAGGCTTCAACTCAAAAGGTGACAGAGTAGCATTAGCCAAAGTCCTCATGAAGAAATCATGATAGTTGATAGGAATGCCATGTATGATATTGAACAGCAGATTCTTCATGATGCCAACAACTTCTTCTTCATCAGAGTTGTGGCCCTTGATTGGACTAAGGGTCTTGGTCAAGATGCGATAAATCGTCCTTGGCACATAGAGCAATTCCTTCACTAGGAAGGTAGTTCTTGAAGCTTGGCCTGCCTTAAAAGGCTTTATCAGCACTTGCATCATATGATTTGGATGCTCAGGTTCTTCATAGATGAGCCTGGCGCCTTCAGCAGGAGGACTGACTGGTACGTCATGAAGTAATTCAGAGGCCGGGGCTTTGTAATGAGTGTTCTCAGTCATCCAGTCAAGCACCCATGAGTTCACATCAGCCACATTTCCAGTGAGGTCCAGTGTGGCATAGAATTTAAGAATGAGTTCTTCATTGCAGTCGCAGATGTCAGTGCAGAAGTTAAGCAGCCCAGCCTCATGAAGAACATTGAGGACTGGTTGGAAGCAAGGAAGCGACTCCATATCCACATGAGGAATTTGCTCGTGGTCAAATACCTTGTCCTTACCAAACAGGAGAGAAGAGTAAAAGTTCATTTGACTTGCTGTCCAGAAGCGCTTGCGGCGAAGTCGAGCAGAGTCATAGGGGTTGTAATCCATGAAGAAATGATGCTCAGCAAATAAATCATCAGCGTTGAATTTCTGCTTCTTGGTATGAGGATTTTGTGGCTTGGGCTGAAGATTAACAGTTGAAGTCTTCATAGCCTCTTGGCGCACAACCTCTGGATCCACAGACTGAGGAGTTTTAGTAGCAATTTCATCAGCAGCAGTCTTGGCCTCCATTTCTTCAGCATTAGTAGCTGGAACTTCTTATGGAATAGAATGAAGGGAAGATTGATGTCCTTCAGAGCCCGTATGAATTTCTTCAGTTTGAACAGGGACTGAGGAATTTGATACAGAGGAGTGGTCAATGGTGAATTTGGATGATGTCTGTCCCAATAATCATCATTGATAACTGGTGTAGTAGACCCAATGTCCACATCCTCATCTTCTTCATCAATTTCTTCAACGCCTGCCTCTTCAGCTATGAACTGAGGCATGGGCAATGATACCAGCGGAGTTGAAGGGATATCATCCACTTCAATATCTTCATCCAACTGCTCTGAAGAAGCAGCAGAAGGATTCTCTTCATCACTGTCATCTGGAATGACTATTCCTCACCAAAGGGAACAATCTCCTTTGATGGCATGCTTGAGATAGGAACAACATCAATGGGGTTGGTGTATGAGCTTGTCAAAGTCTTCACTTTCTTGGGAGCTGAAGACTCTGCAGTTTCTAATGCTTTCCTTTTCTTCACAGCTGCCTTTTCTGCAGCTTTGGTCTTCTTCGCTTCTGATGCAGAAGGATGGTAGATATCTTTCATCTGTGATGACTTTACAGGAGGAGCAGATGAAAGTGGTGCAGTTTCTTCAGGCACAACTGATGCAGTTGCCCTAGCTTGTTCAGATTCTTCAGGCGCAGCTTCAGATGCTTCAGCTAGCTTGAGTTGTTCTTCAGGAGCAACATTGGAGGTTGCCCTGGCATTTTCTTCAGGAGCTGGAATTTCTTCAGCAGCCGTGGTACTTTCAGTTTCTTCAACAGTCTGATTTTCATCAGCTGTGCTGGCATTCTCTTCAGTAGGCTGAGCAGATCCTTCAGCCAGAGGAATTTCTTGTTGCGATGGAGCTGCAACATTTGGGTTGAACCCCTTGGCCATTCTGACAAATCTGACTTTGGCACCTAGGCACTCTGCACGATATGCGTCAAATTCATCGCTGAGAGCCTTCATCTCCTTTTGCAGATTCACCAATTCTTCAGGAGTCATATTCACAACATGTTTCTTCAAAAAGCGCTCCTTCTTGTATTGAGCTTTCTTGACTTGCCTGGCCTTCTCAAATTTTCATTTTTCTTCGGCTATGAAGGCCGTCAATGTGTGGCTCTGGCCAGGAGTAAGGTTCAATTCAGGCAAATGAGTATTGGATCCTTGTGCCATAGATCGATGAAATCAAGGATCCTTTTAGGATCCAGCATGAGTGGCACAGCACTGCCTTTGGCTCTAGTGGCCTTTTCTTGCCTGTCTTTGATGATCTCAGCAAGTTCTTCATCATCAGCTTCATCGTCATCAGACGGAACTTGGAAGGCAACTTGCTTCTTGTGAGGACTTGGCCTTGGGCCTCGTCCAGAAGTGGCCTTCTTCTTCAGCAAGGTTGGACCAGTTGAAGATTGTGGCGGAGCTGAGGAACTTGCAGATGCTCCTGAGGCAATAGAGATTCTTGTAATCCGTTGGCACGTGGCAAGATGCACAGGTGCTGAGGACTTTGCAGCTGAAGTTGAAGACTTTGTGGCAGCTGAGGGAATTGGAGCTGCCCTCGATGTGGTTGCCTGAGGAATTGGCTATGAGGGCTTTGCAGTTGAGCAACTCGGCTTTACAGTTGATTTCTTCGGCATGGCCTTCTTGGGCTTGCTAGCAGAGGCCTCAGCAACAGCTGCAGCAGAGTCTTCATTGAATTTCTTCACTGCTTCCTTTGCTACTTTAGCCAACTTGGCTTGGCGCTTAGCCCATTCCTTGGGAAATTCCTCACCGCGCCTGATGCTTGAGGGATCAGCTTCTTGGCCTGGAGCCAATGGAGGTCTTGGACATGGAGGGTTAACAGCGAATTTCTTCATGTACTTTGGAGTAACATAACGATATTCCCTCCATTCCTTAGCCCATCTTCTCTCAATCCTCTGAATGCGCACTTTGCGCTAATTTTTTTTCTTCTTGCCATGAGTTGCTTCATCAGCAGTACAATATTCATCATAGATGTCTTCAGGGATTTCAAAAGCTGTATTTGTTTCTGGCCTCTTTCCTCCCTTCTGAGGTCTTTTACCATCAGCCATTTTCTTCACTTGAGGATTTTGAACAATTGAAGTTTCTGAGGAAGTATGAAATTTTTCTTCGAGGAACGCTGCAAATGAGTTAAGTTGATGAGAACCAAGTGATTCAGCAGCAGACATTTTGTACCTGTGAACAGAGTATAGGTGCGAAGAATTTGGAGAGGTCATATGCGTTCTCAGAATTTTTTCAAAAGAAACAAGTTTGAGGAATTTGACCAGGGGTGTCTTGAGGAATTTCACTAAGCGTTCTTGACTTAGGTTCCAGAGTTGTATAGATTAGAAAATCCACAGAATTGAGAAATCTTGAAGATAAACATAGCTTAGAGAAACAATTCAAGAACAGATGCAACTAGGTGTTTAAGGATGCGGAAGTTGAAGAATAAACACCTTTTGAAGATTTTGTGAAAATCATCAGAATCAAAGTAGGGCAGTAAAATCAGATTTTATTTACCCTGGACGAAGAACATGACGAACTGGATGTAGAAGTGGAGAAGTTCGTCCGTTCAGATCTCCCACGCCCTAACTTGGCGGTGAGAGACAGCTACGGCGGCGGCGGAGTGAAGATTTCCGCGGCCGGCGCGAGTACGACGGCGATGAAGTCGAGGCAGTGAAGCTCTTCCTCACCGGCGACGATGGAGAGTAGCGGCGGCGCTAGGTCTGAGAGCTCGAGCGAGATGGTGGTCGAGCGGAGTAAATGAAGACAGAGGAAGGGAGGGGGTATTTATAGCCACGGTGAAAAAACAGCCCGCCCAAAAATTTTGGACGAACATGCCCCTGATCCTTACTCTTCTAACGACATGTGTCACCCACGTACAGAGAGGTGGAGATCGTGGGTGAGTGGTTTAATCCTATCGTGGGATGCGGAACGGTTTGAGCGGCAAAAGTCGAAAATTCAGATAAGAAAATTTTAAAGTTTCGTTCGCAAATTCTTCAGCTGTCAAGGACACAGTGAAGATTTTGAACGGGTTTCAATTAGAACGCACATGAAAAATTTGTGAACAGACTGGGTTGAGTATAGCATAGAGGGGGAAAGGGTCCGATCACATTCACTTAGCAGAAAAATCAACTTGAAGAATTAGCAATAAGTGAATGCTGTTGAGGACATGAAAACTCAAATATATATATATATATATATATATATATATATATATATATATATATATATATATATATATATATATATATATATATATATGTGTGTGTGTAATATAATATAAATTTCCAAATATTCTGCGGTCTATATCAGTGTGCGCGAACAATATATATGCGGTGCTATTTGATGATGATCAGTGTCTGCGGTTAATATTCAGCTTACTTATTTGCTTACTATTTGGTACTATGCAAATAATTGGTGCGTTACTATTTGGAATAGTATTTGCAGCAATATTCAATTCTTTGCCACTATTTCAATGATATGCGCGTGTCTCGTAGTTAACACGGCTAATTCTTGCTTAACTTAAACCAATATGCAGGATCTATTAGCTGGCTGCCGGGACCAAATATTCGTCCTGTTCGTTCTTCGCAGGTTGTGAAATTCCTACTCGGTACTCACCATATTTATCATTACATTGCATCAGATGTAGCTAGTTACGTTCACTTGACGGTTTTAATTGCAAATTTATTAGGCAAAATTCTTATCGTCTTCCCAGACAGTTCCACCCGAAGGAAACACTTCTCTACGGCAACAGGGTTCTCATTCAACGCCAACTCTGGGCTACACAGAGAACTACACACGCAGAGGTTTCTCCTATAGGATCCCTAGCATAAGAACTCTTTCCATAAATTCAGAAATAAAAACACCAAGTGAAACCAAAGAAACAACATCATTTCAACAATATAATTTACATATGATTTTCCCTTTCGGGAAACCCCGAAGGGATTACACACGAATTAGGACATTACCTTGATATTCCTGACGATCTCTGCGCCTTCTTGGCTATACTACTTAGTGGAGTGGTGGCTGAACTACTAAGCAAGGAAGAGAGCTGGCTGCTTGCTTCGCTCGAGTGCTTCCCGAGTGAGGTGTTGTGTGTTTGGTGTCTGGTGCCTCGTGCCTTCTCTGCGTCTTGGCCAACCTCTCCTTTTATAGGCGAGAGATGGCTACAAGAGAGCCTTCGAGAGCCCTCGCTCGTCTGCCAGCGAGACCCTCGCTTATTTATTTTACATACGGTAGCATGCACGCGTGTCCTGCTAGGGTACATGCGTGTCTTTCTAAAATATGGATAAGTGCGAGAGAGAGTGCTCGACAGACATCAATCTTCAGTAATCTTCGCCTTTCTTCACGTGGGCATTGTCTCCTGGTGAATGATTGGCTTGCCTCCAGTGTCTTCTAATTATATGAGCAATGCACAGGGATTGCTCACTCCGTTGGCTTGGTCTTGAACTCCGGCTTCTTCTCCGATGCAAATATTCTAGCATCCGATGCATGACAATATTTCCTTTATATATATATATATATGGGGGTCTTCCCCGCCAATATAATTGATATACCATATCAATATTCGCATTGCATCAATATTCGGGGAGGTACTCCACGCCCGAAAAATTGATAGCAATATCAATTCAAGTATATGGCCTATTGATTAATACCAATTTTCACGTATCATTAATTGCTAATCAATATGCTGTCCATGCCCAACGATGTCCACATGATCATCGTCAGACAAATGAGAAACATATTTTTGATTACATTCTTTCTTTATTTCTTCAACTATATTTGTCTTAAATCCTTTAATATTTCTTCTTTTAATTCTATTTTCAATTCTTCCTTCCATACTTTTGACATATCTTCCTATTTTTCATCTATTTTCATATCTATATATTCCCCATTTAAAGAATCCACTCCTTTGACAAGGCATTCTTTATATGATTTATATTTTGGAGAAATATTATCTTTTTCATAGTCGGAGCTTGATTCATCTATTTTCAACTTTGTGAGAACTTCTGTTGCCGGATTGGCATTATTTCTCTTATGGACCTTGTGGATATATTCTTCGGCTGATGGCTATATATAATATTCAGATCCTATGACAACCTCTGCATGTTTTAAAGCTTCATCTACACAAGCATAACTTTTCCAGTTTATGCTTTCTCCATTTTTCTTTGCTATTAGTTTTTCTATACTTATTTCTTCATATGAAGTATATATTCCTGGCCTTTTTCCTTCAAACAAGACATATAACGTCTTGCGTTCTGGATATTCCATATTCTCTGCGGACGTTTGTCCTTTATTCATCATTTTTCCTCTATTTAACATATTGAAATATTCTGCTAGGATATTCAGGATTGATAGCATATAACCTTTATCATCTCTTTTGTTATTATATTGATTCCAGAAATTATCAAGTACGCATCCTTGAACTTCATCTAGATACATATATTTCTTGGGCCTGAAATTAAAAGTATTTGGCTCAAATATCTTCAGACTATTCTTAGCCCTAAAGCTGATTGCTTCAAACCCATGGGGGTGAAGTCCTTTCTTCATATCTGTAAAATTAATGATTAAGAGGATATATTAAATACAACATTATTCTTTCATATTCTACGTATTATTTCTCGATAATTGAAATAACAACTATTCATTATCTTTGCCCAATTCAAGGCATAATTGACTTTATCATATGTTATTTCTTCCAATGTCATATGTATTCCAGATTTACTCCCATTGAACAAAATATTTGTTGATATTGGTATATTTTTGTTCATCATGTTAGAATAGTCTGCAAGACCATCGGGATTAGATAGCATGTATCCTTTCCTTTTTCTTTCAAGTATATTCTTATTATCCAATATGCATCTTTGGAGCTCATCATCATGGATATGATTCTTTGGTTTGAAATTGAATGTATTTGGTGGAAATATCTTTAATTTATTGTAGCATTCACTTCCGCCTGTGAATGTACGTTTCTTAATTTCTGTAGAATTGATTATCGAGAGGACACATTAGATAAACTATTATCCTTTAATATGCTCAAATATAATTTTATAATCATTCCTTCCTTTATTTCTGTGCTTCCAGCACCATATTCTTCTTCTTTATTATTCTTTAACTCATCTTTTAATATTTCTAGCACTGCTTCTAGTATATTCATCCTATTTTCTAGATTTCTGACTCTACTAGATAATATATTTTTCTTCTGGTTCAAACTCTATTTCCTGTCTGCATGTTTGATTTTTGGCTTTTAGACAGGAAGCACACGCTTGCCTTAGACATAAGCTACATGTGGACCTATTATCTTGGCTTGGATAATATATACAAAAAGCACATTTGATATTATAATCACCTTTTCCTTTAATCCAATCAGGTTTGCAATCTACTTGGTTCATCATTTCTATTTTTAAACCTGATAACTCACCTATTAAGTCTATCTCATCTTCACTTGAATCATATTCTTGAGTCTCATTTTCTACCTCATCTGTTTCAATAATTGAATATATTGACTCATCATCTTTTATTTGTTCATCGCATGTTAATATATTTTCATTAACACTATCTATAATTAAAACTCTTTCTTGTTCTTCATATTTACTAGAGTATCTTTTCTGGTCTTTATTAGGGCAAGTTCTACTTAGGTGATCTGGAGAGTTACATATAAACACCTACATTGTTTTATCATAAGTTTTTCTAGGATCATTCTTCTTACATTTCTTTTATGTAGAAATAGGGCTCTATTATCTGACCTTCTTAAAAAACCTTTTCTTAGTTCTAAAATTTCTATTATCTCTCCTTTGGATTTATAATATTTTTTATTCTTAAACCTTTCTCTCCATATGTTAATGGTATTTGGACAATGTTATTGCAGAATTATAATCTTTTTTCTTCATAATCTTTGAGCTTGTATGCCTGTACATATCTTTCTTAGCTGTTTAAAGACAAATGTTATGGCTTGAGATATGTTTACAATATTTCCTCCTGATTCTTTTTTATATTCCTCAAATATTATGGACCCTAGAGGGTCAGGCAGCTTATTAAAATATCTTTCTACTACTCCTATATTAAAGCCTTGCTTAGCAGTGGTAGCATTATATAAGTAATGCTGAGAGAATTCCTTTATGCCTTTCCAGCTTGTCAGAGTTAATTTTTCTATTTCTCTTAATCTTTCATTTTGTAATGCAGTATGTCCTAATTCTGGATCTTCTGCTATGATCATATTTGAAATAACATTTGCAAAGTTATTCGGATTGCTTCCTGCTCTTTTTAATTCTTGGTATTGATCAGGGCATGCTTCTACCCATTGTTCCCATAGGACTTTTACAGATTCTCCTAAAAATGTTTCAAGATATGTTAACATATCTTCAACCTTAGTGCCAATATTATGCTGGTTTTGTATATATTTTTGAACTATTAAACTTTTCCATATGCTAATTATATTCGGCCAATCTATCGGATCATGGGCTACTAAATTTAATATAGCACCATCATTTTTATAATTTTGAAATTGCACTGGCCTTTCAAAATCTCTTCTCTTGGTACCCATATATCTATATTGTCCAGGGATATATGTGGGTTGGTAGTCAACTTTTTCTGGGGCCATTGTCCAGCTGATCTGGTAGGTCTTTCTCTTTCGTCATCTCTTCTTACTGACGATTCTTCATAACCCCTTCTTCTTTTACCACTATTTTCTACTTCCATGGCTTCCATTGCATTGTCTAAATTATGCAATCCCACATCATCTAGCGAGTTATAAAAATCATTATTTTGTTCTGAATCATCATAATTTTTATCTTCTAACTCTTCTTCTTCATCTTCTTCATAACTTTCTAGTAATAGCTTATTATTTATATCCCATTGCTCTTCTTCATCCACAACTTCATCTTTGTGACTCTGAGCAATATTCTTATTTTTATCTTTATTTTCAGTGGTAACATTATTATTACTATTAATATTATCTTTCTTTACTTCTGCTGTTATGGTGTTATTTATCACGCGAGAACAACTAATTGCTGGCTTTTTCTCACTTTTTAACCTTTTTAATCTAGCAATTTCTCTAATGAAAAATAATTCTCTTTCTCTTATCTTAGGCCAATCTGCTGTCCATGAATGACTATATTTCCATTCTATATGATTTAGTTTCTTTTCCCAATGAATTATTTCATCATCTATATTAGCTTTTTCCATGCATTCGGTTACACCTTTATTCTTATTATCGCTAATTTCTGTTTCTGGCATAAAAGATTATGTGTCTTCTATGGATGCAGATCTATAATTCATGAATCTGATACTACTACCTCCTTCGCAATTTTGATAACTTATGTAGTTTTCAGGTAGCGTTAATTCCTTCTTTTCTATTAATTCACCTATCTTCCATTCTTTTCCTGCCCTTTCTTCAGAACTAATTGTAAGAGGATTCATAAACTGTATGCCTTTTGATTGCATGCTATCAATTACGTTATTTATGTTTACTCTATATCTAGAATTACTTCTGTTAGTGAGCCTTCCTATAAATTCTATGCTTACTAACAAATTTGTTCCTTTAAAATCTTCATATCCTTTAGTTTGAAAACCAAAACTCATTTTTTCAATAAATTCTTTAACATGCATTATTAGGTCTGGGGCTATGTATGTTATTAGCCTATTTTCATTCATATCTCCTTCCAGAAAGCCTAATGCCGCTTTATCAATTGATTCCCATCTTCGGTCTAATAATGTTATTAGCACTTTTGCTCCAAATTTCTTTCTTGTCATGCCTTAAACTCCTATGATATACATTCCTTGATGAATATATTTATAACCACAATATCTTAAATCATTTTCAATATTCTTACTCACAATACGTAAATCTATTGGATGCATTAAAACACCTAGCTCTACTTCTCTAGATATTCTATATAAACTACTCTTGCTTTCAAACAAACCCATATGATATACTTGCTGTGGTTTTATTTTTCTTAGGGTATCTTTTTGATATCTTTCTGAATCTTTTTGCAAATCTATAACTTCTTCTATGCTATCAACATCATCAGCTTTGCATGATAATCTATGCTTCATTGCAAGAGGATTAGAGTCTTGTCTTACTACCTGGAGGAATTTGTCTCTTTTGGAGATGCTGTTAGGTACATCCATCTTTCTGAATTAATATTTCTTGATGAAGATACTATTCCAGATGAGGATAACACAATATCTTTGTTGCTTTGAACACTATTTAGCTTTTCTAAAACTTGAATTAAAAGCTGAAGGATAGTGTTATTCTGTCTTATAATGATTTTAGAGTCTTCTTTTGGTGAGTCGTGATCAGAAAATCCGACAGGGGATGACAAATGTTTAGCAACTTCATTTAATGCTTTGCTATATTCGTTCATATAACTACGAGAGGATAAGAGTTTTTACCTCTTGTACTAACCTTTTTATTTCAAAAATATCTTGACATGATTCAGTGCGTGACGACGAGCCTTTACCTTTACTAAGATAACGGCCTATTGACAACACTTCTTCTTTAATATAGTCGTTATTCTTGCAAATTATATTCTGTCTTGCTTTTGCTTCTTCAAGTTTATGAAGAATGATATCTATTTTGCAATTTAACCCGGAGCACTTGTCTGCGAGTTTTTGATATTTTTTGAATATGCTTTCAAATTTTTGTTCAAGTATATCTTGCCTTTTTCCCCAAGATATGTAAAAATTATATATCAAATCGACCACAATATTTAGCTGACCATGAGATGTATGCCAAATATGCTCCTCAGAGGGATTTATTCAGCACCTTATATTAATATTCTCTTTAGTATTTATTACCTTACCTGTACTAACTTCTAAATTTAAATACCTTAATCTTTCAATAATTATATTCTGGCCTGATACCAACTAACGGGATATATATATAAAAAAAGGAAATATTGTCATGCATCGGATGCCAGAATATTTGCATCGGAGAAGAAGGCAGAGTTCAAGACCAAGCCAACGATGTGAGCAATCCCTGTGCATTGCTCATATAATTAGAAGACACTGGAGGCAAGCCAATCATTCACCGGGAGACAATGCCCACGTAAAGAAAGGCGAAGATTCCTGAAGATTGAAGTCTGTCGGGCAGTCTCTCTCGCACTTATCCATATTTTAGAAAGACACGCATGTACCCTAGCAGGACACGCATGCATGCTACCGTATGTGAAATAAATAAGCGAGGGTCTCGCTGGCAGTCGAGCGAGGGCTCCCGAAGGCTCTCTTGTAGCCATCTCTCGCCTATAAAAGGAGAGGTTGGCCAAGACGCAGAGAAGGCACGAGGCACCAGACACCAAACACACAACACCTCACTCGGGAAGCACTCGAGTGAAGCAAGCAGCCAGCTCTCTTCCTTGCTTAGTAGTTCAGCCACCACTCCACTAAGTAGTATAGCCAAGAAGGCGCTGAGATCGCCAAGAATATCAAGGTAATCTCCTAGTTCGTGTGTAATCTCTTCGTGGTTTCCCGAAAGGGAAAACCATATGTAAATTATGTTGTTGAAATGATGTAGTTTCTTTGGTTTCACTTGGTGTTTTTATTTCTGAATTTATGGGAAGAGTTCTTATGCTAGGGATCCTATAGGAGAAACCTCTGCGTGTGTAGTTCTCTGTGTAGCCCAGAGTTGGCGTTGAATGAGAACCTTGTGGCCGTATAGAAGTGTTCCCTTCGGGTGGAACTGCCTGGGAAGACGATAATAACTTAGCCTAATAAATTTGTAATTAAAACCGTCAAGTGAACGTAACTAGCTACATCTGATGAAACATAATGATAAATATGATGAGTACCGAGTAGGAATTTCACAACCTGCGAAGAACGAACAGGACGAATATTTGGTCCCGGCAGCCAGCTAATAGATCCTGCATATTGGTTTAAGTTAAACAAGAATTAGCCGTGTTAACTACCAGACACGCGCATATCATTGAACTAGTGGCAAAGAATTGAATATTGCTGCAAATAGTATTCCAAATCGTAACGCACCAATTATTTGCATAGTAACAAATAGTAAAGCAAATAGTTGCCAATAGTAAGCTGAATATTAACCGCAGACACTGGTCAGCATCAAATAGCACCGCATATATATTATTCGCGCACACTGAAATAGACCACAGAATATTTGGAAATATATATTATATTTTATATATATATCCCGTGTAGTTGGTATCAGGCCAGAATATAATCATTGAAAGATTAAGGTATTTAAATTTAGAAGTTAGTACAGGTAAGGTAATAAATACTAAAGAGAATATTATTATAAGCTACAGAATAAATCGCTCTGAGGAGCATATTTGGCATACATCTCATAGTCAGCTAAATATTGTGGTTGATTTGACATATAATTTTTACATATCTTGAGGAAAAAGGCAAGATATACTTGAACAAAAATTTGAAAGCATGTTCAAAGAATATCAAAAACTCGCAGATAAGTGCTCCGGGTTAAATAGCAAAATAGATATCATTCTTCATAAACTTGAAGAAGCAAAAGCAAGACAGAATATAATTTGCAAGAATAACGACTATATTAAAGAAGAAGTGTTGTCAATAGGCCGTTATCTTAGTAAAGGTAAAGGCTCGTCGTCACGCACTGAATCAAGTCAAGATATTTTTGAAATAAAAAGGTTAGTACAAGAGGTAAAAACTCTTATCCTCTCGTAGTTGTATGAACAAATATAGCAAAGCATTAACGAAGTTGCTAAACATTTGTCACCCCCTGTCGAATTTTCTGATCATGACTCACAAAAAGAAGACTCTAAAATCATTATAAGACAGAATAACACAATCCTTCAGCTTTTAATTCAAGTTTTAGAAAAGCTAAATAGTGTTCAAAGCAACAAAGATATTGTGTTATCCTCATCTGGAATAGTATCTTCATCAAGAAATATTAATTCGGAAAGATGGATGTACCTAACAGCATCTCCAGAAGAGACAAATTCCTCCAGGTAGTAAGGCAAGACTCTAAGCCTCTTGCAATGAAGCATAGATTATCATGCAAAGCTGATGATGTTGATAGCATAGAAGAAGTTATAGATTTGCAAAAAGATTTAGAAAGATATCAAAAAGATACCCTAAGAAAAATAAAACCACAGCAAGTATATCATATGGGTTTGTTTGAAAGCAAGAGTAGTTTATATAGAATATCTAGAGAAGTAGAGCTAAGTGTTTTAACGCATCTAGTAGATTTACGTATTGTGAGTAAGAATATTGAAAATGATTTAAGATATTGTGGTTATAAATATATTCATCAAGGAATGTATATCATAGGAGTTTAAGGCATGACAAGAAAGAAATTTGGAGCAAAAGTGCTAATAACATTATTAGACCGAAGATGGGAATCAATTGATAAAGCGGCATTAGGCTTTCTGGAAGGAGATATGAATGAAAATAGGCTAATAACATACATAGCTCCAGACCTAATAATGCCTGTTAAAGAATTTATTGAAAAAATGAGTTTTGGTTTCCAAACTAAAGGATATGAAGATTTTAAAGGAACAAATTTGTTAGTAAGCATAGAATTTATAGGAAGGCTCACTAATAGAAGTAATTCTAGATATAGAGTAAACATAAATAACGTAATTGATAGCATGCAATCAAAAGGCATACAGTTTATGAATCCTCTTACAATTAGTTCTGAAGAAAGGGCAGGAGAAGAATGGAAGATAGGTGAATTAATACAAAAGAAGGAATTAACGCTACCTGAAAACTACATAAGTTATCAAAATTGCGAAGGAGGTAGTAGTATCAGATTCATGAATTATAGATCTGCATCCATAGAAGACACAGAATCTTTTATGCCAGAAACAGAAATTAGCGATAATAAGAATAAAAGTGTATCCGAATGCATGGAAAAAGCTAATATAGATGATGAAATAATTCATTGGGAAAAGAAACTAAAGCATATAGAATGGGAATATAGTCATTCATGGACAACAGATTGGCCTAAGATAAGAGAAAGAGAATTATTTTTCATTAGAGAAATTGCTAGATTAAAAAGGTTAAAAAGTGAGAAAAAGGCAGCAATTAGTTGTTCTCGCGTGATAAATGACACCATAGCAGCAGAAGTAAAGAAAGATAATATTAATAGTAATAATAATGTTACCACTGAAAATAATGATAAAAATAAGAATATTGCTCAGAGTCACAAAGATGAAGTTGTGGATGAAGAAGAGCAATGGGATATAAATAATGAGCTATTACTAGAAAGTTATGAAGAAGAAGAAGAAGAAGAGTTAGAAGATAAAAATTATGATGATTCAGAACAAAATAATGATTTTTATAACTCGCTAGATGATGTGGGATTGCATAATTTAAACAATGCAATGGAAGCCATGGAAGTAGAAAATAGTGGTAAAAGAAGAAGGGGATATGGAGAATCGTCAGTAAGAAGAGATGAAGAAAGAGAAAGACCTACCAGATCAGCTGTACAATGGCCTCCAGAAAAAGATGACTACCAACCCACATATATCCCTGAACAATAAAGATATATGGGTACTAAGAGAAGAGATTTTGAAAGGCCAGTGCAATTTCAAAATTATAAAAATGATGGTGCTATATTAAATTTAGCAGCCCATGATCCGATAGATTGGCCGAATATAATTAGCATATGGAAAAGTTTAATAGTTCAAAAATATATACAAAACCAGCATAATATTGGCACCAAGGTTGAAGATATGTTAACATATCTTGAAACATTTTTAGGAGAATCTGTAAAAGTCCTATGGGAACAATGGGTAGAAGCATGCCCTGATCAATACCAAGAATTAAAAAGAGCAGAAAGCAATCCGAATAACTTTGCAAATGTTATTTCAAATATGATCATAGCAGAAGATCCAGAATTAGGACATACTGCATTACAAAATGAAAGATTAAGAGAAATAGAAAAATTAACTCTGACAAGCTGGAAAGGCATAAAGGAATTCTCTCAGCATTACTTATATAATGCTACCACTGCTAAGCAAGGCTTTAATATAAGAGTAGTAGAAAGATATTTTAATAAGCTGCCTGACCCTCTAGGGTCCATAATATTTGAGGAATATAAAAAAGAATCAGGAGGAAATATTGTAAACATATCTCAAGCCAGAACATTTGTCTTTAAACAGCTAAGAAAGATTGTACAGGCATACAAGCTCAAAGATCTATGAAGAAAAAAAGATTATAATTTCTGCAATACATTGTCCAAATACCATTAACATATGAGAGAAGAAAGGTTTAAGAAATAAAAATATTATAAATCCCAAAAGAGAGAGATAATAGAAATTTTAGAACTAAGAAAAGGTTTTTCTTAAGAAGGTCAGATAATAGAGCCCTATTTCTACATAAAAGAAATGTAAGAAGAATGATCCTAGAAAAACTTATGATAAAACATGTAGGTGTTTTATATGTAACTCTCCAGATCACCTAAGTAGAACTGCCCTAATAAAGACCAGAAAAGATACTTAGTAAATAGGAAGAACAAGAAAGATTTTAAATTATAGATAGTGTTAATGAAAATATATTAATATGCGATGAAGAAATAAAAGATGATGAGTCAATATATTCAATTATTGAAACAGATGAGGTAGAAAATGAGACTCAAGAATATGATTCAAGTGAAGATGAGATAGACTTAATAGATGAGTTATCAGGTTTAAAAATAGAAATGATGAACCAAGTAGATTGCAAACCTGATTGGATTAAAGGAAAAGGTGAGTATAATATCAAATGTGCTTTCTGTATATATTATCCAAGCCAAGATAATAGGTCCACATGCAGCTTATGTCTAAGGCAAGCTTGTGCTTCCTGTCTAAAAGCCAAAAATCAAACATGGAGACAGGAAATAGAGTTTGAACCAGAAGAAAAAATATTATCTAGTAGAGTCAGAAATCTAGAAAATAGGATGAATATACTAGAAGCAGTGCTAGAAATATTAAAAGTTGAGCTAAAGAATAATAAAGAAGAAGAATATGGTGCTGGAAGCACAGAAATAAAGGAAGGAATGATTATAAAATAATATTTGAGCATATTAAAGGATAATAGTTTATCTAATGTATCCTCTCGATAATCAATTCTACAGAAATGAAGAAACGTACATTCGCAGGCGGAAGTGAATGCTACAATAAATTAAAGATTTTTCCACCAAATACATTCAATTTCAAACCAAAGAATCATATCCATGATGATGAGCTCCAAAGATGCATATTGGATAATAAGAATACACTTGAAAGAAAAAGGAAAGGATACATGCTATCTAATCCCGATGGTCTTGCAGAATATTCTAACATGATGAACAAAAATATACCAATATCAACAAATATTTTGTTCAATGGGAGTAAATCTGGAATACATATGACATTGGAAGAAATAACATATGATAAAGTCAATTATGCCTTGAATTGGGCAAAGATAATGAATAGTTGTTATTTCAATTATCGAGAAATAATACGAAGAATATGAAAGAATAATGTTGTATCTAATATATCCTCTTAATCATTAATTTTACAGATATGAGGAAAGGACTTCACCCCCATGGGTTTGAAGCAATCAGCTTTGGGGCTGAGAATAGTCTGAAAATATTTGAGCCAAATACTTTTAATTTCAGGCCCAAGAAATATATGTATCTAGATGAAGTTCAAGGATGCATACTTGATAATTTCTGGAATCAATATAATAACAAAAGAGATGATAAAGGTTATATGCTATCAATCCTGAATAGCCTAGCAGAATATTTCAATATGTTAAATAGAGGAAAAATGATGAATAAAGGACAAACGTCTGCAGAGAATATGGAATATCCAGAACGCAAGACGTTATATGTCTTGTTTGAAGGAAAAAGGCCAGGAATATATACTTCATATGAAGAAATAAGTATAGAAAAACTAATGGCAAAGAAATATGGAGAAAGCATAAACTGGAAAAGTTATGCTTGTGTAGATGAAGCTTTAAAACATGCAGAGGCTGTTATAGGATCTGAATATTATATACAGCCATCAGTCGAAGAATATATCCACAAGGTCCATAAGAGAAATAATGCCAATCCGGCAACAGCAGTTCTCACAAAGTTGAAAATAGATGAATCAAGCTCCGACTATGAAAAAGATAATATTTCTCCAAAATATAAATCATATAAAGAATGCCTTGTCAAAGGAGTGGATTCTTTAAATGGGGAATATATAGATATGAAAATAGATGAAAAATGGGAAGATATGTCAAAAGTATGGAAGGTAGAATTGAAAAAAGAATTAAAAGAAGAAATATTAAAGGATTTAAGACAAGATATATTTGAAGAAATAAAGAAAGAATGTAATAAAAAATATGTTTCTCATTTGTCTGACGATGATCATATGGACATCATTGGGCATGGACAACATATTGATTAGCAATTAATGATACGTCAATATTGGTATTAATGAATAGGCCATATACTTGAATTGATATTGCTATCAATTTTTCGGGCGCGGAGTACCTCCCCGAATATTGATGCAACCCGAATATTGATATGGTATATCAATTATATTGGCGGGGAATACCCCCACATATATATATATATAAGGAAATATTGTCATGCATTGGATGCCAGAATATTTGCATCGGAGAAGAAGGCGGAGTTCAAGACCAAGCCAACGGTGTGAGCAATCCCTGTGCATTGCTCATATAATTAGAAGACACTGGAGGCAAGCCAATCATTCACCGGGAGACAATGTCCACGTGAAGAAAGGCGAAGATTCCTGAAGATTTAAGTCTGTCGGGCAGTCTCTCTCGCACTTATCCATATTTTAGAAAGACACGCATGTACCCTAGCAGGATACGCGTGCATGCTACCGTATGTAAAATAAATAAGCGAGGGTCTCGCAGGCAGTCGAGCGAGGGCTCCCGAAGGCTCTCTTGTAGCCATCTCTCGCCTATAAAAGGAGAGGTTGGCCAAGATGCAGAGAAGACACAAGGCACCAGACACCAAACACACAACACCTCACTCGGGAAGCACTCGAGCGAAGCAAGCAGCCAGCTCTCTTCCTTGCTTAGTAGTTCAGCCACCACTCCACTAAGTAGTATAGCCAAGAAGGCGCTGAGATCGCCAGGAATATCAAGGTAATCTCCTAGCTCGTGTGTAATCCCTTCGGGGTTTCCCGAAAGGGAAAACCATATGTAAATTATGTTGTTGAAATGATGTAGTTTCTTTAGTTTCACTTGGTGTTTTTATTTCTGAATTTATGGGAAGAGTTCTTATGGTAGGGATCCTATAGGAGAAACCTCTGCGTGTGTAGTTATCTGTGTAGCCCAGAGTTAGCGTTGAATGAGAACCCTGTTGCCGTAGAGAAGTGTTCCCTTCGGGTGGAACTGCCTGGGAAGACGATAAGAATTTTGCCTAATAAATTTGCAATTAAAACCGTCAAGTGAACGTAAATAGCTACATCTGATGCAACGTAATGATAAATATGGTGAGTACCGAGTAGAAATTTCACAACCTGTGAAGAACGAACAGGACGAATATTTGGTCCCGGCAGCCAGCTAATAGATCCTGCATATTGGTTTAAGTTAAGCAAGAATTATCCGTGTTAACTACCAGACACGCGCATATCATTGAAATAGTGGCAAAGAATTGAATATTGCTGCAAATACTATTCCAAATAGAAACGCACCAATTATTTGCATAGTAACAAATAGTAAGCAAATAAGTAAGCTGAATATTAACCGCAGACACTGATCAGCATCAAATAGCACCGCATATATATTGTCCGCGCACACTGAATGATTCAAGTGAAGATGAGATAGACTTAATAGATGAGTTATCAGGTTTAAAAATAGAAATGTTGAACCAAGTAGATTGCAACCATGATTGGATTAAAGAAAAAGGTGAATATACTGCGGTCTATATCAGTGTGCGCGAATAATATATATGCGGTGTTATTTGATGCTGATCAGTGTCTGCGGTTAATATTCAACTTACTATTGGCAACTATTTGCTTTACTATTTGGTACTATGCAAATAATTGGTGCATTACTATTTGGAATACTATTTGCATCAATATTCAATTCTTTGCCACTATTTCAATGATATGCGCGTGTCTGGTAGTTAACACGGCTAATTCTTGCTTAACTTAAACCAATATGCAGGATATATTAGCTGGCTGCCGGGACCAAATATTCGTCATGTTCGTTCTTCGCAGGTTTTGAAATTCCTACTCGGTACTCACCATATTTATCATTACGTTGCATCAGATGTAGCTAGTTACATTCACTTGACAGTTTTAATTGCAAATTTATTAGGCTAAGTTCTTATCGTCTTCCCAGACAGTTCCACCCGAAGGGAACACTTCTCTACGGCCACAGGGTTCTCATTCAATGCCAACTCTGGGCTACACAGAGAACTACACACGCAGAGGTTTCTCCTATAGGATCCCTAGCACAAGAACTCTTCCCATAAATTCAGAAATAAAAACACCAAGTGAAACCAAAGAAACTACATCATTTCAACAATATAATTTACATATGGTTTTCCCTTTCGGGAAACCCCGAAGGGATTACACACGAACTAGGAGATTACCTTCATATTCCTAGCGATCTCAGCGTGTTCTTGGCTATACTACTTAGTGGAGTGGTGGCTGAACTACTAAGCAAGGAAGAGAGCTGGCTGCTTGCTTCGCTCGAGTGCTTCCCGAGTGAGGTGTTGTGTGTTTGGTGTCTGGTGCCTCGTGCCTCCTCTGCGTCTTGGCCAACCTCTCCTTTTATAGGCGAGAGATGGCAACAAGAGAGCCTTCGGGAGCCCTCGCTCGACTGCCAGCGAGACCCTCGCTTATTTATTTTACATACGGTAGCATGGACGCGTGTCCTGCTAGGGTACATGCGTGTCTTTCTAAAATATGGATAAGTGCAAGAGAGAGTGTCCGACAGACTTCAATCTTCAGGAATCTTCGCCTTTCTTCACGTGGGCATTGTCTCCCGGTGAATGATTGGCTTGCCTCCAGTGTCTTCTAATTATATGAGCAATGCACAGGGATTGCTCACACCGTTGGCTTGGTCTTGAACTCCACCTTCTTCTCCGATGCAAATATTCTGGCATCTGATGCATGACAATATCTCCTTTATATATATATATATATATATATATATATATATATATCTATCGTCATGGATATATAAGTATATATAGTATGATGTTTGTTTGTGTTACTAGTTGGGGGCGTGCTCCTCCCGCCCACTATAATTGATATACCATATGAATATTCGGGTTGCATCAATATTCGAGGAGGTACTCCGCGCCCGAAAAATTGATAGCAATATCAATTCAAGTATATGGCCTATTGATTAATACCAATATTCACATATCATTAATTGCTAATCAATATGCTGTCCATGCCCAACGATGTCCATATGATCATCGTGAGACAAATGAGAAACATATTTTTGATTACATTCTTTCTTTATTTCTTCAACTATATCTTGTCTTAAATCCTTTAATATTTCTACTTTTAATTCTATTTTCAATTCTTCCTTCCATACTTTTGACATATCTTCCCATTTTTCATCTATTTTCATATCTATATATTCCCCATTTAAAGAATCCACTCCTTTGATAAGGCATTCTTTATATGATTTATATTTTGGAGAAATATTATCTTTTTCATAGTCGGAGCTTGATTCATCTATTTTCAACTTTGTGAGAACTGCTGTTGCCGGATTGGCATTATTTCTCTTATGGACCTTGTGGATATATTCTTCGACTGATGGCTGTATATAATATTCGGATCCTACGACAGCCTCTGCATGTTTTAAAGCTTCATCTACACAAGCATAACTTTTCCAGTTTATGCTTTCTCCATTTTTCTTTGCTATTAGTTTTTCTATACTTATTTCTTCATATGAAGTATATATTCCTGGCCTTTTTCCTTCAAACAAGACATATAACGTCTTGCGTTCTGGATATTCCATATTCTCTGCGGACGTTTGTCCTTTATTCATCATTTTTCCTCTATTTAACATATTGAAATATTCTGCTAGGCTATTCAGGATTGATAGCATATAACCTTTATCATCTCTTTTGTTATTATATTGATTCTAGAAATTATCAAGTATGCATCCTTGAACTTCATCTAGATACATATATTTCTTGGGCCTGAAATTAAAAGTATTTGGCTCAAATATCTTCAGACTATTCTCAGCCCCAAAGATGATTGCTTCAATCCCATGGGGGTGAAGTCCTTTCCTCATATCTGTAAAATTAATGATTAAGAGGATATATTAGATACAACATTATTCTTTCATATTCTTCGTATTATTTCTCGATAATTGAAATAACAACTATTCATTATCTTTGCCCATTTCAAGGCATAATTAACTTTATCATATGTTATTTCTTCCAATGTCATATGTATTCCAGATTTACTCCCATCGAACAAAATATTTGTTGATATTGGTATATTTTTGTTCATCATGTTAGAATATTCTGCAAAACCATCGGGATTAGATAGCATGTATCCTTTCCTTTTTCTTTCAAGTATATTCTTATTATCCAATATGCATCTTTGGAGCTCATCATCATGGATATGATTCTTTGGTTTGAAATTGAATGTATTTGGTGGAAAAATCTTTAATTTATTGTAGCATTCACTTCCGCCTGCGTATGTACGTTTCTTCATTTCTGTAGAATTGATTATCGAGAGGATACATTAGATAAACTATTATCCTTTAATATGCTCAAATATTATTTTATAATCATTCCTTCCTTTATTTCTGTGCTTCCAGCACCATATTCTTCTTCTTCTTCTTTATTATTCTTTAGCTCAACTTTTAATATTTCTAGCACTGCTTCTAGTATATTCATCCTATTTTCAAGATTTCTGACTCTACTAGATAATATTTTTTCTTCTGGTTCAAACTCTATTTCCTGTCTTCATGTTTGATTTTTGGCTTTTAGACAGGAAGCACAAGCTTGCCTTAGACATAAGCTGCATGTGGACCTATTATCTTGGCTTGGATAATATATACAGAAAGCACATTTGATATTATAATCACCTTTTCCTTTAATCCAATCTTGTTTGCAATCTACTTGGTTCATCATTTCTATTTTTAAACCTGATAACTCATCTATTAAGTCTATCTCATCTTCACTTGAATCATATTCTTGAGTCTCATTTTCTACCTCATCTGTTTCAATAATTGAATATATTGACTCATCATCTTTTATTTCTTCATCGCATATTAATATATTTTCATTAACACTATCTATAATTAAAACTCTTTCTTGTTCTTCTATTTACTAGAGTATCTTTTCTGGTCTTTATTAGGGCAAGTTCTACTTAGGTGATCTGGAGAGTTACATATAAAACACCTACATGTTTTATCATAAGTTTTTCTAGGATCATATCTTCTTACATTTCTTCTATGTAGAAATGGGGCTCTATTATCTGACCTTCTTAAGAAAAACCTTTTCTTAGTTCTAAAATTTCTATTATCTCTCCTTTGGGATTTATAATATTTTTTATTCTTATACCTTTCTTCTCCATATGTTAATGGTATTTGGACAATGTAATTGCAGAAATTATAATCTGTTTTCTTCATAGATCTTTGAGCTTGTATGCCTGTACATATCTTTCTTAGCTGTTTAAAGACAAATGTTATGGCTTGAGATATGTTTACAATATTTCCTCCTGATTCTTTTTTATATTCCTCAAGTATTATGGACCCTAGAGGGTCAGGCAGCTTATTAAAATATCTTTCTACTACTCCTATATTAAAGCCTTGTTTAGCAGTGGTAGCATTATATAAGTAATGCTGAGAGAATTCCTTTATGCCTTTCCAGCTTGTCATAGTTAATTTTTCTATTTCTCTTAATCTTTCATTTTGTAATGCAGTATGTCCTAATTCTGGATCTTCTGCTGTGATCATATTTGAAATAACATTTGCAAAGTTATTCGGATTGCTTCCTGCTCTTTTTAATTCTTGGCACTACTAGGAAAAGGCTAATTAGTGGCGCACCTGTTTTGGCCATTAATGGCGCACTACAGGTGCGCCACTATCCTCACGCCACTAGTAACTAATACTAATGGGGCACCCCTGGTGCGCCATTAGTATACCAGACAATAGTGGCGCACCAGGGAGTGCGCCATTAGTATGTCAAACGGTGCGCCATTACTATGCCTCCCATGGGGCCATATTTACCTTGTGCTCTAGGTTACTAATGGCGCACTTCTAGATAATGCGCCACTAGTGTGTTTATTGCAGTGCGCCACTAAAGTGCAGTATGGTGCGCCACTAGTATGAATATTAGGAATTTTTTTTTCTTTTCTGATATTTGCATAGGTTACAAAATATATTACTGCACAGAATATAGACAGCACAATATATAAACAGCAGATTTAACGGATACAATAGAAGATTAGTCTCCGAATACAATTCATCATATTAGTCTCCGAATTCAAAATACCGAACAAAGTTAGAACATTACAAGTCTCGAGACCGCGAGTAGCGAGTTTGTCTTCACATTACAAGTCGATATCGATCATCTAAACTACCATCACATAGAAGAGAGCTGCGGTCACGATGAGCATCATCGCGATGAAACTGGTCTTCATCCGGTTCCTCCTCCGCTCCCTCCTCTCTCCCGCTAGATAGCGTGTGTATCTAGCTTCTGCCTCCGCCCTAGTGGTGTACCCTTTGTAACTGTTACCGTTGAAACGGTGAACCTGTCTCTGACACTCCTCCCAGTCGTCGTAGACTCCGGGAACCTTACCCTTGTACACGACATACGACGGCATCTCTATGCACTAGACAAACAAAACGTTAGTAGCAATTCACAGACAATACATAAGCAATATATAAGTATGCAACAAAAGGATCGGAAGAGAAAAGCAACACATTAATAGCACGATTCATGGTCCTACTAATAAATAGCATCGATTACATATAAGTTGAACGACTGTCCAAACTAAAGAGACATACAAGTTCATTAAAGTTTAATTACAACATGAGCTAATCGATATTTCAGAACTACATAGCATCACTACTTTCGACTCGACTCAGGGACCGGAGCGTGGATGAAGCCGCCGTCTTTCGTGATGGTCATGAAATCGCGGGCGTTGTCAGCCTGCATTTGTAGCGTTGTTTCTATCTCACTGTTGGACGGTTGATATCTGAGGTAGAACTGCCCCGAGGTACGAAGGACATCTTGATGGATGATTTCCGCAAACTCCGACTGGATGCGAAAGAATTCTTGTCTGATGTCCGCGTCCTGGATTGCCGACAAGCGTGCGGCCCAATCTTTGAGATTATTTGGTAGCAGAAGGTGATTATGGTCCCGTACGATCGCCCGCATGTGATGGAGGGCGTAGTAGGCATCCTTCTGACCGCCAGGCGGCTGCTTGATGCAGGGGAATGTCGTATTGTGGGTGAACACGTGCTTGCCGTACCTACGAATTGGCCTGCTGAAGGTGCCTCCAGATCTGGCGTAGCCGGGGAGAACATCATCAAGAACTTTCTTGATATTTGTGTAGTCTTTCTTCGACTGACGGTCCGAGTCGAAATACGTGGCCGTGGAATATTTCGGGCTTAAGAGGATGAGTGTGCAATGTGTGTCACTGCACAAAACACGGAATGTTAGAAAAAAAAAGAATTATCGAAATCTAAGAAATCATATGTTACGGGGCGGTGAGGGGATGACTTACTCGGGAAAGTAAGGCACGAGGAAGTTATCCTTATCTGGGTTTGCCAGAATGACGCCTTCGAGGTATGAACTCGTGACTTGCCGGTCCCCAGCGCTGCCCAAGATCTTGGCATGCTTGTAGAAGGGGTCGACTATCACGATGTCCGGGGTCTTGTCTCTAATGATCCGCATCTCCATACTCAGCGAAAATAGCCGAACGAAGGTGTAGTGCAGCGGATGAAGGTTAAACATAGCGAAGATGTCATCAAACCGCAGGACGATCATACCCCCGATGGCGCTATCCACAAAGCCCTTGCCCTCTGGCACCTTGGCCACGAAAACCGGGTATGCCACATCATTCTCTCGGAGACACCGCTTCTCCAAAGAAAGAACACTGTCATGCAGACTCCGCATAGCACCGGTTGCAGCATTGAGCAGATTAGTCGGTAGCATCGGCCTACCCGCCACATGCACCCTCCTCGAGATATCCTTAGGTGAAGGTGGCCCGTCCTGAGCACGGATCGTACTCGGTGCCGGCTGGCTCGCACCCTTGTTACTCTTTCTTTTCCGTCCCTTCTTCTTCTGCTATAATGGGATCGAGTTCTGCTCAGAGACCGCCTTCTTGAGTGTGTTGGGGCTGATAATATTTCGCACCTCAGCTATCTGAGGCTCGGTGAAGGCGGCAGCTGGAGGCGTCTCCTGAGAACTGAACGCCAGATGACGCCTATTGCAATTGGGTTTCTCCGTGGTACCAGCTAGATCGTCTTTTGCAGGGTTGGGTTCTTGAGAAGGAGGCCCCAAGAATTCGTCACCGTACACATGTTCGTTGAAGTACTTATCGACGTTGGTAAATGTACCGTCGTTGTCGTCGTCCGGATCCTGTGCCATATGCATGTCCGGATCCTGTGCCATATGCATGTCCGGTAGCGTTGCGGCGGTCTTGCCATGGCTTGGCGCCGGCACGACTGGCGGTGTTGTCTGTGGAGTGGTGTCCCCCGCCCCCAAACGAATCTGGCTCTTCGGCCAAAGCAGGGGCCAGCTTAAGCAGGCGCTGAGGGTCATCACATCATCTTCGTCGGCCCCAGGGGGTCGAAACGGAGGTAACAAGTCGTCGCAGCCCCGCAGCACCCGAACCAGTTGAACCCTATACACGTTGGGTGGCATCGGATTACCGTGGAACAGGCGGTTGCCCGGTTGAACGATTCTGGCCTTGGCGACATCGATCAACTCGCCATCCACGAAGTGCAGGAGAGTGCATGGAACGTCGGCGGCGCCCTGCGAAAACATGTAGGGCATCAGGGATGCCCAGTCAAAGGCAAGGAGATGAAGTCATCAGCCGAGAGGCTTAATTAGTTACTGTGATGGCGTCGAGCTCGGCTAATGTCGAGGCACCGCCAACGGCGGGTGTGCAATTGATGAAGGGGCCGCTTGCTGCGGAGGTGCCGGCCGGCGTATTCTTCCCACACCCGGGTGCATTAAGCTGCAATGCCGGCGCCGCCGCGTGAGACACCGATGCCGCCTCCGCCGGAGACACCAATGGCGCCGACGGCGCGTTGCGCGAGTTGCTGCCCGTGAAGCTGGGAATCGGGGGCGGCCCCTGTTGGCCGCCCGCAATCCACGCCTGCAGCCCAGAAACCAAGGTAGGTATAATGGCGGTGATCGTCGCTCCCAGTTGGTCTCGCACTTGCTCTTCGACCATCTCCGGAATCCGCGCCACTTGTGCCTTGAGTTGTTGAACCTCGCGCTCCTGGCTTTCTGAGCTGGACGTCTTTCTCTCCTTTCGCCCAGCGGTATAGTATTCCGACCATTTCGTGGACAAGCCTTTGCGAGCCACACGACCAGCTGACGACGGCTTACTGAGCTTATCCTTGTTTTTCATTACGTTCAACGCCCTATTTAAAGGGGTGTCGAAAGGGGAGCTCTGAGACGACCCCGCGCTACTGCTTTCAGTTTCCTGCGGAAGGAACGTGAACCATTTAGAAATTTGGCTTCATTAATTAGAATGCAACCATATGGAGCTAATTACGCGGGGGTGTATTCCTTACCAGAACACGCTCAAGCGCCTTGGTCTTCGGATCCGTGGTAAGCTCCTTGGTTATCGGGTCAATCTTGTACCGGGCCCTGACATAGTTCCTGGTCTGCTTGTCACGGTATTTATCGAAGCGGGGCGGTAGGCCTTGCTCGGCACGCTCCGCGTCCTCCTTGTCCCATATAGGTTCTGCCACTCTGTAACCGCCAGGACTGAGTGTGTGCTGTCCTAAGTTCAAGTCCCGCATATCTTTCCCCCACCGACTTGATTCCTCGGATGCGGTGCTCTCGCACTTGATCTTGAACTCCAGGTAGTCAGCTTCGCTGATCGAAGGATTTTTCTCCTTGATCTTCTCATAACTATCACCTTTGTCAATCATTCTCTTCACCGCGCCTCTCCAAGTAGCCAGGGCCGTGCTCATCTTCGTGAGGGCGGCACTGTTCACTTTATTCCCTGAGACGCGTGTGTTTGCGAAGTCACCGGGGAACTTGTATCGTTCGTGCAGCTTCGTGAAGAGGAGGTTGCGCAAATTCCCTCGGTCATGATGCCTTAGGTTCTCGGTGTTGATCGAGACGGTGCTCCGGAGAATGCACCGGAGCTGTCCCGCGTACCCCTTGACTAATTCTTTGGGCGCCGTTGGATGCCCCTCGGAGGACACTTCAGTAAATTCCTCCTTGACGGTGCCGAGCACGTTAGGGCGCCGGTCCTTCCGTTGCCTCTTCGGTTGGCTGCCATCTGTGCGTGCGCTGCCATCATCAGTGGTGGCATCCTCGGCGGCACCATCAATGGTGTCATCCCCGACGCCACTAGGGGTTGTGTAGTCAGGATCGGTGTCTTCCGTGGCGTCCTCATAGCGGTGAGGTTCTTCCTCCATCTCCTGGGACAGCTCCCAGAATGCCTTGCCCGAACTGCCGGCCTCATCGTTGTGGGCCATGTTTCGCTCTAAATAGGAAAAAAGTTTGGTCAAAAAGTTGGTTATTGTCATCACCGAGGCATCCTAAAAGCTAAGCTTTTATCATTTAGGGTTTGTCGACACCGAGGCATCCTATCAAGAAAAGGGAAGGAGAATTCTAAGTTGGGCCTAATCACTTGGCTCTATTGCCACCTATGGCAGTTGCATATTAGTTGTGCAAAACAATTTAAGAGCGGGCAGTAATGAATAATATTTAATGGGATACCTCAAAAAGCTAATCTAGTATCTCCATTTAACAGTTTTCAACTAGAAAGTGCACAAAGTGCAACAAACAGATTATTTCAACCCCCCAAACAATAATGATAACATTCTTTTCCTGAACTATAAACGACTCATGGTTTCGTCTGTCCACACATGAATTCAGCATATGTGTTTAATGCAGCAAGAATAAAGGGGCAGTTGATCCTACTTGATTAAGTACTAAGATACCCCGGCCCATGCATTAGTCGCAAGTACCCCATATGTCCTATTTTTAGCAAAGTCATGCTAAAATTCACGGAAAATTTCAGCATGACCTTTGCTGAAAATAGGACATATGGAGTACCCGAATTTGCCGGAACGGAAGTTAATCGACATTCCGGCAAACTCAAGGGCCTCTCGGGGTACCTGCAAAATCATCACGACACGATGGTCGGAGACAAAACCCAGCAAACTAGCAAAGTTACTGACGTGTTTACAGAAATTGTTTTCTGTAAAAGATGATCATCATCTTTACAAGTCTTTCTCAATGTCTACAACTATCAGACCATCACAAGTATCAACAGAACATGTCTACAACTATCAGACCATCACAAGTACCATCATTCAGGCCATCACAAGCATAACAGAGCAATGGTGTTTTCTTCAGTTACCTTTGATCTGGCTGCTCGGAATCCACTGACCTTCAGATCCGCTGACCAATCCACTAACCTGCTGTAAACTGTACATCATTGTAAAAACACAGTTCATTTCATTTTATTTGTAAATAAATGCAATTTGTAACAAATTTTTGTACATCAATATATCTTCTAGCCATGAAACCCTACCCTGATTCTCCTTTCTTCCTCTTGCCGAAGAGAAGTTGGCTGCAGAGGATGGTCCAACTCAGATCAGCCTGCAGAAGTTCATTGTATAATTCTGTTTAGTTCCAAGCATATACGAATACTCTTCATATAAGGCCAGCACCAACTGGTATATTGGTCTGTTTTAAAATAATAAAACAGCAGTAGTTCAAGAAGTGCAAATTGCAGAAGTTTGAGAAAGCACTAACTGGAAAGTCTGGTGTTTCCTTGTCCTCTCCTCTTATCCTCTACTGCAAGAAGAGAGAAAACAGATGCAGGAAGAGTATACTGTAACTGAAAAAGTTTCAGTTAATTAACTGAAACTTAACAGCAGCAGCAAGTGCTACACTATTGTTGTCCTACACTAAACTAATACAACCAAACAAATTAATTGAAGAAAAACTACTGAAACTATACAAGCACTACAGTCAGATTACACAAAAGTGCCAGAGAATATATTGAGAAAAGAGGGCGCATAATTAAAAATATACCCGCATCAGCAGTTCCCTCAAAAGGAGAAGCTTCGAGCTCAAAAACTCCAATAATAGAAGGATCAACAAAATATCAGTCATATCAAGAATGCCTTCTAAAGGGACTTGACCCTTTAGATAGTGAATATATAGACCAAGAAATGAATAAAAGATTTGAAGAATGGTAAAAAATAATAAAGAAAGAGTTTAGAGAAGAAATATTAAAAGAAGTAAGAGAAGAAATAGATGAGAAATTTGAAGATCGGCATTTTGTTCCACAGCTTCGCTCCATCCACAATTCCGGTGTTGCTGATAGGTTTTGAGGATGGTGTGCAGGTGCTGGATTGTCTGCTGCCATCCATGGCAGCGTCATCGATGATGGCGTGGCAGGACCTTAGTCCTCCCGACTTCCCGACCGCAGAGAACAATGTCTGGCCGGCTCTGGATGAGCGGCAGCGGGCGGCGCGCCATGGCCTGGCGTCAGACTGTGGAAGGTGTTCCGCGATCCGAGGACCTACTTGTATTTTCTTTCTTTTTCACTATTGTATGCTGGTGCTGACTTAATAGATCTGGAGTTGTATGCTGCCGCACTACGCCATGCCTCGATAACCAGTCTTCTCAGCCGGGAGAAACCAAACACAAAAGGATGGAGCAAAGCGAGAAGACTGAGAAACATGGAGATGTCACTTGGCTATCCTGGCTAGCCGAAGAGGCGGCAAAGGTCGTAATGTGGCGGTCGCACTGCCTCGGGGCAGCGGTATTGTCCACCTGGTCGTGTGGAGGCACTAGTCATGCGGCCGGGAAGAAGAGCGGTGTGGCGCACTACGTCCCCTAGCTCACCATCTGGCTAGCCGCCGCTGTTGGTGATACAACGGTTATGTATACTTGTTTTTTCCAAAAACAAAGAGGAATTGAATAATGAAAATAATATTGAATCTGCAAACAAAACAAAATTAATACTACGAGTATATTCCTTTGTCGCATATACAACAATTGAGTCATATACGAAGGGAAATAATTACTATGCGACCATTAGGAAGGACAATGTCGTCCACGAGCTTGGTCATTGGGACACCATGGAGTTAGTGGCGCGCGCCTATGATGCCATGGCGGTAGAGTTCTTTGAGGAAGGGGCAACACTGAACTTCCCTGAGTGTCGTGAGTACGCGAAGTTCCTCGCGCCGGACGGCATGAGGATATGCACTGAGGCTAAGGAAAAGGAGAACAAACAGGCCAAGATGTAGTTCTTCGACCTATTGGAGAGCGAGCTTGCAAGATATAACAAACTCGTGGAGACCAACAACAGTATGCAGTCAGGAAGAGCGCGGAGGAGAATCCCATAGACTGGGATGCCTTGGAGCGTGAGGAGGAGGGTCAGCAGGGGTATCGTTGTAGGTCCACTAGGCACGACCACAAGGCCGGTCTCTCTGGCCACTAGCTTAGTGCGCTACCTATTTCGTATGAACTGTTTAACTTTATGCATATTTTATGTTTGAACTACGCATGGCTTGTAGAACTGTTTAATTACAAGTATGTGTTAACATATAGATGGCGAGATAGCACTAGTTCGTACTAACTGCTTATGTTGCATTATATCTATATCCATCTGTTATGTATGCTTAATTTTCTCAACTTGCAGTAAATGGATGCCCCATTTGAGACCTGTGGTTCAATGAGATGCCAAAGGGATAAGAAGTTCTTCATAGATCTGCCAAATGACTTCCTCACTAGAACGATATGTTTAAGTTCAACATGTTCTGATTGAGTTTCATATGTGATGTATACAGTTGTGCCCAAAATTGTCTAACTAGCTAGTTCTTTAATTTAATTTTGGTCAGGTCATTTCTTGTGGGGCAAGGCGTGACTTCTTAGAGAAGTTTCGAGTTCTAGTAAATGCCACCATCACATTCCAGTGCGCCCTCATGAAGAGGCTGACGACCCAACAATTCAATTGTCTTGTCACCAATGAAGCAAACTGCATCTATTTCGGTTGCCCTGGTTGGAAAGCCCTTACAACTGCTTATGAGATGGAAGCTGGGCAGGGAGGCACGTTCTACCTCGACTACGATCGCAAAGTGATCATGGTCTACTACAGGACTGCTGGCAGTGACGATGGTTCACTTACTCCGGACTATGACCCTGACTCCGCCCGCCGAAAAGTCCTAGCTAGCTAGTTGGCATGCATGGAAGATGTCATGTTATTATCACCTCTATTTATTTGAACTTGTATATTCATATGTGTTACTTTGCCTACTTTGTTGAACTATATCAATAAGTGCATTGTTGAATTTAAATGATGTTATTGGGTTTATTTATAGTTGATATATTTACTGTTCTTAAACTGGATTATGCTATCATTTTGGTTGCGATCGCTGTTGTACAACTTTTATTTCAAATTTGAAAATCAAATTACTGGCGTCGTGGCAACGTGTAACGTCACAACGAATGAATATTAGTGATGGTGTTGTCCACGTGGCAATGCCATTACCGTTCAAAATACTGTTGGCATAGGGTGCAATGCCAGCACTAATTTTTAACAACCATATTGATGGTGTCGGGTGTCTACGCCACCAAGGCTGTTTTTGGCACGTCATAACTAGGCTTTTCTGCACTAATGATAACTCTAATACCTATATATGCTTTATTTTTAGACACTAACTCCATACTTTCTATCAGTTCATCTGCATATGTATTGCATCTAATCAAATTCATTCTTCAATACCATGTCTCTAAAAGACAGAAGTAATGTTTCCGATGACTAGTGCAATTAAGTCTATCACACACGGTTAAAACCCTCTTTCGCACACAAAGATCATAATCGTTATTCATCTCCAATGCCCAACTCTTCCTTGTCGGAGTATGTCGGCTGCACGTCCTCGACCAATGTGAGGTTGATGATGAATCCATCATGGTCGGAGGCAGACATGTTCACAACGACGCGGTTGCGTTGCTCGTATCCATATCGACACCGGATAGTGTGACCCCGCCTCGCCCACGTCTGCCACCAGGGCTGCCGTGGCCTCCCGCACCCTCTGCCTTGCACGGCGGGCATGTCACGCCATATCCTCGGCGAACGGGCCACGAAAAGCCTCCGAGTCAGTGCGCCAACGAAGGGGCTACGCCTCCGCAACGGCATTCGAACGCCAGGTGGAGTGCACCTCCTCCGGCGAGGCAGCGGCAACGCGCCTCACGCCGGATCCAAGCGCCACTTGGGCGGACGCTGTGGATTCCCGTTGGATCGAGTCCGGCCACTGTCGGGCATTCTCCTCGCAGGTGGGGCAGAGCGCAACACGGACGGCCTTCTCCTCCTCAGGCCCGACTGGGATGAGGTCCCAGTCCATAGATCGGATGACAAAGGACTCGGATCCGCTGCCCTCTAAGCTGGAGATCGCCGGAAAGGAGCTTGGTGGTGGAGTGGAGTGGCTAGGGTTTGGTCCAGGGAGCGGATGGGGACGAATATATGTGGGGTCGGGTGGGTCATCTTGGGCTGGATCCGACGTGACGGACTCGCCCGAGCCTCTCCATATCCGCCCTAGTTTTGAGCTGGATATGAGGGGTGTCGGTCAGCCCGGACGTTTAGTGCCGGTATGAGGTGTTCGTATGATTTGGATTTTCTTGACCGGTCAGTGACAGGGCCGTCCACCTAGGTGTTAATGGGGGAGGGGTGTAAACACGCCCGATGTCGATACTGAAACTTCTTTTGTCGACAACAACGACAAGGAAGAAATAAAAAGAAGAAACTGATAAATAGTATCAAATCTGCAAACAGCCAAATGTCAATACAAGTTTAAATTTTCACTGAACACACAAGTTTTAATATAAATTTTTAATTTTCATCCAAAGAAAATGTCGTGTAGATTAGGCTTTCTTAGACCATCTCCAACAGGCGCCCAAAACCTGCTTCACGCGCTAAAAACCGTTCTTTTTGTGCGCCGGAGACGCTCCAACAGATACTGCAAAATAGTGTGCGCACAAAAGAATTTAAGGCCACTAGTAGAAAGCTGGCCTTTAGTCCCGGTTCCAGAGGGCCTTTAGTCCCGGTTCTGGAACCGGGACTAAAGGCCCCCCCTTTAGTCCCGGTTGTGTTACGAACCGGGACTAAAGGCCCTCCACGTGGCCGCTCTCTGTGCGTGGGTTGGAGAACCTTTAGTCCCGGTTGGTGTTATGAACCGGGACTAAAGGCTCCACCTTTAGTCCCGGTTGGTAACTTTTTTTCAAAAAAAAAAATTTATTTTTTTTAAT
Organism: Thinopyrum elongatum; assembly: GCA_011799875.1. NCBI lineage: Eukaryota > Viridiplantae > Streptophyta > Magnoliopsida > Poales > Poaceae > Thinopyrum > Thinopyrum elongatum. Next base: position 18,661,030 of record CM022303.1, read on the forward strand.
GTTTTTTGATTTGTTTTTATTTTTTTATGATTTTCAAATCTTTGAATTACTTGACAATTTAATCTCTAATCACCACTCCTCATTGCTTCAGAATTTAATCTCTAATCTCTAATCAGCACTCATTCCAAATCGTCTAACTTCCCGGCCGGTCACCCATCCTCTCACAACTCCAGCCCCAGCACGCTTAACTTTCAGGTTCTATCTCCCCTAGTTTCCAAGTCTGCACTTGTTATTTTCCTGACAATAGTAAGCTATCAATCCTGTTAACCCTTAGATCTTAATGTCACATGATTTAATTTTTTGAATTCCAAATAATTATTAGAATAAATAACAATAATTAACAAACAACCATGATTAATTTAAAAACTCAAAAATACTTCAAAAAAAGGAAAAAATTACAAAAAAATCAAAAAATCTCCAAAAACAAAAAAAAAATCAAAAAATCCAAAAAAATACAAAAAAATCAAAATAAATAAGTAATAATAATATTGAATTCCAATGAAATAAAATAAGTAATAATAATATTATTATTATTATGCTATTTATCTTTAATATCTTTAAATATGTAAATCGAAATTTGACAAATAATATATCAATTATTATCAGAAAAATGTGACCATGATGTCACACGCTTCACCGTTTGAGTTTGAAACTATTATTCTAAAAAACAATAATTATTTAGTAACACTAATATTTATTGAATAAGTAGTTTGACCACTGTTTGACCAGAGTTTGACCACATTTCATTTTTTTAAACTTATATGAACTGAAGAATTTTTGTGTTTTCAATATGAACCATTCAAAGCCACATCCTTAAATTTCAACCCTTTTTGATTTCATTTGCTATTTTTTCATGCATTTAATGATTCTTTAAGCTAAAATAGCCTGAAATTGAAAAGCACTACAAATGAACTCTGAAAATGTTGAAACTTGGCATGGTATCATCATTTCGCCCAAATAGCTTGTGCTAAAAAGTTGAGAGGGTTATGGCAAAAACTGGATGCACTTCGTGTACAAACTGGATCATCTCTTTCGAAGTAACAGGGTTTCGGACGAAAACTCAACTGTTACAAAGATATTTCATTTTTTTAATCTTATTTCAACTCCAGAATTTTTGTGTGTTGAATATGAACAATTCAAAGCCACATCCTTAAATTTCAACCCTTTTTGACTTTATTTGCTATTTTTTAATGCATTTAATGATTCTTCGAGCTAAATTAGCCTAAAATTGAAAAGCACTACAAATGAACTCTGAAAACCCTAAACCCGGAGCTTAAAACGTCCGAAACTCTATTCTAAACAGTAAACATTAAAGGTTCAAACCCTAAAATCTAACCCTAAACTTAGAAATCTAAACCCTAGCCCTAAACCCTAACCCTAAACCCTAAAACGTCTAAAATGTTCAAAAACTCTATTATCCCTTTGGAATTTGGTGATTTTAAAAAATTGTCGAAATGGAAAACTTGTTTCTTCGGACAAATCTTTTTTTTCTGCAAATTTTGATATATTATTTGTATTTTTCTGAATTAGAATGATTTTTCTAAGATTAACGTGGTAGGGGCCCCCTTTAGTCCCGATTGGTGTCTTCAACCGGGACTAAAGATAGACCTTTAGTCCCGGTTGAAGACACCAACCGGGACTAAAGGGCTTGGGAAAAAATTGAAAAAAAAATTTGAAAATTTTTTTTTGAAAAAAAAAAATTAATTTTTTTTAGTCCAACCGAGACTAAAGGGGTTGGCACCGTTCGAAGCCGGTCGCAAACCCTTTATTCCCGGTTGGTGTCTTCAACCGGGACTAAAGGTCCCGTTCGAACCGGGACTAATGCCTGCGCCGCTCGAATCGGGACTAATGCTCACATTAGTCCCGGTTCGTAACGCGACCGGGACTATTGCTCCGATCCGGTTGGGACGAAAGCCCTGTTTTCTACTAGTGGGCACATGCTTAAAAGCGCTATCACACGCAATGTTGGGCGCCGGATTGCGCACGCTTCATAATTTGCACTGCGTCTTTTTTTGGGCGCGTGTTTTTGGCATGTGAAAAACCAATGTTGATCGCGGCGCGCTAAAAGTGCTACAGTGCATTGTAAAACTATTTTACCACTCGATATTTTTGTGACTCTGTTAGAGATGCTCTTATGTATGCTTGTTTTACCGAAAACAACAAGGAAATAAAACAAAGAGAAGGTATAAGAAATAATATCGATATACTAGCAACCAAATAATTAATACAGACATACAATTTTGTCGTATATACACATATATGTACTTTCTCGGATCCATATTACTTGTCTTAAATTTTTCTAGATAGATATGAACATCCAGGATCGAAGGGAGATTAGGTGTTCTTGACAACAACTTGATACTGGCTAAGATATATCTTATATTTATCGGAAAAGACGGCCCAGAGCCGATAGAATGGCTCGTGGAACAGCCAGCGGTCGGACTAGAGCAGCCTGCCTTTCTTCGGGTTGGCGTGGAGCCGCTGCGCCACGAGAGGCAACAAGGAGGAGCCAGAGCGCGTGGACGAGGGACAGGAGCGCTAGCAGGCTGGCGGCGAGGCCCAGCAGCGCGGCCCACAGCTCGAGGTCACTAATAGACATGATGAAGACATGGCGGTGGAAATCGCCGGTGAGCAGCAGCTCAGAGAAGGCGCGGGCGGAGACGTAGTGGAGACCCACCGCGCAGACGAGCATAAGCACGCTGCCCTTCATTGCCTCGGCGACGGCGGCCTCGGCTTCGTCGCCGTCGTCCTCGGGGTTGTAATTCAGCTGGAGGATGTCGCCGGCTGATATTGGTCGAGCTGGAGGATGTCCTCGGCCTCGGCCTCAGCGCCGTTTCATGAGGCTTCCACGTCTCGATCTGTACTCTCTGTAGCTAGTTCTTCTCGACGTAATCGATGGCTTCGTGCCGTGCGTGTTTGATGACTACCGTGTCCAGGTGAGTAGAGTATATATGTGCTTTTTTTTAACACAGTACAGACGCAAGCGTTCATATACACGCGCATACACTCATCCCTATAAACACACACACACCTTACCTTTATGAGCACCTTCGAAAGACTAAGCCGGCATATCATTTTGAAAGTTGGGATCAGTCTCGAGAATAGACAAGAAATGTATACGAGATCATACGTAGGGCCGGGAGAGTCCGGGAGAAGACGATTGTATTCGAGATCGTACATAGGGCCGGGAGAGTCGGGGAGAAGCCGATCGTATTCGAGATCGTACGTGCATTGCATGCATTGCCAATGTCCAGATAGATTCCCGACGGTCGCTGGCTCCCGCCGAGTGGTGCAGGTGAGCGTTCACGTGCCGCTCGATCGTGGTGCGCTGAATGCCACACGGATCGTGTGAAAGTTCAACGCGAGCAGGGTAGGCGCACTCATCCACACACACACACACAGCTGGATGCACGAGCCTACACCCGGATTTTTCTCCTAGTGGGGTATTTGTGTCGGAATAAATGTGTTTTTTTCTTCTAAATGTTAGGTATTTTCTATGTGTTAGATTGGGACACTAAGACACCTTGTTAGGACTCCTACAGTCGTAGAATCGTCGCGAATGTAGCTAGATCCAATGTGGCGGATTCGCCCGGGCATCTCCATGCCCGCCTCTGTTTTGGACTGAATATGAGGGGTGCTGATCAGTCCTGTCGTATGAGGTGTAGTCTGGTTTGAATTTTCTTGACCGTTCACTGACAGGGCCGTCCGCCGATTGCTGTGGGGGTGAGGTGTACGTGCATGCATTCATGGTCGACGCCGTCGATGATCCTGAGGTGGTGGTGGCAGCGGCGGAGCCAGAGATTTGGATTTCGTCCGAAAAAATGGAATTTCGTCCGTTTCGTTTGGGCCCGGTATGAGTACAAGCCGGTCAGAAAATTCGGCCTCATTTGAATGTTCCTGCCGGCCCATGGTCCAAAAGAGCCCGCAAACATGCCCTGGTCGTATAAACGCTGCAACCGAGCGTCTCCTAACCCTAAACCTTCGTTCTTTTCCCCACCTCCACTCCACTTTGCGGCGGCTGCATCCTCCTCCTCCAGCGCTCAACCACGGGCCACCCTACTCCTCCTCCGGCGAACCTCCTCTGCGTAGCCTCCTTCTCCTCCAACGCTGCTCCTCCTCAAGCTCTCCTCCCCGTTCTTCTTTCCCATGGAGGCTCAATGTCGCGGCCGTGACGGGGCGACCCTGTTGACGGCGGAAACACCATGGAGGCAGCGGCGGCGCTGGGGGTCTTCCTGGGTATTCCCTGGAATACCCAAGATTTAGGCCCAATTTTTTTTCAATATACATATGTTATATTGGCTCAGTCCAAACAGAGGACAAAGCGAGCCACGCAGCGAACCAGACAGACGACCGAGCGGTGTCTGGTTGGTCGCGCGGGCGAGGAGCCAAGCAGGCGAGCGCCTCTCGTCCTCTCCCAGCCCCAGGCCCCAGCAGTTCCCACCTCCCAGTCTCCCTCCCCGGCTCCCCCGATTCCCAATCCCAAACCTAGCGGCGGCGGGCGGCGGCGATTCCAGGTCTGACCGGCCCTCTCCTTCCCTCCCCTCGGGCATCGGCCTCCGGCTCCGCCCCTCCCCTCTGCGAACTGCATCTGGTCCGCCTCCGGTCAGGGCGTCCCGCCGGCTGCCGGTCCCGGTCCCGCGTCCGCCGTCCGGCCGTCTCCTCCGCAAGGCGCCAGTCCGCCTCCGAGATCCGGCCTCCGGCCTCCAGTGGCCCTTGCTGACTCGACTCCCTCCACGGCTGACCGTCTCCTCCAGGCTCCAGCGGACCAGCTCCAAGGTATTTTTTGCCCTGTGTATTTTGGTCTGTGTATTTTTGCCCTGTGTATTTTGTAAGAACTAGACATGCCCACTGTAACTCATCAGGGGAGACCGATGACCACTGTGACCCGGTTGATTTTTGCCCTGTGCCCACTGTAACTCGTCAGTAAAACTAACTAGACATGCTTTTTGCCCTGTGTATTTTGTAAGAAATCTGAAGATTTGTGTGTAAACTGAAATTGAACTAAATGGACATTGAAGTTTGAAGAAGAAGGATGTTTATGTGATGGATTTGATGCCACAATGCCACTGCCACTGATTTCTAGTTTGTTTATGTGATTGTGATGTAGATGAAGAAGAAGGATGTTAGCTTGTTTGAATTGTGGGACAAATCTTCAAAGGCAAGGAAAATAAGTTCTACATCCACACCAACTGCTCTTTCCGTTGAGGTTTAGAGCAACCTACAGCTAGCACTAGTGCATACACATGACGAAGCTCCGCAACCAGAGAGGGAGAGAGGATCTCCGTCCCCAATTGTAGAAGATGATGAAGTTGGTATTGATTCTGCCAGTAGCTACTGCTAGTGTTGAAAGGGTATTCTCTTCAATGAGCTATGTGAAGAATAAGCTAAGGAACAAAATGGGTGATGATTATTTGAACAATTGTTTGGTTACATTCGTTGAGAGAGAATTTTTCAATCAAGTGAAGGATGAAGATGTCATCAATCTGTTCCAAAAAGGCGACCGCAGAGTTATTTTGTAAGAAGGGTATCATCACTTTATCAATCAAAAGGTACTTATGTATTCATGTCGTTATGGTCTGATACATTCAAATATTGCTATTGCCGTTATGCTAGTGTTGTTTTGTTCATATATTGTTACTGTTGTGTTGTTTGGTTCATATACTACATTTAGAGCAAAAAAAAATTTTGAATGAATACCCAGCCTTCATTTCCTGGCGCCGACACTGCATGGAGGCCGGCCACATGAGATCGAGGATGCATTTGGGCGTGGAGCTTGTTCAAATATGGTCTATAATTGTTTGATGCGTGGATTGTATGGTTTTTCCACTGGTTTATTTTAAATCTGGGCATAATTCTATCAATTTTTGTTTAAATTTTAAATTTTGATTTGTCATTTTCGTCCGGAATTTTCCGAGATAAATCCGAAAAACCGAATTTTGCCCATTTCGCCCAGGCCCGGTAAATTTTGCCAAACGAAATCCAAAACCTTGGGTGGAGCCCGCCGAGTGGTCCAGGAACGTGTTCATCTGCTCTGTGGGTTTAATCTCCTTCACGCTCATCCTTTTCTTCGTGCTCTTGATGGACCTCAGACATGATTACCCACCGGCAATGTCGGTCCCTGCCTTCATCCTTCTTCCTCGGTTGCCGGGTCTGCTTCTTCTTCGCAGCCTTCCAGGACGAGTGGAGCAATGGCAATCCGGAGGGGCAGAGGATGGTAGACAGCTTTCTTCCGTCCGATCGGACTTTCTTCCGGGAATGCCTCCACCGGCTTGGACACCTTAGTGAGACCGGGGAATTGAAACGTTTTATGTACGACTCGTTATTTATTTGTTGTCTGGTGAACCCTAATAAAGTATAGTTTCTAATAGCAAGTTTTGCAAAATCTCAGTTGACTAAGACTTTGTTATATCTCAGTCGATACTTATATTCATGAGATCTTATCCATGCAACATTTTCTTTCCAGTTTTTTTTTCTTTTTACAATTTATATCACCCAACCGAGACTTGGTTAAGTTTCCGATCACTAGTGTAATTAAGTCCGCCGCACACGGTTAAAGCCCTCTTTCGCAAACAAAGACCAGAATCTTTGTTGGTCTCCCATGCTCAACTCTTCCTTATTGGAGTGTCGCCTGCACGTCGCCGGTCGATGTGAGCTCGACGATGAATCCATCATGGTCGGAGGCCGGCACGTTCACCACGACGCGGTTGCGGTGCCCGGGGTTGCCGACCATCCGTATCGATGCCGGATAGTGTGACTCCGCCTCGCCGACGTCTGTCACGGCCTCCCGCACCCTCTGCCTCGCATGGCGGGCATGGCATGCCATAGCCTCATCAGCAGACGTGCCAAGAAAAGCCTCTGAGTCGGCGCGCCAATGAAGGGGTTGCGCCGCCGCCACGGCTTTCGGACGCCAGGCGGAATATGGATCGAAGGAAGATGACAACAACTTGACAGTACTAAGCTAGTATCCGAAAAGACGCCACAGGAGCCGATAGAAGGGCTCGTCGAACAGCCAGCGGTCGGACTGGAGCAGGTCGTCCACCAGCCGGCGCCCCTCCGGGTTGCCGTGGAACCACTCGGCCAGCAGAGCCACCAAGACAAGGATGAGCAAAGATTTTTCTACTAGTAGGGTATGGTGCCGGTACAATAATTTTATATCCATACCAAAGATGTAAATTATACTCTTACTCTATCCATCGGGTAAAATGATATTCATGCTTATGCCCATGCCCAATGAGTACTCATGCCCGACCCATCAGGCAAATCAACACAACATTGACGGTGATGATGTCCATCTGCTGAGCATATGAGCAATTTTTCGATTAAATTAATTTAGAAAATAATCATGATCATGACATTGACTGAATTAACAAGATACTGATTACAATCTAAATAAGCATGTACTACGCATATAGTAGAAACATCTACGCACATAGCTAATACTGCTAAAACAGAAATAAACATGAGTGAAATAAACGCGTTATACCCTCGAGTAGGCCAGTTGGTCGAAGCAGTGGCGACGGTGGTGGCAGCCTCCTCGGCCGCCTTCTTGTCAGCAGCGGCCTTCTTGGCAATGAGTCTCAGCTTCGGTGTACATGATGATGACGAAGGCCGCGCGGATTTGGAGGATGCAGAAGAACGGAGGGGAGCAGTCGTGTAGGAGACGCTCATCAAAAACCTAATCACCCCTCTCTCGTATAAGATCTGGAGAGACGGGGTTTCGGAGGCCTGTTATCCCGTCACCCGTGTACGCGGCGGACCGGATGGGATCACCGGTGGCAGCAACAGCAAAATAAATGACAGTGGACGTGGAGGCAGAGCAGATGCGATTTGTCTCTTGACGGCTAGGGCTGGCAGACGCCTGACATATATAGGCGCGGCCGCGTGGAGAGACGTGGGCTGGACCGACGACTAGATCGGTGACAGCCCACGATCTGACGTCTCAGATCGTGGCCTTTTTATCAAAGACTCTCCATTCCTGACTGGCAAAAATAAGCACATATGTGTGAGATCGGCTCATTCCTACAACCCGTGTCGTGCCGAGGCATGGCGGCGGAGGAGGAACATGCAGAAACCACTTCTCTTATCAAGCTCCAATAACATGTACAAGCGAACACTAGTAGATAACGAGACTTTAGTCCCGGTTCCAGAGGGCCTTTAGTCCCGGTTCTGCAACCGGGACAAAACGATCGGGACTAATGCCCATTACTTTTAGTCCCGGTTGGCTTACGAACCGGGACTAAAGGAGCTACATGTGGCCGCTGTCTGGAGCGGGGCTGGAGGACCTTTAGTCCGGTTGGTAACACCAACTGGGACTAAAGAAATTTTTTTGAAAAAATAATTGATTTTTTTGAAATCTTTTTTGAATTTTTTTCTGATTTTCAAATTTCTGAATTATTTGACAATTTAATCTCTAATCACCCCTCATCACTGCTCAAGTGTGGAGCACTCATTTCAAATCATCTAACTTCCCGGCCGGTCACCCATCCTCTCACTACTCCAGCCTAAGCATGCTTAACTTCCGAGTTCTATTCCCCCTAGTTTTCAAGTCCGCACTTGTTGTTTTCCTGACAATAGTAAGATGTTAATCCTATTAACCCTTAGGAGTTGAACTTGAGCATGAAGTCACACGTTTCACTGTTTGAGTTTGAAACTATTATTCTAAAAAACAATAATTATTTAGTAACACTAATATTTCTTGAATAAGTAGGTTGACCATAGTTTGACCAAAAATTTAAAAAAACTTAAATTTGAGGATAACTTTTTTCCTTTCAGAATATGAGGATTCTAAAAATTTGCAACACGGCCTACGGCCGTCGAAATCAGAACCGGCTTTTCGTGCTGAACATTTTGATATATTATATGTTTTTCTCGACATCGTATGCAAAAGTTATTGCCGTTTTACTTTTTTATAACATTTTCTTGCAAAACATGTCGAAATTTATGTTTTTTTAATTTTCCTAACTAGTAGATGTAGTAACATAACTACATCTCGAAGGATTTTAATTTTTAAAGTTTTTATCATTTTCTTTTGTTTTTTCAAAACTGAAATGGCGATTGGGGGGGGGGGGGGGGGGGGGTGTACAGTTTGAAAATTGCAGAACCCCTTTAGTCCGGGATGGTGTCCATCCAATCCTATCGTCGACTACATCTGCTAGCACCGTCCTACCCAGAGTCACAACTAAGGTTAACCAAGCCAGAGTCACGTTCTATTAAAGTGAAAAAAAGAATTAATTTTTAATATAGCAAAACTAATTCTATCAACTATTATTAAAGGCTAAACAACTATTAATACAAAATAGTAGCAAAATTAATATTAATTAATTATAAAAAATTATCTACTGTTGTCTAACAGAAGCATACTACAACATGTAAAAATCTACACAAAGAAATAACTAAAAATAATTGAAAACAACAATTAAAGGACTAAAACAACTATATAAGCAAAACAGTACTGTTTTAATTAAAATTCTAATTTAAATTACTCTAAAAAAAACCAAATAAATCTTACTGTGACAACAATCTAACATGTGACTAGGAGCAAAAAGAATTAAATTAAAAACTATTTCTAAACTCACATTATTCACAATCTAGGGTTTGAAGTAAATTTGAACAAATTCAACTAAGACATTCAAATTTAAAAACTAATGGCACAAACAGAAACTAGAATTTTTTTGAATCTAATACAAAAAGAATCACTCAAAAATATCAAATATCTTAAAAGATATAAGCAATTTAATCCTAAAAGATATAAGCAATTTAAAACAGAAACTAAAAACAAAAAATAAATGAAAAAACAAAAAACAAATTTCAGAACCCCTTTAGTCTCGGTTGGAGGCACCAACCGGGACTAAAGCCTCAACCCCCTTAGTCCCGGTTGGTGGCTCCAACCGGGACTAAAGGTCTAATCTTTAGTCCCGGTTGGAGACACCAACCGGAACTAAAGGGCATTGCACCCTTTAGTCCCGGTTGGTGTCTCCAATCGGGACTAAATGTCCCATTTGAACCGGGAATAATACCTGCCCGGCGCCCTAGCCGCTCGAACCGGGACTAATGCTCATATTAGTCCCGATTCATAATGCAACCGGGACTAATGTGTAGATCGAGCTTGGACCAAAGCCATTTTTTCTACTAATGAAATGTGGAACTAAACTTTCCACCACACCCGTTACCATAAAACTCACATGGGCCCTTGTAAATATTTCTGAAATTGTTAGATGGGCCCTACGCCCAACCACATATTTCAACACCAGTGAGTGATTAATATGGTTGGGTAATTGGTAATTGAGAGAAGAATACACTTGGTTCCATAGTTGAATCCATACACTTGGTTCCGTTGTTGGATCCATACAATTGGTAATTGGGAGATTTCTATGGTTAGATCCATACACTTGGTTTTTCTTCAGGTTTGTTTGTGAGCTTTGTATTTTGCCCATGCGGATTGTTGAGATGTATATATTGCATGTGTATTATTTGTACAACAAGCCTTCCTCCTTCCTTGTATAGTTGAGGACGTGGCTCCCCTATATACTTATATTTACGTGCATATGCACCCGATCAATATATCGTGAGTTGCACATATCTTCTACATGGTATCATCCTCCCTACGATCCTCCCTCTAAACCCTAGCCGCGCTGCGTCGCCGTCGCTTCTCAGCCGCCGCCGCCGCTCCCTCCCCTCACTGCACCGCCGTCGCTGGCTCCCTTGCCGCCGCAGCCTCCCCACCTCTCCCTCGTGCTAGCCGCGTCCCCTCCCTCGTGCTGCCCGTCCTAGCCGCTCCTCCTGCCTCCCGCCCTAAACCCTAGACGCTAGCCACGCGCCGCCACCACCACCGCAACCTATCACCATGTTCGAGTCCGATCTCTCCCACCGCTCCAACCCCTCGAACCCCTTCGCCTCCTCCGGCGGTTCCAACGCCTCGATCCCTGTTCCCGCCTACATCCGCGATGTCCCCATCGAACGCCGTGTCCCGGTCATCCTCTCCCACAAAGAGGCCAGTTTTAATGCATGGAAGACATACTTCAATCTCCTCTTTCATGAGTATAATCTGCAGGATCACGTTGACGGCACCACCAACTTGTTCGTCCTGAACCGCGATGCCGATTGGTTGGCAATCGACGCTACCATCATTCGGTGGCTCTTCCTCACCGTGTCCAAAGACATCTTCCACACCGTCATTCGCGACAAGGATGATGCATGCACGGTGTGGAGCAAGATCGTCGGACTCTTCACTGTCAACAAGCTCCAACGGATTGTCTTCTTGCAGCAGGAGTTCTTTGGTTGTCACCAAAACGACTCCTCCGTTGACGACTTCTGCATGCGTCTCCAGACCCTCTCCGATGAGCTCAACGACATCGGCGTCAAAGTTGGCGACGGGCTGCTCCTATCCACCCTCACCGCCGGCCTTAATGAGGACCTCGGCAACGCTGCCTCCAACCTCACCCTCATGGCGAACCCTACCTTCGAGCGGGCGGTGGCGTATCTCCGTCTCGAGGAACGATGGCTGAAGCATCTTCACTCCCGCGCCGTCCACACCGCCTTCGCCGCTGGCTACTCGTGTAGTGGCCCTGCCAACCCCGCGCCCGCGCCTCCCGGCTTCCCGGCTCCGTACCAGCCGCCCCGGCCTACAGCGCCCCCTGCTTCGACCGACGCCTTCTACGGCGCCCCCTACCAGCCGTGCCCTCCGGCTCCCGCGGCACTCCCTCCACAGCAGCAGCGACAACGGCGCCATGGCTGTGGGAACGGCCAGCAGTGCTCCAACTCCGGCGCTCAGGCGTACCAGCAGCGCGCCGACCCACAGCAGCCGATGCCGCCATGGAGCGGCGGACACAACCCATGGACTGGGGTCGTGCACGCCTACACCATGTTCGTGCCCCGACCGCCCGCTCCCAGTCTCCTCGGGCCCGGGCCATCCAGCCACCAGGCCTTCTTCGCCGCGCAGCAGCCGATCCTGAAGGCAACCCCGCCATCCTACTAGCCCGCCGCTCCGGTTGGCTATGGTGGGCCAAACCCTAGCGCCGGGCTACCTGGCTACCCGGGTTATCCTGCCGCACCGGTCTCCTATGACCCGGCCTTGCTCGCTGCACTCCAACACCAGCCCACACCCGGTTCCTATTCCGGTGGCGGTGACTGGTTCATGGACATGGTGCATCTTCGCACATGGCCGCTTATCCGGGTAATCTCTCTTCCGCATCTCCTATCCACACTTCTTCTCGTATCATTGTCGGTAATGGTGCTGGTCTTCCTATCACTCATGTTGGTACCACTAGTTTTCCTTCCACCTCTCGACCACTATATCTCAATAATGTTCTTGTGTCTCCTGAACTTATTCAGAACTTAGTCTGTGTTCGTAAGCTTTCTCGTGATAACTCTGTAACTGTGGAATTTGACGAGGTTGGTTTTTCTGTTAAGGACGCCCTCACCCGGATGGTTCTTCACCGCTGTGACAGCCCCGGCGACATGTACTCCATCCAGCCACCATCATCCACGCATGTTGGTCCCATCGCTCTTTTCGCCGGCGTCGATCTTTGGCACGCCCGCCTCGGTCATCCTAGCTCCACCGCACTTCGTCAAATCATTAAGGATTTTTCTTTTACATGTAATAAAACGGATGCGCATTCCTGTCATGCATGTCGTCTAGGAAAACGTGTTCGTCTACCCTTTAGTTCTTCATCCACAATTGCATCGTTACCTTTTGAGTTGATACATAGTGATGTTTGGACCTCTCCCGTTGCTAGTAATACTGGTTTTTCATACTATCTTGTTATCTTGGATGACTACTCTCATTTTGTGTCGACCTTTCCGTTGCATAAGAAATCCGATGTTGCCGCCACTCTCACCGCCTTTTACTCTTACGTCTCTACACAATTTGGTCGTCCTATTCTTGCTTTACAAACTGACAACGGGAAAGAATTTGACAACACTACCATCCGCAACCTTCTCTCCTCTCACGGCACGATTTTCCACCTCACGTGTCCTTACACATCACAGCAGAACGGTCGGGCTGAACGCATCCTTCGCACACTCAATGATTGCGTCTGCACCCTCCTCTTCCACGCCTACATGCCCTACCGTTTTTGGCCCAACGCTCTCGCCACCGCCACCCACCTCATTAACCTTCGTACATGCCGCACTCGCTGGAACTTTGCACCGCACCATCTTCTTTTTAGGTCTCCTCCGTCCTACGATGGTATTCATATTTTCGGTTGTCTTTGTTACCCTAGCATTGCCGCCATCTCCCCTCATAAACTTGCCCCTCGTTCTCTCCCGTGTGTCTTCCTTGGTTACCCGGCTAACACAAAGGGCTATAGATGCTATGATCCGGTCTCTCACCGTGTCATCACATCTCCGCATGTTTATTTCGATGAGCTTCGTTTTCCGTTTCGACAGGAACAGGAGGTGGCTTCTATGACGACCCCGGCTTAATCGTGCACTAACCATACACGCAAATGCACACGATCAAGCCTAAGGACTCACTTGAAGATATCACAACACAACACTAAAACATAAATAAAGTCATACAAGCTTTATATTACAAGCCAGGGCCTCGAGGGCTCGAATACATAGCTCGATGGCATACAAGTGTCAGCGGAAGCATCAGATATCTGGGTACAGATATATTACAGAAATAGAGATAAGCCTTAAGAAAGGCGGGGCAAAATAAAATACTACGATCGAAAGGCGTAGGCCTCCTGCCTAGGACCCTCCGAATCCTACTCCTGGTCGTCAGTCGGCTCCTCGTAGTAGTACTCGCCGGGAGGATAGTAGTAGTAGGCGTAGTCGTCGACGGGGGCAGCTAACTCAGGGGCTCCGTCATCTGGTGGCGTCAATTGGATATGGGGAGAAAAAGAAAATAAAGCAAACGTGAGTACTCATCCGAAGTACTCAGCAAGCGAGGATCTATACTACATATGCAACATTTTCAAAGGAGGCTGTATATGTGGACTGGGCTGCAGAAATGCCAGAATAGAAGGGAAGGCCTAGTCCTATCGAAGACTAGCATCTTCAAGCATCTTCAGCGATCTTGCAGCATTAGAAGAGTGCAGAATAACATAATGTAAAGTAGTTGTAGTATTATCAACCTCGGCCAGAGATCCTTCCTCGACTCCCTGCGAGAAAGCAATCCCAGAGCCATACTATCCATTTCATCTCAAGTCATCAGTTCTAGTTGTCCCGATCGGGATACAACTCCGAGTGTCCGTTACCTTAGGGCAGGCTATCGATAGATTAGTTCTTCCCTGCAGGGGTGCACCAACTTACCCACCACGCTCGCTTAACACCGGCCGGACACACTTTACTGGGTCATGCCCGGCCTCGGTTAAGCAACACGCCGCAGCCCGACCTAGGCTCTAAAGAGAGGTCAGCACGCCGCACTAACCTATGCCCCCAGGGGTCTTGGGCCTTCACCCTGGGAACCCTGCACGTTGCGAGGACGCTCCGGAAGCAGACCTAGCCCCCTTAATACAAGCGCGGGCTTAACCAGTCCAATCCAAAGCGGGCCGCTCCTCGTTGATGTCTATAGAGCTTCGGCTGATGTATACGACGCAGAACGACCATACTATGCCCACGTGATGGTTAGTGCTATCAGGCCAGAGGCCCCTCGGATCAAATATCCAAACCGTTAGTGTGTTGGTAGTGCGGTAACGAGCAGAGACTCACGAAAGATGTGACCCCGTCGCCCCGTCTCGAGGACTTGCGGCAAGGGCTAGGAATGCCCGGCCACGGCTCGTGTTCAACTCTTGGGCACCATCTAGGTCCACCCGATTCCAAATCACTCGCAATTAAGCTCGCGCGGGTACCCCCGAGGGCCGACCCGTCTTTATCCAGAATAAGCAGTGTCAACAGTAATGTAAGGCATCCGTGTGGCTACCATATCAAGAAGGAATCCGAGGCATCACCCTCGTTGGACTCCCACCTGACGTAAACATCAAGGTGAACGGAGGAGGAATCACCCTCGAGGTCCACACTTGAGGAGTTGCGCGACGGTGTTGTTATCAGGGTGGTGTAGGAGGAATCACCCTCGCTGACCACGCCGGATTAACTAACCTACAAGGTCATCATCAGAAGTGCTGATGAGGTATCACCCTCGGCACTCGATAGTAACCCAGTAGTGTCGAGCAGTTGAGGGGGAAAGTGACGTGCAATGTCAGGGCCTGGTCTTCGATCCCGTTGATCGGGTCTTCTGAGAATCCGGCGGGGCAGTCGGGACAAGTGGGGTCTCTGCTAGGTCTCTACCCAGTCTATACTATACAGTTTAGGATAACAGGTAGGCCAACAGCAGGTTACAATTAAACAGGCTATGCAGCAGATATAGGATAACAGTAGCAGCAGTAACTTCTAATGCAAGCATAAGAGAGAAGAGAGTGGGCGATATCGGAATGCTCAAAAGGGGGGGTGCTTGCCTGGTTGCTCGGGGGCAAGGGCAAGGTCTGCGACGGTGTCGTCTGGCTCCTGAGCGGCGTCGGCCTCGGGAGCTACGTCAACGTCAGAGTCTACTGAGAAAGAAGAGGGGGGAGAAACATATAAATTCACAGCAAACGATGCAACACAGGGTATGCTATGCTAGGATGCAGTGCAGGGTTGTCTTAAGATACATCTAAGTCACTTCGGTTATTTTAGGATTTAAGTTGGATTTATTAACCGGTGATTATGCACTATTCATCTACCGGATCCGGCCTCGAAGTTGCGGTTACACCTACGCAGGGGGTTCCGGCATCGAAACAGATGACATGATCAGATTCGTCTCGTCGTTCTGAGCAACTTTCATGTTTTAAGTTTTTCAATTCGAGCTACGGTTTAAAAGTTATTAATTTTCAAAGTTTAAATGATTTTCTGGAATTATTATTATTAACAGAATTAATTTATGACGTCAGCATGATGTCACTATAACATCAGCAGGTCAACTGCGGCTGACCAAAGTCAAACCTAACATGTGGGTCCAGTGGGACCCACATGTCAGTCTCTGAGACTAAATAGATTTTAGTTAAAACTAATCAGAGGGTTAATTAGCAGCTGGCCCCACCTGTCAGTGACTCATTAATTAAACTAATTAACTTTTAATTATAAAAATGTTTTTAATTAATTAAAATGCGGTGGGGCCCGCATGTTAGTGGCTGGGCTGCCCAGTCAGCACAGTTGACTGGGTCAACCCAGTCAACTGGGGCCCCAGGGCCCACGGTCAGTGGCTCAAGGGTGGGACCCGCCCACGCCACGTCGGCGGTGACGCCGGAGAGAGCTACGGCGAGCCTCCCGCGGCGGCGAACTCGCCGAAGATCGCCGGAAAGCGGTTACAGGGGGTTGTTTCGCGCGCGCCCGGGCTCATTCGAACGGCCACTCGGAGCCGCGTCCGTTGGTGGTGGCTACGACAGCTGTAGTGGCCGGAATCTCGCCGGCGTTGAGCCGCTGCGGCAAGGAGCCTCGGGCGACATCGAGCGCGTGGCTACGGTGGGTTCTAGCGCGTGCTTTCAGTCGCTTACGAACCAGCGCGAGGTGCGGCGTCGAACCAAGCTAAAGAGCGGCCCCGAAGACGGCCGGAAGTGGCCGGACGACGAGGTACCGCGGCGACCGGAGCGTGGCTAGGCATCGAGCTCGCTATCGAGGAGCTCGGCGGCTCGGGAGAGAAGAGGAGGGGAGAGGAGGCTCACCGTGCGGTTAAGGAAAACCCGCGACAGATTAGTAGTAGCAGAGGACGGCGCCGGAGACGAAGACGGTCAACGGCGGCTGGAGATGTGGACGAGAGGGATCCGGCTCTTCGGTGCTCCCCCGCTCCAACTGAGGCCACCGATCGACGGAGTAGGCGATGGCGGAGTTCCTCAACAAGTTGGCGTAGCGAGGTGGCAGCTGTGGCCGCGGTGATGAACGAGGACGGCGGCGACGGCGCTCGGACCAGAGTGGGGAATGGCGAGCGCGAGCGAGAGAGGGAGAGGGAGAGTGACGGGGAGGAGGCCAGGGGGGAGGAACTGCTTGCCCTTATCCTCCTGCGCCCCTGTAGTGTCGGCGGGCGTCGCCGTGTCGACGTCCGGCCGGTGCGCGCGCGCGGCGACCACCGGCGCAGTGACACGGGGAGGAGGGAGAAGGGAATGGGCCCAATGGGCTGGTCCAGGGGCACTGTGCACTTATGCCCAGTGCACAGTGCCTCGTTTCATTTTTCTTATTTCTGTTTTCTATTTTCTTTATTTATTTTCTGTTTGGTAATTGTTTAGGCCACTTTGCACTTTTACAAAATATGAAAGTTGACCCAAATATTACTGTGCAATGTTAGCTTTCAACAAAAATTGGTTTGGGCAAAGTTGGGTTTCATTTGAATTTTATTTTAATATAAATGGATTAAATAATTCTGTTTTAGGCTGTTAGAGTCAACTAACTAATTCCATTAATATTGGTTATAATTTTATAATTGCCTCTGGATTATTTGCAATAGTGGGAACAATTTTGATTTGCTGTTTGAAGAAATAATTATTTGAATTGCATTTGAAATTTGAATTTGGGTTTGATTTTGGACAGGTGGCAGATTGACTGAGTGATCATGGTAACATGGCCACTGTTAGAGAGAGATCACTGTAGTGTGATAGTGGGGATGTTACAAGTCTCCTCCACTACAAGAAATCTCGTCCCGAGATTTAAGTGGGGAAGTAAAGGGTAACTTTGGAAGAACTAATCTTTGCAATGTCGATTAACTGGTAGACAACTCAGGGAATGCGACAGGAAGTTTCTCTCGAGTTGACAAGTGAAAAGACAAATGATCGATACCTGAACAGAGTGTGAGAAGGGGGTTCAGAGCATCGGGGATAGATCATCTGTCGGAGAGTGACTCGTGATAACACACAAAGTCATATGCAAAGAATATTTCGGAATCAAGGTTGTATAGGAGAGTCAGGTTCCGATCCTGTGGAACTATGGGGGATGTCGATCAAAAGTAGGGAGAACGGTGGCATCTTACCGGTCACGACAATAATGTATGTCAAAGAATAGCCTGGCAGTTATGTCGGTGGCATCATCGGTACCAAGGGCGAGGGACGAAGAGAACCATTTTCTTGCTCGTTGAACGAGGCAGACCAAATAGGCAAAGTTCTCGTCCATCGGGGGTTACCGGAATGTCAACAACAGTAGTAACAGGGTCTCACCGACAGAGTTGTACACCGAGGTGCGTGCCTAAGCAGAGAATTACCACTGCTCAGATAAAACAGGTTACAAGAAAGGTTAAACAAAACAATGGAAAGGAAAATATGATTAATATATTAATCAGGCCAACAGGAAGGAAAGTGTGTTTATACCCTAGTATCAAGAGTATATCTTTCGCAAGGAAAGGCAAAGCATGGTATACTGTTGGGGAACGTAGCAGAATTTTAAAATTTTCTACGCATCACCAAGATCAATCTATGGAGTCATCTAGCAACGAGTGAGAGGGGAGTGTATCTACATACCCTTGTAGATCGCGAGCGGAAGCGTTCAAGAGAACGGGGTTGATGGAGTCGTACTCGTCGTGATCCAAATCACCGATGACCGAGCGCCGAACGGACGGCACCTCCGCGTTCAACACACGTACGGAGCAGAGACGTCTCCTCCTTCTTGATCCAGCAAGGGGGGAGGAGAGGTTGATGGAGATCCAGCAGCACGACGGTGTGGTGGTGGAAGCAGCGGGATTTCAGCAGGGCTTCGCCAAGCGCTACTGGAGGAGGAAGAGGTGTCACGGGAGGGAGAGGGAGGCGCCAGGGGCTGAGCTGTTTCTCCCATGCACCTCCCCACTATATATAGGGGTGGAGGGGGCTGGTTTCTTGCCCTCCAAGTCCATTGGGGCGTTGGCAAAGGTGGAAGGAAAGAAATCCCATCCTTTCCCTTCCCCACCGATTGTTATCCCCTTTTTTTTAGGGATCTTGATCTTATCCCTTCGGGATATGATCTTATTCCTTCTAAGGGGCAATCTTGGTGCGCCTTGACTAGGGGTGTGGGGCCTTGCCCCCACTACCCACGTTCATCTGGGTCCCCCCATGCAGGTGGGCCCCACTCCGGAACCTTCTAGAACCTTCTCGGTACAATACCGAAAAATCCCGAACATTTTCCGGTGGCCAAAATAGGACTTCCCATATATAAATCTTTACCTCCGGACCATTCCGGAACTCCTCGTGACGTCCAGGATCTCATCCGAGACTCCGAACAACCTTCGGGTTACCGCATACTAATATCTCTATAACCCTAGCGTCACCAAACCTTAAGTGTGTAGACCCTACGGGTTCGGGAGACACGCAGACATGACCGAGACGACTCTCCGGTCAATAACCAACAGCGGGATCTGGATACCCATGTTGGCTCCCACATGCTCCTCGATGATCTCATCGGATGAACCACGATGTCGAGGATTCAATCAACCCCGTACGCAATTCCCTTTGTCTATCGGTACGATACTTGCCCGAGATTCGATCGTCGGTATCTCGATACCTTGTTCAATCTCGTTACCGGCAAGTCTCTTTACTCGTTTCTGTAACACATCATCCCGTGAACAACTCCTTGATCACATTGAGCTCATTATGATGATGTCCTACCGAGTGGGCCCAGAGGTACCTCTCCGTTACATGGAGTGACAAATCCCAGTCTCGATTCGTGCCAACCCAACAGATACTTTCGGAGATACCCGTAGTGCACCTTTATAGCCACCCAGTTACGTTGTGACGTTTGGTGCACCCAAAGCACTCCTACGGTATCCGGGAGTTGCACAATCTCATGGTCTAAGGAAAAGTTACTTGACATTGGAAAAGCTTTAGCAAATGAACTACACGATCTAGTGCTAGGCTTAGGATTGGGTCTTGTCCATCACATCATTCTCCTAATGATGTGATCCCGTTATCAATGACATCCAATGTCCATGGTCAGGAAACCGTAACCATCTATTGATCAACGAGCTAGTCAACTAGAGGCTTACTAGAGACATGTTGTGGTCTATGTATTCACACATGTATTACGATTTCCGGATAACACAATTATAGCATGAATAACAGACAATTATCATGAACAAGGAAATATAATAATAACCATTTTATTATTGCCTCTAGGGCATATTTCCAACAGTCTCCCACTTGCACTAGAGTCAATAATCTAGTTACATTGTGATGAATCGAACACCCATAGAGTACTGGTGTTGATCATGTTTTGCTCGTGAAAGAGGTTTAGTCAACGGATCTGCTACATTCAAATCCGTGTGCACTTTACAAATATCTATGTCTCCATCTTGAACATGTTCACGTATGGAGTTGAAGCGACGCTTGATATGGCTGGTCCTTTTGTGAAACCTGGGCTCCTTGGCAAGGGCAATAGCTCCAGTGTTGTCACAGAAGAGAGCCATTGGACCCGACGCATTTGGAATGACTCCTAGGTCGGTGATGAACTCCTTCATCCATACTGCTTCGTGTGCTGCCTCCGAGGCTGCTATGTACTCCGCTTCGCATGTAGAACCCGCCACGACGCTTTGCTTGCAACTGCACCAGCTTACCGCTCCACCATTCAAAATATACACGTATCCGGTTTGTGACTTGGAGTCATCCGGATCTGTGTCGAAGCTAGCGTCGACGTAACCCTTTACGACGAGCTCTTCGTCACCTCCATATACGAGAAACATATCCTTAGTCCTTTTCAGGTACTTCAGGATGTTCTTGACCGCTGTCCAGTGTTCCTTGCCGGGATTACTTTGGTACCTACCTACCAAACTTACAGCAAGGTTTACATCAGGTCTGGTACACAGCATGGCATACATAATAGACCCTATGGCTGAGGCATAGGGGATGACACTCATCTCTTCTATATCTTTTGCCGTGGCCGAGCATTGAGCCGAGCTCAATTTCACACCTTGCAATACAGGCAAGAACCCCTTCTTGGACTGATCCATATTGAACTTCTTCAATATCTTATCAAGGTATGTGCTTTGCGAAAGACCTATGAGGCGTCTCGATCTATCTCTATAGATCTTGATGCCTAATATATAAGCAGCTTCTCCAAGGTCCTTCATTTAAAAAACACTTATTCAAGTAGGCCTTTATACTTTCCAAGAATTCTATATCATTTCCCATCAGCAGTATGTCATCCACATATAATATGAGAAATGCTACAGAGCTCCCACTCACTTTCTTGTAAACACAGGCTTCTCCATAAGTCTGTGTGAACCCAAACGCTTTGATCATCTCGTCAAAGCGAATGTTCCAACTCCGAGATGCTTGCACCAGCCCATAGATTGAGCGCTGGAGCTTGCATACCTTGTCAGCATTCTCAGGGTCGACAAAACCTTCCGGTTGTATCATATACAACTCTTCCTTAAGAAAACCATTAAGGAATGCCGTTTTGACGTCCATTTGCCATATCTCATAATCATAGTATGCGGCAATTGCTAACATGATTTTGACGGATTTCAGCTTCGCTACGGGTGAGAAAGTCTCATCGTAGTCAACCCCTTGAACTTGTCGATAACCCTTAGCGACAAGCCGAGCCTTATAGATGGTCACATTACCATCCGCGTCAGTCTTCTTCTTAAAGATCCATTTATTTTCTATGGCTTGCCGATCATCGGGCAAGTCAGTCAAAGTCCATACTTCGTTTTCATACATGGATCCTATCTCGGATTTCATGGCTTCAAGCCATTTGTCGGAATCCGGGCCCGCCATCGCTTCTTCATAGTTCGAAGGTTCACTGTTGTCTAACAACATGATTTCCAGGACAGGATTGCCATACCACTCTGGTGCGGAACGTGTCCTTGTGGACCTTCGAAGTTCAGTGGTAGCTTGATCATGATCATTATCAATAACTTCCTCTCTAGCCGGTGTAGGCTCCACAGAAACATTTTCCTGTGCTGCGCTACTCTCCGGTTCGAGGGTCATCTCATCAAGCTCCACTTTCCTCCCACTTACTTCTTTCGAGAGAAACTCTTTCTCTAGAAAGGATCCATTCCTGGCAACAAAGATCTTGCCCTCGGATCTTAGGTAGAAGGTATACCCAATAGTTTCCTTAGGGTATCCTATGAATACGCATTTTTCCGACTTGGGTTCGAGCTTCTCTGGTTGAAGTTTCTTCACATAAGCATCGCATCCCCAAACTTTCAGAAACGACAGCTTAGGTTTCTTCCCAAACCATAATTCATACGGTGTCGTCTCAACGGATTTTGACGGTGCCCTAGTTAAAGTGAATGCGGCAGTCTCTAAAGCATAACCCCAAAAGGATAGCGGTAAATCGGTAAGAGACATCATAGATCGCACCATATCCAATAGAGTGCGATTACGACGTTCGGACACACCATTACGCTGAGGTGTTCCAGGCGGCGTGAGTTGTGAAACAATTCCACATTTCCTTAAGTGCGTGCCAAATTCATGACTCAAATATTCTCCTCCACGATCTGATCGTAAGAACTTTATTTTCTTGTCACGTTGATTCTCAACCTCACTCTGAAATTCCTTGAACTTTTCAAAGGTCTCAGACTTGTGCTTCATCAAGTAGACATACCCATATCTACTCAAATCATCGGTGAGGGTGAGAACATAACGATAACTACCGCGAGCCTCAACACTCATTGGACCACACACATCAGTATGTATGATCTCCAATAAGTTGGTTGCTCGCTCCATTGTTCCGGAGAACGGAGTCTTGGTCATCTTGCCCAAGAGGCATGGTTCGCATCTGTCAAATGATTCATAATCAAGAGACTCCAAAAGTCCATCTGCATGGAGTTTCTTCATGCGTTTAACACCGATATGACCAAGGCGGCAGTGCCACAAGTATGTGGGACTATCGTTATCAACCTTGCATTTCTTGGCATTCACATTATAAACATGTGTAACATCACGTTCGAGATTCAATAAAAATAAACCATTCACCAGCGGGGCATGACCATAAAACATATCTCTCATATAAATAGAACAACCATTATTCTCAGATTTAAATGAGTAGCCATCTCGCATTAAGCGAGATCCAGATACAATGTTCATGCTAAAAGCTGGTACTAAATAACAATTATTGAGGTTTAAAACTAATCCCGTAGGTAGATGCAGAGGTAGCGTGCCGACGGCGATCACATCGACCTTGGAACCATTCCCGACGCGCATCGTCACCTCGTCCTTTGCCAGTCTACGCTGATTCCGCAGTTCCTGCTTTGAGTTACAAATATGAGCAACCGCACCGGTATCAAATACCCAGGAACTACTACGAGTGCTGGTAAGGTACACATCAATTACATGTATATCACATATACCTTTGGTATTGCCGGCCTTCTTATCTGCTAAGTACTTGGGGCAATTCCGCTTCCAGTGACCGTTTCCCTTGCAATAAAAGCACTCAGTCTCAGGCTTGGGTCCATTCTTTGACTTCTTCCCGGCAGCTGGCTTACTGGGCGCGGCAACTCCCTTGCCGTCCTTCTTGAAGTTCTTCTTACCCTTGCCCTTCTTGAACTCAGTGGTTTTATTCACCATCAACACTTGATGTTCCTTTCTGATCTCTGCCTCCGCTGACTTCAGCATCGCATATACCTCAGGAATGGTCTTTTCCATCCCCTGCATGTTGAAGTTCATCACAAAGCTCTTGTAGCTAGGTGGAAGCGACTGGAGGATTCTGTCAATGACCGCGTCATCCGGGAGATTAATCCCCAGCTGAGACAAGCGGCTGTGCAACCTAGACATTTTGAGTATGTGCTCGCTGACAGAACTATTTTCCTCCATCTTACAGCTGTAGAACTTATCGGAGACTTCATATCTCTCGATCCGGGCATGAGCTTGGAAAACCATTTTCAGCTCTTCGAACATCTCATATGCTCCGTGATGCTCAAAACGCTTTTGGAGCCCCGGTTCTAAGCTGAAGAGCATGCCGCACTGAACGAAGGAGTAATCATCGGTGCGTGTCTGCCAAACGTTCAAATCGTCTGGCAGTGCTGGGAGAGCAGGTGGGTCACCTAACGGTGCTTCAAGGACATATGATTTCTTGGCAGCTATGAGGATAATCCTCAGGTTACGGACCCAGTCCGCATAGTTGCTACCATCGTCTTTCAGCTTGTTTTTCTCTAGGAACGCGTTGAAGTTGAGGGTAACATTAGCATTGGCCATTTGATCTACAAGATAGATATGTAACATTTAGACTAAGTTCATGACAATTAAGTTCATCTAATCAAATTATGTAATGAACTCCCACTCAGATAGACATCCCTCTCGTCATCTAAGTGATTACATGATCCGAATCGACTAGGCCGTGTCCGATCATCACGTGAGACGGACTAGTCATCAACGGTGAACATCCCCATGTTGATCGTATCTTCTATACGACTCATGCTCGACCATTCGGTCTCTTGTGTTCCGAGGCCATGTCTGTACATGCTAGGCTCGTCAAGTCAACCTAAGTGTATTGCTGTGTAAATCTGGCTTACACCCGTTGTATTCGAACGTTAGAATCTATCACACCCGATCAACACGTAGTGCTTCGAAACAACGAACCTTCGCAACGGTGCACAGTTAGGGGGAACACTTTCTTGAAATTTTAGTAAGGGATCATCTTATATATGCTACCGTCGTTCTAAGCAAATAAGATGCAAAAACATGATAAACATCTCATGCAATCAAAATAGTGACATGATATGGCCATTATCACTTTGCTCCTTTTGATCTCCATCTTCGGGGCTCCATGATCATCATCGTCACCGGCATGACACCATGATCTCCATCATCATGATCTCCATCATCGTGTCTTCATGCAGTTGTCTCGCCAACTATTACTTCTACTACTACGGCTAACGGTTAGCAATAAAGTAAAGTAATTACATGGCGAATTTCAATGACACGCAGGTCATATAATAAATTAAGACAACTCCTATGGCTCCTGCCGGTTGTCATACTCATCGACATGCAAGTCGTGATTCCTATTACAAGAACATGATCATCTCATACATCACATATATCATTCATCACATCCTTTGGCCATATCACATCACAAAGCACTTGCTGCAAAAACAAGTTAGACGTCCTCTAATTGTTGTTGCAAGTTTTTACGTGGCTGCTATAGGTTTCTAGCAAGAACGTTTCTTACCTACGCCAAAACCACAACGTGATATGCCAATTTCTATTTACCCTTCATAAGGACCCTGTTCATCGAATCCGATCCGACTAAAGTGGGAGAGACAGACACCCACTAGCCACCTTATGCAACTAGTGCATGTCAGTCGGTGGAACCTGTCTCACGTAAGCGTACGTGTAAGGTCGGTCCGGGCCGCTTCATCCCACAGTGCCGCCGAATCAAGATAAGACTAGTAACGGCAAGAAGATTGACAAATCGACGCCCACAACTACTTTGTGTTCTACTCGTGCAAGATACTACGCATAGACCTGGCTCTGATTCCACTGTTGGGGAACGTAGCAGAATTTTAAAATTTTCTACACATCACCAAGATCAATCTATGGAGTCATCTAGCAACGAGTGAGAGGGGAGTGTATCTACATACCCTTGTAGATCGCGAGCGGAAGCGTTCAAGAGAACAGGGTTGATGGAGTCGTACTCGTCGTGATCCAAATCACCGATGACCGAGCGCCGAACGGACGGCACCTCCGCGTTCAACACACGTACGGAGCAGAGACGTCTCCTCCTTCTTGATCCAGCAAGGGGGGAGGAGAGGTTGATGGAGATCCAGCAGCACGACGGTGTGGTGGTGGAAGCAGCGGGATTTCAGCAGGGCTTCGCCAAGCGCTACTGGAGGAGGAAGAGGTGTCACGGGAGGGAGAGGGAGGCGCCAGGGGCTGAGCTGTTTCTCCCATGCACCTCCCCACTATATATAGGGGTGGAGGGGGCTGGTTTCTTGCCCTCCACGTCCATTGGGGCGTTGGCAAAGGTGGAAGGAAAGAAATCCCATCCTTTCCCTTCCCCACCGATTGTTATCCCCCTTTTTTAGGGATCTTGATCTTATCCCTTCGGGATATGATCTTATTCCTTCTAAGGGGGAATCTTGGTGCGCCTTGACTAGGGGTGTGGGGCCTTGCCCCCACTACCCACGTTCATGTGGGTCCCCCCATGCAGGTGGGCCCCACTCCGGAACCTTCTAGAACCTTCTCGGTACAATACCGAAAAATCCCGAACATTTTCCGGTGGCCAAAATAGGACTTCCCATATATAAATCTTTACCTCCGGACCATTCCGGAACTCCTCGTGACGTCCAGGATCTCATCCGAGACTCCGAACAACCTTCGGGTTACCGCATACTAATATCTCTATAACCCTAGCGTCACCGAACCTTAAGTGTGTAGACCCTACGGGTTCAGGAGACACGCAGACATGACCGAGACGACTCGCCGGTCAATAACCAACAGCGGGATCTGGATACCCATGTTGGCTCCCACATGCTCCTCGATGATCTCATCGGATGAACCACGATGTCGAGGATTCAATCAATCCCGTACGCAATTCCCTTTGTCTATCGGTACGATACTTGCCCGAGATTCGATCGTCGGTATCTCGATACCTTGTTCAATCTCGTTACCGGCAAGTCTCTTTACTCGTTTCCGTAACACATCATCCCGTGAACAACTCCTTGATCACATTGAGCTCATTATGATGATGTCCTACCGAGTGGGCCCAGAGGTACCTCTCCGTTACATGGAGTGACAAATCCCAGTCTCGATTCGTGCCAACCCAACAGATACTTTCGGAGATACCCGTAGTGCACCTTTATAGCCACCCAGTTGCGTTGTGACGTTTGGTGCACCCAAAGCACTCCTACGGTATCCGGGAGTTGCACAATCTCATGGTCTAAGGAAAAGTTACTTGACATTGGAAAAGCTTTAGCAAACGAACTACACGATCTAGTGCTAGGCTTAGGATTGGGTCTTGTCCATCACATCATTCTCCTAATGATGTGATCCCGTTATCAATGACATCCAATGTCCATGGTCAGGAAACCGTAACCATCTATTGATCAACGAGCTAGTCAACTAGAGGCTTACTAGGGACATGTTGTGGTCTATGTATTCACACATGTATTACGATTTCCGGATAACACAATTATAGCATGAATAACAGACAATTATCATGAACAAGGAAATATAATAATAACCATTTTATTATTGCCTCTAGGGCATATTTCCAACATATACATGATAAGGCTTCAAGTATGAAATCATTTAGTCAAAGGGACAGGGAAATTATGAGGTTTTACCCATACAACGGTGCTTGGATAATTGATCCAGAAGCATGTAGCAATATGCTCCCAATGTTCTTGTTGATATTCGGAATACCACTATCATGCTTCGAGGTAACATTGTTATGGTATTTCAAGTAAGGGTTGGATCCGAAGATCACAAGAGATACGAAGGAACAATTTCAAGAATAACACAGATCATCGAGGAGCAATTATGGTATTTCTAGCCATGAAATCAATTGACATCTCTGCAGAAGCCAAAGTGCTGACGGTGATCATGACAAATTTTGTCGAGAGATTCTATGAAGATGCCATCGAGCAACGACGACGTCAAGCAAAAGGTAGGATGAAGTGGAAGGCTATGAGAACCACGGATTCGACACAAGCTCGAAGTCAAGCTTGTTGTTCGAGGTGAAATGATAAGATGAGGAAGATCGACGTAAGCTTCGCTTATCGTCGGAAGTTGCTCCGGGTTATAGGGACCAGGTAGCACAGTTAGAGTTAGTTCGATAGTGTTATAGCCGATCGGGCTAGGAATGATGTGATGGGGTATTAAACTTCCTAGTAATAAGTACTAGGGGTAATACCGGAAGGTAAATCGGAGTAGAAGTTGGACGGGGGAGATGATTTGCAGAGGATAAGTATTTTAACTTATCCGGGAAATGGTATCAAGGAGGAAATATGGTCGGAACCACGATTGCAAAAGATCAATTCATAAGTACAAGATTAACTTGTAGCAAGGGGGAATTATTATTATTATTATTAATTTTTTTTTTTACGAGCAGCTTCCATGATAAGTTCTGCATCGGGTCCATGGGCATGAACACAGGGTTCAAGGTCGACTCCCACTTCTTCAATGAACAACTTCTCATTCACTGCTCTCTGTCAAGAATGTTTAGAGTTTGAAAGTTTAACTGGTGGAACAACAGAAGGTATGGCACATGAAGCCTTGTGGGTTCTCACAGCTAGCGAAGGCATAGACTCAACCCATAGGGGCATTTTACGGATCTATACCCCACGCTTATAGAAGCAACAAACAACATTTCATAATAAAATATGGACGATAATAATTACATGATACCGCATTGCCGAAGGCAATTGTAACAGGGGAAGAATTCTCAAAGATAGAAGATGAAGGACATTGTCGGATAATAATCCAACAAAGATCAGGTGGTCGGCAAAGGATCTGACGTGAGTAGCGGTACTCAACCAGAAGAAGAAAGAATGTAACGGCATCAGATTACAGAAACATCGAAATCATCCGACGTTTAAGTACAAAGGAGTTATGGTTCTGAAACAAAGGATTAGAAGCAAAAGCTCTGATCAAAAGACGAGTAGGTTGAATAGAACTAGATGGACAACTTTAGCGTTCCGTCTTGCAGAGATCTCCACCCATGGTTACGGGACATATCCTGGTCAGCAGTCAGTCCCAAGTCAATATGGAGAAGGAATGCACTACCTCTCAGTGCCATGCAAGCTGGGTGGATATACAGACGGCAGAAGTAGAGAATGCTTTAGTGCCAAAGGCAATGTCAACGGGGAAGGAACCGATAAGGTTCTTAGAATAGAAAAGAATCGGCCGGATAATTGTCCACAAAAGAAATCAAGTGATCCGTGAGAACTAACGGGGTAGGGTTTTAACAACTGGTCCCACCTGAGAGTCCTCCTAAGGAAGGACGGGAGGCAAGCACATCGAATTAAGGAAGTACTTGAACAACCCAAGTATAATATCCAGAGGAATCACGACCTCCATAGTGAGGAGTGGCAGGTAGATCACCTGGGCAAAAGGACAAGTAAATTGAACAGGCTTAGTTGGACAATCAACCAATGCTGGATTGGCCGAGAACCAGCTCATGTCCGGAATGGTGACTGGGCCAGAAGGACGAATTCTAGGAATCGACAAATGATAGGGGTTATCCTCATTCATATTAATTCAATAGACTCGGAATGGCAATGACAGAGGATGCTAGTGAATATTGCGAAACATATGGATTTAACCATAATGAAAGCAGGTAAGAATTTCAAAAGCAATAGGGTACAGAGAATTGTCGGAAGATCGATTAACAATAGGAAGGATGTTGCGAAGCACATGGTCAACTAGTGATGAACGAATCCCTGATAGGGGTGAGGAATTATCCGCAGTGCGAAACAAGCTGCACGGCAGTAGACTCAAAGGATTCCTGGTTTAACGGGGAGTATTTCGGGGTATCTCGTACATACATGAGTAACTGGCCATGATAATGCAACGGCAATGATGTGTAGATATCCACAGGGATTATCGGTGTTAGTAAGCTGCAAGAGCAGTGGGCAAAGGGTCTCGGAAAACTTCGGGGAGTATCTTCGGAGTTTTCTGATGAAACAGTCGATCACCTGTGGTGAAGGGGCTCTCCGGGATGAGGTGGTTACGAGAACCTAATGCCAGAGTTAGTAAAATCATTTAACCCGAATAGAAGAGAGATCAGAGTCCCAGAGTATAAACGAGGAATAAAAGATCCTAATACCACCCAGTTGGCAACGTGGGCCCGTAAGCCACACAACCAAGTTAGTAAAAGAGTTTTGGACGTCTAGACTCAACTTCGGCCAAGGAATTGGAAAGGGGGGTTCCTAGAGGCAGTCGGCTCTGATACCAACCTGTGACGACCCCGGCTTAATCGTGCACTAACCATACACGCAAATGCACACGATCAAGCCTAAGGACTCACTTGAAGATATCACAACACAACTCTAAAACATAAATAAAATCATACAAGCTTTATATTACAAGCCAGGGCCTCGAGGGCCCGAATACATAGCTCAATGGCATACAAGTGTCAGTGGAAGCATCAGATATCTGGGTACAGATATATTACAGAAATAGAGATAAGCCTTAAGAAAGGCGGGGCAAAATAAAATACTACGATCGAAAGGCGTAGGCCTCCTGCCTAGGACCCTCCGAATCCTACTCCTGGTCGTCAGTCGGCTCCTCGTAGTAGTACTCGCCGGGAGGATAGTAGTAGTAGCCATAGTCGTCGACGGGGGCAGCTAACTCAGGGGCTCCGTCATCTGGTGGCGTCAATTGGATATGGGGAGAAAAAGAAAATAAAGCAAACGTGAGTACTCATCCGAAGTACTCAGCAAGCGAGGATCTATACTACATATGCAACATATTCAAAGGAGGCTGTATATGTGGACTGGGCTACAGAAATGCCAGAATAGAAGGGAAGGCCTAGTCCTATTGAAGACTAGCATCTTCAAGCATCTTCAGCGATCTTGCAGCATTAGAAGAGTGCAGAATAACATAATGTAAAGTAGTTGTAGTATCATCAACCTTGGCCAGAGATCCTTCCTCGACTCCCTGCGAGAAAGCAATCCCAGAGCCATACTATCCATTTCATCTCAAGTCATCAGTTCTAGTTGTACCGATCGGGATACAACTCCGAGTGTCCGTTACCGTAGGACAGGCTATCGATAGATTAGTTCTTCCCTGCAGGGGTGCACCAACTTACCCACCACGCTCGCTTAACTCCGGCCGGACACACTTTACTGGGTCATGCCCGTCCTCGGTTAAGCAACACGCCGCAACCCGACCTAGGCTCTAAAGAGAGGTCAGCACGCCGGACTAACCTATGCCCCCGATCGATTGTTGATGCTCTTCAGTACCTCACCCTCACTCGTCCGAAGCTTCGGTATGCTGTGCAGCAGGTGTGTTTCCATATGCATGCTCCTCGTGATGCTCACTGGACCTCGGTGAAGCGTATTCTTCGCTATATCCGGGGCACTATGCATCTCGGGTTGTCACTTTAGGCTTCGACCTCTCTGGACCTGACCGCCTAATCTGATGCTGACTGGACTGGCTGCCCCGATACATGCCGTTCCACTTCTGGATATTGTGTCTATCTTGGACCATCACTCATCTCCTGGTCGTCCAAGCGCCAGCCCATTGTCTCTCACTCCAGTGCTGAAGCAGAGTATCACGCGGTCGCTAACGTCGTTGCAGAGTGTTCATGGCTTCGTTAGCTTCTTCACGAGCTCTTGTCTCCTGTTGACAAAGCCACCATTGTCTATTGTGACAACGTCTCCGCTGTCTACCTCTCCGCCAACCCGGTTCATCATCGACGCGGTTCATAATCGAAGAAATCTTTTTTTCTGCCCAACGCTCTCGCCACCGCCACCCACCTCATTAACCTTCATACATGCCGCACTCGCTGGAACTTGGCACCGCACCATCTTCTTTTTAGGTCTCCTCCGTACTACGATGGTATTCGTATTTTCGGTTGTCTCTGTTACCCTAGCATTGCCGCCACCTCCCCTCATAAACTTGCCCCTCGTTCTCTCCCTTGTGTCTTCCTTGGTTACCCGGCTAACACAAAGGGCTATAGATGCTATGATCCGATCTCTCACCATGTCATCACATCTCGGCACGTTTATTTCGATGAGCTTCGTTTTTCGTTTCGACAAGAACAGGAGGTGGCTTCTTCGCCGGCGCCCGGTCCTTCCTTAACCGACCACGTCTACCGTGGTTCTCTGCCACGGCGTGGTGCACCCCCGGGCAGCCCGGCCTTACTTCGGACGCCGCCGGTTGCTCCTTCACCGGCTTCATCGCCGGCCTCGTCGTCTTCGCCGGCGCCCTCGATGGCTTCGCCGGCCTTTTCGCAGGCGCCCTCGATGGCCTTGCCGGCCTCTTCGCCGTCACACACGGTAGCCTCGCCGGCCTCTCCACCAGCGCCCACGGCAGCCTCGCCGGCCTCTTCACGGGCGCCCACGGTGGCCTCGCCGGCGCCCATGGCGGCCTCGCCTGCATCTTCGCCAGCGTCTTGCTCGTCCCTTGACGGCTCTGCTTCGGCTCCTCGCTGGCGCCCACGGCGGCCTTGCCGGCATCTTCACCGGCGTCTTGCTCGGCCCTTGATGGCTCTGCTTCGGCTCCCTCACCCACTGGAGAGGTGGCCACCTCCGGGGCTTTCTCCGTGGCTCCTCAGCCCGCCGGTCCTGTCACCCGTTCCCGCACGGGCGTCCACCGGCTGAGTCTTCGGTACTCCCCGGATGACTACACATGTGTGGCCTCGACGGCCTCTCCGTCGCCTATGCCGACTTCCACCCGTGCCGCTCTTCACGACTCGTTGTGGTTTGCCGTGATGAAGGAGGAATTCGATGCTTTGCAGCGCAATCACACTTGGCAGCTTGTACCACGTCCCCGCAACGCCAACATCATTACTGGGAAGTGGGTCTTCAAGCACAAGTTTCATCCTGATGGTACTCTCGACCGCTAAAAAGAGCGTTGGGCCGTTCGGGGTTTTCGTCAGCGCGCCGGTGTCGACTTCACGGATACCTTCGCCCCGGTTGTTAAACCCGGGACGATTCGCACCATTCTCCACCTCGCGGTGTCCCGCTCCTGGCCCGTGCATCAGATGTACGTCTCCAATGCCTTCCTCCATGGCCATCTTGAGGAACAGGTGTTTTGTCAGCAGCCCACCGGATTCGTCGATGACACTTCTCCGGATCATCTGTGCCTGCTCTATCGGTCCTTGTATGGGCTCAAGCAGGCTCCTCGCACCTGGTACCAGCGCATCACAACATTTCTACACCAGCTTGGCTTCCGCTCCACTCGCTCCGATGCTTCGCTGTTTGTCTTTCACCAGGGAGATGCTACCGCCTTCCTGCTGCTCTATGTCGACGACATCATTTTGACAGCGTGCTCGACTGCTCTTCTTCGACAGCTCACTGATCGCCTTCGTGCTGAGTTTGCCATTATGGACTTGGGTCCTCTGCATTATTTCCTCGGGATCGAGGTAATTCGACGAGCAGATGGCTTCTTTCTTCATCAGCGGAAGTACGCTCACGAGCTTCTTGACCATGCTGGGATGCTTAACTGCAAACCCGCCACCACGCCTGTCGATACGAAGGCTAAGCTCTCTGCCATAGATGGCTCCTCGGCTTCGGATGCTCCGTTCTACTGATCGATTGTTGATGCTCTTCAGTACCTCACCCTCACTCGTCCGAAGCTTCGGTATGCTATGCAGCAGGTGTGTCTCCATATGCATGCTCTTCGTGATGCTCACTGGACCTCGGTGAAGCGTATTGTTCGCTATATCCGGGGCACTATGGATCTCGGGTTGTCACTTCAGGCTTCGACCTCTCTGGACTTGACCGCCTACTCTGATGCTGACTGGACTGGCTGCCCTGATACACGCCGTTCCACTTCTGGATATTGTGTCTATCTTGGACCATCACTCATCTCCTGGTCGTCCAAGCGCCAGCCCATTGTCTCTCGCTCCAGCGCTGAAGCAGAGTATCGCGCGGTCGCTAACGTCGTTGCAGAGTGTTCATGGCTTCGTCAGCTTCTTCACGAGCTCTTGTCTCCTGTTGACAAAGCCACCATTGTCTATTGTGATAACGTCTCCGCAGTCTACCTCTCCGCCAACCCGGTTCATCATCGACGCACCAAGCACATTGAGATTGATATCCATCTTGTTCGGGAGCAGGTGGCTCTTGGCCATGTACGCGTGTTACATGTTCCTACTTCCCAACAGTTTGCAGATATCATGACCAAGGGGTTGCCTACCGCGTCCTTCGTGATAGGACGGACAGAGCAGGCACGGATGGGCTAGCGCTTGTGTGGCCTCGACGGCCTCTCCGTCGCCTATGCCGACTTCCGCCCATGCCGCTCTTCACGACCCGTTGTGGTTCGCCGCGATGAAGGAGGAATTCGATGCTTTGCAGCGCAATCACACTTGGCAGCTTGTACCACGTCCCCGCAATGCCAACATCATTACTGGGAAGTGGGTTTTCAAGCACAAGTTTCATCCTGATGGTACTCTCGACCGCTACAAAGAGCGTTGGGCCGTTCGGGGTTTTCGTCAGCGCGCCGGTGTCGACTTCACAGATACCATCGCCCCGGATGTTAAACCCGGGACGATTCACACCATTCTCCAGCTCGCGGTGTCCCGCTCCTGGCCCGTGCATCAAATGTACGTATCCAATGCCTTCCTCCATGGCCATCTTGAGGAACAGGTGTTTTGTCAGCAGCCCACCGAATTCGTCGATGACACTTCTCCGGATCATCTGTGCCTGCTCTGTCGGTCCTTGTATGGGCTCAAGCAGGCTCCTCGCACCTGGTACCAGCGCATCGCAGCATTTCTACACCAGCTTGGCTTCCGCTCCACTCGCTCCGATGCTTCGCTGTTTGTCTTTCACCAGGGAGATGCTACCGCCTTCCTGCTGCTCTAGGTCGACGACATCATTTTGACAGCATGCTCTACTGCTCTTCTTCGACAGCTCACTGATCGCCTTCGTGCTGAGTTTGCCATTGAGGACTTGGGTCCCCTGCATTATTTCCTCGGGATCGAGGTCATTCGTCGAGCAGATGGCTTCTTTCTTCATCAGCGGAAGTACGCTCACGAGCTTCTTGACCATGCTGGGATGCTTAACTGCAAACCCGCCGCCACGCCTGTCGATACAAAGGCTAAGCTCTCTGCCATAGATGGGTCCCCGGCTTCGGATGCTCCGTTCTACCGATCGATTGTTGATGCTCTTCAGTACCTCACCCTCACTCGTCCGAAGCTTCGGTATGCTGTGCAGCAGGTGTGTCTCCATATGCATGCTCCTCGTGATGCTCACTGGACCTCGGTGAAGCATATTCTTCGCTATATCCGGGGCACTATGGATCTCGGGTTGTCACTTCAGGCTTTGACCTCTCTGGACCTGACCGCCTACTCTGATGCTGACTGGACTGGCTGCCCCGATACATGCCGTTCCACTTCTGGATATTGTGTCTATCTTGGACCATCACTCATCTCCTGATCGTCCAAGCGCCAGCCCATTGTCTCTCACTCCAGTGCTGAAGCAGAGTATCGCGCGGTCGCTAACGTCGTTGCAGAGTGTTCATGGCTTCGTTAGCTTCTTCACGAGCTCTTGTCTCCTGTTGACAAAGCCACCATTGTCTATTGTGACAACGTCTCCGCTGCCTACCTCTCCGCCAACCCGGTTCATCATCGACGCGGTTCATAATCGAAGAAATCTTTTTTTTCTGCCCAACGCTCTCGCCACCGCCACCCACCTCATTAACCTTCGTACATGCCGCACTTGCTGGAACTTTGAACCGCACCTTCTTCTTTTTAGGTCTCCTCCATCCTACGATGGTATTCGTATTTTCGAATGTCTTTGTTACCCTAGCATTGCCGCCACATCCCCTCATATACTTGCCCCTCGTTCTCTCCCTTGTGTCTTCCTTGGTTACCCGGCTAACACAAAGGGCTATAGATGCTTTGATCCGGTCTCTCACCGTGTCATCACATCTCGGCACATTTATTTCGATGCGCTTCGTTTTCCGTTTCGACAGGAACAGGAGGTGGCTTCTTCGCCGGCGCCCGGTCCTTCCTTGACCGACCACATCCGACGTGGTTCTCTGCCACGGCGTGGTGCACCCCCGGGCAGCACGGCCTTACTTCGGACGCCACCGGTTGCTCCTTCACCGGCTTCATCGCCGGCCTCATCGTCTTCGCCGGCGCCCTCGGTGGCTTCGCCGGCCTCTTCGCAGGCGCCCTCGATGGCCTTGCCGGCCTCTTCGCCGTCTCCCACGGTAGCCTCGCCGGCCTCTCCACCGGCGCCCACGGCAGCCTCGCCGGCCTCTTCACCGGCGCCCACGGTGGCCTTGCCTGCATCTTCACCAGCGTCTTGCTCGGCCCTTGACGGCTCTGCTTCGGCTCCTCGCTGGCGCCCACGGCGGCCTCGCCGGCATCTTCTCCGGTGTCTTGCTCGGCCCTTGATGGCTCTGCTTCGGCTCCCTCACCCACTGGAGAGGTGGCCACCTCCGAGGCTGTCGCCGTGGCTCCTCAGCCCGCCGGTCCAGTCACCCGTTCCCGCACGGGCATCTACCGGCTGAGTCTTCGGTACTCCCCGGATGAGTACACCTGTGTGGCCTCGACGGCCTCTCCGTCGCCTATGCCGACTTCCACCCGTGCCGCTCTTCACGACCCGTTGTGGTTCACCGCGATGAAAGAGGAATTCGATGCTTTGCAGTGCAATCACACTTGGCAGCTTGTACCACGTCCCCGCAACGCCAACATCATTACAGGGAAGTGGGTCTTCAAGCACAAGTTTCATCCGGATGGTACTCTCGACCGCTACAATGCGCGTTGGGCCGTTCGGGGTTTTCGTCAGCGCGCCGGTGTCGACTTCACGGATACCTTCGCCCCGGTTGTTAAACCCGGGACGATTCGCACCATTCTCCAGCTCGCGGTGTCCCGCTCCTGCTCCGTGCATCAGATGTACGTCTCCAATGCCTTCCTCCATGGCCATCTTGAGGAACAGGTGTTTTGTCAACAGCCCACCGGATTCGTCGATGACACTTCTCCGGATCATCTGTGCCTGCTCTGTTGGTCCTTGTATGGGCTCAAGCAGGCTCCTCGCACCTGGTACCAGCGCATCGCAGCATTTCTACACCAGCTTGGCTTCCGCTCCACTCGCTCCAATGCTTCGCTGTTTGTCTTTCACCAGGGAGATGCTACCGCCTTCCGGCTGCTCTACGTCGAGGACATCATTTTGACAGCGTGCTCGACTGCTCTTCTTCGACAGCTCACTGATCGCCTTCGTGCTGAGTTTGCCATTAAGGACTTGGGTCCTCTACATTATTTCCTCGGGATCGAGGTCATTCGACGAGCAGATGGCTTCTTTCTTCATCAGCGGAAGTACGCTCACGAGCTTCTTGACCATGCTGGGATGCTTAACTGCAAACCCGC
Source organism: Thinopyrum elongatum (assembly GCA_011799875.1). Taxonomy (NCBI): domain Eukaryota; kingdom Viridiplantae; phylum Streptophyta; class Magnoliopsida; order Poales; family Poaceae; genus Thinopyrum; species Thinopyrum elongatum. The sequence continues at coordinate 18,697,876 of CM022303.1, forward strand.
CGCCACGCCTGTCGATACGAAGGCTAAGCTCTCTGCCATAGATGGGTCCCCGGCTTCGGATGCTCCGTTCTACCGATTGATTGTTGATGCTCTTCAGTACCTCACCCTCACTCGTCTGAAGCTTCGGTATGCTGTGCAGCAGGTGTGTCTCCATATGCATGGTCCTCGTGATGCTCACTGGAACTCGGTGAAGCGTATTCTTCGCTATATCCGGGGCACTATGGATCTTGGGTTGTCACTTCAGGCTTCGACCTCTCTGGACCTGACCGCCTACTCTGATGCTGACTGGACTGGCTGCCCCGATACATGTCGTTCCACTTCTGGATATTGTGTCTATCTTGGACCATCACTCATCTCCAGGTCGTCCAAGCGTCAGCCCATTGTCTCTCGCTCCAGTGCTGAAGCAGAGTATCGCGCGGTCGCTAACGTTATTGCAGAGTGTTCATGGCTTCGTTAGCTTCTTCACGAGCTCTTGTCTCTTGTTGACAAAGCGACCATTGTCTATTGTGACAACGTCTCCGTTGTCTACCTCTCCGCCAACCCGGTTCATCATCGACGCGGTCCATAATCGGAGAAATCTTTTTTTTCTGCCCAACGCTCTTGCCACCGCCACCCACCTCATTAACCTTCGTACATGCCGCACTCGCTGGAACTTTGCACCGCACCATCTTCTTTTTAGGTCTCCTCTGTCCTACGATGGTATTCATATTTTTGGTTGTCTTTGTTACCCTAGCATTGCCGCCACCTCCCCTCATAAACTTGCCCCTCGTTCTCTCCCTTGTGTCTTCCTTGGTTACCCGGCTAACACAAAGGGCTATAGATGCTATGATCCGGTCTCTCACCGTGTCATCACATCTCGGCACGTTTATTTCGATGAACTTCGTTTTCCGTTTCGATAGGAACAGGAGGTGGCTTCTTCGCCGGCGCCCGGTCCTTCCTTGACTGACCACGTCCGCCGTGGTTCTCTGCCATGGCGTGGTGCACCCCCGGGCAGCGCGGCCTTACTTCGGACGCCGCCGGTTGCTCCTTCACCGGCTTCATCGCCGGCCTCGTCGTCTTCGCCGCCGCCCTCAGTGGCTTCGCCGGCCTCTTCGCAGGTGCCCTCGATGGCCTTGCCGGCCTCTTCGCCGTCACCCACGGTAGCCTCGCTGGCCTCTCCACCGGCGCCCACGGCAGCCTCGCCGGCCTCTTCACCGGCGCCCACGGTGGCCTCGCCTGCATCTTGGCCAGCGTCTTGCTTGGCCCTTGACGGCTCTGCTTCGGCTCCTCGCCGGCGCCCACGGCGGCCTCGCCGGCATCTTCGCCGGTGTCTTGCTTGGCCCTTGATGGCTCTGCTTCGGCTCCCTCACCCACTGGAGAGGTGGCCACCTCCGGCGCTATCGCCGTGGCTCCTCAGCCCGCCGGTCCTATCACCCGTTCCCTCACGGGCGTTCACCGGCTGAGTCTTCGGTACTCCCCGGATGAGTACACCTGTGTGGCCTCGACGGCCTCTCCGTCGCCTATGCCGACTTCCACCCGTGCCACTCTTCACGACCCATTGTGGTTCGCCGCGATGAAAGAGGAATTCGATGCTTTGCAGTGCAATCACACTTGGCAGCTTGTACCACGTCCCCGCAACGCCAACATCATTACTGGGAAGTGGGTCTTCAAGCACAAGTTTCATCCTAATGGTACTCTCGACCGCTACAAAGCGCGTTGGGCCGTTCGGGGTTTTCGTCAGCGCGCCGGTGTCGACTTCACGGATACCTTCGCCCCGGTTGTTAAACCCGGGACGATTCGCACCATTCTCCAGCTCGCGGTGTCCCGCTCCTGGCCCGTGCATCAGATGTACGTCTCCAATGCCTTCCTCCATGGCCATCTTGAGGAACAGGTGTTTTGTCAGCAGCCCGCCGGATTCGTCGATGACACTTCTCCGGATCATCTGTGCCTACTCTGTCGGTCCTTGTATGGGCTCAAGCAGGCTCCTCGCACCTGGTACCAGCGCATCGCAGCATTTCTACACCAGCTTGGCTTCCGCTCCACTCGCTCCGATGCTTCTCTGTTTGTCTTTCACCAGGGAGATGCTACCGCCTTCCTGCTGCTCTATGTCGAGGTCATCATTTTGACAGCGTGCTCGACTGCTCTTCTTCGACAGCTCACTGATCGCCTTCGTGCTGAGTTTGCCATTAAGGACTTGGGTCGTCTGCATTATTTCCTCGGGATCAAGGTCATTCGACGAGCAGATGGCTTCTTTCTTCATCAGCGGAAGTACGCTCACGAGCTTCTTGACCATGCTGGGATGCTTAACTGCAAACCCGCCGCCACGCCTGTCGATACGAAGGCTAAGCTCTCTGCCATAGATGGGTCCCCGGCTTCGGATGCTCCGTTCTACCGATCGATTGTTGATGCTCTTCAGTACCTCACCCTCACTCGTCTGAAGCTTCGGTATGCTGTGCAGCAGGTGTGTCTCCATATGCATGCTCCTCGTGATGCTCACTGGACCTCGGTGAAGCGTATTCTTCGTTATATCCGGGGCACTATGGATTTCGGGTTGTCACTTCAGGCTTCGACCTCTCTGGACCTGACCGCCTACTCTGATGCTGACTGGACTAGCTGCCCCGATACATGCTGTTCCACTTCTGGATATTGTGTCTATCTTGGACCATCACTCATCTCCTGGTCGTCCAAGCGCCAGCCCATTGTCTCTCGCTCCAGTGCTGAAGCAGAGTATCGCGCGGTCGCTAACGTCGTTGCAGAGTGTTCATGGCTTCGTTAGCTTCTTCACAAGCTCTTGTCTCCTGTTGACAAAGCCACCATTGTCTATTGTGACAACGTCTCCGCTGTCTACCTCTCCGCCAACCCGGTTCATCATCGACGCGGTTCATAATCGGAGAAATCTTTTTTTTCTGCCCAACGCTCTCGCCACCTCCACCCACCTCATTAACCTTCGTACATGCCGCACTCGCTGGAACTTTGCACCGCACCATCTTCTTTTTAGGTCTCCTCCGTCCTACGATGGTATTCGTATTTTCGGTTGTCTTTGTTACCCTAGCATTGCCGCCACCTCCCCTCATAAACTTGCCCCTCGTTCTCTCCCTTGTGTCTTCCTTGGTTACTCGGCTAACACAAAGGGCTATAGATGCTATGATCCGGTCTCTCACCGTGTCATCACATCTCGGCACGTTTATTTCGATGAGCTTCGTTTTCCATTTCGATAGGAACAGGAGGTGGCTTCTTCGCTGGCGCCCGGTCCTTCCTTGACTGACCACGTCCGCCGTGGTTCTCTGCCACGGCGTGGTGCACCCCCGGGCAGCGCGGCCTTACTTCAGACGCCGCCGATTGCTCCTTCACCGGCTTCATTGCCGGCCTCGTCGTCTTCGCCGGCGCCCTCGCTGGCTTTGCCGGCCTCTTCGCAGGTGCCCTCGATGGCCTTGCCGGCCTCTTCGCCGTCACCCACGTTAGCCTCACCGGCCTCTCCACCGGCGCCCACGGCAGCCTCGCCGACCTCTTCACCGACGCCCACGGTGGCCTCGCCTGCATCTTCGCCAGCGTCTTGCTCGGCCCTTGACGGCTATGCTTCGGCTCCTCGCCGGCGCCCACGGCGGCCTCACCGGCATCTTCGCCGGTGTCTTGCTCGGCCCTTGATGGCTCTGCTTTGGCTCCCTCACCCACTGGAGAGGTGGCCACCTTCGGGGCTGTCGCCGTGGCTCCTCAGCCCGCCGGTCCTGTCACCCGTTCCCGCACGGGCGTCCACCGGCTGAGTCTTCGGTACTCCCCGGATGAGTACACCTGTGTGGCCTCGACGGCCTTTCCGTCGCCTATGCCGACTTCCACCCGGGCCGCTCTTCACGACCCGTTGTGGTTCGCCGCGATGAAGGAGGAAATCGATGCTTTGCAGCAAAATCACACTTGGCAGCTTGTACCACGTCCCCGCAACGCCAACATCATTACTGGGAAGTGGGTCTTCAAGCACAAGTTTCATCCTGATGGTACTCTCGACCGCTACAAAGCACATTGGGCCGTTCGATGTTTTCATCAGCGCGCCGGTGTCGACTTCACGGATACATTCACCCCGGTTGTTAAACCCGGGACAATTCGCACCGTTCTCCAGCTCGCGGTGTCCCGCTCCTGGCCCGTGCATCAGATGTACGTCTCCAATGCCTTCCTCCATGGCCATCTTGAGGAACAGGTGTTTCGTCAGCAGCCCAGCAGATTCGTCGATGAAACTTCTCTGGATCATCTGTGCCTGCTCTGTCGGTCCTTGTATGGGCTCAAGCAGGCTCCTCGCACCTGGTACCAGCGCATCGCAACATTTCTACACCAGCTTGGCTTCCGCTCCACTCGCTCCGATGCTTCGCTGTTTGTCTTTCACCATGGAGATGCTACCGCCTTCCTGCTGCTCTAGGTCGACGACATCATTTTGACAGCGTGCTCGACTGCTCTTCTTCGACAACTCACTGATCACCTTCGTGCTGAGTTTGCCATTAAGGACTTGGGTCCTCTGCATTATTTCCTCGGGATAGAGGTCATTCGACGAGCAGATGGCTTCTTTCTTCATCAGCGGAAGTACGCTCACGAGCTTCTTGACCATGATGGGATGCTTAACTGCAAACCCGCCGCCACACCTGTCGATACGAAGACTAAGCTCTCTGCCATAGATGGGTCCCCGGCTTCAGATGCTCCGTTCTACCGATCGATTGTTGATGCTCTTCAGTACCTCACCCTCACTCGTCCGAAGCTTCGGTATGCTGTGCAGCAGGTGTGTCTCCATATGCATGCTCCTCGTGATGCTCACTAGACCTCGGTGAAGCGTATTCTTCGCTATATCCGGGGCACTATGATTCTCGGGTTGTCACTTCAGGCTTCGACCTCTCTGGACCTGACCGCCTACTCTGATGCTGACTGGACTGGCTGCCCCGATACACGCCGTTCCACTTCTGGATATTGTGTCTATCTTGGACCATCACTCATCTCCTGGTCGTCCAAGCGCCAGCCCATTGTCTCTTGCTCCAGTGCTGAAGCAGAGTATCGCGCGGTCGCTAACGTCGTTGCAGAGTGTTCATGGCTTCGTTAGCTTCTTCACGAGCTCTTGTCTCCTGTTGACAAAGCCACCATTGTCTATTGTGACAACGTCTCCGCTGTCTACCTCTCCGCCAACCCGGTTCATCATCGACGCGGTTCATAATCGGAGAAATCTTTTTTCTTCTGCCCAACGCTCTCGCCACCGCCACCCACCTCATTAACCTTCGTACATGCCGCACTCGCTGGAACTTTGCACCGCACCATCTTCTTTTTAGATCTCCTCCGTCCTACGATGGTATTCGTATTTTCGGTTGTCTTTGTTACCCTAGTATTGCTGCCACCTCCCCTCATAAACTTGCCCCTCGTTCTCGCCCGTGTGTCTTCCTTGGTTACCCGGCTAACACAAAGGGCTATAGATGCTATGATCCGGTCTCTCACCGTGTCATCACATCTCGGCACGTTTATTTCGATGAGCTTCGTTTTCCGTTTCGACAGGAACAGGAGGTGGCTTCTTCGCCGGCGCCCGGTCCTTCCTTGACCGACCACGTCCACCGTGGTTCTCTGCCGCGGCATGGTGCACCCCCGGGCAGCGCGGCCTTACTTCGGACGCCGCCGGTTGCTCCTTCACCGGCTTCATCGCCGGCCTCGTCGTCTTCGCCGGCGCCCTCGATGGCTTCGCCGGCCTCTTCGCAGGCGCCCTCGATGGCCTTGCCGGCCTCTTCGCCGTCACCCACGGCAGCCTCGCCGGCCTCTTCACCGGCCTCTTCACCGGCGCCCACGGGAGCCTCGCTGGCCTCTTCACCGGCGCCCACGGTGGCCTCGCCGACGCCCACGGCGGCCTCGCCTGCATCTTCGCCGGCGTCTTGCTCGGCCCTTGACGGCTCTGCTTCGGCTCCCTCACCCACTGGAGAGGTGGCCACCTCCAGGGCTGTCGCCGTGGCTCCTCAGCCCGCCGGTCCAGTCACCCGTTCTCGCAAAGGTGTCCACCGGCTGAGTCTTCGGTACTCCCCGGATGAGTACACCTGTGTGGCCTCGACGGCCTCTCCGTCACCTCTGCCGACTTCCGCCCGTGCCGCTCTTCACGACCCGTTGTGGTTCGCCGCGATGGAGGAGGAATTCGGTGCTTTGCAGCGCAATCACACTTGGCAGCTTGTATCACTTCCCCGCAACGCCAACATCATTACTGGGAAATGGGTCATCAAGCACAAGTTTCATCCTGACGCTACTCTCGACCGCTACAAAGTGCGTTGGGCTGTTCGGGGTTTTTATCAGCGCGCCGGTGTCGACTTCACGAATACCTTCACACCGGTTGTTAAACCCGGGACGATTCGCACCATTCTCCAGCTCGCGGTGTCCCGCTCCTGGCCTGTGCATCAGATGTACGTCTCCAACGCCTTCCTCCATGGCCATCTTGAGGAACAGGTGTTTTGTCAGCAGCCCACCGGATTCGTCGATGACACTTCTCCGGATCATCTGTGCCTGCTCTGTCGGTCCTTGTATGGGCTCAAGCAGGCTCCTCGCACCTGGTACCAGTGCATCGCAGCATTTCTACACCAGCTTGGCTTCCGCTCCACTCGCTCCGATGCTTCCCTGTTTGTCTTTCACCAGGGAGATGCTACCGCCTTCCTGCTGCTCTATGTCGACGACATCATTTTGACAGCGTGCTCGACTGCTCTTCTTCGACAGCTCACTGATCGCCTTCGTGCTGAGTTTGCCATTAAGGACTTGGGTCCTCTGCATTATTTCCTCGGGATCGAGGTCATTCGACGAGCAGATGGCTTCTTTCTTCATCAGCGGAAGTATGCTCACGAGCTTCTTGACCATGCTGGGATGCTTAACTGCAAACCCGCCGCCACGCCTGTCGATACGAAGGCTAAGCTCTCTGCCATAGATGGGTCCCCGGCTTCGGATGCTTCGTTCTACCGATCGATTGTTGATGCTCTTCAGTACCTCACCCTCACTCGTCCGAAGCTTCGGTATGCTGTGCAGCAGGTGTGTCTCCATATGCATGCTCCTCGTGATGCTCACTGGACCTCGGTGAAGCGTATTCTTCGCTATATCCGGGGCACTATGGATCTCGGGTTGTCACTTCAGGCTTCGACCTCTCTGGACCTGACCGCCTACTCTGATGCTGACTGGACTGGCTGCCCCGATACACGCCGTTCCACTTCTGGATATTGTGTCTATCTTGGACCATCACTCATCTCCTGGTCATCCAAGCGCCAGCCCATTGTCTCTCGCTCCAGTGCTGAAGCAGAGTATCGCGCGGTCGCTAACGTCGTTGCAGAGTGTTCATGGCTTCGTCAGCTTCTTCACGAGCTCTTGTCTCCTGTTGACAAAGCCACCATTGTCTATTGTGACAACGTCTCCGCTGTCTACCTCTCCGCCAACCCGGTTCATCATCGACGCACCAAGCACATTGAGATTGATATCCATTTTGTTCGGGAGCAGGTGGCTCTTGGCCATGTACGCGTGTTACATGTTCCTACTTCCCAACAGTTTGCTGACATCATGACCAAGGGGTTGCCTACCGCGTCCTTCGAGGAATTCCGGTCTAGTCTTTGCGTCGACCATGGTGCCGTTTGGACTGCGCGGGGGGGGGGGGGGTGGGTGGGGGGGGGGGGGGGGGGGGGGGGTGGGGGGGGGGGGGGGGGGGGGAGGTGTTGAAGGTATATATTGCGTGTGTATTACTTGTACAACAAGCCCTCCTCCTTCCTTGTATAGTTGAGGACGTGGCTCCCCTATGTACTTATATATACGTGCATATGCACCCGATCAATATATCGTGAGTTGCACATATCTTCTACATGGATTCTCCAGCATCTGTCCATCCTATAGTCTCATAGAGGAGAAGCTAACAGAGACTGAAAAAAAAGCAAGAACAATAAGTAAGGGCTCCCATAGAAAGGTTGTGAAATTTGTGTGCATCTCATCGGCCACCAAGAACTACAAATTGCTAATTCCCTATCCGTACATATCAAAGGACTAACGAACTTGGGAATGGCCTCAAGAATTGGCAAAAAAAAAAAAAAAAAAACCTAACCGCTGCCGAGCGCCGCCCCCTCCTGTTCGTCCTTCTCCCCTGCTGGCGCCGGTGGCGGTAGGGCTTCCCGCCTCCTTGCGTATGGATCCGGTTTGGGCCGGGGCACCACGAATCGGTGGGTCGCGGCAACGCGATATGGGACCACTTGTCAGCCGCGAGCTCTATGTCTCCCTTGATATGGGATACACTTGCCAGTCGAGAGCGCTGTCTCGCATTAAGTGAGACGGTAGCGGCTCTCGCGTCGTGCGCTATAGTGTCGGGCTGGCCCACTAGAGTATATTTTCAGAAAAAACAGAGTGAACAATGTGCGCCCGCGAGGGATCAAACATGTTAGCTCCTCGTTGCAAGGCAACACTGCTAGCCTCTGCGCCACCATTGAATTGGTGTCTACTACATAGGGCGCGACCTACTAGAAGTAAATAGCGCCGGTTTTTATACTGGTTCGTTTTCTTTTCCTGTTTTTTTATTTTTTTTACTTTGTTTTTTCTTCATTTCTATTCGGTTTTCTCCGGGTTTTATTCTTTTCCCCTTTTCTTTTTTTTTGTTTGGTTTTCTTATTTTCTTCTGCTTTTTTATTTTTCTTTGTTTCTTTCACTTTTTTTATCGGGTTTTATTTTCTTAGTCATTTTCCTTCTTTATTCTTCGGTTTTTGATTCTTTCTTGGTTATAAATCATTTTTTTTGTGTCATTTCTTTTTTTTCTCTGTTTTTTTGTTTTCATATCTTTATGCATTTGTTTGTTCAGTTTAATTTTTCATTTATTTTTTCTTTGTTTTATTTTATTTCTTTTTCGGTTCAGTTTTAGGTTTTCTTTGTTTCTTTTGTTTTTCATATACAGTTTTTGTATATGTCAACAGTATTTTTCTAATACATGTTTAACATTTTTAATACAAATTGAAGGGTTTTCAATGCATGGCCAACTGTTTTTATGTAAAAAAATTAGTTATTTATTAACAATTTGTAAATACAAGATTAATTTTAGATTACATAGTCAAAAAATTTCCTATACACACATTAAAAGAAATCATATGTTAGATTAACATTTTTCAAATACAAGGTTAAATTTTCTAATAAATGGTCAATGTTTTTCTATGCAAATTTAATATATTTTCAAAGGCTTAATTCTTTATAATAGATTTGATCCTTTTCGCAAAAAACATTTCATAAATAAAATATTAATTTTTTTAACACATGCTCAACATTTTTTCTATACACGTTCAATATTTAACAAATGCCTGATTAATATTTTTTTATATACATGATCAAAAAAATTCATCATTTTTTATACATGGTCAAGATTTTTTCTATACACATTAAAAAATTTCAAATAATTGTTCAACCTTTTTTTCAAATGCTTGATTAGCATTTTTATATACATGTTCAAGAATTTCATTATTTATTTAATACATGATCGACATTTTTTCTGTACATATGTAATATTTTCCAAATGCTTTGTCGAACATTTTTTAAGTACTAGTTCAACAATTTATCAAATTTTTGATTAATATTTTTTATGTACAAGCTCAAAAGACTTCATCCTTTTTTAGTACATTGTCAACATTTTTTATGCACATTCAACATTTTCCAAATGAATGATTATCGTTTTTCAAAATATTATGTAAATTATATTTTTTTGTAATATATATGTTTAGAGTATTTGAAAGTGTAAACAAAAATAAGAAATGGAATAAAAAAGGAAATAATAACGTGAAGAAAAAAAAGAAAAGGAAACAAGGCAGTGTACTACCGCGATCTGGGCCGACCCATATGCTCGCTCGCGCGCGCTTCAGCGAGTCGGAAGCCTCGACTCGTTGAACGCGAGACATAAGTGCTCCCCTTGTCAACGACATCTAGTTGTTCGGTGGCGCGACTAGCTTCCTAGAGTGGAGCGTGTGGGCCCTGGCCACGCCGGTGACCCGAGATTTGTTAACCAAATAATGTTAGAATAATTTGAGGCGCATCGTCGATCCATCGGGGAGAAGCACGAGCACAACACCGAGATTTGTTAATGAGGTTCATCAAGATGGCTACATCTCCAGGGCATGACTATGGTCACTCCTTCCCATGTACGAAATCACATGATACAGGCGACGATAAGCCCACTGAGACCGTCAGACAGCGCTCCGAACATGGGGCCATGGCCGGTGCGACAATCCCTTTTGTGATCTCTATCTTTGTATAGTATGCACGGGTTACACGTGTTAAACTCAAACACCTAACCTCCACTAATTGTCAGTTCAACTTTAGCACAACTCGTACACATAATATTCAACACATATTTTATCATTTCACCTTAGCAAATATGTCAACACCATGCTGAATCTTCGTGTACTTTGGACTTGAATCATTAAACATGAGCTCCACTACTACTCCCTTGACGTCAACATGACTCCAGCTTCAACTGTAGCCCCCTTTCTGTTCTTTAATTAGCAAAATTTATTTGTTTGAAATAACAGTTATATAGTTACATAGTCTATAAGAAAAGGTACAATCTCGCTCAGAGGCTCCTCAAACCAATTCTTAGTTGATGAAATTTAGCTAATCTAGCAAGTTCCTGATCAACCTTATTCGTTTCTCTATTACAATGTTAAAAACTAGTGGGAGAAAAATCACAAGCAAAAAAAAAAACAATCATCAAAAACTGCTTCACCGCTCCCGCAGAAAAAGCACAACCTTATTTCAATGTATCTCATCAACCGAGTGATGCATGCCCAAGCCAAAAAGTAGTACGCATACATGAGTCTACCTGGGTGTACAATTAGAGAGATAGAGGTGATGGTCGCTGGCTTAAAAAGAAGGGATCGACTAGGTGTAAGTCGATTGATTTTCACTTTTGGTTCAGTCGATTAATTTTCACTTTTTCAGACAATTTACTTTTGCTATACATAGTAACTGCATCATGTATGCTATTGTGTGCATGTTTTTTTTTTTTGACGGTGCTACGGCGGGCTTACGCCGGCCTGAACCATTTTCATTATAGATAAGAGTAAGATACAACACGTCGGGTACAACAGAAGCATCCAACACACACAAGAAGACATAAGGAACAACAGAAGGAGAATCAGAAAAGAGCTAGGACAAACTGCCAACACCAAGAACCAACACCACTAGCTGGACCGAGAAGAGCGGAAGCAAGCTTTGTCGAATTAGTCGAAAGGAGATCCGTCACCGAGAGGACGTAGAGAAGAAGTCGCCAGCTGCCCTGCGAGCACTCAGCACCTTGAAGAGCTAGGAAGTCGCAACCACCGTCGAAGGGCATCCCATTGCCTAGCCACGTCGCAGCAGAGAGAGCCACAGACCGTGCCGAAGGGCAATGTTCCGCCGAGACAGCCCTGCACCTCCTCTAGGCCACACCATGGCCACCATCACGAATAGAGAGAACCAGGGCAGTGTGCAAGGCAACAAAACCTCAAACACCGTCGAAGGGCACTGAACACCGAGACCTCATCGCCATCACGAGCCCCCAAGAGATAGGTCAACAACCATCAGCACCAAGATGACCAAGGGATTGGTCGCCGCCATAGATCACTTCCACCGCCACCACCCTACACACCAACAACCCAACAACCACTCCAACCCAGACATCAAGCTACCAACCGTGGATCCGTGGCTCCCAAAAACAACGCCCCCAAGGAGGAGAAACGACGTCAAGACGCCGTCGTTGTTCGATCCATAGATGGATCTAAGGCTTTCGCCCGGGGCACACGATTGAGCTGGCAACAATAGCTTCCCGATGACGCCTTCATGAAGGGGAGCGGCGTCCGTAGACGTCACCGTCATCGTTGCCGACAAGGTCGACACAAGGCTTTCACCTGAAGCATCCCGTCCCAGTCATCTCCGTCGAAGCTAGCAGCTGAGCCCAGCAGCCTGAGACCTCCCTGCCCTCGTACCAGTCCGCGGCAAGCGTCCCCACTAGGACTAGCACGAGGCTCCGATGACACCGAAGCTCACCTCGAGCACCTGCACAGCCGGAGTCAAGTTGGTGTCGACTACCACCCGCATACCCCACCACCGCCGTAGACAGACGCCGTCAGCAGCATCCACCGCCGACCCCCTGGTCGTGGCCATGGCACCGCCGGCTGGCCAAGCAAGCAGCTGAAAAGACAGATCCGGGTGTCATGGAGCACCCCCAGACCTTCATGGCTGCACACCAGCACATCCAAGCAGCCCGTGCAGCCACACCTCGCTGGCCACCACATGTGCCCTTCGCCACCTGCAAGCTCGACGCCGCGCCAGACCGGCTCGCTGGACGCCCTGGATCCAGATCCAGCCACCAGGTCTTCCAGCCGCCGCGTCGCTGCTGCAGAGTCACACGCCACCGCCACGCCTCCCCCGCCACCCGGCAGCCCACGCCGAGCGAGACCGCCGCCAACCACCGGCAGATGCGCCGCCGGCCCTGCGCCACACGCGGCCGCGCCTCGCCACCAGGACGGAGGGAGAGACGCCCCGCCGCCGCCGTCCCTGGGACCTGCGCGAGCTTTGCCGGCGGGAACCTCTGGCGGCGGCGAGACGGGAAGTGTCGGAGGAGAGGACCTGTGGCGGCGCTAGGGTTTGACCCCCGAATCGTCAGAGCCAGGCGACGCGGGGGGGGGGGGGGGGGGGGTGGGGGGGGGGGGGGGGGGGCGGGGGGGCGGGGGTGGGGGAGGGGGGGGGGGGGGGGGGGGGGGGGGGGGGTGTTCAGCCGAGTACTACGATTCTACGTGTGAATTGACGGATTAGCCTTGGCTAACTTCAAGCTAGCTGCCTTGCTGCGCTATTAACCATGTCTCTTGTGCCGATAATGTTCTTGCGCCGATCTAGTTTCTCCAAACGTGGCAGGTCGTCCTGCTTCTGTAACCACACACTAGCCACGCTTGTGTGATCAGCTCCCGTCTCGTTGGTAGAAAACATCACCACAGTCGGGAGTTCTTCTACTAAATAACTAAAGAACTGTTTGGTAGCAATTATCTCCTAAGTCTTCTTAGAATTGCATAGTCTTTTTAATTATCATGGTTTTAATTACTGTAAGTTCTTAACCGATAATAATTCTAACATTTTGTGGCTGTGTCATCTTAGAGAATAAATGAGTAAAAACATAAATAAAATATGTAGTTTCCTATGGAAGAATCAATTAGTTACACTCGTATTGCCCTTCAAAATTTTAAAAAATAATGAAAAAAGTGCACATAGTTTACAAAAAATGTGCTTTTCATAATATGCAAGAAAATACATATAATAATGGAATTTTAACCAAAAAATTATTTACACTATCAGTAAAGTATTTCCTAAGTATTCTGAGAATTGCACTTTCTTTAATTATCATGGTTTTTATTAATGTGAGCTGTTTACCCGATAAGCAAAATAAGAAAAGAGTCAGTCACCTGAAATTCTAAAACTTGTGGTGGTTTCATCTTAAAGAATAAATGAATACAAAAATTAAAATGAGTTTCCCGAGGAAGAATGAATTAGTGACACTGGTATTGCCTTTCATAACTAAAGAAAATAATGAAAAAAATTGCATACATTTTACACAAAAGTTGCGCTTTTATAACATAGAAGAAAAGCATAATAATGGAATTGTTGCGAGAAAGAAATTTTGTAGGGAGGAATGAATTCGTGGCATTGATATTGCCCTTAACACAGACAAGAAATAAAATAAATTTAAAATTAATAAAAATAATATAGTTTTCCAAGACAGAATGTACTAGTTCCATGGATATAACCTTCAAGAAGAAAGAAAATAAAAAAACTTAACTTGCACAACTTTTTGCTGAAATTGCACTTTTTTGTAATATGCAAGCAGTAAGCATATAATAGTGCATTTTCCGAACTCTAGTATAATTTACATACATATAATATAGTGCTTGCGTGTATACAGCCAACATCCCAAAAGTACCCATAAAGCAAAAAGGAAAAGATGAGTGAATTAGTGGCATTGGTGTTACCATTCAATAAAAAAAATATAAAAAAAATTATAACTAATAATGACAAAAATGTCACACAATTTACAAAGAAATTGCAGTTATTAATAAGCAGGAATAAGTATATGACAGTGTAATTTCCAAAAAAGAAGTTTCCAATAAGAAATGAATTAGTGGCATTGGTATTGCTCTTAAAGAAAAAAAAGTAAAAAATATTAAATATTAAATATAATAAAGTTCTCTAAGAAAGAATGAATTATGACATTGGTATTACCATTTAAAATAGAGAAAAAAAACAAATACTGACAAAATTCACACACAATTTCCACAGAATGCGCTTACTACAATATGCAGGACTAGGTGTGATAATACTAAATTTTTTGTGAAAATGAAGTTTCCTAAGAAGGAATGGATTAATGGCTTTGGTATTACACTTGAAGAATAAATAACTGAAACAAAACTAAGACACAAAATCAAAATAATGAAGTTTTCTAAACAAGATAAGTAGTGGCATTAGTATACCTTCCAGAAGAAAGAAAATGAAATATTAAAACAAATAATGAATAAATTGCACAATATTACACAAAAAATTCCGCTTTTCATAATGCAAGAATAAGGTTATAATAGTGAAAATTTGCGAAAGGAAGTTCCATAAGAAAGAGATTAATTCTTGGCATTGGTATCACCCTAAAGAAGAGAGAAAATTAAATAAAAAGATGAAATAAATAAGAAAAATGAAGTTTTCTAAAATAATGAATTAGTCATATTGTATTGCCCATAAAGAAGGAAGAAAATAAACAAAAACTAAAACAAAATCCAACTAATGAAGTCCTTAAGAAAGAATGAATAGTGCCATTGTTATTGACCTTAAAGAAGAAAGAAAAAAAAACAAAAACAAAATAATAATAATATTTCTTTAAAGAAGAATGAATTAGTGGCATTAGTATTACCCTTAAGAAGAAAGTAAATGAAAAAAAACTTAAACATAATTCTCCACTGAAAGTGCAATTTTTGTGATATGCAAAGAATAAACATATAATAGTATAATTTTTCACACTCTACTTTAATTGACACTAATATTGTACAGTAGTTGCTTTTATACATTTAGACTCACCTAAAATCCCAAAAAATACTCATATAGAAAAAACCGACTAAAAAAAAGCACAAACACACATACGCATAAAAGAACTAACATGCACAAAAAGCAAGAAAAAGTCCAGCGTGTACACACATAGAGGCATCGCATCGCATGCATACAGCTAGTCCAAAGCTAACCTGGCTGGTCGTAGTGGGACCATGGTGCATAGTATCATAGATTAATATATGATACTACATTCATAGTGCATAGTATCAGAGATTAGTATCATAGATGGTCTCATTTATTATCATGCATGACACATAGTAACATAATATTTATTATGATACGATATCTACCTATGTTACTATAAACATCTATCTCTTCTTTAATTGTCTGCCACATAAGCATGTTTGCGAGTCCCAAGTGCATGATACCGCTTATGTTAACCTCACTATGGCCAGCCTTATATTGCATCACACAATTCCCGCATGCAGCACGTCCAGACAAGAAAACAATCAACTGAACAAAAGAAGAATTCAGGCGACTGTTATCTTTCCCTAATAATAAAGCACGGATTGACTCCGTGGGTTCACCGTCACAATACGCTTCTTCCCGTGATTTTACGCTTTCAGTTTGAATTTAAAACATATTCGAGGTGGTACTAATCTATATACCTGCCCATACATCAAAAGCATCACGTTCGATGCGTTCCTACCGACTTGGGTCTGCAAGCTGGGCCGTTGGCCCAGCTTCGGCGCGGCACGGCACGTTGCGGGCAGCAGAGTCGGACTCGGACGTGGTGCTTGGAGAACGTACAGCCAGCCAGCTAGCTAGCTTCCGGACCCAGTCACGTGCTGATGAATGCTAATCAAATTGGAAGAAAACACCAGTACGTACAGCGAGCATGTGTACACTGCGTACGGCTGGAGGGAATTAATTAAATTGCGGCCAAGGGACAAGTACGTACACATGCATGCATGAAAGCTGGACAGGTCTCGTACGTACTCAAAACTTCGTACGTTTGGCTTCCTTCTCTCACTCAAAAACAAGCTGAACGATCCTTTCAAAAGAAAAAAAAAAACGCAAGCCACGCTAATTTTTCTGGCACTCCAAGGAGTATGTGCTGCTTGGCAAAATCGAACTCTCAATCTCCAATTTAGAAGAGCATGCCGCCCCAACTGAGCTAGGTCAATTTGGTTATGAAATAGTCCCACATCGCCTCCATACATGCAATACATCCAATTTATATAGGTCTTTGACTTTTCTTGGTGTTAAGAAGATTTGCAGGAATAAGGAAAGAGAGTCCAAGCAAGGAAAAGGAAGCCAATTAACTGCATGACCAGTTAAAATAGTAAGATTATGGAAGCCTCATCCATTCATGCTTGAGACATGACCAGTTAACTACATGAAGCTGTGCACAACACGGCCGGAAAGGTCTGACATACCCAACAAAACTGACGACGCCCTGTATGAAGCAAACCTTACGGGCCGGCATGTACGAGTGGACTATGTATTGGCAAAGCAGCGGTATATGTGCACTGATTAATTGGCACTTTTGCAGCGTTTTTTTACATAGCTACTGGATATCTTTACCAATTAAATAGTCCCCTCACTTTTTACACAAAATCTGGTCAATTTGCATACGTGCGCGAGTTACCTGCATAAACAATGAGCTGCCTTCAGAATCAACAAATAAACGGTAAAATATGGATCCTGTTTTATTCTAGGTGTGAGCGAGGCTGCATGAGATAAAGAAAAGAGGATTGTGGGTGCTGCATGAGAAAAAGGAATACGTACCAAGAAAAAAAGACACGATTTAAATAGGATTGTGGGTTGTGGCTGCATGAGATAAGCAAAACATATAAAAGAAGAATACCTGATTAAATAAGATTGTGACAAATTAACCAGTGCATGGATAGTTACTCATGTAACAATTTTTCCGTAATAATCTAATGTTTTAAGAGAAAACTGAACATGTTAATTGTGAAGTTTTGAGCTTGTGATATTTATTCCGAAATTCTCTATAAATCCGAAGGGAGAGACTAGATTTTAGAATTATGAAGAAGTGTTACTTATCATCGGTGTTGACGATTCTTCTGTGACTAATGCACGGTTGAGTTAATGCTTTTCTTCTAAATCTCGGTGTACACCTGTTTGTCGCCGTTAGGTGGCACTATATTGATGTCTTTGTACCGCTCTGGTGGACTATTTCATGAACACACATCATTTTTCTTTTCCGTTGCAATGCACGGGCATTTGTGCTAGTATAGCTAAAGTATAAAAAGAAACAGGCGCAGTCAATATTCTTATTCCTGTTCCTGCCAAGGAAGGAGAAGCACGGTCACGCACCATCCTGCGTGGAGCTTTCTTTCCTTGGAGTGCGTTGGATGGGGCCCGCCAAAGGGAGATGTACGGCAAAAAATTGATAGACGTTTTCTGACATCAAGTACTATTTATTACAAGATGATCATCATATTATTTTCTCAAATGATAATTGTCAGCGTGTGGTATGAAGCAATACTGCCTTTTTTTACAACTAAAGTTGTGATTCGAAAAGAAAAAAAAAAATGAAACTTGCCATAAGAAAAGAAAGTTGTCATGCTTGACAAGTAAAGTTGTCATCCTCAGTCACTAAACTTGCCATAAAAAATGTTCGAACTTGTTATGTGTGCTTGTGCCATACGTGTGGCACTTATCAGGCTCCATTATCTTTTACTCTCTCTATTTTTAAGTATAAGTCTTTTTAGAGATTTCAATCTTTATCATTACCTAATATTAAAGGATGGAGACTTTCATAGTTCTCCATACGCCATCCCTTCATATCCGTTGATTTTATGTTAACCATAAAGATCGACGACTGAGATTAAAATATAGATTTGTTACCCGTGGCATGTTGTAAAAAAAATCGTAGCTACTCCTACAACCGTGCCTCGTATGTGGGGCCGGGCTCTCTGTCTTTGCCCGATTCACCGTCCAAAAAAAAAATTTCCATCCCGACCCAAAAGGGAAGAAAACGAACACAGCGACGGAAAACACCCGTGTTTTCACCGTCCGTCCCGATCTCCCCATAATTCTAATTCCTTTTTTTTAAAAGGTCCATAATTTCTAATTCCAATCTATCACGTTTCTTGTCCTTCCGGAGTCCACGCAACTCCTGTCTCCCTTTAGTAGCGCAGCAGAATCAAACAAATATTGTTGTAGGCCCAGGTGAGGCGACAACATCAGAGGAGAGGGTCGTAACACGAGTGAAGGAAGGAGCACCAGGCTGAATCTTGGCGAAGCGACGTCGGTGGTGCCCATTCTATCGAGGGTGGGGAGAGATGCGTGATTAGGGCGTCTACTATGGATAATAGAGAGGCTCCAGCGACGTCGACCCCACAGCCGATGTGGGCGACGAGTGATGGCTTGAGCGACCTCTGTTGCTTCCATGGCATGTGCAAAAGCAGTGGCAGCGGGTTTCTCTTTGAAGAGAACATTCATGGACGGCAACTCGGAAGACATTATAGGCCTCCTCTCCTTCCTCAATGGTGGCCAGGGCTTCATCAACGTCATGGAGCAACAACTGCATGTGCGCATGGTCGGAAGGCGGCGAGATCTGGAGGATTGTGCATGTAGCCGGTGCGACCCACGAGCCCGACGTTGGCCCGGTGTGCACCGAGCCGCTGACGGGCAAACGTATCCGTCATAGATAGGGAAGGACTGGGCATGAAGATCGCACGCTTCGATCTGGTGACATAGGAGGTCACGTCACGTGAGACTCCATGTACCTGCTTAAGCCGATGTGGAGAATCATGGAGGAATCGGACGCATGGGTATGCGTGACGATCCTTGGGCGGTTCGGATACTGGGATGGGGACGCGTTGTTCATCGGAGAGCACGAGTGTTGCTGGTTGCACAATAGCGTGAAGCTGCATCCCTTGCGAATCACCTCGCTGCGTCAACCCTTACAACGGGGACACCTACTGCTGGACGGCGCTCACTAAGCTGCTGCCGAAGACACGCAAGGAAGACGATTTAACTAGAAATCGGACAAGAGCTCCCTGAGCGGCGAACACGCTGACAAGACTACCGGATGCAGTACCCATTTAACCAGGAGCCGGCGGCAGGAGTAAGATGAGACCCATACGACCTGGGCGATGCAAGGATGTTTTGGTAGGTCCCGCCAGCGCCTCATGCTCCACTGCACACTATTTTGGAAAGCTCTGAGAGTTGTACAAACGACCATACATTAATCCGTGTATAATAATGTACTTATCTTTTTTTTTTTTGCAAATGAAATAATTTATCTAACTCTCTCGTTCTCTTCCTATCTGATTATATGATTAACCATCTTGACTCATGATTTTGAGTCGTCAGAACTTAAAAATATTGTTGATGCTGTAGGTGTTTCTATCCTTGATCATCACGTATCATCCGACCGACCTCGGGATTTAACGGTGAGAAAAATAGCACGCTATAGCGTCACTAATAATATGCTACAGTATTCTGAGAAATGTCTCGCTAAATAAATTAGTGTACAATGTTTCACCAACACCAATGCTATACCGCGATTAGCGTGCTAATAGCATATTTGAGGGTCTCTCTATTTTGTCATATCACGGTATTTTTTCCATTGGGATTTAAGGACATGTATGAATCTCTTTTCATGAAACGGATATTTTGCAGACTAATGTAATAGATGATGGTTCTGCAAATTATATTTTTAATCAAGTTATTTCATGCAATGGTGACAAAGACCAATGTCTGCGGTACTACTGATGTACTGTATTTGTAAAACTAACATGATGATTAGTATGTCATGACCCTTAAATTATTGCCTGCTATACTTGTAACCTTTAGTGTTTGCTGATGAACTACCAAGAATGGACGCTTTGATCTTCATGTGATTTGGTGCTTGAAAACTGAAATTTAATCGTTTGCTTCATAATATTTTACGAATGATGGTTTGAAGAAGAATAGTGGTGGCGGATATGCAATTATGCCTTTGTAAGTTCTACTAATACAAATTCTTCTTAAAAGATCCCTAGAATCATTTACCCTTTTGCTCCTTACACATATATGAATCAACAAGAAAAATAATAATGATCTTATGTACGTCTAATCATTCAGTACTAAGATGGGCTTTGCTGTTTCAGTCTAATGCGTTATTTGTTGGATAGCATTGAGTAAAGCCAGCAAAGACGAAAGAGTGTTCGCAATCAGGTAGATATTTATGTTGTCTAAATTGCACACATCTTCAGTACACTTACAGAGTTGTCCTACCTTTATGGTTTTGTGAAACACCACTTATCATGTAGTTTCTGGTGTGGTAGTGTCAAGGCTTTTTCAAGGAGTTGCCTGATGTCGTCGAGTGTGGGGACAGGATATATATGTGTGCGTGGAGGGGCGGAGGGTCTACATGAGACACTGGCTAAGGAAGTATGTTTTTCCTCTCCCGTCGCAACGCACGGGCCCTTTTGCTAGTATAGACTACATACGGATGTATATAGACATATTTTAGATTGTAGATTCACTCATTTTGCTCCGTAGTTAGTCCATACTGGAATATCTAAATAGACTTATACTCCATCCGTCTCAAAATAATCGTCTCAACTTTGTACTAACTTTAGTACAAAGTTGTACTAAGTTTGAGACACTTATTTTGATATGAAGGGAGTACAAGAGTATATCAACAATCTCTACGGGTGGATAGTCCATCCACCCCACACACACCTTTTTTTAGCTAGTTTGGCTGAACCATGGACATCACAATTAATTTCTCTATGAGAATGCTAAAAAATAATATGCATGAAATCACACGCAAGGTGATATCATCAAAAACTGCCTTCGATAGACCGAAGAGCGTCCTCCGTTCTTCATTATCTCTATCACCTCGAACTTGTCGGAGTTAGCCTCTATGCAGTTACAACCGACTGTAGTTGCCAAGTTGAGACCAAACCTTAAGGCCAGTGCCTCGTCCATAAGCGCATCTCTGGACCAATTGATTTCCTCCTGCTGATACGAATCTGCTTTTCGAGTCTCTCATGACAGCGCCATACAAGCCCTTGAGGAAGTTTGGGTCAAAAGCCCCATCCACGTTTTGCTTCACATAGTTGCTCCTTGGTCTTTGTCAACCATGTCGCTTATTGTCAACTTTGCATCACTCGCCATAGTATAATTAGCAACCAATGCTCTGATTGTCATTGTTATGAATTTAGGTTCCCGGACCTTTCTTTATGCACTAACTTTATCCTCTACCACCATAAATACCAGGAACCAATAGCAATTGCTTCCGTTGAATTTCCCAGACCAAGGACCACACATTCTTCAGTTGGTTATATCAATAAATATTCTAGCACATCTTCTCCGCATGATCCACAGTGCATGTTTTATCAATAGCAAAGTCCAACCTAGTAACCGCCATACCTCTTTAGCTTTTGCACAAGTGAATAACAGGTGCTTGGTATCCTCCGCTCCTACACCGCATGTACGACATTGCCCACTAATTTTTATATGTCTGTTAGCCAAAGTCACCCGATGTGGTGGGGATCGAAACAAAGTTCGTCAGAGGAAAATTTTAACCTTGGCAGGACAACAGCTCCAGATCGTCCCCCATATTGCTGAATTCCGTGAGGGTCCGGCTATATTTTCTCCTGATATTTTATGTTCATATTGGCTGTGCCACTCCGCAAAGTATGCCTATCTCACTGAGAATCTTTCGTTTTTGCACAAGTTCCATGGTACAAAGTCCGACATATCAAATTCAGGCAACATAATCTCAAGGATCTGCGCCACATCAACTTGCCAGAATGTTTGAGAAACCAACTCTTCATCCCAACGACCCATAATAGGGTCAATGAAATCACTTACTTTTGATAGTAAACTGCCTCCACGAGCCATGGTCACTTTCCTAGTAGGTGAGTTAGGGATCCATTCTTCATCCCAAACATTGATCCTACTACTATCATTGATCCTCCATATATGACCTCTTTTTAGTGTGTGCACCCCCGACATAATACTTTGCCATGTGAATGAGGCTCTCGTTTTGAGAGTGGCATTCAAAATATCATAATCTGGATAATATTTGTGTTTGAGAACACCGGCACAAAGAAAATTTGAATTATCAATTAATCTCCAAGCCTGTTTCGCAAGCAGGGCTAGGTTTTTTTTTTGAGAGAGAACCACACATTATATTATATCAAATAAAAAGAGTACATCATGTGGAACGTACAGAAAAACCAGGACTGACAGGTGTCCAGGAAACTTTGCAAAAAGAACCTCAAATATAAGAATATTACAAGTAAGTCCTTTGGGGTCCCTGCAAACAAACCGATCTGAAACCGTCGTCGTTCGCCGGCGCCACCGAGATGCACACCAGAGAAAGCGATGGAGAACCAACAAGCCGAAATCCAGGCCAGCGCCATGGCCATCAAGGCGTTGTGAACCGAAGAACAGGCACTTGACGCTGTGGCGAGTCGGCCGGGGACATTCCCCACACTGACCTAGATCCAAATCCAGCGAATCCCGCGACTGTTGCCGGGGAAGAACACCAAATTTGCCGCCGCCGGACCACCAACCTTGTTCCAGCACCAAACAAAGAGCCCACCGCTGCGAAGGAACGGCGAGCAGACGAGGCCATCGGTTCAACGGTGTCGCCAGGACGGACGCCGCCGTGGTGAGGGAGAAACCGAGGCCACCTTATTCGACGAAGCACCAGCCCCACCAAGCAGGGCTAGGTTAAAACAATGAATATCTCGAAATCCCATTCCATCTTCTTTCTTTGGCACACACACATGTTTCACCATGCAAACCAGTGCATTCACCTCTGATTGTCTTCGTCACCCCACCAATAATTCGACATCGTGTCTGTAATTCCTTTACAAAAAACCGATAGACTTTGTTTAGTCACAGATGGTATAATAAAAAAATTGAACGTCGGATAAATTGGCAAGCGTTTGAGTCGGTTTAATACATGGCAACTCTGAATCTTACATTCTTAAGAAGTTGCTCCCCACTACAAGGTATTCTCTTAACATGTAAATGGTCCAACTCAGCATGCCATGTCATCAGATACCAGCCAATCACAAGTTCACAACTATCTCTCTCCCTGACCAGCGCCTCTTCCCCACAGCTCAGCCACATCAACAATTCTTTTAGTTTTTATTTTAACAAATCATGCGGTTTAATTTCTTTGTAACACACATCTGTTCCTCTTCCTATTCCGTAACTGACGAGAGAAATAAGAGGAGCGACGCATGGTCTTATCTCCCATGACCCATCCGATAAACCAAAAGCTGGATCGCTTCTTCACTGGGCCGTTCGTGTCGCCATGCCGGCCATAACCTCTTCGTGCGTCCACACAGAGTCGCCTATCTCCCCCGGCCGGCCGGTCGCGCCGGCTAAGTCGGCCGCACAGCCACCAACAACGCACATCGGAATTGATGCTCCTCCGCCATTGCCGCAACCTTGCCGCGACCCCAGGCCACCGAACGCCTCCGACCACCATGCAGAGGCATGATGTGCTGCACACACTACGTAATCAAGATGGCATATATTAGTTCTAATCTATCTATTCAGCATCCAGAGGCATCTCCTTCCATTACGGTTTGAATGGCCCTGTGCACTTTCATCATTTGATTTAACAGCCGGCCGGATGCCACCTATTACTTCATCTACCCCACGGAGGTAAGAACTGATTTGTCATCTAGCGTTTGAGCTGTCAAACAGTCACTAAATTCTCCCATATACTTGTCCCTTTGATTTCTTTTCAATCTTCTGATCACTAGCAATTCTACCCCATAGATTTTAATTCTTCATCTGAGATTACAAATATGACTGTATGATGAGATACCCTATTCTAGATTTCTATACTATAATCTAAATATTCAGGAATAACATAGTTGGTTCGTTCATCCTTGCAGGTATACAGTGGAATATTTTACCAAAATCAGTATGACCACACAACACTGACGGCCGACAACTTTGATCCCGAATCAGTATCTCGCATTGGAATGATTGACGAAAAATTTCTCTATTCTTGAATCTGACTAATCTTTATGACTGCAAATTTCAGTCACTTTGAGGTTTGCTGCTTTGACTTCTCATGCATGAATTTAATTTCCATATACATTGTCCATGTATAATCTATTTGGCTATATTTTCATTAGCATATAGTCAAAGGCTCACCGTTGGGAGATGGCATGATAAGTGAGTGGCTTAAATATGAATGTCATAATACTGAATTATATATGGCACACTTCGGACAAGTTAAGAGCATATGTTCAGAATTCATATAGCGATGATTCAACATCTAATTTCTTTAAAAGTATAATAAGGTATCAGTTGCATCCAAATGAAAAGGGAATTGAAGACTTGCATGATTGTTCAAGTTCTATAAACAGAATATGAACTTCAAATTCGTATGAACAGAAAAGGGTTGGTAGCTGCAAAAAAGTCAAACAGAAAAGTGAACTGAATGATTACATAACATTGAAATAGATGCCTAGAATTACTTTATTATCTCTATGCTACAATTTGAAATAACTTGGTTTATTCGTGTATGCTTGCAGTATGCAGTCTAGGCATTCTTTTCTATCATTCCCAAATTAATATGACCTTGCACAACAACGATGGCCGACAGCATTCACGTCTGACGGACGGAGATCTGTATCTACTCTTCAATCCATCTAATGATTATCATTGCAACACTTCAACCACTTTCAAGGAGCACTTAACTTAACCACCAGTGTTAATCAAAGCACCTGCGTTGTGACATACTACAGACAATTTTGTCTCATTCCAAAATAACAGGTACACATAACATGCATATTTTGCTTGCACCTCTTTTACCTATGTAATTGTGCACATATTTTGTATCTCTAACACATGTTTTTGGTATACTAATAGTTTACTACAGGTTGGGCATTTATCTCTGAACTTATTTTCCTTTTCTTAAGAGTATTGCTGATAAACTTTCTCATCTTTCGATTCTTAGCCATTAATTGCATGGACAATGCTACCTCCCAATACAAAGTCTTCAGGGAACAATGGTGTGAACAAAACTAAGTGGAATTTTACCATACAAA
The DNA here is from genome assembly GCA_011799875.1 of Thinopyrum elongatum. Classification (NCBI taxonomy): domain Eukaryota; kingdom Viridiplantae; phylum Streptophyta; class Magnoliopsida; order Poales; family Poaceae; genus Thinopyrum; species Thinopyrum elongatum. The sequence continues at coordinate 18,722,961 of CM022303.1, forward strand.
ACTGCAGGCATGCGAGATGCTCTCTCTATTTCACCCTCACTGGTTACTATGCTAAGACATCTACTCGGTTTGATTTCCTAAAAGGGGCCAAGAAGCCCACCACAACATGTAACCATGCATTCTCTTATGCTACTTATATTCTGTTTATACATATATTCCCTTTTAGTTCTCATATATATTAAATATTCATCTTCCATACAAACAAATCTCACTAACATATGTCGCAACCAATTCCCGCAGCAACGCGCGGGGTATCATCTAGTTGTAATAAGAGTCCTGCTTTTAGACTTGTTATTATTTTGTGCGGGCGTGACGGCCATAGGCCAAATTATGCGACTATTATAAATAGTCATGCCTCTTTCAATGTATAAAAGTTAGATTATGTTACGATGAATTAGACACCGCATGTCTGTTTGACCCATCGGCCATTATCTAGTTTAGAGAAATCTTGCCAAAAAATATTTACCGGTATATGAGTTCCCGCGACGCAATGCATAGGGTATTACAAGCTCCTTCCTCTTGATCAATGATCTACGACCCACAAATAACCTAGTTTATAATACCATTTGTTACAATAATTCAAGACGCATCATTGATTCATCAAGGACAAACAATCACACAAGCACGAACTTGGGTACACCCTAGAGCATGACTACATGCACTCATTTGAGTCAATTACACCACTGGTGCTAAAACTTGGCGTGAAAAATCACTTTAGTGCCAAAACTTGCGGCATACATTGAAGTGGTGCTACAACTTGGCTTCGGCATGCATATACGGTGCAAATCGCATTTGTATACGGACACGGTGCTGACTAGGCACACCACATGGCGTGGGACCCTCTGTCAGCCGCTAAGTGGTAGAGATAGAGCTTGTGGCCTGTTATTTTATGAAAACCCCTCAGAATTAATTTTTCTGACGGAAAGGCCACTGACACGTGTCGGTCCCTCTGTCACGAGCAAATTATGTTTTTTTAGAAGAACAGAGCAAATTATGTGCAAAAATGTTCGCTGACGGGATTCGAACCCGTGATCTGTGGCATGCAGACGTGTCTGCCTAACCAACGGACCCAGAAACCAGTGGCGGAGCCAGGGGGGACGAGCAGGGGCTTGGCCCCCCTATCGATCGAGGGAACAATGAACTGCTAGTATGCAATTAGCGATAAAACGCATGCACACATGTATTAGGCAACCCCCCCCCCCCCCCCCCCCCCCCCCCCCCAATCTGACTACATCTCAACGTGAGTATTGGAAAAAACAAAAAGGGCCCATGTGGAAAGCCCATTAGGAGCGGCCGATTGGCTCTAGTCCCCTGACCTGTGGTTGCGTTCTGCCCCTAATTAGCGGATACGTGGATTAGTGGGCAGAAAATTAGTCGCCGCCGTTCCATGCACTTCCGTCCGCTCGCCTCTGCTCATAGGGCGACGACGCCACGCGGCCTTTTCTGAATCGGATTCGATTCAGATTAAATCATGTGACGTTCGTGTCACTAGGGGAAATCATGTAGAGGCTGCACCCACCGATTCTCTTGCGCTCCAGCTAACTACCCAAGGTTAGCACTAATGGCTATTGACATTGATATCTCTCAGTTTCCATCTTATATGTGCCAAAATTGTTCTTTCAATTTAATTGAATTCTTCTGATTGTTATAGATCTGTGATGCTAAGTTTTCTTTCGATGGAATTATTAATATCTTTTATTTTTCTACAATGGGAATATATTGATATTTTTTTAATAAATCATTATTGATCTTATTGACAATTGTAGAGTCTAACTGAAATTAATAAAAACGTAAATATGCTTTTCTTTCATGGAAGCGCCACATTATTAGTGTCCCACCCGAGATTTTTTTTGCTGGCTTGGCCCCTCCAATACCTAAATCCTGGCTCCGCCCCTGCTAGAAACGTTTCAGTACTGAACTTGAATTGATACGCACCCAGAACAGTTTTTGTACTAAACTGATACGCACCCAGAACATTTTATATATTCGCTAGACCTCAAGCAGGCCCGACACCCTACGGACCATTTTGCACTGTTATTTGTTACCAAAATTATAAATTATATACAAATTATAATCATGTGTTATAAACAAAACAAATTACAGAATAAAAATGAACACTTTTATATAATACATAAATATTTTATTAAAAGCATGAAATTTTTAAATATATATTATCATTTATTTAAATATATAGGAAAACAAAAATTACTTGGATATTTTTATTGAATATGAAAATTATTACGTGCATAATTTTATAATTTATAATTTAAACATATGGATAAGTTTGAAACAGTACACGAATAATTGTATAATGTAATATTATTATATATATACATTATTTATAATATAAGATTATAATTTACGTATATTTTATAAATTTCCTGAAAAAATAACGCTGTCGAGTGGGGTGGTGGCCACGCGCACCTGATGACTACATGTCACTGGGTTGAATCCTAGACAACAATTTTTACATTATATGAATATATGTTTCTTAAAGCATGAACACTTTTTAAAATTACATTGGGTATTTTGTTAAAACTGTGAAAATTTGCTTCTAAAAAAACTGGGAACATTTTAAACTTATGTAAGCATTTATTAAAATATATAGAAAAAATAAAAAAAATCTTAAAGCATGACACACGATTATGATTTACATATTTCCTAAAAAAAGATATATATACATATATATATATATATATATATATATATATATATATATATATATATATATATATATATATATATATGTATATAATAACACTGCAACAATGGTTTAGAGTCTGCAGCTAGCTTAAGGCCGCATTAATATATGATGTATGTTTGCACTTATAACGGAAAACTGCTCTTGGTGCGTTGGTTAGGCATAGTCACATGCACGCTGCAGTTTTGAATTCCATCGGCAACGATTTATTTTTCCACATAGTTTCCTCCACACGCCCTATCTCTACCCTTTGACTGACAGCGGGCCCCATGCCACGTGGCGCGCCTAGTCAGCTCCTTGTCCGTATACAAATGCGATTTGCACCGTATATGCACGCAAAAGCCAAGTTGTAGCACCAGTTCAATGTATGCCACAAGTTTTGGCACTAAAGTGATTTTTCACGCCAAGTTTCAACACCTGTGGTGTAATTGACTCCACTCATTTCCATGTATCAAGTCACATGATACAGTCGATGATTAGCCTACTGAGGCTGTCAGATAGCGCTCTGACCACTGTACCTGACCGGTCCGACCATCCCTCTAATGGGTGGCCGCCCCTGTCTCATTCGATGCTGCCACTTAATTAGGCCGTCCGGACGTTCGGGCCCTACGCTGCCGCTCCTTCCGTCACCTCTGTCCACCTCGCCCCCAACCCTTGAGCGCTGGCTTGCCGCACACGCCGGCAACCGATGCGGCTTCTCCCATCCTATCGGCAGCGCTAATTCTGCTGCCGCGCCTACGACTCCTCTTCTCTGACGACTACATGAGAGCCAGTGAGAAATAGACGGGCCTCATAAAAAACCTGAGCCCCCGGCTTCCCCGCGGGAGAGACGAGCTGCTCGTGCTTCTCGTGGCCGTGCTACGCACATCGCCACCGTCGCCTCCAGCTCACCGCGCCTCCGCCCCGCACGACACGCCTGGAGAAACGCTGGGAATCACCGGGATCCATGGCTGCAGCCATCGGCAGAGAGATGTCTCACGGGTGAGGGGAATGAGATAGACAGATAGTGCCCGAGAGCATCTCCAATAGAAGATGCAAATTTGAAGATGTAAAATAGAAGATATAAAAATTTACATCTTCAAAAAAGGGCCAACTCCAACAGATGATGCAAAATAGAGATTTGAAAAAGCAACTCCAATAGATGATGCAAACTAGAGATGCAAAATCAGCGGTCGGCCGCGCGGCCGTTGTTCAAGCTGTTGTACCTACCGCCGCTGTTCACTGCACAAATTGAAATAAAACATTCGAAAAACAATTATTATTTTTCACATATCCACAATATCAAATTATTAGAAAATTCATCAAATCCACAAGATTAAATGCAACACACATACATTCTGAACCTATGGTGGAAGTACCTGTCCGAAAAAACAGGTGATGAACCAAAATAGTTGCGCATCAAGCTCTTGTGCGTATCAACCCGTTCTCTCCGAATGAACGCACGGCCATACACGGAACCGCCATGCTTTAGCTTCTTCCCCTTGTGCATCGCCACTAGCATAACAATGCCCTCTTCTTCGTTCAAATCAAATTCCTCATCCGACGAGGAATTGTCCCCAAAGAGGAGTCACACGAGCTCATCTACGATGTGGAAAATCACCGTCAAACTAACTCTCCAACCCCAATAAAAACCTGTCAAGTTTCATCATTTTTTTACCTTGGAGAATTTCGTCGAACACCTTGATTGCAGGGTGGACGAAATCGGCCGGCTGCGGGTTGGGGAGCTGTACGGCGGCGGTGGGTGCGGGCGGCGGCGACGGCTCGACAGAGGAGATGGCCGCAGCTCGGCACTGCGGGCGGCCGAAAGAATGGACGAAGTGGGCGGCCGTCGGGGGGGGGGGGGGGGGGGGGGGGGGGGGGGCGTGGCGCGTCTCCCCTACCTCTGGCGGTGGGTAGGAAGAAGTCTAGCCCATCCACGACCTCGTCCGTCGTGGAAGGCATTAGGCCAGCCGGACCGCCGGAGATGCTTCGATTCGAAGCGGCGGCCGAAAGTGAATCAGCGGCTTCGGGCGGCAGGGGAGAGGGGGGCGAAGTCGTGGCGAGGCCGGCGGGCGTCGGCGGCGGCGATTTTGGGCAAATTCGGCCGGCGGCGGAGTTGGGCGAGCGGCTGCCGGTGACGCGTAAGTGAAATGAACGACAGTTGGTGGGTTGACGGGTGGTTGCGTTTTTACATCTTCATATGGTGGAGATGCAAATTTGCAACTCGAAGTATTGTATCTTACATCTCCGGGAGGCGGAGATCTAAATTTTTTTGTACCTACATTATCTTTTTTTTTTTTTGCGAAGAACCTACATCATCTGTTAGAGAGGTACTTTTGGGCCGCGGAGATGCAATAGGTAGTTATTTTTGCATATACATCTTTTATCGGAGATGTTGTGATGGTAGTGTGTGCGAGGGGATAAGGAATGGGAGCGTTCGCTGGATTTCAATACAGCACGAATGATACCGAAGAGCTGAGTTGGCAGCAGCTTTGCCCCAATATTCGTGCTGGGAGAACGAACGGCAGCGAAGGCGTTCGCTGGGAAACGTGAAAAATCTGACATTTCCCAGATAACATTTCCCATGAAAATCTGATGTACATGTTCTCTTGACCTCTTCGGTAGTTCAAGTGCAGCTGTTGTCAGCAGAAAAAAAAAAACACAAATATAAATCTGATGTGACCCTGCAGAATGTAACAAATAACAATCCAGAGGATAATGTTATGTCAGATACTCGTTGCTCAAGTCCTCACAACTAGCAGGGTTTCGCCGGTGAGCGTGTGATGATGGACAAGCGCAGGATGGTGGCATTGTCTGGCGTCGTGGTGACGTCGACGGCAGCTAGACCGGACAAGGTAGATACAGCAGTACATCACTGAAGATGGATTGGTGGCAGGTGGCTGCGGCGGCCTCATACCCGGCAGACGTCCTGGTTGAGGAGTGCGCCGGACTGGTCGGTGCCCCATACCCGGCAGACGTCCTGGTAGGGATCTCAGGTCTTAGATGTTAGGTTTGGCTGCGAGGTCTGTGTGGTATTAGGTCCAGACTATCAGCATCCCTACATCAACTGGATAGGAGTAGCGACAGATGTTGCCTAGACGGTGGCTTTAGTCTTACTATTATATGACTTTATAAGGTCTTGTGTGAATAATTAATAAAGTGGCTGCATGCATCGTCTAGATGCAGAGGCCGGGGGTCCTCCTCCTTTTCTAAAAAAAAATAGCAACAAGAACGTTATGCAATATTTTCAGGGAAACAAGCAGCAGAATGTTGCAGAGGTGAACACAATAGGACAGAAAAACGTTCTCAGAAAAAGGCAGAACACCGACGCTATTACCTACATACTAGAGATGTCTCTACAAATTTATTCAATTGAGTCATCATATGACCATTCATGAGTGACGTGATCTTCCCGAAAAATATAATGAGCATCACAGCCGGGTGAGGAGGCCACGAAATGGGCCACACCCACGGCCACGGCGGAGTCGTTTGAGAGCCATATGCATGGACGGCCTTTGCTGCGGATCCACAACGGTGCAATCCACGCCCAGCCTGAATACAATCGCCATGTCGTCCATGTACCGCGCTTGATCTGGGATGCGCTTGTCCAAGGCACTCTCGAAATTCACCAGTTGTTGTCCCATCAGCTCAGTGAATTTGTGCGCCCAAATCGCCAGATTACCATCCCCTCCAGCTTCATTGGCCAGCCGCCCCGTCACGAGCTCTAGCAAGATCACACCAAAGCTATAAGTGTCTACCTTCTCCGTCATCTGGCTTGCCGTGTTCCCATACTCTGCAGATAATCATTTATAAGTACTATACTAGTTAAAGACCAAGCTAGCTAAGACATAATTCCCGTTAAAATGTCAGATTAAATTCTATTGTGTGCATCGATAGCCAAACATACCTGGAGCTGCGTACCAAAAGTTCCCAGGAAGCACGCCCATGATTGGCAACGGTTGCCCGAGTCCGGCCATGTTCATCCATGCATCATCAAAATTTGTTATCACAGCATTGTAATTCTGATCAATCAAGACGTTGTCAGAGCTGATGTTGTGGTGGATAATCGGCTTATTGCATCCGTGGTGCAAGTGGCGGAGCCCGTTGGCCATGCCAATGGCGATGAGCCTCCTCTGCGGCCAGCTCAGCGGCTGACGGGCATCCATCGGTTGGTGCAGCCAGGATTTAAGGCTGCCGTTCACAGGATACTCGTAAACAAGCATGATCGCATCTTCTCTCTCGATGAGCTCTACGACTTTGATGATATTATCGTGAGAATTGCTGGCTAACATGATCATCTCCGACCTGTAGCGGTACATGAAATTTTCGTCTACTTGTAGTGTTGAGTTCATTTTCTCGAACTTCTTGACGACCAGCGTGCACGGGTGAGTGATGCCAGCAATGCCCTGATCATGGACTAAGTATTGTTGTTCGTCCTTCCATGTCCTTCTGCTAGACCATATCGTTTTCACGTTATCTTCACAAAGGTTGTCGACAATGGCTTGTTCATTGAGCAGAATTGGCTGCGTCGCCACAGGACGGCTCCAGAACAGCGAGCTCATTCTCTCAGAAGGCTGGGTAGGGCGTGGAGAGGTTTGTGTCAAGGGTGCATCAACCTGCAGACACATTATTTATCAGTATTCAGCAGTACTATCTCGGTTATATACATATAAAACTGTTGTGAGATGAAGAGGGATGCATGTTCATAATTAGTTTGACAGCAAAGGACAAAGATCGGTGAATCTGTAGAATTTGTGTGCCTTTCGAAATAATATAGGTTGTTATTTTTTCTAACTGGGGTCACACAACTTTCTATTAATTGCTCGACCGAAATACTCAGTACATAGGTCAACGGCACCTAGATGGTAGACGCAAACAAGTAGCAAGTGAAGGGGACAGGAAAGGGAAGAGGCAAAACCCGCTGTCAGTGCTCGATGTCGATACACCAATTATGGGGCAAAAACCTGTTGACACCATAACCCACCAAGAGAATCTTCAACATACAAGAGTTGCTATATTTTTTGCGCAGCTTATTTTTCATGATTCTTCATACACGACGATACAAGGATCAAATTACTGAAAGTATGATAACTCACTGAAATGCCCGTTGTTTACCACTTAATAGAACAGAGGAAGCGTGGAGGAGGCATCAAATTAGTTGAGGGTAAACGTGGGGGAGATGAGAGGACCGTGTGCATGGGAGGAATTTGACGTTGGAGATCGAACAGGTCGGAGTTTCAGAAGGGTGCAACGCCGGAACCGGTCAGAGTTTCTGTCCACCGTTGCTTACTAGTTAGGGGGGAGAGAGAGAGAGAGAGAGAGAGAGAGAGAGAGAGAGGTGCTCCTAAAGAACAAGGTAACGGGGAAAAGTGGGACTGCGAAAAACAGCTCGCGCGGTGGCTGGGTGAAACCCTAGCCGCCGCCACCACCAGCACCTCCTTCCCCGCCACCCCTCCCCTCGCCACCGCCGGAGGCCACCATCGGGCGCAGCCTGGCTGGCGGCGGCGGCGGGGCCTCTTTTCCCTCCTCCCCTGGTGGTCGCGGCGCGGGACACGACGAGCGGGCGAGGAGTGCAACGCTCACGCGGGGCGGTGCCTCGGGCGGCTGGGCCTTGGGCACGGCGGCGCGACTGCATGGTGGCGGCTGCGTGTCAATGGTGGTGGGGCGGGCCAGCGCAGTGGGATGGTGGGACGACTAGCTATGTGTCAGCTTCATCGGATCCGGCAGCTGGCGCCACGGGTTGCAGTGGCGCGGCAGACAGGATCTGGAGGGCGTGCGAGGCTGGGCCTCGACATGCGCTGTCCGGTCGGATGTTGCGTGGCTGGAGGGCTCCTGCTAGACACGGGTCTGATCTGCCCGGATCTCGCTCAGGTCGTCGACGGGTGGCTTGGGGTTGTGGCATCGCCGTCCTGGTTGGTGCATAGTGATGGGCTACCATGGCATGGACGAGCGAGCGGAGCGAGGCCCGTCGGCGCTAGGCATGGGCTGAAGCGGAGCGTAGCGAGTTTAAAGTTAGCCCACGTGGGCCGCCCCCATGAGGGACACCTGGTGGTGCCGGGGGGAGGGGCGAAATCCCCCCGCTATACGGATCAGTATTGACCTAGGTCACCTATGTTATATATATATCCTTTGAAAGCCGCAACACGGGATAAGTTGATCAGTTAAAAATCCTCGGCGTTTGTAACCTCCCTCGATACAGTGAAGATTTGCGGGCTAACGCCCATAGTTTTTCCCCTTCATGTTGGAGGGGTTTTCCACGATAAATCTCGTGTCTTCTGTGTTGATTTCATTCTTCGTTGCTTCGATTTGCCTGTCGCATCTCTAACAATCGGCATCAGAGCCTTGTTTATGTCTAGGGTTTCGACGACATGGCATCGATGAAGTTCGATCTTCTGCTGCTGGACTACGACATGAGATGTTCCTTGTGGAAGTAAAGATGTGGGCTATGTTGTCACATGCCGATCTGGACGAGGCGTTTGATGGCTTCGGTGGAAAAGAACGGAAGGCGTGGACTAATGATGAGAAGCGCAACGATCGTAAGGCTATGTCTACGATTTATCTTCATCTGTCTAACAATATTTTGCAAGAAGTGCTGGAGGAGAAAACTGCAGCAGCCCTCTGGCTCAAACTGGAGTCGATCTGCATGTCGAAGGATCAGACCAGCAAGATGCACATGAAGATGAAGTACAAGGAACGGCAGAGATAGTTCGATGTCCAGAAGATCTGGGGAGGAAAAGTTCTGCAGGTATTGTAAGAAAGAGGGTCACCTTATTGATGACTGTTGGAAGATGGAAAATAAGGAGAAGAGGAACGATACGTGGAAACCTAAAAACAAATCTGATGGTAATGGTAAGGTCAATGTTTCATCTGGTAATAAGTCTGATTCAGATGTTACTTTAGTTGTTTTTGCTGGCTGTGTTTCATGTCATGATGAATGGATACTTGATTATGCATGTTCGTTGCATATATGATGTAACAGAGATTGGTTCAGTATTTATGAGTTTGTGCAGAGTGGAGATGTTGTGCGTATGAAAGATGACAACCCACGTGAGATTGTGGGCATTGGTTTTGTTTAGATCAGGATGCATAATGGCATGATACGCATGTTGACAGATGTGAGACACATACCAGACATGGCCAGAAACCTCATACCGCTGATACTCTTGACGTCAAATGGTAAAAGCACTCCGGTTTAGGTGGAGTTCTGAAGCTAACAAAAGGTTCCTTGTTCATATGGTAGGTGACATGAATTCTGCTAAGTTATATTGTTCTTAGAGGAAGCACTATTACTGATACTGCTGTTGCTGCTGTTATTTCTGATAAATGCAGTAAAATTAATATTTGGCATATGCGCCTTGGGCATATGAGTAAACTTGGCATGGCAGAATTGACCAGGAGAGAACTTCTGGATGGTTGCACCGTAAGTGAGTTGGAGTTTTGTGAGCACTGCATGTTTGGTAAGCATAAGAGGGTAAAGTTCAATGTTGTTGTTCATACCATAGAAGTTATATTAGATTACATACATGCTTATTTGCGGGGACCTTCTCGTAAACCCTTGCTTGCTTTATTATATGCTTACAATTATTGATGACTACTCCAGAAAAGTGTGACCTTATTTTCTGAAAAGTAAATATGATGTGTTTGATGCTTTTAAGGATTGGAAAGTTATGGTAGAAAGGTAAAAATACTTCGTACTGGCTGGCAATGGTATGGAATTCTGTTCGAAAACTTGTAATAGTTATTGTAGAATCTTGGGCATCGTCAGGCACCACCACCCCGTACACTCCTCAATAGAATGGTGTGGCTGAGCGCATGAACAGAACCATCGTCTCCCGGGCTCATTGCATGTTGTCGAATCACGCATGGGGAAACACATTTGGGCTGAAGCAGCCTCCACCGCATGCTACCTCATCAACAGGTCATCATCGATTCCACTTAACAAGAAAACTCCCATTAAGGTCTGGTCTGGTACATCAGCTAATTATTCACAGTTGAGAGTTTTTGGCTGCACTGCATATGCACACGTTGATAATGAAAAACTTGAGCCTAGATCTATTAAATGTGTGCTTGTTGGTTATGGTTCGGGGAGTAAAGGGATACATGTCATGAAATCCTGAGACTAATAATATTTTTGTGAGCAGGAGTGTTGTTTTCAATGAATCTATTATTTATCATGATGAGATGTCCACATATACTTTTGATGTAGAGCCACAACAAGTTAATATGCAGGTGGAGCACCTTGATGAGGAGGAAAATCTAATTGTTGACAATGATGATGTTGCACCAGATGTAGAGGTTGATGATAATGTTGATGATGCTTCAGATACAGAGGTTCATGATGATGATGTGGTGCAGCACTCACCCTTGTTTTGCAGTGAGAAATTCAATCTCTTGTACCCGACGGTAAAAAGAGAGTCATTAACAAACCTAAACATCTAATTAAAGAGTGTCATGTTGTTCATTATGCTTTTAGTTGTGCAGAACATGTTGAGAACATCCATGAGCCGTCCTCATACACTTAAGAAGTTATTTTCGGTGACAACGAGAAGTGGATTGCTGCTATGCAGGAAAAGATGCAGTCACTTGAGAAATATGGCACATGGCATGGTATGCACTTACCTAAACAAAAAGAAGACCGTTCGCTGCAAATGGATCTTCAAAAGAAAGGAGGGTTTGTCTCCTAGTGAGCCCAGCTTCAGTTAGATACCAGGTATTGATTATAATGATGTGTTCTCTGCAGTTGTGAAGCATATTTCTATTTGTACACTTTTTAATATTGTTGCTATGCATGATCTTGAGCTTGAGCAGTTAGAGGTCAAGACTACTTTTCTGCATGGAGAACTGGAGGAGGAGAATAACTTGGATCAACCAGAAGGTTTCATAGTGCCTAGTAAGGAGAAATTTGTTTTAAAGTTAAAGAGGTCCTTATATGATTTGAAACAGTCTCCGAGATAGTGGTATAAAAGGTTTGATTCATATATGATAGCACATGGATTTAAGAGGTGTGCATATGATAGTCGTGTTTACATAAATTTGTTAATGGATCGCCTATATGCTTGCTGTTATATGTTGATGACATGTTGATTGCTGCCAAGGGTAAGAATGAGATCACTGCTTTAAAGGCACAGTTAAGTAGTGAGTTTGAGATGAAGGATCTTGGTGCTGCTAAGAAATTTCTAGGTAAGGAGATTACAAGGGACAAAAATTCTGGTTTGCTATTTCTTAGTCAGCAAAGTTAGATTAAGAAAGTTCTTCATCGTTTTAAGATGGATGCTGCTAAGTCAGTAAGCACTCCCATTGCTCCTTATTTCAAATTATCATCTTCTCAATGTCCTAGTACGGATGAAGATTTTGAGTATATGTCAAAAGTTCCATATTCTAGTGCCGTCGGTTCTTTAATGTCTGTCATGGTGTGTTCTCATCCTGATTTGTTATTTGCGATGAGTTTGGTCAGTAGATACATGGCTAACCCTGGTAATGAATATTGGAAGGTTGTTCAATGGATTTTCAGGTATCTTCATGACACTTCCGATGCTTGTTTGAAATTCGGCAGGACTGGTGAGGGACTAGCTGGCTATGTGGATTCAGATTTTACTTCCAGCGATTTGAACAAGAGGAGGACCCTTCCAGGTTATGTGTTCACTGTTGATGGTTATGCCATGAGTTGGACGACAACGTTGCAGCCAGTAGTTGCCCAGTCTACCACTGAAGTAGAATACATGGTTATTGCAGAAGCATGTAAAGAATCGGTTTGGCTGAAAGGTTTGTAATATGAGCTTTGTGGAGATAATTCTTCCACTAAATGTTCCATGAGAGAACAAAGCACATTGATGCCAAATACCATTATGTTCGAGATATTGTTAAACAAGGTAAACTGAAGGTATGCAAGATTAGTACTCATGATAATCCTGCTGATATGTTGATAAAGCCAGTTCCCATTGCGAAGTTTGAGCTTTTGCTCAGACTTAATTGGTATAACTCATTAGCCCTAGCGGTTGTTTGGCGCTGAAAGTGTTTTCTTTGTTGTTCAGTGAGAAGGTTCTCATTCCTGCTACAAGATGAAATTTGTCTTAAGATGGAGTTTGTTATGTTATGATCCAAATTTAAGTATCGACCTAGGTCACATGTGTTATATATATATATATATATATATATATATATATATATATATATATATATATATATATATATATATATATATATATATAAGCTGTCGCACGAGATAAGTTGATCAGTTGAAAATCCCCGACGTTTGTAACCTCCCTCGATATAGTGAAGATTTGCTGGCTCGCGCCCGTGGTTTTTTTCCCTTCGTGTTGGAGGGGGTTTCCACGTTAAATCTCGTGTGCCTATGTTGATTTCGCTCTTCGTTGCTTTGATTTGCCAGTCGCATCTCTAACACTGTATACCATGTAAGATTAGATGGAAGCTTTCCTACTCTCCTGGGAGAGCCACGTGAGTTTATTTATCAAGGGCAAAAACATTGCCATGGTTTACAAGAGAGCCAGCCGATCGCAAGGATACATCTGTTACATAGAGATAAAAGATAGATACGAGAAGATAGTTGAGATTACATGTCGTGCTGTCCTCAAACTCTAACAGGTTAATGCTTGGTTCTTTATAAATAAAGCGGGGCGAAAGCCTTTTCTGATAAATGGGAAGGCTGCGGGGAGCTCAGCGGCGGTGCATCAAATTAGTTAGCGAAACGTAGAGGAAGAGGTCCGAGTTTGAGAAGAAGGGTGCACCGGAGGAATTTGACATTGGAGACCGGACCAGTCGGAGTTTGAGAAGAAGGGTGCAGCAAGGGCAACGGGAGCTCGAAGCGGCCGGTGAGGAAATCAGCTTTGGAACGTCGATCCTCGTCTCCCGGTGCTTCGGAACTGACCCTATAACGCCGAGCGGCCGGTCGTGGCGCCGCTGGACCGACGCAGTGGCCGCAGTCTCCTGCGTGCGTGCCGGCAGCCGCATGTCGTGAAGGAACGGCCGGCCGTCCCAACTCGCCTGCGCAACAAGAGCGATGGCTTGCGGCTCCATCATCTCCGGGCGGACCCGCAACATACGTCGTGTAGTGGCGCTGACTAGCGGACTCCACCTGTCTGTACGTGATTTTGGCTCAATTAGTAGTACTAACTACTGCTAGATGAAATTATCATTGTGGGTTTAGAAATTTCATTGGAACTTTTGTGAATAATATCTAAAACATTTATGGAGCCAGTGAAAACTTATGCTATGATTAATCTACAGAAAAAATGTTGTAGAATTCGAATCAAACATTTTAAACAAGTGATCTATGGGCAAGATTTCATAATTCTTTCTGGAACACAAATATTGGAAAGAAAGCGGTGTGAATTGTGGAGAAAAAAGTGCTATGAATTCGTGAAGAAAATCGAGAGGATAGAAGCAAAATTTTCTGGAGTATGAACTAATTGACAGCGTATACGTACCTCGATCAGTTCCAATGAGAATGAGAAGCCAGCCGGACGGGGAGACATTGGTAACTCTGCTTATAAATTTTCTGGAGTAATAATAATCCAATCGAGGCCTCGTATTTGCAGCCGGCGCGATGTCTGTCAGCTTCAGAGCAGGGAAATTAAATTTCTAAAGCAAGGCTAATTTACAGTTATTTATTCCGCCTCGGTCTTGGGTTTTGTTTTGTGCCAACTGCCAAGTCGTATGAGAACCATAATCATTTGCATTCACCGGCCAGCTTAGACTAGCCACAATGTTACTACCTCTATAGTGAGGAGTAACATATGTATGATAACATACAACACTTCATTTATTAAGCTATAGACTCATCTTGCCTTGATATGTGTGATGTTACTCATACTACTAGTAACTAGCTATGTTACCACATGCCTCTTTTTCTTCATTTATTGCTTGCCACATCATCTATTTTATCTAGATATGTGTGATGTTACTACTTATGTTACTCCCACTGTCGGTAGTCTAAGAGCATCTCCAACAATTTTACTTTTTCCCATATAAGAAACTGATTTAAGGGCGTTAGGTTAAAAAAAAAACTGCTTCAACATGTCCCCTCTTTTTAAAACCAAGTACAGTATAATCAGCCCAACTTCCTATATATAGAGGAATATGGATTTTCCAAAAAACCTTCCCATGAAAGTGTCACGTCAGTGCGCCGCTGCCAACCCACCGAGCCATTGCGCCGCCGACTACCATGCGACCATCATCGACCACCGCTGATCATCGGTGCCGCCGCCAAGAACCACTTGTTGGAGATGCTCAACTGCAAACCCCACTTAAATTATACTATAGCCCAGTATAACCACTTTTAGGGGGTGTTTTTAAGGGGACATATTGGAGATGCTCTAAGAGTATCATTAACAAGTCCCCTTTCCCGTATAAAAAAATGGTCTAGGGCGAGTTGAGGGGAAAAAACAGCTCCAAACAAGTCCTTTAACTACAACTTAGGCGAAGAAAGCCTTTTCGTAAACCTTTTACTAAAAATGCCACGTTAACGTGCCGCCGCCGCTGACTACCGCTGCCGCCACACCACCACCGAAAACAATTATAGGAGAGTTACTAAGGGAACCTGTTGGAGATGCTCACCTCCAAACCTACCCTAAATTATATGGACACTCCGTATAACCACTTTTAGCGGGGAGTTTATAAGGGGACTTGTCGGAGCAAGGTCGCGATCTCCTCCATGTAATGCCCTTTCTTGTTCGGAAACGTGCATGAGATCTACATGCGTACGCATAAAGAAAGAGAAATCTCATTTACTAAGTGTAACGCAGCGCCACATCCGGTCTCTCATAATGCATATACCCCAACCCATCTAGACGCTACTGAACTACTCTCGCTAGACTACCATTTCCTACCTTCATCCACTCACAACATCGAGTCTTAATACTATACTATCGACAAGCAGCTACGAAGGGAGTGCAGAGTGTCTGAACACCCTCCTATTCCATTCGATCCAGGGGTTCCAGAACGTGCATATGACTACCGAGTTCACCTCTCTCCTCGAGTCTTGATGAATGCACCGCTGGATGCCAGTCCACAAGAGCAGCAAATTGGAGTTGGCAGTGGGCGTTAGCGCACGTAGGCCAACCCAAGCCAGAATATCACCCCAGATTGCTCGCCCATAAAAGCAACAGGCAAGAGGTCCATGAACAAGGCCATAGTTTGAGCATGAGGGGGCAAGAAAGAGAAAATTTCACAAATTTGTACCTTTTCTTTCAATTATGTGTACTTAATCATCTGATGTCTTTGTGTTAATTATGATCCTCACATGAATAAGGATCAAAATTTGAAGACATCTAGCGCCATTGACTTAAACATAAGAATTGCTGTCATCTTAACTGTAAACATGCTCCAAAAAATAATATATCAACTAAAATGAGTTGATGCAGAGCTACATGTATATCAGTCTGATTCTAGCTCTGTGACGTAGACAAGTTGTTAATGTCACAGTTAAAATCAGTAGAGATGTGTATATACTACTGTACCTTTAGAGTTTAGATTGAGGTGATTGAGGTGATCACTGAACTTGATGCCATGGGATGACACAGTGTGGCATTCGGTAGAACGGAGCGGCAAACTCGACGACACTGCAAAAATATGGGGGTTGTTTGGTTCCAAGCCACACCTTGCCGTACTTCGCCACATATCAAGTAAGGAAAGTTTGACCAAGCTAGGTGGTTGTCTGCTTCTAGTCACACTGAAGGCAAGATTATTTCTGTGAGGAATAAGCTCCACATTTCTTACACACAAAAGTGTGGCCAGATTTCGCTAAGGCAAACAAATGTGTGGCTAAAAATTTAAACACCTAAGGTAAGGAAAATGTTGCAAAAATAGTGTGGTAACCTATGACAAATTTTTTTAAGCTAACGTATAGCAGAGTTAGTCACCAACCAAACATGCCCATGGTGTCCTGGTCTCTTGACGTCGTGGTGTTGGCTATGTGGCGCCTCAGAGCGTTGAGCGTCGTCGGGTGACATGGTTCACATGGATAGGAGCGGCGGAAGTGCCAACAAGAAAATCGATCAATCATTCAGAGATGGAGAGGCAACCCTCAGCCTGAGCAAATGAACGGAGGAAACTACCAACAACAATGGTGCTTCCGGCCTTCTATCACAGGAAATGTGGGCCATCTTGTGGCTTCAACGCGTAGCCTTAGAGATAGCTTTGGATTTGTATAGTATTTTTAATACTAATTAAGTACTCCCTCCATTCACATATTTAAGATGTTCTAACTTTTTTTTGAATCGAATGTATAGACATGTTTAGAGTGTTTATTCATTCATTTCAGTCCATATGTAGTCCATATTGAATATCCAAAACATCTTATATTTGTGAACCAAAGTCATTATCACCTGCCATTAGTACGAGTATATGCTAGTGCATTGCAACCAAAGTCTGACGTAAATTCATGGGGGTGCCGGTCGCTTGTTTGGGGGGGGGGTGGGGGGGGGGGGGGGGGGGTGAGAGTAATGCTTACACAGTTGATGTGTAGTATTAGGATTCGAAATAGGAAGGCCAACCCCAGCAAAATTCATGGGGGATAGAGAATTAGTTTGGAAAGTTTTAGTAAGCACAGTATTTGTAGACCTTTCACGGGATGTGGGGGGGGGGGGGGGGGCAATCGATGCGTCCCCGGAATGTTGCATTGTATGTTGATCGGGTTGTGTGATTCAGCGAGGAGGTCCATTTCCATGTCCATGCATTTGGCCATGGCACGACAGAGATAGCCACAAGATCGCCGACTTGTCTCTCTCTATGTGGATCGTCGTGAAGTCTGCAAAGCGAGCCTACGCTTCACCGGAATCCACAAGGCATGCCGCATGATTTGATCACTCTTTTTCGCCATCAATAGCCACTTGGTCCTAGGCGCAACGGCTTGGAGTTTCAAGTAATGAATCTAAGGCCACCAAGATTTTTGGGAAGTAAACCACCTACCAACCTACCTTGCATTGGCCGCCTTTTGCGTCATCGCTCCATGTCAAAAAGAAATCAAGTTGAAATTTTGCCACAATTTTGAGAAACCACGGCTAGAGATCCATTTCAAGCATGGGAAATATGCACCAGTAAGTGATTGTCAAATTGATTAACACGAGCATCCCACTCACTGCAATCAACCCAGATTTCCATGTCGGCTGTCTATTCCCAATTTATCAACATATGGCATGAGACCCACCTTCCTCAGGCCCTTGTGTGACAGCGACAATCCCAAGTACATGATAGGGGAAGGCTTCCATTTCAATGAGGAATCTATGGAGAATTGTCGTCACATCCATGTCACATTTGATAGGAACGATCTCACTCTTAGCTAGGTTGACCTACAGCCCAGAAGCCGTCCCAAAAGGAACTATAGTGAGTCCGGTGTTTTTCCGACCCTCTAACAATAGGCGCATGAAGAGGGCCATGTCATCCGCGGATAGAGAAATTTGATGCTTGATCCCCAAGGAGCTAGGGGTTGTACGATTTGCAACTGATCAAAGCGAAGGAATACTATGTTTAACACATCAATTTTTATGAGGAAAGCATTGGGGAAATCGCGTCTGCTTGGCGAAGGCCACGTCCCACACTTCCTCGGTAGTGTTGCCATTAATCAGAATGCGTGAGCTTGAGGTGCGAAGGATAGTTTCTATGTACTCTCTCCACCCGGAGCTAAATCCTCTTCGCTAAATAACCTCAAGAAAGAATAGAGAACTGACCTTAAACATGGATGCCCTTGTCCACATCATCTTGAACATTTTTATATGGTTTGCCATCATTCGTTGTAGTTATCCCGAGCCCAAATTACCTATAGACCATCCACTCCTGCTCCATTGGCCACCTTCCCGGTTACTAGCTCCAGCAGCACCACACCATACCTTCCAAGTAATGAAGTATTATCAATACCCAAAGTTACCAACAAGAATCTCTGCAATTAACATTGGTTGGTTAGGCCCGGCAACACCAAAATCGCGGATCTTTGCATTCAACTCCTGATCAAGGAAGCTGTTATTAGAGGTGAGCTTGTGGACTTGTGGTGGACGATCGGTGTGTTGCATTCGTGATACAGGTGGTAAAGCCCTTGGGCCACGCTAATGGCAATGATCTTCCTCTCCAGTCAGCTTAGCAGCAGCTCACCCTCCGCCCGCTGGTGCAATCAGTAGTCAAGGCTGCCATTCAGCGGGTACTTGTAGACAAGCATGATCGCATCTTCCCTCTAGATAAACAACAGGACATTGATGATGTTTTCATGACAGACGCTAGCTAACAGGATCATCTCTGACATGCAGCAGTTCTTGACGTTATCATCGACTATTTGTGTCGGGTTCACATTCTGGAACTTCTTAACAAGCAGCGTAGTCGGGAGACTGATGCCAGTTGTGCCCTCAATGTGGACTACGTACAGTTCGTCCTCTCCTATCCTTCTGCTAGCCCACATGCTTCTCTGATTATTTTCAGTAAGGTTGTAGACTATGCCTTGTTCACTGTACTTGACTGGCGGCAGCGCTACAGGATGGCAGCTGGGATTGAACCACCACGATCCGGGCATTTCCAGCGGCCGGGTAATGCGCGAAGAGGCTCATGTCAGGGGTGGTGAATCTGCAGCTATGAGAGGTAGATAAAGATGCATGTTCGTCATTAGTTTGATAACATAAAATGATAAAGAATGATGAAAATTGCAAGAATATGTGTGCCTTTTGAAGTAGTGTAGAATATTATTCCAGTTGAGACAATGAGACCTTAGCCATTCATGCTTGCAACTTATTAGGCCCCGTTCGCTTAAAAGGATTTCTAGACATTCCAAAGGAATTGTGGATTCCATGGTTTCTTTACCCTTTGCTGTGTTCGGTACAAAGGAATTCACTACAATACACCAGAGGAAAGGATTGCTTACAGTGGCGATTTCATAGGAATCAACAAATCTGCCCTGAACTCTTTTTTTTTTTTTTGCGGAAGACCCAGTCTGCTCACTGATACGCTAAATAAAATATGCTAGGGTGGGTCCATGCATGAGGAAGAATGGCTAGTATTCGAATAAAAAATTACTATCATACATTTGCTAATGCGTGGTTAGTACTAGTACAACTCCGGGCAACCTTATCTTATCCATCCGACGTCCAGAACGCTTAGCTACTGCTTCTTTCCCCTATTTTCAATTCCTCCATATTATACGTAGAAGGCTTCCTATTTCCTACACTTTTATACTTTCCTATGGTTTAGAATCCTATGTGACAACCATCCCTTCTAAGGTGAAGTTTTTCGGTTGGATCCTCTTGATGCCCCATGTCCAATCGAGCTGCCGTCCTGAAGAAGGGGTTTCCCGAGTGTACTGCCTTATGTGCAAGGCCATCAAAGATATGAGGAGTCACATCGTCTTCGGCTGCCCCCTTCCTTCTTGCTTCTAGGTTGCTATCGATGTCCGCTTCTGTCCTTTTTTTGCGGGAATTTTTTTGATCTATTAATCATCAATTATGGCAGTACAATGAACACAACAAATAATAAGAATTATTTTCAAATCTGTAGACCACCTGGCGACGACTACAAGCACTTGGTGCATGTTAGCAGTTAATCTTGAATTGTTAATAGCATGTTACATCATCGTGTGGGCTTGGCAGTCTGCCGTATTGACTAATTAAGTATAGGAAGTGGACTTGGAGTCCAATAGTGTCGGTGTGGTGATAGAAGATTTGACTGTGTACGTTTAGAAGTCCTAGTCGGCTTGTCATGTTGGTCGTGTTTACTCCTCGGCGAACGTGTATATGCATAGGCATAGAACAGCAAGATTGTATCGTGGGGATTTGAGAAAAGGAGAAACAAAGAAAAACAAAGAGAGCGATGCATGCCCTTGGTTATAAGTTTTTTCCGTGCGTGTCTGTTCGCTTACTTGATGTGATTGGTCCATGGGTGGATTTTTTAACAACGTACATGTCAGGAACATGCATGCATATGAGCCAGTAGGATGGCCATGCCCAATCCAGGATGCAGTTACTAGTACAAATTACATGAATGATGAAACCAGAGCCCCTGCCAATGGTTTTGAGTTTCGGTTTGAGAAGTATTTCAGCCATTGCCGTAATCACTGAATTTGAGTGAAATTCAACTATTTGTGTTTTCATTTCGGCCAAAGCGCCGAAATTTTCATTTGAATTTGATAAGGATCAAACTTAATGTTTTGAAACTTAAAAATAATAATTTCATTCATGTATATTGCTGAAATATTTTGACCAAAAGGTAAGTATTTCACTATGTAAGGAAATTACTGAAATTACCTGAAAGTGAGAACTATATTCTCACCTGCTGTTGTAGTGCAGGGGCTGTTGAATTCAGGGAGCGTTGCTTACCACATAGAACATAGAGCGCGCAGAGAGGAGGTTCTGGTGAAGAACATGGTAGCGGTGGAAGGAGGACGCAATAGTGGGCTGATCATGTCCAGGTGTTTCCGTCCGCTCCGTGGTGACCGGCAGCGAATTGGTGCGGCATCGGTGGGAGGGAGGAATTCGGGGGTGCAGCAGCAGTCGCGTCTGCCTCCGCCGCCGCATCGGCCGTATTCCACACCCTCGGGACGTCTCCTCCCGCATGCCTCCCACAATGGCACTGTCAGCCTCCTGTACGCTTCCCAATTTTGAAGAGAAGAAGACCATGGCTGGGAGCTCCCTTCCTCCGCAGCAACATGTAGGCTGGGATCTCTTTTTCAGGACGTCAATAAAAAAAAAAGCGATGCCAGTGCCCATGTAGGCCGACTATATATATGGAACCTAATAAATGAACACGGCTACTACTTAGAATTGCGATGATGGCATCGAACGCCCAAGAATTGGGATCATGGCATCAAACGCCCAGCCGCAAGGTGCCGATTACACCGATGTGCCACTGCGCCGCAAAAATACAAATTTGCTGTATACCTCGTTTCGGCCACCGCTTGTTAGATTTACGTAGTTACGCCTGCGTATCGCTCTAATTTTTTTGTCTCCATTCGTGGTCCTGGGAACTTCCAATCAGATGATAAAACCGAAGGTGATCGCTTTGGAGATTCAGGTTAACACAACAACGATGTGTAGAGCCAGAGAGTTCCGGCGGAGAGTTCAATGGGTGTTGCGTATACGTACAAAATTAGGCCCATCATCGACAGCCCTCTGCGTGCGCCAATGAAGCTCTGTCGTCCTACTTCACTGACACGCTGGGTCTGGGTGTTATAGAAAATTACCCTATCCTTCTGAGAATCCATGACTGGATGGTTTTCTCAACAGCTAGCTCATGGGTGTGTGTAGCAAGCTGCAACGCGAACGTTACGACAGTTTCTTCTTGTGAATGAAGCTTCCAATTCGGTCCCACATGAGACAACCTTATGAATTGCATATTCAATGTTAAAACAGACGTAGAAGATAATCATGGCTAAAACAAACATAAACCAAATAATCAGTTATTTCCCGCTTTTATGCTTTCAGTCTTGTTTCCATCAAATATAAAACTCCAACTAAGGGTGGACGGCAACTCAAACAAAAACTAAGGATGTACGGACCAATTGGGCTTTTCGGCCCGCTCGTGGCCCACGCTGGACCAGACCGAACGGTCCCGGTCCTCTAGTATATTCGGCTGGTCCGGTCTGTATAATTAGGCCCGAAAGCCCGTCCGGTCCGGCTCTGATTTGAACCGGTCCGCTCGGTCCGACCGAGAATACGGGAGCTCCTGACCGGCGCCTTCAGCGCCGGTTTCGCGTTCTGGCACTCGAAGCGTTACGCTAGTGGGCCGGCCCAGGTGAGCTTCGACGGAACACAGTAACCACGATGCGAAAAAATGAATGTGAAGAAAAAGTGCGAAAGCTAGGGTTCGAATCCAGGATCGCACGTTGTTCTTGTCCATTGTCCACTAATGCGAGAACCACTAGACCAAACACATTCCGTTGTTTTGTAACAAGGAAAAAGTGCTACTTAAACCGTTCTTTTATTAAACATTAACATAAATCTGAAAATTAGTTGAAAAGTTCATTCATTTTGAAAAACAAGTTCAACATTTTATTTTAAAGTTCACAAAATTTTAAAAAGTTTCGTCGATTTTGAAAAAAAGTTCATCGATTTTGAAAAAAAGTTTATTGATTTAGAAAAAAAGTTCATGAAATTTGGAAAAAGAATGTTCATCAAATTTGAAAAAGTTCATCAAATTTTAAAAAAGTTCGTCAAGATTGGAAAAAGTTCATTGAATTTGAAAAAAATCATTGGATTTGAAAAAAGTTCATCAATTTTAAAAAATAGTTCATTGAATTTGAAAAAAGTTCATTGAATTTAAAAAAAGTTCATTGATTTTGAAAATAAGTTCGTCGATTTTAATAAAAGTTCATTGAATTTGAAAAAAGTTCATCGAATTTGAAAAAAAGTTCACGAATCTGATAAAAAGTTCACGCATTTAAGGAAAAAAGGGAAATGAGAAAAGAAAAATGAAAAAGGAACAAGAAAAAAAACGTCTAGAAACTGACCAGCGAACGACCTAGATAAAGATTAAAAAAAAGGAAAGAAGTTTATGGACACAAGCGCGTGGTTATCCTAGTGGTGAGTGCGCTGCACTCTCAATCGAGCGATCCAGGGTTCGATCCCTCGCTTGCTTGAACACGTTAATGCCTGTAATGGGCG
This sequence comes from Thinopyrum elongatum, assembly GCA_011799875.1. Lineage (NCBI taxonomy): Eukaryota > Viridiplantae > Streptophyta > Magnoliopsida > Poales > Poaceae > Thinopyrum > Thinopyrum elongatum. The sequence continues at coordinate 18,746,229 of CM022303.1, forward strand.
CCGTTTAGGAAATGCCCGAGGATACACCCAACTGGCTAGGCCCACCAACCATCTCGTTAGGGCAGGGTCGACGCGCTCAGATCCCTCCCCAACCAAAATCTCCGACTCAATTCCCCCCAAGCCACAGCGCGTTGTGTGCCGGCGGTGCCATAGCCCATCTCCTACCCTCCCATCCTAGCACGGCCGTTTGCCCGTCACCTCACCCATGTTTGAGCTGGAGCATGTGCACGCCATGGACGCAACGGCCGTCCGGACCATAGTTTAAAAAACTGAACCGGTGTGGTTATCAGTTCAGGTTTTTACCGGTCGGGCCGCCGCTTCACTGGTTCGATGTACAGTATTTTAAGGCACAAAAAATTAGCAAAAAATAAAACAATCAATAGATTAAAAAAATTGTAACAACATGATACAGTAACCATCTATTCGCACACGAACACGTCACAGTGTACCGACACCAGGGGTGATGCACCGCAGCTCACCTTGAAGGAGACATGAGTCGGAAGCGCGGTATGCAAGCAATCCGACGGGTGCTTATGTTGATCAAAAACCCGCACGTCCAGTAGGGACCCCATCTGGACGCACAGTGGCTACAGGCTGCCTTAAATCTACCTGATGGCCCCTAGGGCCTCGTCGACCTGTGCCCTGCAACAAGAAAAACAACGAAGAACAAGAAGAAGATCAAGGAAGAGAGATAAAGGTGAAGGGTCATAGATGTGTTTGTCAATTGTGTGTTTTTCAATCGACCGTCACTTCTCAGCTATTTATGAGGCGTCTAGACTTCGCATACAAGAAAAGAACTTCAAATCCCGTCTAAATCCTTCCAAAATTAACTGAACTCTGATTTAGGTATGCCTGAGACAGCAGTTGGGTTTTTGGGTTGTATAGGCCGAATACGACCTCGGATGGATATGAGACCAAAAGCAAATTTAGCTGTTTCGATGAGACGAACAACTTTCATGTTGTACGTTTTCTATTTCAAGCAATCTTGAGGGCCGAATAATTCATGCAAAAAAGGCGATGACTCACGCTGCCCATGACACATCAGTCATATGGGTGTGTGGTGTCGGGCGTAACTTTTTGCTCATAGTACGCCCGCACTGCACTGGTTCTAACTTTTGCATGCGATCTCAAATTAGGATGATTCAAATATCTAAATCGACTTGCTTGACTAGACAAAGACAGTCCATGTAGAACACTTTTTCATATGTGGATGTCCTGGAGGCGTAATAAGACGAACAATACTCTAAATACCAAATATTTTTACTTTGATCACAGCATCGGTCCCCGAGATGAGATCTTATGGCCATGACCCAAACATCTTAGTTGTTCATCTCGACCACGAGGTAATTTTTTATAATGGACACTTTTTCATTTTAGACAATCTTATATATGTTTCTAGCCGTGCGAAAATCTGGTGTCAACACATGCCCCTTGTCTTTTTTGGAAAGCTTGCGTGCCAAAAAATAAATTTGTACCATGTTTGCTCATTGGGCGATGTCAACACTCCATCAGCCATTTATATGTACTTAGGGCGATAATTCTGTATCAGCCAAGTTTATGCTTAGGGCGATAATTGTATATTGGCCATGATTATGCTTAGGACGATAATTATATATCAGTTATTTTTACTCTTAGGGCGAGGATCATGTATTGGCCATTTGGATTAGCAACAAAATGCACCTAATCGGATGTATGATGATGTGGTAATACTCTTTCATGGTTTAAGAAATTATATAACATCCATGGACTGAAATAAGCCCATGAAGGATAACCAATCCTGAGGATTTCCATGGTAGCTTCAATGTTTTAGTTGAAGAATATGAATAATGTGTGAACCGGAGATTTTGATGTGCAAATCTTCCGCTTGGTTGTTCATAGCGTTCACTCTTCTCCTTCTTCACCTTTGTTGCACTTGTTGCAATTGAAGCTTGCACATCATTCTTATTTTCAGTGCTTCCTTCAGGAACCCATGTCATGTTCCTCTTTTTCAGCTCTTGTGCGCTAAGATTTTGCAATTTCTTCTTTTGCCAACATGATAAGATGAGTGGGCACCTCAGCTGTGATTCCATTTGAAGCAATGACAATTCCTTTTTTACCTTATGCATTCTCAACTTCTTCTATTCGGATTTGGCACTAGATTGACTCATCTCATTGTCCTTAGTGGCAATGTCAACACCTTAATTGGCTCTTTATCATATGAGATCTAATCTGAAGTAGCACACTTATGACCATTTTTTTAACGCGATAGACTTGCTGGACCATCTCTTTCTTCTTTCTGGAATTCTGGACCGATTCTTTTTAAGTGAAATGGTATTTAACATATGACAATTCAGTGAATGTTGTCTTCTTTGAGCTGCATGATCATTGTGAGATGGTCTAAGAAATGGAGAATATTAATGTGCCCTTGAATCATACCTGTCCCATGATGAATATGGGTAAAAATTAGCATATGGAAGGATCCATGGCATTGGCATTGGCGACCAAAATAAGAATATGAATATGCAGCAATGAAATTTTCCCTTTGCCGATACCCGTCCTCAAATTTGCGCCTAGGGAGTGATCTTGATGCTTTTGCATTGTTTGGCCGATAAACACCTTTTGCTTCACTTGCCTTTTGATATGTATCTAATAGTTGTGCAAAAGTGACTTTGGATTTTTTTTTTGCGGTTACGCTTATTGTGGCCTTTATCTTCTCTCGCTTTGCTTGCATCGATCTTTGGATTTTTTGCGCTCATGCTTATTGCGGCAATTATCTTCTCTAGCTTTGCTTGCATCGATCATTGAATTTTCTTGCCGCCTCCTAGTGCTTGGCGTCTTCATTGTAGCTTCGATTGAATTCTCGCCCTCACTAGTATCTTCATTGTGCTATTTAAGAACTTCTTTACTTGACCTTGGTAAATATGCCATCACCGTGTTGAAGACGCCATGCACGAATCTACTTGTACTTTGGACTTTAACCATTAAACATGAGCTCCACTACTACTCCGAGTTAAAAGCAAAAAACTACCACATTTAGGGCTTCATTTGAGAAAACTACCTGGTCCCTAATTATTTGCAAAAATCACCGTGCACTCAGTTAACTTTTTGCAAAAAAGCACTGATTGGGGGCTTTGGCTCATTTGATCACTTTCTGACAAGTGGGACCGGACTGTAAGGAGTTTACTAAGCAAAAATCAATGACATAGACACCCCTGAAACTAAAATAGAAATGCAATCAAGCCCATCCCTGCTCCCGATCCACTCGGAGGAGGCAATCCCCCCCCCCCCCCCCCCCCCCCCCCCCCCCCCCCCCCCCCCCCCCCCCGCGGCTCCCGTCGTCGCCGCCCGAAGCCCGTCGCTGGAAGCTCCACCTGGCCCAGCCGTTGTGCTACCGGAACCTCCCCCCCCCCCCCCCGTGGGTCCCGTCGGCTCCCGTCGTCGTCGCCGGAAGCACCACCCGGCCCTACCGCTGTGCTGCCGGAGCTCCCCCCTGCCGCGGCTCCCGTTGTCACCGTCGGAAGCTCCACCCGGCCCTGCCGCTGTGCTGCCGGAGCTCCCCCCTATGGCTCCCATCACCACTACCAACTCCCGTCGTTGCCGCTAAAAGCTCCACCCAGCCCTGTCGCTGTGCTGCCGGAGCTCCTCCCGGGGCTCTCGTCACCACCACCACCACCGCTATTGAAGCCATCACCCCCACCGGCTCCCGTTGTCGCTGTCGGAAGCTCCACCCGGCCTTGCCGCTGAGCTGCCGGAGCTCCGCCGACCGGCGAGCGGTCCCCCTCGCTGCCCACTGCCGCCTGCTCTCCCAATCCTTGGCCATGGCAGCAGCTGGCCGCGCACCTGGCTCGTCCCTAGCAGCCAGCAACATCAACGGCTAGGCGGCGAGCAGGATCAGCGTTGGGGAGCTGTGGAGGCGAGTAGCAACAGCCGCGCGCAGCCATAGGGACAAGGATCTATGGCGGCAAGCAGCACTAGCCGCGGGCAGCCGCGCACTCAGCAGATGCGAGAGGCAGCATGCAGCAGCCGTCCTCAGGTGCTTGTCCGTGTGTGCCGTCTGACGAAAACTAACCGGGAGCAAGGGCTGGATTGCTTTTCTGTTTTAGATCCAGGGGGGTGTGTGTGTAACTTTTATGCTAAGCCAGCCCCTTACAACCCGGCCCCATTTTTCAGAAAGTGATTAATCAGGCCAAATCACCTATTCAATGCTTTTTGCAAAAAGTTTACTAGAAACGAGGTGATTTTTGCAAAAAATTAGAGATCAGGTATTTTTTTCCCCAAATGAAGCCCCAAATGTGGTGGTTTCTTGCAATTAACTCCTACTACTCCCTTGACATGAACATGACGCCACCTGCAACTGTAGTCTGTTTGTTCTTCTTGATAGTCAAAGCTCCCACGAAAAACAAGTTCTTATGCACTCTTGTTTTGTGTTCCCAATATCTCGCAGCATCCGTTCAACGCCACACATCGACCATAAAGTCACCATATCCGACAACACCATTGTATCATCACCCTACGTGAGAGTGAACAACTTGCATATTGTATGCCACGTATAAGAGATTTTAAACTCACCATTCTTGCTATTGTTGACTTCATGTTTGAACTTGAAAGAATATTTTTGTTGCTCTTGAATCATCCCAAGTCAAATTCACAGTGATCTCATCTTTTTCTGTATAGTCTTTTACATGTGTCGCAGCTATAGCACTGCGTCTCCTTCTGCATTTGTCATCCACATTTTGTCATGTGCACTGAACGCCATAGAATACATGGCAATGTACTCTCCTAGCTTTTGACATTCATTCAGACTTGCCGCCACTTTCGTAGTCCATAGTTAATCTCTTCCTTCTCTAGATGCGTCCACCTCGATAGACACGGTCAACAACTTGAACTCAATGGCATAGTCAGGGGCGGAGCCAGGATTTAAACATAGGGGGCGCGATTCAGAAAAATTAGTAGCTAAAAAAAATATTGTCATATGATGCGTTTTTCACTTTGAGCTTACGGTTAAATTTCTACCGCCGGGGACACAATATTTTTGTCGGGAGTTTGTATACCAAGTGAAATGTGGACAGAGCAAGCTCCATCTCCTTAGAATTTGATCAAAAAGTAAGGTGATACTTTATTGTTCATCTTCATCTTGAAAAATAATGAACTTTAAAACTAAATATACTAGACTTCCAAATCGATCATTTGGATTTTGCCTTCTGTAATTGTACATTAGTATACAAGCCCAGCAGGCTAGAAAATCCTAGCTAGTACTCTGCATCAATCTAACTAGTATGTAATTCAAAATAGATGTAATAAAAAAAACTAACCAATAATCTTTAAAAGTTCGTAATGATATACCTTAAGTCTAGAGGTGACTCGCCTGAGCTACGCCGCCAGGTTCAAAGACTGGACCAATGCGTTGTGGACGACGGCGCACGGCAAACGTACGGTTGTGAAGACCGAGGCTGACACCCTCCACCAAGTGCACAAGCGCTAGGCCGCTAGCAGCAGCTGCTGCTGTGCCCTAGGATGACGGCAACAACCAAATCTTTTTTTTTTTTTGAGAACCAAATCTAAACGGAAGTTTCTACTATATCCGGCCGGCGGCAGCGGCAAAACCCTAGCGTAAGTGCAGACATGCACTTAGGCAGGTCACGATCTGATCGATTCATCGGTCACAATAAGCCACCCACGACCGTTAATGGGCTATTGCCTGCTGGGCTTTGGGATTTACCATCATCATTAACAAATGGGCTAATGAGTAATTAGCTGCGGCCAGCCGGCCATTAGCGTGTACATATGCTATATGGCCTGCTAAAATTTGTTGAGGGGGGCGAGCGATTGGCAGGGGTCTAGCCCCTGCTCGCCCCTCCCTGTCTCCGCCCCCATAGTTAACGCAGCTCACGAAAAGCATTGAAACTTTCCCATTTTACCCCTACGCGATGCATGCGTTGGGTTGCTTTGTGTATACATGCATGCGTGTCTTTCTCTTTACATGCACTAAATGAGAGCACTGTAGCATGCATTAGTTTCCCCTATATTGAAAAGGATTACGGTTCCTACTAATGAGGTCGAAATAAAGTTTGTTGAGTCAGTTAATGGAACAAAATGGAAAAGGATTACGATAGCTAGGACTAGGGATCAAGTTCCTCTCAGTTGGAACGGACGGGTAGGCATGCGGGATGACGCGATCACGAGCATGGGGATGTCCATCGGAATGAAAATGGACAAAACTAACCCTTTTCTGAAACTTCAACATGAAATGGTCTCAATCTAAAAATATTTCACAAAATGGCCCTTTTTTGCACGACGCCAGGGGTTGGGGCGCCATGCTAGAGAGCATGACGCCCCGGCCTAGGGCACCATAGTTGCGACATGTAGCATGGCGCCCCGGGTTAGGGCGCCATGCCAAATAGCATGACGCCCTAGCCCGAGACGTCATGCTATCTAGCATGGCGTCCTAGCCCCGGGCGTCATGCAAAAGAGCCATTTTATGAAATATTTTTAGACCGGGGCCATTTCGTGTCGAAGTTTCAGAAAAAGATCAGTTTTGTTCATTTTCACTCCATCGGACGAGCTGTGACTCATTCGGATCAGTAGCTAAATTTGACACATTCACCATTTACTTTTTCTGTTTTTATATATTTAAATTTTGATGGCTGAGACCTTTAAAACAACATCGATCTTTAGTACACTTGAAGGTAGTTCAGATTTTAATCATATTCAGTTTCAATTCAACAAATGAAATGATTTCATTTATTTCGTTATCTCGCAAAAGTGGTTTCAACTATTTGACCGGTCGCTCCCATAGGCTTCCGCCAAGGTACCTGGCAAAATATCGGAGGCAGGCACCGCACGACCCGTCCCATCATCGGGCCCTACCAGTTCACATGCATACACTGCAAACCTCCATTATTAGAGAGGCCAGACTCACTCGGGCAGCTGCAGCAGCAGCAGTCAAGTCCTACTCCACTCGGTAGCAGCGCTCCTCCCTCCATTATTGCCAAATCTAAGCCGGCGCCTCGCTCTGCTCAAGCAGTCAAGTTCACCACCATTACTCCTCCATAAAACACCATCTTGACAGCCATGACGCTTGTGTAGGTAGCGTCTTCTTCGTGTGATGGCGAGACGAGAGGGGGGCAGGCGGGAGATGGTGGGCAAGGGCGACGAGACGGGGGCGTTGGACTCCGTCATCGGCAACCTCACCACCTTGCTCAACGACGACAAGTACGCGCTGTGCGAGAGGGCACGCGAGGGCATGGCTTTCCTCCGGCGCGACCTCTGCACGATGCAGATCCTGCTGCACGCGCTGGCCGACGTGGAGGTGCTCGAAGAGGTGGCCAAGGACTGGAAGGACCGCATGCGCGACCTCAGCTACGCCATGAAGGAGTGTTTCGACCGCTTAATGCTCCGCCTCGACGCCAACCCCAGGTTCACCAAGAAGTGCACGCGCCAGCTCATTGCGCTGTTCGCGCGCCATGGCATCGGGACCCAGATTAGGGAGATTAAGACCCGCGTCGAGGAGGAGGACCAACGACGGTGGCCGAATCTTAATCTCGGCAGAAGCGGTGAGACTCGTCCATACGAGCTTACTTTCAGGTTCCTGAACCTTATCACAAATCATTTCTCCTTGGAGCGCATAATTGGTCATGGTGGCCACGGAGTGGTCTACAAGGTATACTATGAGATTACCACTTTTGCATTTTTGTCAATACAAACCATATTAACAAATAACAACCAACATGCTGTCCCTCTAGTCAATACAAACCATATATTAACAAATACTCCCTCTCTGTAAAGAAATATAAGAGCGTTTAGATTACTATTCTAAACACTCTTATATTTCTTTACGGAGGGAGTACTACCACTCTATAATGGTTGTCAAACTCTCGTGGAATTATTTTTACACTTCATATCATGCCATTTAAAATATCCCCTAACTGATTAACCTACTTGTTTTACTACTTCGCTAAGAAGCTCACTTTTACCCTTTTACTTTTCTTGCGGGGGATCCCAAGAAACTCAGTTATCTCGATCTCTGTCAAAACACTCTTGACAAACCTACCTCCACTGAATAACAACTGCTCGTCCACATTGAGAGGATATTACCATAAGTCCATAAACAAAATGTTATCTGTAAAAGATCAATGTCATAAAGCCAAGAATTTATCACATCTGCATGCCGGAACACCAGAACAGCAATTCCTTTAGAACTTCACAGTACTCTGGCATACTCTTCCGGTCTTCCCTCACTAAAATATTAATGCTCTGGCATACAAGTTCTCATCTTCAGCAATTTTTGTGGAAGATACGTCTTTCAACTTCTAGGCACAAAACATGTTTTTTTTTCTTTTCTAAGGGACCGAATTAGAACAAAGATTATTCTTCAGCTAAACCCAACAAGATCTTTTTTTGGTGTTGCCAAGAGCCAAATAGAGCGGCACTAAATGGTGGATTTGATTAGATATGCTAGCTTCCCTTACGTAATATTTAGATTGTTGCTGAGACGGTTGTATGAAAAGTAGTTTGATCCCTACACAAATACTGCAAGGTGGTTTTTATGCACCCACGCACATTGCACCCCCGGTGCACCCACGATAAAAAAACTTAGCAAAACATTTTTAAAAAATCTGAAACTTTGTGGATGTGATTATGCCCAAATGTTTTAGGTTCTTGCAAAATTTGGTAGCGAAATAACATCCGAGAAAATCTGTAAAAAAAACAAAGTTTGTGCTGAAAACAAGTGAACAATAATGTGGATGCAGAGCATCATTTGTATTTCATTTTGTGCGTTGATCATTTGATGTTTTTTCGTGACCAAACTTTGCAAGCTTCTAAAACATTTGCTCATAATCTCATCTACCAAGTTTCAGAATTTTTTGATTTTTTCTATTATTTTTTTGAATCCACTGTTCACTGCATGGGTGCACCAAAGGTGGGTGCAGCCACTACTTTCCCTTGAACTGTTGCCACATATTCTTAGTCCCATATCTCAGGACTCTCTCATGTGCTAAACGGATTACAGTAACAAAACTTCTTGCAGAAAGGTATGCGACCCAACCACACAACTAGAGGTGGAAGAGGAGAAGTGCCGTCTTCGTCCATTAGTTTCCATATCATCCATAATATTAATTAAGTGCATAATCAACAATACTATCTTTTAGCATATAGTATCTTAATTAATAGACATGCTTTAACAGGGAGTAAAGGACAACGGGGAATGCATTGCTGTGAAGAAGCTTCATCTCATGCCAGGGTTTGATGAAGAGGAATTTGAAAGCGAGTTTAATAATCTTATGAGGGTCCAACATCAAAATACCATAAGGTTTGTTGGTTACTGCCATCATACAGTGCCTGTACCTGTTGAGCTCAATGGAAAACAAGTTTCTGCTAGAGTGGATGAAAGAGCACTATGCTCCGAATACTTTCATGGAGGAAGCCTTGACAAGCATCTTTCTAGTATGATTATGCTCTACTTACACTATATTTTTGTATGTAAGAACAATGATCCTTAAACTTTACATCATGGTAATACAAATTTTGTTTACTTCTACAGATGAACCATGTGCGCTTGTTTGGCACACATGTTACACTATAATTAATGGAATCTGCGAGGGTTTACATTACCTTCAGAAAGGATTTGAGTATCCTATTTACCATCTAGAATTAAAACCTACAAAAGTTTTGCTGGACAAAGACATGATGCCCAAAATTGGAGGTTTTGGTTTCTCTAGACTCTTTGATTCAGTAGAAACCTCCAACACATCAGAAGTTACGGGAACAAGGTACGTTAACAACCATGAGAAGTACTCGAATTCTTTAATGGATTTTTTCTGAAAATAAATTATTTCTGTACTATGCAGTGTATACATGCCACCAGAATACATAAGTAAACGACTGATCACACCAAAGTTTGATGTGTTCAGTCTAGGAGTAATAATCTTGCAAATAATGGCAGGCAAGGATTACTACACCAGATGTGCAGATATTGCTCCTGAAGAATTTATTGAGATTGTAAGAAATAACTCTATATTATGAAATGTAACAATTTTGAATAATATTAGGTTTGCCCCCATACATCTAGCCATGCATGCCAACGAATTATGTTTCAATTCTACAGGTATATGAATACTGGATAAATATGATGCAGTCGACAATATCGATGCGTACTTCACGTGAAGTTAGAACATGCATTGAAATAGCTCTAAATTGTGTGGAGTTGAATCGAGTGAAGAGGCCTACTATTAACGAGATAATACAAAAACTGAATAAGATTGATATTGTTGAGTACTCATCTATAGGTGAGCTATATAGGATAAGAGAATTTGCGTTCGAGTTCTTAAAACGTATTACAGATGGTTTTTCTGAGCAGAACACAGTTGGCCGTGGTGGATACGGAGTTATTTACAAGGTATGGTTATTACTTCATCTTCTAACTTTCAAATGAACCCTACCATTAACTACAAGAATGATGTGCCATAAAAACAGAGATTTTTAACAGGGAGTGCTGGACAATGGAGAAGAGGTTGCTGTTAAGAAACTTCATCAAATGTTGTGCATTGATGATAAACAATTTAAGAATGAGATTAATAATCTAATGAGAGTCCAACACGAAAATATCGTACGGTTAGTCGGCTATTGCCACCATACTTCACCTATGTTTGTTATGTACGAAGGGAAACGTGTTTTGGCCAGTGTGGAAGAAAGAGCGATTTGTTTGGAATACATGCAGGGTGGAAGCCTTGAAAATCAACTTTCGGGTATGTTTCTTCTCTACTTACACTAAATTATAATTGAATTTCCTCTAAATTATACTTGAATTTCCTACAACATAATTAACTACATAAGGGGGCAAACATGTTCTATTTACCCACACTTGGATCCGTACACATAATTCATGCTTCGGCTAGGTGCTAAGGTAGCAACCAACAAGAAAGGAGATAGATGTTAGGTTTTTTTTGCAGCATCTAGAGGGGAAAATTGGGGGGGGCGGGGGGGGGGGGGGGGGGTGGGGGTAATATTGGAACAATTTTTTAGAGGAAAAATACTTTATACATACTAACATACTTTTTATTTACTTATACAGCTGAATCCTGCAAACTTAATTGGGACAAATGTTACAAAATAATAAAAGGAATATGTGAGGGTTTGCATTATCTTCATAATTTTGTTACTCCCATTTACCATCTGGACTTAAAGCCCGCAAATATTTTGTTGGATAAGGATATGGTGGCAAAAATTTGTGATTTTGGTTTGTCCAGACTCTTTGATTCAGCGCAAACCTATATGACAGCATCCCAAGATCTTAAGGGAACATTGTAAGTTAATAACCCAGAAATAGTTAAGCAACATATTTTCTCGAACTTTCAGAAAAATAATTGTATTTGATGAAATGCAGTGGATACATGCCGCCAGAATACATCAAGGGACAGAAAATCAGTCCGAAGTTTGATGTATTTAGTCTCGGGGTCATAATCATAAAAATGATGGCAGGAAAGGAGGGCTACTCCAACTATCCACATACCCCTCAGAAAGAATTTATTGAGCATGTAAGGAAAAGGATCCAGTATCACGGAAAACATTTTCCACACCTATTTTATTGTGCCTCACCCCATGTTGTTTGTGCACACTTCTTTTGGCACTATTGCCCAATTATATAGGTAAGTAAAAAATGGCAAGTGAGGCTGCTAAGAGTTCAATGTATTTGAAGAAGTTAGGACATGCATCGAAATTGCATTAAAATGTGTGGAGGATGACCGAACTCGAAGGCCTACGATGGCCCAGATTGTTAATGAATTAAGTAACATTGGTATTGCTAAGAGTTCACCGGTAGGTCAGGTACATATTCTTTTCTCCTGTGGACCAATCTCTTTGTCACCATGACTAGCCTTTTTTGGCATTATGTTTCAATTATCCAGGTACGTGAAAATTGGTGAATGCAGGTGCAGGCAACAATGTCGCCCCATGTATCTGAAGAAGTGAGGACATGCATCGAAATAGTGTTAAAATGTGTGGAGGATGACAGAACACGAATGCCTACAGTAGCCCAGATTGTTAATGAACTAAGTAAGATTGGTATTGGAAAAAGTTCACCCGTCAGCCAGGTACCTATCCTCTGCTCCGGCAGATCATCTCTTTTTCGTCATCTTACTTTAATTAATGTGTTCCCTGCCATAACCGGAAATTCTAAACATATTCCCTGCCCAGATTTCCCGAGCTACTTCTTCCAGCCCGCAGCAGACGGCACAAGGAGGAGGCCATGTATATTACTTGCACTGAATTAGGAACAAGGAAGAGAACATTTTATTGTCAAATATATTACAATTTTTGCATTACTAAAGAGACCACATATGGAAGTTGCACCCACTAAGAATTTATCCCGTGATTGCTTTCCTACCCTAAAAGCCAGATGCCGAACATATCATCGATTTAGTAGGGGGCGCTAAATGCACATCCATTATTTTTCACATAATAAATAACAAATACCAGCAATTAAACCTTCGTTCACAGGGATTGTTGAAGAAAAGGCCAATTCACCTTGTCACAGGCTTTTGAGTGTCTGTTTTAGAAATAATAAGGTTCAATTTTTTTTTTTAAGAATGAAGCTCGTGGACTGTCTCATTTTTAATAATCACATACCTAAGAAACATAGGGCGTGTGTTTGTGTCTGCGCGCGCGCGCGCGCGTGTGTCCCTACCTGATTTAACAGTTCCATTCTGGATGCAGCGGGCAAACAAGCTGACTGGGTTACACCCCGTATGCAACGCCGTTGGGAGAAACGTGGATATCATTCCATCGCCAAGCGCGCAGAAGCTGAACGTGCGGAAGTGGAACGGAAATCTGAAGCTGAAGAAGAACATAAAACTGAAGCTGAAGAGGAACGTGAACTGAAGATGAAGGGCACTGCCGAAATTGAAGCTGAACCTTGCAACACACGTTCAGAAGTGGTGACACCGCCGGAAGCAGGAGAACAAGAAGGGCGGGTCCCGCGAGTCAGCCAGACTCCATGCCCCCTTTAAGCGATACGCTGGCAATGACTGGGTCCGGTATTAGACAGTGGTCCACAACTGTGTAAGTGTCAAGTGTGTGCATGTTTGGTATGTAAACTATATATTGTTTCCCTCTTCTATAGAAGCATCCGGGTGGATCATTTGAATCGAAGAACCCTGAGAAGGGCGAAACACCTATCTTCCTCCTCATGTAATTCTAGATCAGTGAGTGAGTAAAGCTAGTAGCACTAGTAGAAAACAGGGCTTTGGTCCAGGCCTGAAAAGCCCATTAATCCCGGTTCACTCACGAACCGGGACCAATGGGTGCATCGGTCCCGGTTCGTGAGGCCAGGGCGCCGGCCGGGCCTCGGGGGCCATTGGTCCCGGTTCGTGAGACACCTTTGGTCCCGGTTCCAGACACGAACCTGGACCAATGGGTCTCGCTCCTGGCCCACAACCATTGGTCCCGGTTGGTGGCTGGAACCGGGACCAAATGTTCTCCTTTAGTCCCGGTTCTAGCCACCAACCGGGACTAAAGGGTGGCCTATATATACTCCCGCCCCTGCCCGCGAGTAGAGCCATCGCTCTGTTTTTTTGCCCGGCCGTGGGAGAGCTTTGTGGTGCTCTAGCTCACCTCCTATGCACATGAGGTGTTCGATGAAATGCCCGAGCCACACTTAAGCTTTCTCCTCTCGAAGCTCCTTGTCCAATCTCCATTTTCCTCAAGATTTGTCTAGGTTTGGCGGTCCGTTCTGTCCTGTCCCTGTCCTCACCGCCGTCGATCGCCCACGCCGATCTCGTCGCCGGCACCACCGTGGTGAGCCTCTTGTTCCTATCTTCTTTCTAAAAGAAAAAAGTTCTTACTTGTATGATTTAGATAGATACTTGTATAATTTTCTTGCTTTTATTATTGTTTGTTATTATATAGTGCGATGGTTTTGGTATCCTCCTCCGTCGACCCTCGTCCTGTCTATGATTCGGATGTGGTATATATTATCTTTTATAACTATTTGGTTCATTTAGTGTTTACGACAATTATGCCAACCAACGTGACATAGATGTTTTTATCTAGGAGGTATGTGAACCAGAAATTCCAACCGACCCTATTGTCGAGAGGTTAAATTTAGTTGAAGAAGAAAACAATTACCTGAAGAAAAAATTGAAAAGAATTGAGGAGGAGAAGATGAGATTGGAGTTGCATGTTGCGGATGTCGTCCATGATCACAATATCAAGATGGATGAAATGCGCTTGAAGATTAGAAAGATTAAAAAATATGTCATTCATACTGAGGCTTGGTATCATTATGCCGTTGGATCAATTGTTACCTTAGTTGCGATTATGATCGCATTTGTTGTTACATTGAAATGTTTTACATAGTTTCATTGTATGGTTTAATTAGATGCTCTGGAGAGCTATGTGTTGTTCAATGAGAACTATGTATGTACTTTGGTTTTAATGTGATGATGAACTTATATTAATTTGGCCACTTCTCTATTCATGATGTTCTGTAATGGTTTTTGACACACTTAATTATATATAATGCACGCAGATGAACCGGCAATGGATGTACGGTGACAGACGCACCTCCGAGTACATTAAGAGCATGCATAATTTTCTCGAAGTGGCTGAGGCAAACAAGTAGAATGATTTTATGTGTTGTCCATGCCCTATATGTGGGAATACGAAGTCTTACTCTGACTCAAAAACCCTTCACACCCACCTGCTTATGAAGGGTTTCATGCCACACTATATTGTTTGGACCAAGCACGGAGAAAGAGGGGTTATGATGGAAGACAACGAAGAAGAAGAGGATGATGACAACTATGTGCCCCCTGAATACGGTGATGCTGCAACGAGGGAAGCTGAAGATCAAGAGGAACCAGACGATGTGCCCGATGATGATCTTTGTCGGGTCATTGTTCATGCAAATAGACAATGCGAAAGTGAAAAGGAGAAGTTGAAGTTCGATCGCATGTTAAAGGATCACAAAAAAGGGTTGTACCCAAATTGCGAAGATGGCAACACAAAGCTCGGTACCACACTGGAATTGCTGCAGTGGAAGACAGAGAATGGTGTATCTGACAACGGATTTGAGAAGCTACTGAAAATATTGAAGAAGAAGCTTCCAAAGGATAACGAATTGCCCGACAGTACGTACGGAGCAAAGAAGGTTCTATGCCATCTAGGATTGGAGGTGCAGAAGATACATGCATGCCCTAATGACTGCATCCTCTACCGCGGTGCGTACGAGGATTTGAACGCATGCCCGGTATGCGGTGCATTGCGGTATAAGATCAGATGAGATGACCCTGGAGATGTTGAGGGCGAGCGGCCCAGGAAGAGGGTTCCTGCCAAGGTGATGTGGTATGCTCCTATAATACCACGGTTGAAACGTCGGTTCAGAAACAAAGAGCATGCCAAGTTGATGCGATGGCACAAAGAGGACCGTAAGAAAGACAGGAAGTTGAGAGCACCCGCTGACGGGTCGCAGTGGAGAAAAATCGAGAGAAAGTACCGGGCTGAGTTTGCAGGTGACCCAAGGAACGTATGGTTTGGTTTAAGCGCGGATGGCATTAATCCTTTTGGGGAGCAGAGCAGCAATCACAGCACCTGGCCCGTGACTCTATGTATCTATAACCTTCCTCCTTGGCTGTGCATGAAGCGGAAGTTCATTATGATGCTAGTTCTCATCCAAGGCCCTAAGCAACCCGGCAACGACATTGATGTGTACCTAAGGCCATTAGTTGAAGAACTTTTACAGCTGTGGAATGGAAAAGGTCTACGTGTGTGGGATGAGCAAGACCAGCAGGAATTTGACCTACATGCGTTGCTGTTTGTAACCATCAATGATTGGCCTGCTCTCAGTAACCTTTCAGGACAGACAAACAAGGGATACTATGCATGCACGCACTGTTTCGATGACACCGAAAGTATATATTTGGACAAATGCAGAAAGAATGTGTACCTGGGGCATCGTCGATTTCTTCCGACCAACCATCAATGTCGAAAGAAAGGCAAGTATTTCAAAGGCGAGGCAGATCACCGGAAGAAGCCCGCCGTCCGTACTGGTGATCACATACATGCTATGGTCAATGATTTACAAGTAATCTTTAGAAAGGGTCCCGGCGGACTATCTGTTCCGAATGACGTTGAGGGACGCGCACCCATGTGGAAGAAGAAATCTATATTTTGGGACCTACCCTATTGGAAAGACCTAGAGGTCCGCTCTGCAATCGACGTGATGCACATGACGAAGAATCTTTGCGTGAACCTGTTAGGCTTCTTGGGCGTGTATGGGAAGACAAAAGATACACCGGAGTCACGGGAGGACCAGCAACGTGTGCACGAAAAAGACGGCATGCCTCCAAAGCAGTATGAAGGTCCTGCCAGCTACGCTCTTACCAAAGAAGAGAAGAAAATCTTCTTTGAATGCCTGCTCAGTATGAAGGTTCCATCTGGCTTCTCGTCGAAAATAAAGGAAATAATAAATATGGCAGAGAAAAGGTTCCAGAACCTAAAGTCTCATGACTGCCACATGATTATGACGCAACTGCTTTCGGTTGCATTGAGGGGGCTTCTACCGGAAAACGTTCGATTAGCCATTGTGAAGCTATGTGCATTCCTGAATGCAATCTCTCAGAAGGTGATCGATCCAGAAATCATACCAAGGTTAAGGAGTGATTTGGCGCAATGTCTTGTCAGTTTCGAGCTGGTGTTCCCACCATCCTTCTTCAATATCATGACACACGTCCTAGTTCATCTAGTCGACGAGATTGCCATTCTGGGCCCTATATTTTGTAACACCCCCTAGTAATAAGCTCTATGACACTCTGTTAAAACTGCCAAGTCATGATCATTTGCAGTGCCAAATCATTTGGGTCAATAATCCAATTCAAATTCAAAATCTGAAAATCAAATTAAATTCCAAAGTGCAAATTGAAGTTGATCAAACTCTGCTGGAGAAATGTTATTTAATTAGCAAATAATCCAGTGGTCATGGCAAAATCATAATCATTATTTTTGGAGTTAGCTAAGTGAGTGAAACAACCTGAAACAGCACTCAAAACAGACTATTTACATCTATTAAATTAATATCAAACTCACATGGAATCCAAATTTGTCCAAACCACTTTTTGGTGAGAGATAATATTGCATTGCAATATTTGGGCCAACTCCCACATTTTTCAAAAGTGCACAAGAGCCCTAAACATTTCAGAACAGAAAGGAATAGAAATAAAAAAAAAATAAGGGAAGGGGCCACTGTGCACTACCACTAGTGCACAGTGCCTGAGGCCCAGCCCAGCTAGCTCTCTCCCTCTCTCTCCGATGCCGTGTCTCCGCGCGCATGGCTGCGCCGGCACCGACCGGCCGAACGGCGACAGCGCGACCACCCCACCGACGGGCGAGGAGATAAGGACGAGCCATCCATCTCCCCTGGTCGCCCGCGCACTCTTCCCCTCTTTCCCACACTCGCCTCGCCTCTTCTTCCCTCCTCAGATCCGGTGGCCGGACGCCACCGTCGCCGCGAATCGCCGCCGCCGTGGCCACTGGCCTCCCCACGCCGCCTCTCCGTGCCCCGCAGCTCCGCAGGCGACTGCTGCTTCGACTGGCACCGCCTGGAGGAGCTGGGTGCCTCAGCATCGAGCTCGCGCCGTCGTCTTCCTCCTCGGTCGCCGCCATTCTTCGTCGTCTCCGGCGAACCTCCCTGCTGCTACTAAGCTGTCGCAGGTCCGCCTTGACCGCACGGTGAGCCGCAGTTCCTCCCCACTCCTTTTCCCCGCTCCATTTCGCCCGTGGCTGCCGTCCCATACGAACCCAAACCCATCGCCGCGGCACACGTCGCCGGCGAGTCTCCGGTGACCATATGGTCACGGGCGCGTGCCCACTAGCTTCGCCGCACCGCGTAGGGCTAGCCTATGCCATTCGTTTGAGCTGCTGCACACCGTGGAGTCGTTCCCGACGACCACCCGTACGCGCCGCCGTCCCCGCTCGTCGCCGGCGACGTTCCCGTCCAGCTCAGGCGAAACCACCGCCTCAGTTCGACGCGCGGGCGAGCGCTCGTTCGAACGCATCCAACCCCGAGCCAAACGGCCCACGGATGGCGAATTCCGACGGTGGCCCGAGCCCTCCGCCGTGTTTTGTGCACGCCGGCGGCAAGCCGCCGATCACACCACGCTGGCAGGCCTGGGTCCCACCCGGAGTCACTGCCTGCGGGCCCCGCTGCGCGCTTTGACCGCGTTGACCCGGGTCAACGCGGGTACTGTTCATCCACTCTCACTGACAGGCGGGCCCCACCTCCCTGATTAATTAGTTAAAACAAATTAGAAATAAAAATAAACTAATTAACCTAATGTCTCACTGACATGTGGGGTCCACCCCCTAATTAATCCTGGTAATTAAACTGAATCACTGATTAAAGAAATAGAGGCTGACATGTGGGTCCCACTGGACCCACATGTCAGGTTTGACTGGTCAACCGTCCTGTTGACTTGCTGACGTCAGCAGCACGCCATGCTGACGTCATAATTCATTTTCTGTTAAATAAAATAATTCCAGAAATTCAAATAATCTTTAAAAATTAATAACTTTTAAACCGTAGCTCGGATCGAAAAAGTTAAAACATGAAAGTTACTCAGAACGACGAGACGAGTCTGATCGTGCCGTCTGTTTCTCCATCGGAACCTCCTACGTAGAAGAACTCGTAACTCCGGACCCGAATCCGGCAGATGAATAGTGCACACACGTCGGATATTAAATCCCAGAATAATTCTAAAAATAACTAAAATGACTTAGATGCATATTCAGGCAACCCTGCACTGCATCATAGCATAGCACGCACTGGTGGCATATGATTGCATATTGTTTACCTGTTTCCTCCCCCTCTTCTCTCTCGATAGACCCCGACGCAGACGTAGCTCCAGACGCAGACGCAGCTCCGGAGTACGACTACGTTCCCGGCGACACCCCTGAAGACCTTGCCCTTGCCCCAGAGCAAACAGGCAAGCACCCCCATTTTGAGCATTCCGATATCGCCTACTCTCTCCCCTCTTATGCTTGCACTAGATGTTACTGCTGCTATTACTATCCTACTCTGTTGCATAGCCTGTTTACTTGTAACCTACTTTTGATACATGCCTGTTATCCTAAATTGTTTAGCATAGGATGGGTAGAGTCACGACAGAGACCCCCAATTGATCCCGACTGCCCTGCTGAACATCAGAAGACCCGATCATCGGGATTGAAGACTAGACCATGGCACCTCACATCACTTCCCCGTAGTTGCCGACACTGCTGGGTTATCATCGAGTGCCGAGGGTGATACCTCGTCAGCACTTCTGATGTTAACCTTGTAGGTTAGTTACTCGGTCGTGGTAAGCGAGGGTGATTCCTTCTACACCACCCCCGATCACGACGTCGTCGCGCAACTCCTCAAGGTGGACCTCGAGGGTGATTCCTCCTTCGTTCACCTTGATGATAACATCGAGCGGGAATTCCATCGAGGGTGATTCCTCAGGGTTCCCTTCGGTGTCAGACACACAGATACCTTGGATATTATGACTTGCACTAAACTATGATACTAAAGACGGGTCGGCCCTGAGGGGTACCCGCGCGAGCTTAACGCGAAGTGATGTGGAGTCGGGTTGACCTGGATGGTGCCCGCGAGATAACTACGAGGCGTGGCCGGGCATTCTTAGCCCTTGCCGCAAGTCCTCGAGACGGGGCGACGGGGTCACATCGATCGTGAGTCTCTGCTCGTTTCCGCGCGCTCCTAATCCACTACGGTTTGGATATTTGATCCGAGGGGCCTCTGGCCCGATAGCACTAACCATCACGTGGGCATAGTATGGGCGTTCTGCGTCGTACACATCAGCCGAAGCTTGTTTGACGTCAGTAAGGAGCGGCGCACGCCGAGTTGGACTGGTAATGCAACCGCGCTTGTATAAGGGGTTGCTAGGTCTGCTCTCGGTGGCCCCGTAACGTACAGGAGTTCCCGGGGCGATGGTCCAAGACCCCTGGGGGCATAGGTTTAGTCCGGCGTGCTGACCTCTCTTATAAGCCTAGGTCGGGTTGCGGCGTGTTGCTTAGCCGAGGCCGGGCATGACCCAGAAAAGTGTGTCCGGCCAGAGTTAAGTGAGCGTGGTGGGTAAGTTGGTGCACCCCTGCAGGGAAGAAACTTCTATCGATAGCCTGTCCTACGGTAACGGACACTCGGAGTTGTATCCCGATCGGTACAACTAGAACATGTGGTGAGAACTGGATAGTACGGCTCTGGGATTGCTTTCTCGCAGGGAGTCGAGAAAGGATCTCAGGTCGAGGTTGATGATATTACTACTACTACTTTACATTATGTTCATCTGCTCTCTCCTGATGCTGCAAGACTGTCGAAGATTGTTGAAGATGCTAGTCTTCGATAGGACTAGGCTTTCCCCCTCTACTCTGGCATTTCTGCAGCCCAGTCCACATATACAGCCATTCCTTTGACAATGATGCATATGTAGGGTAGATCCTTGCTTGCTGAGTACTTCGGATGAGTACTCACGTTTGCTTTATTTTCTTTTTCCCCCATTTTCCATTTGATGCCACCAGACGACGGAGCCCCTAAGCCAGAAGCCCCAGCCGACGACCAGTACTACTATCCGCCTGGCGAGTACTACTACTACGAAGAGCCGTTCGACGACCAGGAGTAGGATCGGAGGGTCCAGGGCAGGAGGCCTACGCCTTTCGATCGTAGTTTTTATTTTTACCCCGCCTCTGTGAAGGCTTATCTCTCTCTCTGTAATATATCTGTACTCAGATATCTAATGCTTCCGCTGACGCTTGTATGCCATCGAGCTTGTATTCGAGCCCTCGAGGCCCTGGCTTGTAATATTAAGCTTGTATGACTTTATTTTATGTTTTAGAGTTGTGTTGTGATATCTTCAAGTGAGTCCTTAGGCTTGATCGTGCGCATTTGCGTGTATGATTAGTGCACGATTAAGTCGGGGTCGTCACATATTTCTACATAATATGTTCCCATTTGAGAGATTCATGGGAGTCTTAAAGAAATATGTTCGTAACCGCGCTAGGCCAGAAGGAAGCATCTCCATGGGCCATCAAACAGAGGATGTCATTGGGTTTTGTGTTTACTTCATTCCTGACCTTAAGAAGATTGGTCTCCCTCAATCGCAGTATGAGAGGAGACTGACTGGAAAAGGCACGCTAGGAGCGGACTCAATAATATGTAGGGACGGACATTCTTGGCCTCAAGCACACTACACAGTTCTACAGAATTCTACCTTGATGACCCCGTATGTCGATGAACACAAGAATATTCTGTGCTCCAAACATCCGGAGTAGTGTGACAACTGGATTACATGTGAACACATCAGGACTTCCGGCAGTTGGTTGCAAACACGTCTTATGGGTGACAACGCTGTTTCTGATGAGCTGTACTCGTTGGCCAGGGGACCATCTTCGACTGTATTGACTTACAAAGGGTACGAGATAAATGAGAATACATTTTACACAGTGGTGCTCGCTTTGATGCAGCAACCAAGAGGGGAAAGGTCGACACATATTATGGTTACATAGTGGACATATGGAAACTTGACTATGGACATGATTTTAAGGTCCCTTTGTTTCAGTGCAAATGGGTCAATCTGTTGGGAGGCAGGGTACAGGTAGACCCACAGTACGGAATGACAACAGTGGATCTGAACAATCTTGGGTACACAGACGAACCATTCGTCCTAGCCAATGATGTGGCGCAGGTTTTCTATGTGAAGGACATGTCTACCAAACCGAGAAAAATAAAAGATAAGGAAGCGAATACATCATACGATGAGCCAAAGCGCCACATAGTTCTTTCAGGAAAAAGAGACATCGTGGGATTGGAGGGCAAGACAGACATGTCTGAAGATTATAAAAAGTTTCATGAAATTCTTCCCTTCAAAGTCAAGGCTGACCCAAGCACCCTGTTAAACGATGAAAATTATCCATGGTTACGGCGCAATAAGCAAAGGACACAAGCGAAGAAAAAGTTAAGACTTTCTCTCCACAACTATTATGATGATGCCTTTGATCTAGAATATTACTGCAGTTACATGTGAAGAAATAAAATGCCTTTTGTAACAGATGAGTTTCCGTCCGAAACCCTGATACTTCGAAAGAGATTGTCCGTCTTATATACGAAGTGCATCCAGTTTTTGCCGTAACCCTCTCAACTTTTTAGCAAATGCTATGTGGGTGAAATGATGATACCATGCCAACTTTCAACCTTTTCACAGTTCATTTGAAGTGCTTTTCAATTTCAGGGTCATTTAGCTCAAAGAATGAACTAATAGCAAAAAGAATGAATTAGAAAACTTTTATGAAACTCTAGTAGCAAAAAGCATGAACTAAAAATAATTAATTAAAATATTCTGTTACGATCAACTAAAACAAAACTATAATACTCTTCAATAGCAAAAAGAATCAACTAAAAAGTTTTTATAAAACTCTAATAGCAAAAAGAATGAACTAAAAAGATTTTATAAACCTCTAGTATTTTTGAAACTAAATTTTTATAAAATTTATGCAATTTAAATTATCAAAGTATTTTTTGTTCAAAACATTAATAGCAAAAAGAATTTTCATAAAGAATTTTTTTGTTAGAAACTTTAATAGCAAACTAAAATAACAAAAATTGTTTTTGATTAAAACAGACATTTAAAATAACCTAAAAATTACCTAAAGCAAAATGAATCACTCAAAAAATCTAAAAAATTAAGTAAAGCATAAAATAAAAAAAAAGTACAGAAAAAAATTAAAAAAATGCCGCCTACAGGGCCACCACGGCCTGCATACGACTAGAAACCCAACTAGCATGTTGGACGAGGATGCAGACCCGCAGCGGGCCCAGTAGGCCCACAGGCATAGCAGTGTTAGATTAGGCCCGTAGGCCTGCAGTTCGGAGGAGTTCGACAGGGATGAGGCAGCGAAGCTTATAAACAGGTGCGGGGCTCTCTCAACTAGCGAGGTGGGACTAAACTCCCACTACGCCGCTGTGCAAGGCAATTGGTCCCAGTTCATGGCACAAACCGAGACCAATGCCCCCCTTTGGTCCTGGTTCGTGGCACCAACCGGGACCAATGCCCCCCTTTGGTCCCGGTTCGTGCCACCAACCAGGACCAAAGGGTTGTGCTTCCCGCCCTTTTGCCTGGCCAAAAGAGACCTTTGGTCCCGGTTGGTGGCACGAACCGGGACCAAAGGGTGGTATTGGTCCCGGTTGGTTTCAACAACCGGGACTAAAGCCTTTGCTATATAAGCCAAGACTTAGCAGTTTCTCCTCATTCTCTCCCCCGACGCCGAAACGCACTCGACGCCGCCAGGCTGCTGCCCTCGACGCCGACGCCCTTGCCCTCGCCGGGCCTCCTCGCCGTCGCAGCCCGCGATCCGGCCACCGTCATCGCCGTCACCGAGCTGCCCCGACGCCGTCCCTGCTCCCACTGTGAGCCGCCGCGCCGTTCCTCTCCTCTTCCCCCCTGCCCTGCGCTGCCGCCGCACGCCGCCCCTGCCCTTCGCTGCCGCCGCGCGCCGCCCCTACAAAAGTTAGAATTTTTTTTATGTATGTATATATATGTGTGTGTGTATATGTGTCTATATGTGTGTGTATGTATATATGTATGTGTATATATGTGTGTATATGTTCATAGCATTTTTTTTCATATATGTATTTTTTTTTCATATATGTGGCTATATGTATTTTTTTTGTTCATATATGTTCATAGCATTTTTTTTTCATATATGTTTTTTTTTCATATATGTGGCTATATGTATTTTTTTTTTCATATATGTTCATATGGATGGATGTATATATATATGATGTTCATAGAATATAACTTTTGTTAGAAATTAGTTAAAACGAGGGGGGACGTCGGACGTCGAACATGTCATGAGGGGTGAGCGTCGTTGTCGTCTACCCCCTCCCCGATAATTTTGACATGAGGGGGGACGTCGGTCATGGACATGGGGAGGACGTCAGATAATGTTAAAATGTTAAAATAACCAAATAACCAAATAACAAAATAAAAAAATGAGGAGTTGGGTGACCAAATGACCAATGTAGCGTTGTCGATCTCCTACCCCCTCCCGCCCCTACCCGACAAACTCTCGAGGCCACCCAAACCCCTAGAAGGGTAGATGAGATCAGTAAAAATATATAGACCATTTTCTGCACATTCAGAATGTCGCCATTTTGTTAAATCCCTTAAAGGTTAACAGAATCCCTTGTTTGACATTCATGAGAGAGGCGGTCCGGACGTCGGACATTCATGAGAGAGGCGGTCCGGTCCGGTCGCCGGACATGTCATGTGATAGGTAGTATTTTTTTTTGTTCATAGAAAACTCCGGTAACTCTTCAACATGAGGGGGGACATCGATCAACCCCCTCTCGCCCGACCAAACCCTAGAAGTGTCGAGGCCACCCCAAACCCTAGAAGCGTTGCCGAGGCCACCCCAAACCCTAGAAGCGTTGTCGAGGCCACCCAAATTTACCAAGTTAAAAGAGCGTTGTTGAGGCCACTCCAAACCCTAGAAGCGTTGTCGAGGCCACCCCAAACCGTAGAAGCGTCAAGGCCACTAATATGATTCCTTGTTGTGATTAGGTAGCTAGGTCTATGTTTGCCACTAATATATTCATCTCTCATGTTTGTATATTAATTGCCATGTTGTAATATTTGCAGAAACTATGGAGCAAAGAGACTTGGAACAAGAACAGTTGTTGGGGGACATAATCCTCGGCGAAGGTGATGTCTTGTCGTTTCTCAACGACACTGATGGTCAGGAAGGAGAGGATGACGGCTCCGGTGATCGAACAATGGAGGAGGAAGGACATGATCATGATGGCTCCGGTGACCAAATGCCGAAGGAAGAAGGAGACCATGATGACGGCTCCGGTGATCGAACGGAGGAGGGAGCTGTTGCAAAGTCCGGCGAGGTATATATATTAATTAAACATGTGCTGACTAGCTAATTGATGCATTAATTGTTTTGGTATGTATATATATTAACTCTCATTTCTTCTTTTATAGCCCTCCGGATCGAGCCAAACTTCGGTAACGAGGCGAGGCCCGAAGAAAAGGTTGCGCCAGGATGAAAGGTTCACGATCACAGCACTCGCGGACGATGGCCTACGATTGAACCCAAGCGGACCAAGGACGCATTTTCTGCTCAGTGCGGAGCTATTGTTAGTGACAGCAGCCCGATCAGCATCAAGCAATGGAATAAGCCTAAGGACGACGACCCTGAAGTTTCTTATGTCACCAATAGACAGAAAGATGATCTTTGGACCTCGCTGAAAGCAAATTTCACCCTACAGCCAGAGGCGGATCCGAATAAGCCAATTATAGAGCCACTGGTCAAGGCGTGTGCTCTTAAGAAGATGGCAGATCTATTCAGGAGGTGTAAGAATGAGTTGAAATCAAAGTTTGTCGACAAAGGGAAGACTCCAGAATTCACCGGCCGATTTGAGAAGATAAGAGATCACTGGCCCGCATTTGTGGCCTACAAGACATCGGACAAGAGTAAGAAAATATCAGAGACAAACAAGATAAATGCTGCAAAGAAGCTGTATCACCATCACACAGGGTCAGGTGGCTACCTCAAAGCCCGGCCATTGTGGGACAAAGCTGAGCAAGACCTGCTTGCTAAAGGGGTCGAACCAGAGACATTGAACTGGCCAGACCGTTCAAGGACTTGGTTCTTCGGGGTTGGGGGAACTTTGGACCCTGAAACAGGGGAGTGCCGTTGGACGGACGAGCAACTTGCAATACCCGTCAAGAAGCTTCAGAAGTATATCACCGCAGCGCAGGAAGGGACGTTCATTCCCGACAAAGAGAAGGACGAGCTGACTGAGGCCCTCGGGAATCCTGAGCACCCTGGACGAACACGAGGTACACCAGGCTCCGTTCCGTGGGTGGTTGGGTTTGCCGGCACAGGCGGTTACAGAAGCCGGGAGAGGAAGAGGAAACCGGAGCTGAGCGAAATGCAGAAGCTCAATGTAAGACTAGTAAAGCTAGAGGAACTTGCAGCTGCCGGCCAACCATCTCAGGGGCACGAAGATCCTGCCCAAGAAGCTACCCCACCATCTCACCGGAGAAGCAGCATGGCTTCCATGGAGCTCGTTCAGCCTGATTTCAGGGCTCCTAGCTACCCCGTGGATACTATCACTGAGGCTCAACATTGCCAGCTTATGATGAAATGGCAGAACCTCAGTTTGAAGGCGGCTGTCGGCTCTGTTGCACCTCCTCAACCTGACGAAACTTTTCACTGCCGTCCGATTCCACATGGCTATGCTATTGTGACGATGGATGATGTAATGGAGGGATTTGATGAGCTCGAGCTTGGCCACCCTGCAGGTGAAGGGGAGAATCGGTTGGGTTATGCTCTAAGGACTACATGTCTATGACGGAAGGAGTACATCAAGCTTCCAAATTGGACGCCTCCGCCTCCTCCTCCTCCTCCTCCTCCGGCGAGTGATCAGGGCACTCCGCCTCCTTCTCCGCCTCCTCCGACGCGTGAGGGCACTCCGCCTCCTCCTCCGCCTCCTTCGGTGCGTGAGGGCACTCCGCCTCCTCCGGCGCGTCGGAGCACTCCGCCTCGTCAGCAACGACGGAAGAGAGCCGCCGCCGCTCCGGCAGCTAGCAGGACAAGCAGAGGCAGGAAGCAATTCAGATACGGTCCATCTCTCAAGCCTCTGGAAAAGTTACCATATGAGAGGACCGACGAGGAAACCGTGAAAATCAGTGCTGCCGAAGTGCATGAACATTTTGCACGGAAACCTCCACCTCCGAAGGAGACGATAGATCCGGTGAAAGCGAAGCGCACTATCGATGCACTGAAGCGACCACCACCGCCTCCGCCGCAATCCAACTATGAGCGCATTATTGAAAGGACATATAAGGAAGCGGAAAGGTCGGGAAATACTTGTAGTGATGCAAGGTTAGCAGAACGAAGAAGTGGGAAAAAAATTCTCCAGCTCGGCGAACAGGCGAACCAATCGTGCCCCCCGCTCAAGGTGTCTAGCGATATCATCGCTAATCATCCGGGGATGGTGCCCGGTACCAATCCTGCTGATTACCTGAGCGATGATGCAGAGTTTGAAACAATGGAGGTGGACGAATTCAGATACCAGTACAGGCAGCCTCTCATCAAACCTGATCATCCTCCTCCACTAACAACGATGATGCGAAGATTTCATGAATGGTACATGAAAACCTGCAGCGAGTCTGGGAAGGATACTTTGACGCTGAGAATTAAAGAGGAGCACGACCTCGTTGGAATGGATCTGTTGCCTGTTGAATTTGATGAATTTTTTCAGTTATACAATCAAAAGGCCCTCGACAAAACACTCGTGACTTGCTACTGTCTGTAAGTACTACTTCTGTAATTAAGTCTCTATATATAGCTCAGCTCTTTCATTGCATGCATATATAATTATCCTCACTATATTATGTAGATTGAAGATCGTCGAATGCAGAAATACACAAATCTATGACATTGGGTTCATTAACCCAAATATCATACATGAATGGACGGTTCAAAAGAATGTCAAAAAAACCGAGGACAACTTGCTATAATCGTTGCTTAAAAATCAAAACAAAGAGAAAATACTCTTTTCTTACAACTTCAAGTGAGTGTTACTGTCTTGTGCATATTCAGTTTGCCTTATTACTCGAGGTTATAGTAATGTAATTGATGAGTTATGCATGCGTGCGCAGGTTCCACTTTATTCTACTAGAGATTAAGCTTGAGCGGGGAGTAGTAACCGTCTTAGACTCGAGACGAAAAGATCCCCAGGAGTATGCAGACATGACTGAAATGCTCCAGAAGTAAGTTCAATCCATCATTATCGCACCATATCGGCAACTTTGTTCATTTTCTGATATCAAGTAATTATTTTCTTTGTCTGGCAGGGTTTGGAAAGAGTTCACCGGAATTGTTCCGGCACTGTCGAGGGAGCTGCGATTTACACACCCAAAAGTAAGTACTACTAGCTAGTTCCGCGCATTTCCCATTGATTCTAGTTTCATCAATACCATTTATAATGCTTGATTATCAGTTTGATTGAACTCTCTTTCTCGTAAAGTGCTTGTGGCACGAAGCCGGGAATGATTTTTGTGGATACTACGTTTGCGAGTTCATCTACAACGCGACGACCTCTAAGCGGGGCTACTCTGAAAAACAATATGAAGTGCGTAAGCAATAATATTCACAATTTTATTTTATTACCATCATTTGTGTTGAGTTTCATTCATATATATGTATTGACCCCCTTCTTCAAATTAGATGTGGCAGATGCGGGATGAACTCCTACCACATGATCGCATACGAGCAATTCAAGAGGAATTGGTGGGATTCTTACTTGACCACGTCATATATAAAGCCGGAGAATACCATGTGGAATTTGACATTAGATGTTAGGGATTGTAAGAGATCTTATATTGTATATATGTAGCTAGTAGCGTCGGATAGATATACGAAAACTTGTTGTTCGACCAATCTCTCGGAGAAAGAGAGGTCGATCACTTCTCTCTGTATATGTCCATGACGATCTTGTGTACTTAATGGTTCCTTCATTTGCTTACTAGCTAGCGTGTCGAGTTCTCTCTATACGTATAGTAGCTAGCGTCGACCAAGCACGGAGAAAGAGAGGACACTTCTCTCTATTAGCTAGCTAGCACAATATGAAACCCCTAAATTAACCCTTCAAAACCACCTAAACCACCCCCCTCCCCCTTTAAAAAAAAAAACCCCAGCTCCTGCCAAATGCTGACGCGTGGATGTCTTTTGGTCCCGGTTGATGTTACCAACCGGGACTAAAGATCCTCCTGCCTGAGCTCCCCGCAGCGGCCACGTGGAGCCCCTTCTGTCCCGGTTCGTAAGCGAACCGGGACTAAAGTTTTTGTGCTTTAGTCCCGACCCTTTAGTCCCGGTTCCAGAACCGGCGCTAATGGGCCTCTGGAACCGGAATAAATAGGCCGTTTTCTACTAGTGTAGTGCTGAGTATTTGTGGTGTTCGTCTGATCAGGCTTGTAGGATTGTAACAGACTGCGTTGAGAACATTGTCATCATCTACTCACTCCATACACTGGTTGTTCCTCTATCGCCATATTTTTCGCACGGCCTCAATAGTCAATACTGCCCAGGTATCGATGCATCGCAGCCTACCAGGATTGCTTGCATCGACATATGAATCTGTTGGCTTCAATTAGTGTACGCAAATCTTCAAATTCTGTAGATCATGGTGCCGAGGTATTACAAGGTGAACATGCACATCAGCGCTTGAAGTGCATCTACTCGATATACTTTCATCTAGGCACCCCCAAAAGGCTTCCCTCCAGAGTCCTTCCCTCCCGAGTCCACGCCCTCCCGAGTCGCCCCCCGCGTGGCGGCCGGGAGGCTCCCAGATCCCGTCGATCGGACTCCCCCTCTCCTCCTCCTCTTCCCTCGCCGCCGCCCAAGGGCGTGGCCAGGCGAAGCCTTGTTGTCGCCGGCGGCAGCGGGGACTCGGGGTCCTCCTGCTCGTGTGGGGCTGGCGCGGGCCGGCGCTCCCGGGCCGGAGCATGGCGTTGGGCTGGACGTCACGGCGGGTGGTGGCGGCGCTCCGGCGATTCCGTTCCTTCGCGGCAGGCGGCTTCGCAATCCGGTGCGTTGCGGTTGTTGAGGGACGGCGCTGGCGTGACCGGATCGGTTGGCGGCGGCGTGGTCGGATCTGGGCCCAGGCATCGGCCTTGGTCCCTGGATTGCAGTCGGCGTAGTGGCGGGTGCGACACATTGGCAGCTGGGCGGATCTGCCAAGATTCTACCCTTGTCTGGTCAATGATAGCGCGGGCAACTCTGGGGGGAACCCTAGATCTCCTTGGGATCGAGCGATGGCGGTGCTTTTACGTTGTACTCCCTCTCCAGGCATCGTTTTGGAGTTTGCTTCGGTTGAAGGGACCAAGGACGCCAGCGGCGCACGCCCGGTGGCGCAACTGCCGATGAAAATCGCGCCAACTACGGTCATGGCGGACGATGGCAGCATCTTAGATGTCGCTCCCTTGTTGAGGCATCGTCGTTGCAGTTTGCATCATTAGGCTCAGGATGCTCTGGGGGAAACCCTAGATCTGGGTCTCCCGGATCGGACGATAATGCCGTTCGCAGTATCGCTTTCCCTCCTGGAGGCATCGTTTTGGAGCAAGTGATGGCTGGAGGGGACAAGAGGAAGAGTGGTGTTGCATCTACCGCAAGGCCAATGGTGGATCACGGCGGCATGGTGCTGCGGAGTTTCGGCGACGGGCGCATGTGGATGGACACGTGCAGGATGGTGGCACTGTCTGACGCCGTGGTGACGTCGACGGCAGTCCTGGCAAGGTTGGTGCGTCAGTATCTGCTATGGAGATGGATCAGTGTTTGACGGTGGCAGCGGCCACTGAGAGTGCGCCAGACCGGTGTATGACCCAGTCCCGGCGTTCGCTTGGTTGGGGCATCCGGCTATAGATGTTAGGCTTTGGTGTGATGTCTGTTTGGTATTAGGCTCAGATATTTGGCACCCCTTCATCAATGGGATAGGAGTAGCGACATGTGTGTTGCCAAGATGATGGCTTGAGGCATACTGATGTATTACTTTGTAAGATCTTTGTGGATAATTAATAAAATGGCTGTATGTATCGCCCAGATGTAGAGGTCAGGAGTATATCCTCCTTTTAAAAAAAAGGCACCCCAAAAGTCTACAGCGGAGATAATATTTTTTTCACGAGCGGTGTTGGTGATTCTCATGTTAGTTTCTTCTGTCAAAGCAAGAACATGGCCATCTTCATAACCAGTAGAGTGCTAGGGCATCATATGTTTTCACAAGCTCAGGTGTCATACATAGTATGCTGGTTGGCATGAACTTTGTGTGTATAGAATTTTTTTTCTGCAAAGGTATAAGAGAAAACAAAGTGCCACCTGTGCAAAAACGTGCATTGACTATTGCAGGAAGGACCGAGAAAGTAAAATAAAAGCCTAAACTAGCAATCTGGTTTACAGGGGCACATTGTTTTTTGGGGGAACATTGTTAACTGTTAAGCCCTGTGGATTTGGGAAGGACCGAGAGGTGTTTGCTTAATTGTCCTGCCGTCGTGTCCACCGGAGAATTGAGTCCTCTTGTTGTGTTCAGATATCGTGAGATGGAGAGACTCTGAGAGGACTACCATTTAGTACCAGATCCAGATTTGTAGGTGCAGAAAAAGGTGATGGTGGAATTCTGACGCCCTAGGCATTGGAGGAGGCGGCGAGGAAGCAGGTGGAGGAGATGTGATTGTCGGCAACGGGTGGAGCAGATGAGCGTGGTATTCATCGAAAAATACGTTTGTGCAACAGTCTCATTGCACATCCAAAGAGCACTGCTACAGGGACGATATTTTGGAGCCGATCTGCGCACGACACAAGATCGTAGCCATGCATGCCATTTGTTTAGTGGGCCGCAACCGTTGATCACGACTGCCGTGCGACTTTCGTGCGCCAAGTATCGTATGCACAGTACTTCCGTACAAAGAATTAAAGAAAAAATCATTACACTTTAATAACGGCATATATTCTAGACGCTAATTATCACAGCGTTTGAAAAATAATGATGAAAAGATGATCGAACTATGCATCTACAACATGTGGATCAACGGCCGATCGGATTGGATCAAGCTATCCACAAGCCTCTCTCCCTCGGGATTGCCGCGGTACCAGTCGATGAGGAGAAGAGCAAACTTGCCGAAAGAGCGGGCAAAGCAGAAGGAGACGGCGCCGGTCAGAAGCACAACGAAGAGCTTGGCCGCGGTCGACAATGGCCGAAGGGATTTCTCGTACACGAACATCCATGCCAGGATGACGTACGCCGAGCGCGATGGTGAGGCAACCCACCAAGCATATGAACGCACGCCTACTGCACTCGACGGGCTCCGCCTCCACCGCCGTCGCGCCGCCGTCTAGATTCAGCTGAACGTCGGCCATGTCCCGGTCTCTGTCCGGCCGGCCCGTGTGATTTCGACTATCAGTGTTAACGCATGTTGTATATGTTGACTGTTTATACACGTTACTCCTCCTATAGTCTTTAGGATCTTACAGTTAGACGACGGCTGCGTGCCTTATTCTTGGGGACTCTTGTGATGGCTGATCAACTTAACCCAATACGGCAATACCTAAGTCAATTTCCTCGGTGCTGGAATCAAACATGACGTGCCTGTGTCCGTGTTGGTTTCGTAGCCATCCCCGACAAGGAGAAGTATTTGGCTTGGTACCGTACTACGAGTTGAAGGAATAAATGACTTTTCGCCTAAATTTATCTCCACAGCTGTAGATCCCACGAAAGTACATACCCGATCGTACTTTTTACACGATTGCCCCAAGAATATATGGGGTAATTGCTAATTTTTTGAATTTTTTTCTTCACAATGTACAGTGTTTTAGACTGTTTTCTTTAAAGTTGTGGGGTCTGCTGACCCCACAGCCAACATGTAGAATCGCCACTGCACACATCCATGTCCGATGTCGTCGAGGATCCTAACGTGGTGGTGGCGCCTGAGCCTGCCCAGTGGTGCAGGCGCGTGTTCATCTACATATCAGGTTTCTTCTTCGCCGCACTCATCCCTATCTCCAAAATTCTTGATGGACCTTAGTTTTTATTACCCACCCGTGAAGTTGGCCCCTGCGTTCGTCCTGGGGCTCCAGGCTTGGCTTCATATAGAGATGAAACAAAATTAAACTGATGCGTGCGCTACATATTTAGCTGCAAATGAGACCGATGTTCTTAATAGTTTCCACCCTCCTTAATTGGATGTAACTGTATCTTTTTGTGTCGGTCACCTTTCATTCAATTTGTATAATTTGTTTATGTTCCACAAGACACTTTTTGTTTTGGTGTGCTTGGCACCTCCAGAATGTGATCTTCGGCTGGTGTTTGAGTTTCCTTCCTTTTTCCACCACTTTTTGTTTCCAACCCTATAGGAGCATGTGATCATTGTATTCATGTTCTAAGGAGAAAGTTGGAACCACGCCATGCTACTATGGCTGTTTGGGAGCTTCCTCATGCCGGAGCCCCGCTTCAGTATAACCCCCCTCACCAAACGTATAAAAGGCAATATGGATCTTTAACAAATCGTACCTACTTTCATATGTATCGTGGGTCGCCCCTGGATCGTATATGCCGTTTGTGCCCATTAGCAGTGTTTTTTCTTTTTTTCTTTTTAACCTTCGAAAAAATGGGTGTGTCAAAGTGGGGTTCGAACTCCCAACCACCTGGTGTACTTTTCCACATCATCTAACCAACTTGGAAAGCATGGTGTTCGAACTCCCGACCTCTTGGTGTGCTTCCACACCATCTAACAAACTGGGAAAGCAACTTTGTTGTGCCTAGTTAATTTCGCTTTTCTTCTTGTTGTTTGTCTTCTCTGTCTGGGTTTCTTCGGTTTTATTTTTTTTCTTTCCCTTTTCCTTTTCATATTTTCTTTTCCATTTGCTTCAATTCATGAAAAAACTAAAAATCACGAATTATTTAAAATTCGTGAACATTTTTCAAATTTATGAAAATTTTCTTAAATTCGTGATCCTTTTAAAAATCCATGATTTTTTTCCAATTCATGAAATTTTATTCAAATCAATGGACTTTTTTCAATTTGGCAAAGTTGTACAAATTCATGAACTTTTTCGAATATCATTAACTTTTTTCAAATCGATGAACTTGAAATGGCCCCAATATGTGAACTTTATATTTTCCATTTGCTTAAATTATCAAAAAAAATAAAAAAATCTATACAAAATTTCAAGTAAATGTTCGTGTCTTTCAATATTGCACAAAATGTGAACATTTTTTTGAACGCTGAACATTTTTTGAAAACAGGAATACTTTTGGGAACTCTGAAAAAAATTCGCAACATGACAATTTTTCTGAATTGATGAACATTTTCTTAATTTTGAACATTGATCAACAGATATGAATAAAACTTGAAACGTGGATAAAATTTGGAAATTCTCAACATTTTATAATTTTTTGAACATTGATTAATAAATACATTTTTAAAAATTCTGAACATTGTTTTTGAAAATGAAATATTTCAAAATTCTGAACAAAATTTTATAAATTCTGAAAAATAGAAACAATAAACAGAATAAAAAAGGAAAAATTCAAAGAAGATGGAAAAGGAAAGAAAAAGAAACAGAAAAAGGGAAATAGGAGAGAAGATAAAAAGAGAAAACGAAAAGAAAATTAAAAAAAAAACGCGGCTCGGCAGTATCCTAGATGGTTCCGAAAACCAAAAAAATCGGCTGCGAAGCTAAGGTTCCCAAAATTGGAACGCTATTTTTTTCAACTATTTTTAATGATTTTTTTTTGCAAATCTACAAAAATTTCATATCCGAGGACATTTTTATTAAATCAATGAATTTTTTTCAAATCAGCGAGCACTTGGGCCGACATAGTTGCGCCCAACGGGAGCCATTCCGTCGCCTAGTTGGGCAAAGGCCTAAGCATATTTTTTTCTTTTCTGTTTTTTCTGTTTTCTTCTCTTTTTTCATTAATTCATTTTTGTCCTTTGGAACGGAGACTACCAAGTCCCCTTTTAAAAGTAGAGATACTTAAGACTAGATCATGATGGCGCGCGTTGCCGCGCCCGTCATTTTGGCAATGAAAATGGTAGGAATTATGTAAATATATAAAAGTATGAAACATGGAAGTTAAATTTCCATGGACCGACATATATACGTGTTAATAATGGTCTTGACAACCAGAATAGAAATATTTGAGAATTAAATTCACTTTTGTAATTTAAAGAATGACAAACTCTAAATTAAATCTGGCTAGCAGTAGAAAAGTGTACCTTAACTCAAAACTAAACATTATATTGCACAAATCATGTTGGCTTGATACAATACTTAAACCATTCTCTCATGCCTGCTGCATAGGGCTTTCTCAACTCTCAGTCATTAAATTTTTTTACTCTTTTTTATTTATGAAACAACCATGAACCCCACTAGGTAGCGGCGCCCCACCTGCGCCTTGCCGTGCGGCGGCCCAACTAATCACCCATCTAATGCAAAATTAGTGCCTCCCTCTAGTTGCGTGCGACGACAAAATCCCCCCCCCCCCCCCCCCCCCCTCTCTCCCCATGCATGCATGCAATGACGTCATCAAGATTCCCTCTGATGTTTAAAATTCAAAAACAGTATCTCTAAAACGGTTAATTCGACTAATGGTCTATTTTCACCATTGACTTTGTCGTGATGAGATTTTCAAAACTAGATCCCATGTTGACATGTTTTGACAAAAAAAATTCATCCATACTTGTCACATTGCTGCATTTACTTGTCATATTTTTAAACACTTACTTGCCTGACAAAAAATAACTTAATTGCCAGTTTTTTGCAATTGCATGTAAAATATGAAAACTTGACATAATTAAAATGGCAAGCACAAACGAATCATTTTTGGCATTTACATGTAAAAAAATGAGAACTCATCATATTTAAAACTGGCAAGCACAACAAATTATTATTGGCATTCACGTGTAAATATGACAAAATCGCATAGCTATAACTAGCAAAGTACAATAATCATTATTGGCAGCCGCGTGTAAAATAATGACAAATCGACATAGTTAAACCGGCAAGCACAACCTATGCTGTTGTTTTGAAAAGGCTACCTTTGATATGCATGCAGATTGGGAGGTGATAGTGCAATGTCCAACAAGGCAGCGGGTGAAGAAAGACAATTTAAAATGGTGACCGTTTAAAAATGCAGCTAGTTTAGCTCCCTCGCTTAGCAAATACAAGTAGCAAAGGTAAGAGCAACTCCAACGCGCCAACCCAAACGGACGGCGATTTTGTCCGCTTTTTGTCCGTTTCGGCCGGTCCGTCGGACGCTCACGTCCGCTTCCGCGTTTGGGTCGGCGCATGCGTCCAACGCTGGTCCGACCCATTTTAACGGCGCGCGAAAAAAAAGGAACACAAATATTATTTTTTTAAACAAACATTAATTAAACATTAGTGGGCCACGAAGGCCGGCGAGAGTCCACACGTCCACATTACATTAATTAAACATTATAAAAAGTAAACTACAAGGCGACGCGCTGCCCTAGGCGTCCTCGTCGTCGACGTCGGGGCCGGTGAGGTCGATCAGCGTCGGCGCAGGGCCGGCCCAGCAGTGGCAGATCTAGGATTTTGAAACAGGGTGGTCCACCTTGAAAAAAAAATAACCACAAGTATGATAGTATGTCACTGGTGGATCTAGGATTTCTAACTTGGGTGTTCAAAATAAACAACAACAGAAGTTGTTCCATGCCATATCTAAAAGGTCTAAGTAGCAAGAACTTTTTTTTTGTATCATAGTGACGATAACTCGAATAGCTTAAACAAATATAAAAAAATTAAGGTAATTTACTACACAATCAAATAATCTGTCAAGGTTAGAAAAAAGGCATCACATCAATATCCTTTACTTGCAAAAATATTCCGGTGTGGAAATTGAAACAATAACCACTTTTCATGTAGCAATGGTGGCGTCAATGTGACAACGGTGCTGTAGCAAAATCAACGATGGTAATTGGACTTGACACTCAGCAACAGCGAGCAAGCTGCTTGTATTGGGCTAGTTTGGGTAACGAGTCTGAAGGAACCAATGGAACGAGTGGTGAGTATCGGCCTAATAAGTGTATTGGGCCACAGTGCAGTGCTGAACTGGTACTAGCTACTGATGGGCTTTTTACATTTTTTTACCACTCTCTGTCTCCTATAGTATATGGGCTGATCTAAAATTCCAGGGTGGGCCACGGCTCACCCTGTCAACCCTCTAGATCCGCCCCCGCGGCCGCAGGGAAACGTCGTGTTCCATGCAACGGCGATGTCGGCTGCGGGCTGTGCCGCCTCGCCCTGGGCCTGGCGCGCCTCCTCCTCCTCCTCGCGTTGCTCCTCCTCGGCGTCGCGCTCCAGCTGCTCGAGGTACTCGCCCTCCCGGCGCTCCTCGGCCAGCCGTCGCTGGCGCCATTGCTTGAGATACGTCGCCTCCTGTGCCTCCATCGCCCCCCATCCAGATGGGCGGGGCGCTCACCCACTCGCGCACTACTCCGGTCCAGGAGTAGCGCTCAACGGGGGTCGGCTCTGACTTGGCCTTGACTGGGGACGGCGGGGCCAGCGGGGGCACGACACAGTCGCCGGCCGCGGACAGCGCCATGACCTCCGCCATGCGCGCCTGGTACGCCGCCGCCTCCTCCTCCTCGTACGCCGCCCTGCGCCGCTCGTCCTCCTCGCTCTACTGGAGGACAGCCGCCATGGCCGCCTGGTAGGCGGCCTCCGCCTCCTTGTCCTCATCGCGAACGACGATGGGCGGCGGAGGGGAGCTACGGGAGACTTCGCGGACGCCGCGCCGCCTGACCTCCTCATGCTCGAAGGCGAACCAACGCGCCCAATAGGGCGAGTCGGCGTCGTAGGCGGAGTCGCGGCGCTGCTCCGGCGTCAGCAGCGCCCGCCGGCGACGCACCTCCTCCGCGTGCGCCCTTGCTGACCGCGGCGCCGCCGGCACTGGGATCCTCTCCGGATCCAAGTGCCAGTCGTGCGGCAGGGTGACATTGGGGTAGGAGAGAGGGACGCGGTGCTGCCAGTGCCACTCCGCCTGGTGCACTGGCACACTCACGCACTGCCTCGGCCGACGGGAAGACGCCGGCGAAGGCGGGGGAGAGGGGTGGCGGAGGCCTTGACGATGACATGCACCTGGGGTAGGGTCCTCGGCCTGACCTACATGCCCTATGAGGGAGTCCTGGATTAAGGGGTCCTCGG
The DNA here is from genome assembly GCA_011799875.1 of Thinopyrum elongatum. Taxonomy (NCBI): domain Eukaryota; kingdom Viridiplantae; phylum Streptophyta; class Magnoliopsida; order Poales; family Poaceae; genus Thinopyrum; species Thinopyrum elongatum. The sequence goes on from CM022303.1 coordinate 18,783,981, forward strand.
GCGTCCTGACTACGTAACGTGGGCCGGACTGATGGGCCATGAAGATACAAGACAGAAGGTTCTCTCCCGTGTCCGGATGGGACTCTCCTCACTAGTAGAAAACAGGGCTTTGGTCCAGGCCAGCCCAGCCCATTAGTCCCGGTTCAGTCAGGAACCGGGACACATGGGGGCATACGTCCCGGTTCGTGCGCCCAGGGGGCCGGCCAGGGCTCGTGGGGCATTGGTCCCGGTTCGTCTGGACCCTTTGGTCCCGGTTCCAGACACGAACCGGGACCAATGGGCCTCGCTCCTGGCCCACATCCATTGGTCCCGGTTCGTGGCTGGAACCGGGACCAAATGGTGGCCTTTAGTCCCGGTTTCAACCACGAACCGGGACCAATGTTGTGCCTATATATACCCCTCGCCCGCGAGCAGAGCACTCCACTGCTCTGTTTTTTTCTGGCCGGCGAGGGGAGGGGTTTGTGGTGCTCTAGCTCACCTCCTATGCACATGAGGTGTTCGATGAAATGCCTGAGCAACACTACTTAAGCTTTCTCCTCTCCAAACTCAACCTTCAAGCTCCATTTTCCTCAAGATTTGTCTAGGTTTAGCGGTCCGTCACGTCCCGTCCCCGTCTTCACCGCCGTCGATTGCCCGCGTCGATCTCGTCGCCGGCATAACCGTGGTGAGCTTTTTGTTCTTATCTTCTTTCTAAAAGAAAAAAATTCTTACTTATATGATTTAGATAGATACTTGTCTAATTTTCTTACTTTTATTATTGTTTGTTATTATATAGTGCGATGGTTTTGGTATCCGCCCCCGTCGGCCCTCGTCCTATCTATGATTCGGATGTGGTATATATTATATTTTATAACTATTTGATTCATTTATTGTTTATGACAATTATGCCGACCAACGTGACATAGATTTTTTTATCTAGGAGGTATGTGAACCGGAAATTCCAACCGACCATATTGTCGAGAGGTTAAATTTAGTTGAAGAAGAAAACAATTACTTGAAGGAAAAAATGAAAAAAATTGAGGAGGAGAAGATGATATTGGAGTTGCATGTTGCGGATGTCGTCAATGATCACAATATCAAGATGGATGCAATGCGTTTCAAGATTAGAAAGTATAGAAAATATGTCATTCATACCGAGGCTTGGTATCATTATGCCGTTGGATCAATTGTTACCTTGGTTGCGATTATGATCGCATTTGTTGTTGCATTGCAATGTTTTGCATAGTTTCAATGTATGGTTTAATTAGATGCTCTGGAGAGATATATGTTGTTCAATGAGAACTATGTATGTACTTTGGTTTTAATGTGATGATGAACATCTATTAATTTGGTCACTTATCTATTCATGATGTTTTGTAATGGTTTTTTACACACTTAATTATATATAATGCACGCAGATGAACCGGCAATGGATGTACAGTGACAGACGCACCTCCGAGTACATTAAGGGCATGCATAATTTTCTCGAAGTGGCTGAGGTAAACAAGCAGAATGGTTTTATGTGTTGTCCATGCCCTATATGTGGGAATACGAAGTCTTACTCTGACCGGAAAATCCTTCACACCCACCTGCTTGAGAAGGGTTTCATACCACACTATAATGTTTGGACCAGGCACGGAGAAATAGGGGTTATGATGGAAGACAGCGAAGAAGAAGAGGACGATGACAACTATGTGCCCCCTGAATACGGTGATGCTGCAACGGGGGAAGCTGAAGATCAAGAGGAACCAGACGATGTGCCCGATGATGATCTCCGCCGGGTCATTGTTGATGCAAGGAGACAGTGCGAAAGTAAAAAGGAGAAGCTAAAATTCGATCGCATGTTAGAGGATCACCAAAAAGGGTTGTACCCCAATTGCGAAGATGGCAACACAAAGCTCGGTACCGTACTGGAATTGCTACAGTGGAAGGCAGAGAATGTTGTGCCTGACAAAGGATTTGAGAAGCTACTGAAAATATTGAAGAAGAAGCTTCCAAAGGATAACGAATTGCCCGACAGTACGTACGCAGCAAAGAAGGTCGTATGCCCTCTAGGATTGGAGGTGCAGAAGATACATGCATGCCCTAATGACTGCATCCTGTACCGCGGTGCGTACGAGGATTTGAACGCATGGCCGGTATGCGGTGCATTGCCGTACAAGAACAGACGAGATGACCCTGGTGATGTTGACGGCGAGCCCCCCAGGAAGAGGGTTCCTGCCAAGGTGATGTGGTATGCTCCTATAATACCACGGTTGAAACGTCTGTTCAGAAACAAAGAGCATGCCAAGTTGATGCGATGGCACAGAGAGGACCGTAAGAAAGACAGGAAGTTGAGAGCACCCGCTGACGGGTCGCAGTGGAGAAAAATCGAGAGAAAGTACCGGGCTGAGTTTGCAGGTGACCCAAGGAACGTATGGTTTGGTTTAAGCGCGGATGGCATTAATCCTTTTGGGGAGCAGAGCAGCAATCACAGCACCTGGCCCGTGACTCTATGTATCTATAACCTTCCTCCTTGGCTGTGCATGAAGCGGAAGTTCATTATGATGCCAGTACTCATCCAAGGCCCTAAGCAACCCGGCAACGACATTGATGTGTACCTAAGGCCATTAGTTGAAGAACTTTTACAGCTGTGGAATGGAAACGGTGTACGTGTGTGGGATGAGCACAGACAGGAGGAATTTGACCTGCATGCATTGCTGTGTGTAACCATCAATGATTGGCCTGCTCTCAGTAACCTTTCAGGACAAACAAACAAGGGATACCACGCATGCACGCACTGTTTAGCTGACACCGAAAGTATATACCTGGACAAATGCAGGAAGAATGTGTACCTGGGGCATCGTCGATTTCTTCCGACCAACCATTAATGTCGAAAGAAAGACAAGCATTTCAAAGGCGAGGCAGATCACCGGAAGAAGCCCGCCACGCGTACCGGTGATCACGTACTTGCTATGGTCAATGATTTACACGTAATCTTTGGAAAGGGTCCCGGCGGACTATCTGTTCTGAATGACGCTGAGGGACGAGCTCCCATGTGGAAGAAGAAATCTATATTTTGGGACCTGCCCTACTGGAAAGACCTAAAGGTCCGCTCTTCAATCGACGTGATGCACGTGACAAAGAACCTTTGCGTGAACCTGCTAGGCTTCTTGGGCGTGTATGGAAAGACAAAAGATACACCGGAGGCACGGGAGGACCTGCAACGTTGGCACGAAAAAGACGGCATGCCTCCAAAGCAGTATGAAGGTCCTGGCAGCTACGCTCTTACCAAAGAAGAGAAGGAAATCTTCTTTGAATGCCTGCTCAGTATGAAGGTCCCGTCTGGCTTCTCGTCGAATATAAAGGGAATAATAAATATGGCAGAGAAAAAGTTCCAGAACCTAAAGTCTCATGACTGCCACGTGATTATGACGCAACTGCTTCCGGTTGCATTGAAGGGGCTGCTACCGGAAAATGTTCGATTAGCCATTGTGAAGCTATGTGCATTCCTCAATGCAATCTCTCAGAAGGTTATCGATCCAGAAATCATACCAAAGCTAAGGAGTGATGTGGCGCAATGTCTTGTCAGTTTCGAGCTGGTGTTCCCACCATCCTTCTTCAATATCATGACGCACGTCCTAGTTCATCTAGTCGACGAGATTGTCGTTCTGGGCCCCGTATTTCTACACAATATGTTCCCCTTTGAGAGGTTCATGGGAGTCCTAAAGAAATATGTCTGTAACCGCGCTAGGCCAGAAGGAAGCATCTCCATGGGCCATCAAACAGAGGATGTCATTGGGTTTTGTGTTGACTTCATTCCTGACCTTAAGAAGATTGGTCTCCCTCAATCGAGGTATGAAGGGAGATTGACTGGAAAAGGCACGCTAGGAGGGGACTCAATAATATGCAGGGACGGGCATTCTTGGTCTCAAGCAAACCACACAGTTCTACAGAACTATACCTTGGTGACCCCGTATGTCGATGAACACAAGAACATTCTGCGCTCCAAACACCCGGAGCAGTGTGACGATTGGATTACATGTGAACACATCAAGACTTTCGGCAGTTGGTTGGAAACACGTCTCAGAGGTGACAACACTGTTTCTGATGAGCTGTACTCGTTGTCCAGGGGACCATCTTCGACTGTATTGACTTACAAAGGATACGAGATAAATGGGAATACATTTTACACGATCGCCCAAGATCAAAAGAGCACCAACCAAAACAGCGGTGTCCGCTTTGATGCAGCAACCAAGAGGGGAAAGGACACATATTATGGTTACATAGTGGACCTATGGGAACTTGACTACGGACATGATTTTAAGGTCCCTTTGTTTAAGTGCAAATGGGTCAATCTGTCAGGAGGTGGGGTACAGGTAGAGCCACATTACGGAATGACAACAGTGGATCTGAATAATCTTGGGTATACAGACGAACCATTCGTCCTAGCCAATGATGTGGCGCAGGTTTTCTATGTGAAGGACATGTCTACCAAACCGACAAAAAGAAAAGATAAGGAAGCGAATACATCATACGATGAGCCAAAGTGCCACATAGTTCTTTCAGGGAAAAGAGACATCGTGGGAGTGGAGGGTAAGACAGACATGTCTGAAGATTATGAAAAGTTTCATGAAATTCCTCCCTTCAAAGTCAAGGCTGACCCAAGCACCCTGTTAAGCGATGAAGAATATCCATGGTTACGGCGCAATAAGCAAAGGACACAAGCGAAGAAAAAGTGAAGACAGATGAAGTCAGAAAGGGTTGAAAATTGATGATGTGGCTTTGAATGGTTCATTTTGAGCACACAAAAAGTCTGGAGTTCAAATAAGTTCAAAAAAATGAAATCCCTTTGTAACAGATGAGTTTTTGTCCGGAACCCTGATACTTCGAAAGAGATTGTCCATTTTGTACACGAAGTGCATCCAGTTTTTGCCGTAACCCTCTCAACTTTTTAGCACATGCTATGTGGGTGAAATGATGATATCATGCCAATTTTCAACCTCTTCAGAGTTCATTTGAAGTGCTTTTCAATATCAGGGTCATTTAGCTCAAAAAAATCAGTAAATGCATGAAAAATAACAGATGAACTCAGAAAGGGTTGAAAATTGATGATGTTGCTTTGAATGGTTCATTTTCAGCACAGAAAAAGTGTGGAGTTCAAATAAGTTCAAAAAAATGAAATCCCTTTGTAACAGATGAGTTTTCGTCCGAAACCCTGATACTTCGAAAGAGATTGTCCATTTTGTACACGAAGTGCATCCAGTTTTTGCCGTAACCCTCTCAACTTTTTAGCACATGCTATGTGGGTGAAATGATGATATCATGCCAATTTTCAACCTCTTCAGAGTTCATTTAAAGTGCTTTTCAATTTCAGGGTCATTTAGCTCAAAAAAATCAGTAAATGCATGAAAAAAAATAGATGAACTCAGAAAGGGTTGAAAATTGATGATGTTGCTTTGAATGGTTCATTTTGAGCACACAAAAAGTGTGCAGTTCAAATAAGTTCAAAAAAATGAAATCCCTTTGTAACATATGAGTTTTCGTCCGAAACCCTGATACTTCGAAAGAGATTGTCCATTTTGTACACGAAGTGCATCCAGTTTTTGCCGTAACCCTCTCAACTTTTATGAAACTCTAATAACAAAAATAATAAACTAAAAGAATGAACTAGAAACTTTAATGAAACTCTAATAGAAAAAAGAATGAACTAGAAAACTTTAATGAAACTCTAATAGCAAAAGGAATCAACTAAAATTTATGCAACTAAAATTAGCAAAGTATTTTCTGTTCAAAACATTAAAAGCAAAAAGAATTTTCAAAAAGAACTTTTTTTGTTAGAAACTTTAATAGCAAAAAGAATTATCATAAATATTTTTTTTGTTAGAAACTAAAATAACAAAAACGGTTGGTGAATATAATGATAAACACAGTAATATTAAATAGCAGTAAAAAGAATCACTCAAAAATCTATTTTTATAGTAAAGTTAATCACAAACTAGTGATTCACACAAATTTCAATGAATTCAAATTTAAACTATTTCGAATGGAAAACTAATGGCACTAACAGAAATTTATAAATATTTATACCTAAAAGCAAAAAGAATTAAAAATAAAGCAAAAAACAATAGAAAAATAAATAAAGCAAAAAACAAAACAGAAAAACTTGAAAAAAATAGAAAAAAATTTGTGTGAATCACCAAAAATAACAAAAAGCAAAAAGATTTTTTTTGTTAGAAACTAAAATAACCAAAACTGTTTTGAATATAATGATAAAACACAGTATATTAAATAGCGTAAAAAGAATCACTCAAAAATCTATTTTTATAGTAAAGTTAATCATAAACTAGTGATTCACACAAATTTCAAAGAATTCAAATTTAAACTATTCAAATTGGAAAACTAATGGCACTAACAGAAAGTTTATAATATTTATTACCTAAAAGCAAAAAGAATTAAAAAATAAAAGAAAATAAATAAAGCAAAAGACAAAACAGAAAAACTGGAAAAAAATAGAAAAAAAATGCCACCTACTGGGCCACCACGGCCTGAATACGACTAGAAACCCAACCACGGGCTAGGATTCAGGCCCGCAGAAGGCCCAATAGGCCCACAGGCAGAGGAGAGTTAGGTTAGACCCGTAAGCCTGCATTTGAGAGGAGCTCGAGAGGGCAGCGGCAGTGGGGTTTATAAACCACTCCGCGCCCCTCTCAAGTAGCGAGGTGAGACTAAACTTTTGGCCACGGGCAGCACAAGGCCTTTGGTCCCGGTTGGTGACACCAAACCGGGACTAAAGGGGTGCATTGGTACCGGTTCGTGGCACAAACCGGGACCAATGCCACCCTTTGATCCCGGTTCGTGCCACCAACCGGGACCAAAGGGTTGTGCTTCCCGCCCTTTCGCCTAGCCAAAACAGACCTTTGGTCCCGGTTGGTGGCACGAACCGGGACTAAAGGAGGCATTGGTCCCGGTTAATGCCACGAACCGGGACCAAAGGCTTTCCTATATAAGTGGCACTTAGGAATTTTTCAGCAAGCTCTCATATTCTCCCCGACGCCGCCGCCCAGCGCCCTGACGCCGACGCCCTGCTTCTCATAGCTATCGCCGTCGCCGCGCCCTGCCCCGTTGCCACCCGCTCCTCGTCGCCGTCGCCGTCGCCGGCCCTGCCTCCTCGTCGCCGTCGCCGTGCCCTGCACCGACAACGTCGCTGCGCCCTGCCCCGAGCCCGTCCTTGTCATCGCCGCCACCGAGCCCGCTCCTCGTCGCTGACGCGTCCTCGCTGTGAGCGCCGCCCCGATCCCCTCCTCCTCCTCCTATTCCTCCCTGTACTGTCGGCCGTCGCCGCGCCCTGCCGCCGACCCCGATGCCATCGGCGGCGAGCCACTGACCAAGGGGGTCCAGTGTGGCGACACCGTGTGGGATAGAGGAAGATGAGGAGTGCATGGCATCGATTCCCCCCTCTGTCCAAATTTTTCTGAATTTACTGAATTTTTTGACAGTGCTAAACAGTGCACATCAAGTGTATGATGAAATGCAAAAGGGCTCTAGGAATTTTAAGAATTTTTGAGAATTTTTGTGGTGAGGTGTTGATGCACAAAAGAGAGTCTGGCAAAGTTTGAGAATTTTTTGTCCAATTTAAATTGCACTTTGACCATGGAGTTTGAATCTGGTCCAAATTTGAACTGAATGATATTTGAAAATTTTGAACTATAGAACCAAATGTTTTTGGCGGAATGGGTTGTGGGTACTGTCAAATAGATGGAGTAATTTTTGTGTGTGCAAAAGAATTGGGGAGAATATAGCTCCTTTGCAAAGCAAAGGAAATATGAATAATTGAAATTCCAACTTTGGAATTTATTAAATATAAGAAAAATATTTACATAGTTAGAGATATTTGCACAGTTAGAGATATTCATGATCAAAGTCAGTTTTTTAGAGAAATTTGCATAGAGAATTTTTTTAGAGAAATGGGGGAGTTCACATATAATGTATATATGTTGATATTTTTTATATGATGAAAATTGTTTTGTTCATATATAATGTATATATATATGTATGTGGCTATGTATGTATGGATGTTCACAAAATTGTTTTGTTCATATATGTATTAATTGTTTTGTTCATAGCATTTTTTTAATATGATGATTTTTTTTCATAGCATTTTTCATAGCCATATATATGTATGTGGCTATATGTATGTATATATGGATGTTCATAGAGTTTTTTTTATATGTATGTGGCTATATGTATATGTCGTTGTCGATATAGCCCCTCCCCGATAAACTTCGACCTGAGGGGGGGGTCAATATACCCCTCCCCGATAACATTTTTTTATATGATGATTTTTTTGCGTTGTCGATCTCCTACCCCCTCCCGCCCCTACCCGACAAACTCTCGAGGCCACCCAAACCACTCCGGTAACTTCGACATGAGGGGGGACGTCGATCAACCCCCTCTCGCCCGAACAAGTCTATGTATCATTTTATATCGCGGTGGACATATATCAAAGTTTGATCATATGTCAAAGTTTGAATTTTGACATATGCAACATTTGATCATATATCAAAGTTTGATCATATGTCAAAGTTTGAATTTTGACATATGCAACATTTGATCATATGTCAAAGTTTGATCTTATGTTAAAGTTTGAATTTTGACATGTATAGATTTATCAAGAATGCCCCCATTATGGATGTGCACAAGTTGATCCAATTTTTTTCTGATCTCATATATATATATATATATATATTCTTCTATATGTCACGTTGTCTGTCAAAGTATTGAAGAAATCCATGGCTTCATCATTAGCCGGAAGTAACAGGCGTATGATGCTACGAAGCTCTTCAAAGTTGTTTTGGAACGGAGTTCCGGATAGAATAATTCGCTTTTTGGTACGAATTTCAGCAAAGGCCTTCCAAATAGCGATATTCGGAAGGCACTTGCTGAACTTTGTACCAAAAAGCGAATTATTCTATCGGGAACTCCGTTCCAAAACAACTTTGAAGAGCTTCGTACCATTATACGTCTGTCATTTCCGGCTAATGATGAACTCATGGTTTTCTTGAATTCTTTGACACTAGACAACGTGACATATAGAAGGGTAGATGAGATCAGGAAAAATATGGACCATTTTCTGCAAATCCAAAATGGCGTCATTTTGTTAAATCCCTTGTCGGTCCGGACGTCGGACATTCATGAGAGAGGCGGTCCGACCCAAACCCTAGAAGCGTTGTCGAGGCCACCCCAAACCCTAGAAGCATTGTCGAGGCCACCCCAAACCGTAGAAGCGTCGAGCTAGCTAGGTCTACGTTTGCACTAATATATCCATCTGTCATGTTTGTATATTAATTGCCATGTTGTAATATTTGCAGAAACTATGGAGCACCGAGACATCGAAGAAGAACAGTTGTTGGGGGACATAATCCACGGCGGAGGAGATGTCTTGTCGTTTCTCAACGACACCGATGGTCTAGAAGGAGAGGGTGAAGCAGGCTCCGGTGATCGAACAATGGAGGTGGAAGGACATGATTATGATGGCTCCGGTGACGGAATGCCAGTGGAAGAAGGAGACCGTGATGACTACTCCGGTGAGCGAACGAAGGAAGGAGATGTTGCAAAGTCCGGCGAGGTATATATATTAATTAAGCCTGTGTTGACTAGCTAATTGATACATTAATTGTTTTGGTATGTACACATATTAACTCTCTTCTTTCTTCTTTTCTAGCCCTCCGGATCGAGCCAAACTTCGGTAACGAGACGAGGCCCGAAGAAAAGGTTGCGCCAGGATGAAAGGTTCACGATCACAGCAATCAAGGGCGATGGCCAACCGATTGAACCCAGCCGGACCAAGGAAGCATTTTCTGCTCAGTGTGGGGTTCTTGTTAGGGACATGATCCCGATCAGCATCCACCAATGGAATAAGCCTAAGAGCGAAGACCCTCAAGTGTCTTTTGCCAACGATAGACAGAAAGATGATCTTTGGACCGCGCTGAAGGCAATTTTCACCCTACCGCCAGAGGAGGATCCGGATAAGCCAGTTATAGAGCCATTGGTCAAGGCTCATGCTCTTAAGAAGATGGCAGATCTATTCAGGAGGTGGAAGAATGAGTTGAAATCAACGTTTGTCGACAAAGGGAAGACTCCAGAATTCACCGGCCGATTTGAGAAGATAAGAGATCACTGTCCCGCATTTGTGGCCCACAAGACATCGGAGAAGAGTAAGAAGATGTCAGCGACAAACAAGTTAAATGCTGCAAAGAAGGAGCATCACCATCGCACGGGGTCAGGTGGCTACCTCAAAGCCCGGCCGTTGTGGGACAAGGCTGAGAAGGACCTGCTTGATAAAGGGGTCGAACCAGAGACATTGAACTGGCCAGACCGTTCAAGGACTTGGTTCTTCGGGGTTGGGGGAACCTTGGACCCTGAAACAGGGAAGTGCCGTTGGATGAAGGAGCAACTTGAAATACCCGTCAAGAAGCTTCAGAAGTATATCGCTGCAGCGCAGGAAGGGACGTTCGTTCCGGACAGAGAGAACGACGAGCTCACACAGGCCCTCGGGAATCCTGAGCACCCAGGACGAACACGAGGCACGGCAAGCTCCGTTGCGTCGAAGGTTGGGTTTCCCAGCGCAGGCGGTTACAAAACCCAGGAGAGGAGGAGGAAAGTGGAGCAGACCGAACTGCAGATGCTGAATGCAAGGGTACGAGCGCTAGAGGAACAAGCACTACTAGTTCAGAGCCAGCGACCTACCGGAGCTACCCCACGATCTCAGCGGAGAAGTAGCGTGGCTTCCACCGAGCTCCTTCAGCAGCCTGACTTCACGGCTCCCAGCTACCCCGTGGATGCTATCACGGAGGCTCAAGATTGCCACCTTATGACGCAATGGCAGCACCTCAAAGTCAAGGCGGCTGTCGGCTCTGTTGCACCTCCTCAACCCGGCGCAACTTTTCAATGCCTTCCGATTCCACAAGGCTATACTGTTGTGATGGTCAATGAAATAACAGAGGGATTTGAGGAGCTCGAGCTTGACCACCCTACCGGTGAAGGGGAGACTCAGCTGGGTCTTGCTCTGAAGACTCCATGTCTATGGCGGAAGGAGCTCATCAACCTTCCGAACTGGACGCCTCCTCCTCCTCCTCCGGAGAGTCAGGGCACTCCACCTCCTCCTCCGCCTCCTCCTCCGGAGACTGATCAGTGCAGTCCGCCTCCTTCTCCGGCTGCTACGACGCGTGGCGGCACTCCGCCTCCTTCTCCGCCTGCGCCGGCGCGTCAGAGCAGCCCGCCTCCATCTCCGCCTCGTCAGCAACAGCGGAAGACAGCCGTCGCCGCTCCGGCTGCTCCGGCGCGTCGTAGCACTCCGCCTCCTTCTCCGCCTCGTAAGCAACGAAGGAAGACAGACGCAGCCGCTCCGGCTGCTCCGGCGTCTAGCAGTACAGCCAGAGCCGGGAGGCAATACACACTGTTCAAGATATCTTCCGATATTCCGATAAATCGGTCGATTTATCGCTTATCGTTGTCTGACCGATAAGATAAATTGGCCGATAAATCAGCCGATATGGCGATAAATCAGCTGATATGCCGATAAACTGACCGATTTACCCCTTATCATGGGTCGACCGATAAGTTCCCGATAAGCGATATCCCCAACATTGGCAATACATATTCGGTCCATCTCTCAAGCCTCTAGAGAAGTTGCCATATGAGATGACCGAGGAGGAAAACACGGAGATCTGTCAAGCCCAAGTGAAGGACTTTTTTGCAAAGAAAAATCCACCTCCGGAGGAGAAGATAGATCCGGTGAAATTGAAGCGCACTTTGAAGAACCTGAAGCGACCACCACCGCCTCCGCCGGATGACAACCATGTCCGCGCTCTTAAAAAGGCAGTGGAAGGAGCACGCCGGTCGGGAACTACTTCAAGTGACAAAAGGTTACAAGAACGAAGAAGTGGGAACAAAATTCCCCAGCTCGGCGAACAGGCAAACCAATCATGCCCCCCGCTCAAGGTGTCTAGCGATATCATCGCAAACCTGCCGGGGATGGTGCCCGGTACCAATCCTGGTGATTACCTGCCCGACGATGCACATTTTGATACAATGGAGGTGGACGAACACAAATACCAGTACGGGAAGCCTCTCGTCAGACCTGGTGATCCTCCTCTAACAACGATGATGCGAAGATTCCATAAGTGGTACATGGACACCTGCAAGTCTGGGAAGGATATTTTGACGCTGAGAGTTAAAGAGGAGCACGACCTCATTGGAATTGATCTGTTGTCTATTCCATTTGAGGAGTTCTTCCAGTTTTTCAATCAAAAGGACCTCAATAAAATAATCATCACTTGCTACTGTCTGTAAGTACTATACTTCTGTAATTAAGTCTCTATATATAGCTCAGCTCTTTCATTGCATGTATATATAATTATCCTCACTATATTATGCAGATTGAAGATCGTCGAATGCAGAAATGCACAAATCTATGATATTGGGTTCATTAACACAAATCTCATAGATGAATGGACGGTTACATATAATGCGAAAGAAACCGAGGCCAACTTGCTACAATCGTTGCTTAAAAATCAAAACAAAGATAAAATACTCTTTCCTTACAACTTCAAGTGAGTGTTACTGTCTTCTGCATATTCGGTTTCCCTTATTACTCGAGGTTATAGTAATGTAATTGATGAGTTATGCATGCGTGCGCAGCTTCCGCTTTATTCTCCTAGAGATTAAGCTTGAGCAGGGACGAGTAACCGTCTTAGACTCAAGATGAAAAGATCCCAAGGAGTATGCGGCCATGACTGAAATGCTCCAGAAGTAAGTTCAATCGATCAGTATCGCACCATATCGGCAACTTTGTTCATTTCCTGATATCAATTAATTATTTTCTTTGTCTCGCAGGGTTTGGAAAGTGTTCACCACAGAAGCTCCGGGACTGCCGGGGGAGCTGCGATTTACACACCCGAAAGTAAGTACTACTAGCTAGTTCCGCGCATCTCCCATTGATTCTAGCTAGTTTCATCAATACCATTTATAATGCTTGATTATCAGTTTGATTGACCTCTATTTCTCATAAAGTGGTTGTGGCAGGAAGGTGGGAATAATTTTTGTGGATACTACGTTTGCGAGTACATCTACAATGCGACGACCTCTAAGCGGGGCTACTCTGAAAAACAATATGAAGTGCGTAAGCAATAATATTCACAATTTTATTTTATTACCATCATTTGTGTTGAGTTTCATTCATATATATGTATTGACCCCCTTCTTCAAATTAGATTTGGCAGATGCGGGATGAACTCCTACCACAAGATCGCATAAAAGCAATTCAAGAGGAATTGGCGGGATTCTTTCTTGACCACGTCATCAATCCAGCCGGAGAATACCATGTGGAACTTGACATCAAATGTTAGGGATTGTAAGAGATCTTATATTGTATATATGTAGCTAGTAGCGTCGGATAGATATACGAAAACTTGTTGTTCGACCAATCTCTCGGAGAAGGAGGAGGTCGATCACTTCTCTCTATATATGTTCATGACGATCTTGTGTACTTAATGGTTTCCTCTCATTGCTTACTAGCTAGCGTGTCGAGTCCTCTTATACGTATAGTACGTAGCGTCGAGAACACGGAGATAAGAGAGGACACTTCTCTCTAGCTATTAGCTAGCTAACACAATATATGAAAACCCTAAATTAACCCTACAAAAAACCCCAAAAAAACCCAACCCCCCCCCCCCTTTCAAAAAAAACAAAAACCCCAGCTCCTGAGCTGCTGACACGTGGATGATCTTTGGTCCCGGTTGGTGTTACCAACCGGGACTAAAGGCCCTCCTGCCTGGGCTCGCCGCAGCGGCCACGTGGAGCCACATCTGTCCCGGTTCGTAAGCGAACCAGGACTAATGGTGTTGGGCTTTAGTCCCGACCCTTTAGTCCCGGTTCCAGAACCGGGACAAATGGGTCTTTTTCTACTAGTGCCTTGGCGTGGACGACAAGCTTGGCGTTCGGATATGAAGATTCCTTTCTCTGTAACCGACTTTGTACAACCCTAGCCCCCTCCGGTGTCTATATAAACTGGAGGGTTTAGTCCGTAGGGGCAATCATAATCAGATAGGCTAGACTTCTAGGGTTTTAGCCATTACGATCTCATGGTAGATCAACTCTTGTAATACTCATATTCATCAAGATCAATCAAGCAGGACGTAGGGTATTACCTCCATAGAGAGGGCCCGAACCTGGGTAAACATCGTGTCCCCCGTCTCCTGTTACCATCGACCTTAGACGCACAGTTCGGGACCCCCTACCCGAGATCCGCCGGTTTTGACACCGACATTGGTGCTTTCATTGAGAGTTCCGTTGTGTCGTCGCTAGAAGACTCGATGGCTCCATCAATCATCCACAACGATGCTGCCTTGAGGGAGGTCTTTCTCCCCGGTCAGATCTTCGTATTCGGCGGCTTCATACTGCAGGCCAACTCGCTTGGCCATCTAGAGCAGATCGACAGCTACGCCCCTGGCCATCAGGTCAGGTTTGGAAGCTTGAACTACGTTGCTGATATCCGCGGAGACTTGATCTTCGACGGATTTGAGCCCATGGCAGCCGCTCCCTGCCACCGCGATGAACATGACCTAAATCTGTCATCGGACCATACCTGGGAGATAGCGCCCGTAACTGCTCTGGCCCCAGATCCGGAGCAGATTGCGCCATCCGAGGACGGGAAGCTCAACCCCGCCACGGAAGCCGCAGACTCAGCGGCGTTGGAGCCGCACACAGACCCAACTTCGAATGGGATCTGTGTCACCGGAACCTCGGATTCGTCTCCGGCCATAGGTTCCGAACCGCGTGCGTCCGCGCCCATCGAGCTCGATCGGGCGCCGATCGTCGAGTTCAGCTCCGCGGACATCTTCCGACACTCACCTTTGGGTGATGTGCTAAACTCATTAAAAACCCTCTCCTTAGCGGGGGACTCATAGCCGAATTATATCCGGTTTGAACTGGGGGCTGATGACGGAGAATTTCGCTTCCCACCCACCGCCCACTTCATAGCCACTGTCGAAGACTTAACCGACATGCTCGATTACGACTCCGAAGACATCGACGGTATGGACGACGATGCCGGAGAGGAGCAGGCCCAAAACCCGCCGTTTACTGGGCGCTGGACAGCCACCTCCTCGTATGACGTGTACATGGTGGATACTCCCAAAGAAAATAACGGCAATAACGAGAAAGATCAAGTCGAGGATAAACCTCCTGAGACACAGCCAAAGCGCCGACGTCAGCGGCACCGCTCTAAATCACGCCGTGGAAAAGACAGCAATACCGGCACGAGAGAAAACAATACTCCGGACGATGCCGAAGACAAAGAAGATCCCGTCGAGCCGACTTCCGAACAGGACGATAGGGAAGATGGGCAAGTCAGCCCTGACGAACAGGCCATAAACGAAGACTTGGAGGACAGCAACTATCTTCCACTCTCCGAGGATGAGGTGAGCCTCGGCGACGAAGACTTTATCATGCCTAAGGAACCCGTCGAGCAGGAGCGCTTTAAACGCTGGCTAATAGCCACTGCGAGGAGCCTGAAAAAGAAACAGCAGCAGCTTCAAGCTGATCAAGATCTACTCAACGACAGATGGACTGATGTCCTGGCAGCTGAGGAATACGGACTCGAGCGCCCCATTAAAAGTTACCCGAAGCGTAAACTGCTACACCAATTCGACGACGAGGCACTTGAGCCCATGCCATCAACACGTAATGCGGCTGACCGACCACCACGTGGCCGGGACAAAGTGGCAACCCAAGCCGAACACCTGCCCATACTACCTCACCATAAAGGCAAAGATACCACTGCTCGGGAATACACATATGACCTGCGGCAAGACCTGGAGAACACAGTAGGCCAGTCCAGATCGCGGGGGCATGCCCTGGCGCGCGACGACGGCTATCAAGCCAGACGTAACGAGCATAACCACGACCGGGTCGAAAATAGCAGACGGACTACATCCGCACTACGTCGCGACTTGGCCCGATATAGGGGCGCCGCACATCCCCTCTGCTTTACTGATGAAGTAATGGAGCACGAATTCCCAGAAGGGTTTAAACTCGTAAATATCGAATCATATGATGGAACAACAGATCCCGCGGTATGGATTGAGGATTTTCTTCTCCATATTCATATGGCCCGCGGCGATGACCTTCACGCCATCAAATACCTCCCACTAAAGACTCAAGGGGCCAGCTCGGCACTAGTTAAATAGTCTGCCTGAAAACTCTATTGGTAGCTGGGAAGACTTGGAAGACTCCTTCCGCGACAACTTCCAAGGCACATATGTACGACCTCCGGATGCCGATGACTTAAGTCACATAGTTCAACAGCCTGGAGAGTCGGCCAGGAAATTCTGGACTAGGTTCCTAACTAAAAAGAACCAGATCGTCGACTGCCCGGATGCCGAAGCCCTAGCGGCCTTTAAGCATAGCATCTGCGATGAATGGCTCGCTCGTCACCTCAGCCAAGAAAAGCCAAAGTCCATGGCAGCCCTTACGGCACTCATGACCCGCTTTTGTGCGGGCAAGGATAGTTGGCTAGCCTGTAGCAATAACACCGCAAGCGATGCTGGCACCTCTGAAGCCAAGAATAGAAATGACAAGCCCCGACGCAACAGGCACAAGCGCCGAAGCAATGGTGGCACTGCCGATGACACGACGGTCAACGCCAGTTTCAGCGGCTCCAAGTCCAGCCAGCGGAAGAAGCCATACAAAAGAAACAATCCGGGCTCATCCAGCTTGGACCGCATACTCGATCGTCCATGTCAGATTCATGGCACCCCTGATAAACCAGCCAATCATACCAACAGAGACTGTTGGGTTTTTAAACAGGCCGGCAAGTTAAATGGCAAAAACAAGGAGAAGGGGTCGCAAAGCAAGGACGACGACGAGGAGTTCCGTCCGCCGAACACAGGAGGACAGAAGAAGTTCCCTCCCCAGGTTAAAACGGTGAACATGATATACGCCACTCATATCCCCAAAAGGGAGCGCAAACGAGCGCTCAGGGACATCTACGCGATAGAGCCAGTCGCCCCAAAGTTCAACCCATGGTCGTCCTTCCCGATCACCTTCGATCGCAAGGACCATCCGACCAGTATCCATCATGGCGGTTCAGCCGCACTGGTCCTCGTTCCAATTATTGATGGATTCCATCTCACACGCGTCCTCATGGACGGCGGCAGCAGCCTGAACCTGCTCTATCAGGATACAGTGCGCAAAATGGGCATCGATCCCTCAAGGATCAAACCCACAAAAACTACCTTTAAAGGAGTCATACCAGGTGTAGAGGCCCGCTGTACGGGCTCAATCACACTGGAGGTTGTCTTCGGATCCCTGGACAACTTCAGAAGCGAAGAATTGATCTTCGATATCGTTCCCTTCCGCAGCGGCTATCACGCGCTGCTCGGACGAACCGTGTTTGCTCGATTCAATGCGGTGCCGCACTATGCTTATCTCAAACTCAAGATGCCTGGACCACGCGGCGTCATAACAGTTAACAGAAACACGGAGCACTCCCTCCGTACCGAGGAGCACACCGCGGCCTTGGCAGCGGAAGTACAGAGCGGCCTTGCCAAGCAGAATCTTAATTCGGCGGCCAAGCTCCCGGACACTGTCAAGCGGATCCGGCCTACTCCACAGCATAACAGTCCGGCTCATCAGGAGTCAGACTAGCAATGCGGCCTCCGTCTCCGTCCCGTCCTAATAGCGGCATACGTACCACGCGTACATAACTACGCACTTCAAATACCATGGGCATAGACGGAGGCATAACTAGATTGTGGTCCATAATACGGCTCGACCTCCCGTGGACACACATACTTTCACTTTTTTCTTTTTCATCCTTTTCAGGTCTCTTTTCCACAGGCCCCTCAAGACGGCCTGATCATCGGTCCTTTCGAAGGATAGATACACCAAGATAGCAAGAAGCATTGAGGTATACGGGAATCGCTAGGTCTTTTTGACGATCACTCTACCTGTTCTCAGGACCCGCACGCAGCTCTCCCTTGGTCATGGCATGTTAAATAGCCCTGTTGCTTATCGCACTACTTATACGCTTTGACGTATCAATAAAATTATAATGGAAACAATTCGCGGCCCAACTTCTGCGGCACTAGCTTACTACTTCATTTTTTCTTGATAATCTTATCAATTGCACCCGTACACTTTGGTACGGCTTAAATTCGCCAGGGGCTTTATTGCGCCCCATATTACGGCAACAAAGTCCGAACACTTTTTACAGTATAGTTCGGCACCCCGAATTTAGCATTATATGCATTGGCTCCGAATCATGTCTTTGGTCAATAGTTGGGTTGCCCGGCTCCTGTGCTTACTACCTTACGTTCCGCTATATCGGCTAGGGTGGTAAAGGGAGAACTACTACGATTGTGCCCTCGTTCATCCGGATGAGCACCTCAGTAGAGAAAGCCGAAAACTGACTGTCATGATGCGGCGTGAGCCGGTCAGCTTTTCGGAGGTTACAAATCTTTTGTGATTTTTTTCGCATTATGCGACGAATCGGTCTCTACCCGATCAGGTGTTTACAGCACCCTAGTTCACTAGGGACTGCGCCTAAATTTCTATTATAAAACTCCTATGGCTAAGTGAGGGTGATAAAGCCACATAGTCCGGTTGCCTGGTTCGTTGCGCTAAACACCTCCTTCAAGGACCAAACTTTGGATCAAGAGTGTTTAGATTTTATCCGGAACACCCCCGTACTACCTATGTGGGGGCTAAAGCCGACGACTGGCCAACTCTTAGATTTAATAACACGGCCACACAGGAGGAAAAATCTTGATATAAACAACTAATATTATACATATCAGTTTTGTTCAATTTTACAGGACAGGATAACATGAATATATTCATCCAAAGATAATGTCTTTTGCACACTGCTCCGCTACAATGCGGGATCCCTCCAGGACATCGTCAAAATATCGCTCGGGCGTGCGGTGCTCCTTACCCGCGGGCGGTCCCTCGGTCGCGAGCTTGACGGCGTTCATCTTCGCCCACTGCATCTTGACACGGGCGAAGGCCATCCGCGCACCTTCAATGCAGACCGACCTCTTGATGGCATCAAGCCGAGGGCAAGCAGCAACCAGTCGCTTCACGAGCCCGAAGTAGCTGTTGGGTATGGCTTCGGTAGGCCATAGACGGATTATCAAATCCTTCATGGCCCATTCGGCCGCCCTATGCAGTTCGGTCAGCTGTTTCAGCTGATCGCTAAAGGTCACGGGATGCTCTGGCACAAGGTATTGCGACCAGAACAGCTTCTCCGTTGAGCTCCCCTCTTCGGCTCGGAAGAAATCCGCAGCATCAGCAATGCTGTGTGGCAGATCCGCAAACGCTCCTGGAGAACTCCAAATCCGGGTCAGTAAGAGGTACCTTTTCTTCACAAATTTGCTTTGCATTATAAAGGCCTTACCCGCCGTGATTTTCCTGGCCTCTTGGATTTCCTGGAGGGTGCCCTGGGCTTCAACCCGGGCCTCTTGTGTGCTTCGGTGGGCCTTAGCAAGCTCGGACTCTTGATCCGTAATCTTGCGCTCCAAGGACTCGCATTTCTTTATAGCATCCTGGAGCTCTTGTTGGACCTCACCGACCCTGGCCTCGTGCTTTTCGCGGACGGATTGTTCCTCCGCCGCTCTCTTCTGGGCCTCGGCCAGCGCCTTTTTAAGGGCCTCCACCTCGGTCGCTGCTCCTACAAATATCATGGCACTATGGACAATACAAATCATTTATCCTTTCTGATATACAGAAGGTCATGGCATACCTTGCTTGTCCTCCAGCTGCTTTTTCACACGGCCGAGTTCTTCCTCGGCCCGCTCCAGACTCTGCTTCGGTCTGGAGACTTCGGCGGCATGGGAAGTCGCAGCCAGCACCGACGCCTGCTTTTTCACATAGACATGTATGGTTAGTCTCCTGCGAAAATTGTTTGATCCTCTGTCCGGCTTTTCTTTTCGACCACCGGACAGTGTCTCAGGGGCTACTGTCTATACTGTGTCATTCTTTTTACATAATTGCTTTTCATACCTCAAAACCTGTTAGAAGGCTTGTGCAGGCTTCGGTCAGTCTGCTTTTCGCGGACTGAATCTTCTTAATCACCGTACCCATGAGGGCACGGTGTTCCTCTACAATGGAAGCACTTCGCAGCGCTTCCAGTAGGGTGTCCGGTGCCTCTGGTTGGATAGAGGTCACCGGCGAAATAGGCACACCTCCTTCTTTCAAAGGAGGTTGCTTGCCGGATTCCGGAGCCGTATAGGTCTCCGGGACCGTATTCGGCTGGGGGGCGAATTGGACCTGGCCCCCATTGCCAGTCTCCACGGGGATTTGCTCCCCCATGTGTCTGGCGGCCGAGGTTTCACCCTCTGGCGCCGCGCTGACGGCCTCCTGCGTCTCTCCCTGGCCTGGGATCCTTCGGGACAACGCCTCGGTGTCATCCATGGCCTTGGGAGAGGAGGCCGCCGGAAGGGACCCACTGTCCATCACCTTCGGGTCCAGCGAATTCCCCGAAGATGAGGATCGCTCGAGGTCGGAACGAGTCGGACTGCAAGTACATGATTCAACATGTTAAAACTATGGAGAAAAGAGGCTGGATATATGAATGCATCAGGGTCTTTGAGTACTCACGACTCGGCCAGGGGCTTATCTCGGGAGCGCCGCTCTGGGCTGCGGTCGATGTCCCACGCGGAGTTATCCGCGAGGGATACCTTCCCCTTCTTGGATGCCTCTGCCTCCAGATTTATGGGGGCCGCCCTTTTCTTCCTTCCCCCCTCAGGGGGAGAGTTGCTTTCCTCCTCCTCCTCGTCGTCCTCTGCGGCGGTGGAGTAAGTCTCGGCGTCTTCGGACGTCGCGTCCGAAGTTTCCTTGCGACGGAGGCCGCTTCTCGTCTCCTTGGCCTTTTTCTTGGCCTTCTTCTCCGGCGCCTGGTAGGGCGCCAGGACCAGCATCTTCGTCAGAAGCAGGATGGCTGGTTCCTCGGGCAGCGGAGCCAGACACTTAATCCGCTCTGCCTTCTTCGTCCAACCCTGAAAAAATAAATAGGGAGGCTTAGGCATTTTCCCTGAGTAAGCAAGTAAAGGATACACCTTGAAGCGCGAAAGACTTACCGGACTAGCGGGATGGGCCAGGTCGTGCCCACGGTCCTCGGTCGTCTCCGGCCATTTCTCGTTGGCCTTAAAAAGCACCTTCTAGATGTCTTCTGCGTAGTTCCGAAGAACTGTTGCAAGGTCTGGTGCTCGGCCGGATCGAACTCCCACAGATTGCAAGTCCGGCTTTGGCATGGAAGGATCCGGCGAACTAGCATCACCTGGATCACATTGACAAGCTTGATGTTCTTGTCCATCATACTCTAGATACGCGCCTGCAGCGCTGACAGCTCGTCCGACGACGCCCAATTCAGGCCCTTCTCTAGCCAGGAGGTGGGCTGCATTGGGGCTCCGGACTTGAATTCGGGAGCCGCGGCCCAGGTGGTGTCGCGGGGCTCTGTGATATAGAACCACAGTTGCTGCCACCCTTTGACGGTCTCCACAAAGGTACCTTTGGGCCATGTGACGTTGGGCATCTTGCTCACCATGGCGCCTCCGCACTCTGCGTGTTGGCCATCCACCACCTTCGGCTTCACATTGAAAATCTTGAGCCACAGTCCGAAGTGGGGTGGGATGCGGAGGAAGGCCTAGCACACGACAATAAATGCCGAGATGTTGAGGAAAGAATTTGGGGCTAGATCATGGAAATCTAGCCCGTAGTAGAACATGAGTCCGCGGACGAAAGGGTGGAAAGGAAACCCTAACCCGCGGACGAAGTGGGGGATGAACACCACCCTCTCATGAGGCTTGGGGGTGGGGATGATCCGTCCCTTGGCCGGAAGCCGGTGGGCGATTTCCTTGGCCAAATACCCCGCCTCCCGTAGCTTCATGATGTCCTCCTTGACGGAGGAGGCCATCCACTTGCCTTGCGCTCCGGATCCGGACATGGTCGGAGTGCTTCTTTGAGGTAGAAAAGATGAGAACTTGGGCGCTGGAGCTCAGGAATGGAGAGGCAGAGAAAGAGAAGGCGTGGGTGAAAGGGGTGAATCCTTATCTCCTTATAAAGGCAGTGAATATCAAGCGCCTCCCCACTCGCCTTAAAACTCGCCTATTTCCAAGGGCCGTGCAAACGGCACGGTTGGATTACCCACGCCCGTATTGATGAGAATCCCGTAATGAAGGGACATGATCTCTGCTGTGACAAGACGTGCCACGGGAAACCGCATCTTAAAGCATGGAGCAGGAGGCTAAAGAACGGTTCGAAATAATGACCGTGCAGGAACGTGGTGTCGCGTTACAAAAAGTTGTCAGCGGATTGGACTCGTGAAATATTATACTCTCTGCGGTTGTGTGTGGTACTTGTTTTGCAGAGCCGGACACGTTTTCTGTGCTCGAAGTCTATTTTGGAGTATTCGGAGGAGGAACCCGCCTTGCAATGCCGAAGACAATCTGCGCGCCGGACACATCATCATTGAAGCCTGGTTCAGGGGCTACTGAGGGAGTCCTGGATTAAGGGGTCCTCGGGCGTCCAGACTACGTAACGTGGGCCGGACTGATGGGCCATGAAGATACAAGACAGAAGGCTCTCTCCCGTGTCCGGATGGGACTCTCCTTGGCGTGGACGACAAGCTTGGCATTCGGATATGAAGATTCCTTTCTCTGTAACCGACTTTGTACAACCCTAGCCCCCTCCGGTGTCTATATAAACCGGAGGGTTTAGTCCGTAGGGGCAATCATAATCAGATAGGCTAGACTTCTAGGGTTTTAGCCATTACGATCTCGTGGTAGATCAACTCTTGTAATACTCACATTCATCAAGATCAATCAAGCAGGACGTAGGGTATTACCTCCGTAGAGAGGGCCCGAACCTGGGTAAACATCGTGTCTCCCGTCTCCTGTTACCATCGACCTTAGACGCACAGTTCGGGACCCCCTACCCGAGATCCGCTGGTTTTGACACCGACACCCTACCCAAGGACACTACATAAACGAAACCAAGACTTACAAAGTTAGAAAGGAGGAGTCGACTGGAATGACCGTGGCATACAAGTCACTCGACAGAAGATCCACTCGGTTATTCCTCCGCCACTCGACCGTCCTTATTCACTCGAAGCGCCTGATTTCACTCGACAGCAGAAGACCTAGCGCCACTCGGGGATGGCAACGGTCAGGTGATCAAGTCATCGCTGTAAAGAACATTTAGTATAGGCTTTACCAGTAAAGCTCGCACATTTACTGTCTCATCGAACCCTTGCGTAACAGAGGTAGATGAGGGGTTAGGGACTCTATATAAGCCGCCCCTCTGCTCCTACACAAGGGTTCGCAACCCCTGTAACTCAACACTCCATACGACAAAGCTCCCGCAGCTCCGAGACGTAGGGCTATTGCCTCCTCCAAGAGGGGCCTGAACTCGTAAATCCGAGTGTACAATCTCGCCGTAGCTAGGCTCTGCCCTCTCTTTCATACCCCTAACCTCTGCTATCAGATCCGTTCCCACGACTGTTGGCGCCCACCTCGGGGCAGGCGTCTAAGCGACTTCCGGCGAGGTTGCGTTCTTCGAACTCCTTCGACATGGTTTCCGGCGACGAACTGTCTCTGGGTCGCGAGATCCGTCTCGGCGCACTCAGTTCCATCGCCGACGATTCGGCTTGGCTCCAGGAAGCCCCCCTTGACGTCGAGGCACTCCCTATTCGCGGGGCGACGCACTTCCATGCAAGTTCCTGCGGCGTCCTCCTCCGGCAGCCGTCGACTCCGTATTAGTCGGCTCCGAGGGTGTTTTCCCTTCCCGCTGCTCGCCGTCGCAAGCGATCCGGTCGCTCGCGGCTCCAGCGGTGGGTGAGGCACGCGGTGGCTCGTTAGTTGTCCACTCCTCAGATCGCGGCAATCGAGCCCGACGAGTCCCTTTATGTCTTGTTCGATCGGTTGTCTGACCACTCGGATACGCTTTCCAAGTGCGAAAGCAACGACCCGGCGGCAGAATTTCTCGTCATTGGCTCCCAGCGTAGCTCACTAGGATTTCCCCGCGGAGGAGGTGAGAGCAGTGGTCCGTCGCACGTCAACGACGAGTACTACCCGCAGGCCCTCACTGCGGAACAAAGAGAAGAAGTGCAGCGCAGGAACGAGCAGGTCCTTCAGACCCCCATCGGTGGGGAGACTGCTGAGGCCCAGGCCTTGGAAGCTGCGCGCGTGGCCACTCTGGCTGAACGCGTGCGTCTGGAAGATCTCTAGAAGTCACTCGAAGACCGCGCTCGCAGACAGCCCCCAAATCCCAGTCGACGACAGCGACAACTATTTCCGAGTGGATCGCAGAATGAGTATGAGGTATTCTGCACTCTGATTCAGAATGTTGCTGCTGCTACGCGGATTGTAGATTCCATCCAGCCGTCCCAATCTGAAGCAGGAGAAGGTCTCCGGCAGATCCGAGCATTGCTTAGAGCAGCTGGGGAACAGAATTCAGTCGTTTCCCGGTCGCGCAACAGGATTCATGGCAGGTCCGTCAGAGCGGACACGGTCCAGTCTGCTCACAGTCCAAGATCGCCTCCGCGGCGTGAAGACCGTGGTTATCACCAGGACCAGTACCTGGATCGAGGCCATGGGCAGTTTGATCCTCGGCATCATCGTGACGATCGCTGTCGAGTGCCTACGCCCCCTCCGAGGGGTGGTTCATACGCGCCCCGGCGGTATGATGACAGGCGCCCATACGGTGATGAACGGAGAGGTCCAATCGACCCTCGAGAGCCCGGATTCGACGCAAGGTCAGTCCTCGTGCAAGGCCTAGTCGACAGAGGCAGGGCTCACCGAGAGGGTCTGGATAGAGATCGTCCGAGTGGAAGTGGTGTGTTTGTCTCAGGGCCCGAGTGTTTCAGCAGGGCCATACGAGCTGCTGAGATACCGCCCAATTTCAGATTGGCTGCAGGCGTGAACAAGTTCACTGGCGAGTCGAAGCCAGATACGTGGTTAGAGGATTACCGAGTGGTCGTGCAGATTGGTGGAGGAAATGATTATGTTGCCATGAAACACCTGCCCTTGATGCTTGAAGGATCAGCCCGGGTGTGGTTGAACCTACTGGCTCCTGCAAACATATACTGTTGGGAAGACTTGGCCCGAGTGTTCATCAAAACATTCGAAAGGCACTTGCAAGCGACATGCAGGACTGACTGAACTGCAGCACTGCGTTCAGAAGCCAAATGAAACTTTGAGGGATTACATCTAGCGTTGGACAACACTTCACCATGCGGTGGAGAATGTTACAGAGCACCAAGCAGTCTGCGCCTTCAAAGAAGGTGTCAGATACAGAGAACTCATCCTGAAATTTGGACGGTCTGGAACCCTGACCATGAACCGAATGATGGAAATAGCCACTCGGTATGCGAATGGCGAAGAAGAGGACCGACTCCGTAGTGGCAAAGGAAAGGCTGTAGACCTTGACACCGGAGGCGAGAATCCCAGTCGGAAACAGAAGCGCAAAGCTGAGGCCGCTGGTCAAGCAGAAGCAGCAGTAGTAGCTGCTCAAGGCAAGTTCAAAGGGAAGGTCAAAGAGCAGTGGGTTCGTAAGAAGAAGAGAGACCAGTTGGGCCAGGACGTCTTGGATCTACCGTGTGCCATTCACACGAAGAAAGACGAAGAGGGTAACCTGATTTTACCCAAGCATACCACTCGACAGTGCAGACTCCTTATTCAGCAGTTCCGTGAAGGTCAGCCGAGTGAAAAGGGCTCTGACAAAGACGACGATGAAGAAAAGGCAGAAGATTATCCGAAGGTAAATGCTACTCTGATGATTTTTGCCGACGTCGAGAGCAAAAGTCGACTAAAAGTCATAAACCAAGAGGTGAATATGGCCGTTCCTGCAACAACAACGTACCTCAGATGGTCGAAGACTCCCATTACCTTTGACCAGTCGGACCACCCAGCACATGTTGCTACCCCCAGGCGGCAGGCACTGGTTGTGGATCCAGTCGTCGGAGGCACTCGGTTGCGCAAAGTTCTCATGGATGGCGGCAGTGGTTTGAACATTCTCTATGCTGAAACCCTCAAGGGGGTGGGCATTCCGATGTCCCAACTCGGTGAGAGCAACATGCAGTTTCATGGACTCATCCCAGGGAAAAAGGCAAGGTCACTCGGTCAGATTGCCCTAGATGTGGTTTTCGGCGACTCGAAGAATTTCCGGAAGGAGAAGCTGACATTCGAAGTGGTGGACTTTCACAGTGCCTATCATGCTATCCTTGGCCGACCGGCTTATGCCCGTTTCATGGCCCATCCATGTTACGTGTACCTTAAGCTGAAGATGCCCGGACCCAAGGGCATGATCACCATCACAGGGAATAGGCAGAGAGCCGAGGAATGTCTTCAGCAGGGGTCCAAAATTGCAGACGAGCAGATGGCGGTGCCAGAATTGGAAGAGTACAAGAAGAATGCTGATCCGAGTGATTTGCTCTGCTCTAAGAAGCCAGCTTCCGAGTCCGCTTTTCAGTCGGCAGGAGAAACCAAGCAAGTTCACGTCCACCCGGAAGACCCTACCGCTGCCCCGACCAACATTTCGACAACACTCGACAGCAAATAGGAAGCCGCGCTCATCCAGTTCCTCTGTGAGAACTGGGACATCTTCGCATGGAAACCTTCCG
The DNA here is from genome assembly GCA_011799875.1 of Thinopyrum elongatum. NCBI lineage: Eukaryota > Viridiplantae > Streptophyta > Magnoliopsida > Poales > Poaceae > Thinopyrum > Thinopyrum elongatum. Next base: position 18,810,619 of record CM022303.1, read on the forward strand.
ACATGCTAGGTGTTCCCAGGGGACTGGCTGAGCACTGACTGAGAGTTGATTCGAAGGTCAAGCCTGTGAAAGAACATTTGAGTCGATCTGCAACAGAGAAGAGAAAGGCGATTGGCAAGGAGGTGGCTCGGCTCCTGGCGGCTGAGTTCATACGCGAGATTTACCACTCCGAGTGGCTCGCCAACGTCGTCATGGTCCCCAAGAAAGACAAGTCACTCCGTATGTGTATTGATTTCAAACATCTCAATCGGGCCTGCCCGAAGGATCATTTTCCGCTCCCCCGCATCGACCAAATAGTGGACTCGACTGTAGGATGCGAGCGTTTGTCTTTTCTTGATGCGTACTCCGGGTACCATCAAATCCGACTATACGGGCCAGATGAAATAAAAACTGCCTTCATCACCCCTTTCGGGTGTTTCTGCTTTGTCACCATGCCATTCGGTCTCAAAAATGCTGGCGCTACGTTCATGCGCATGATCCAGAAGTGCCTGCTCACTCGGATCAGTTGGAACGTCGAGGTCTACATGGATGACATCGTGGTCAAGTCACGCAAAGGTTCCGACCTGCTGACTGACCTCGCTGAAACCTTTGCTAACTTACGGAGGTACGATATCAAGTTGAATCCTTCCAAGTGCACCTTCGGAGTGCCGGGAGGCAAGTTACTCGGTTTTCTTGTTTTCGAACAAGGAATAGATGCCAATCCCAAGAAAATCAGTGTGATTGTCTGAATGAAACACCCTGTGCGCGTGCACGATGTTCAGAAGCTCACAGGCTGTCTTGCAGCTCTCAGTCAGTTCATTTCTCGTCTCGGAGACAAAGCATTTCCTTTGTACTGACTGATGAAGAAATCTGACACGTTCGAGTGGACTTCAGAAGCAGAAGCAGCATTTGTTGAGCTCAAAGTCCTGCTCTCCACCCAGCCGATGCTTGCTGCTCCAAAGAGCAAAGAACCTCTGCTTTTGTACATAGCAGCTACTGGCCAAGTTGTCAGCACGGTCCTCACAGTGGAAAGGGAAGAAGAAGGCAAGGCCTATAAGGTTTAGCGACCAGTATATTACATTTCTGAAGTCCTGACTCCGTCTAAGCAGAGATACCCTCACTATCAGAAGCTTGTCTACGGCATTTACTTGACAGCGAAGAAAGTTGCACATTATTTCCAAGAACACTCGGTTTCTGTCATCAGTGATGCCCCGCTGTCTGAAATCATGAGCAATCAGGACGCAACTGGCTGAGTGGCCAAATGGCCCATCGAGCTCCTCCCTTTCGATGTCAAGTTCAAAGCGAAGAAAGCAATCAAGTCCCAAGCACTTGCGGATTTCATGGCCGAGTGGATAGAGCAGCAGCAGCCAATTCACATTCACTCGGAGCACTGGACTATGTTCTTCGATGGCTCCAAGATGCTGAATGGTTCTGGTGCTAGAGTGGTCCTGGTATCCCCGAAAGGCAATCGGCTCAGTTATGTCCTCCAGATTCACTTCGATTCTTCCAATAACGAGGCCGAATACGAAGCACTCCTCTACGGGTTGCGTATGGCCATTTCACTCGGCGTCCGTCGCATGATGGTCTACGGCGACTCAGATTTGGTGGTCAATCAGGTCATGAAGGAGTGGGACATCAGAAACCCTACTATGACTAGATACTGCAACGCAGTGAGGAAGTTAGAAAAGAAATTCGAGGGTTTGGAGCTTCATCATATTCCCCAAATCAAAAATCAAGCAGCCGACGATCTGGCGAAAATCGGTTCCACTCGGAAGCCTATCCCCAGCAATGTGTTTCTTGAGCATCTCCACTCTCCGTCGGTGCAAGAAGATCCCTTCTTTGAAGAGCCTCCCCAAGTGATAAGTCCTACTGACCTGACTGAAATCGAGATCCCTGCAGTCATTGACTTGGTTATGGAGATTCTAGTAATTACCCCCGACTGGACAGTGCCATACATTGCATATTTGCTCAGACAAGAACTCCCAGAGGACGAAGTCGAGCACGTCAGATTATTCGCAGGTCCAAAGCTTTTACTATGATCAACGGACAGCTATACAGAGAAAGTGTCACCGGCGTAGCCCAACGATGTATCTCTCCAGAGGAAGGTCAACTGATTTTGGAAGAGATCTACTCGGGGACCTGTGGTCATCACGCGTCCTCTCGGACAATTGTGGCCAAAGCATACCGAGCTGGATTTTACTGGCTGCGTGCCAATGAAGCTGCTAAGGAGATCGTTCAGCATTGCGAAGGATGCTAGTTCTACGCGAGCCAGTCCTCGCCTAAGTTTAAAACTACTTCGAGTGAAAGCATCCCTCTCACTCGGGGGCTTAGCTGCGAGCCAGTCCTCGCCTAAGTTTAAAACTTCTCCGAGTGAGAGCATCCCTCTCACTCGGGGGCTTAGCCGCGAGCCAGTCCTCGCCTAAGTTAAAAATTTCTCCGAGTGAGAGAATCCCTCTCACTCGAGGGCTTAGCCGCGAGTCAGTCCTCGCCTAAGTTTAAAACTACTCCGAGTGAAAGCATCCCTCTCACTCGGGGGCTTAGCCGCGAGCCAGTCCTCGCCTAAGTTTAAAACTTCTCCGAGTGAGAGCATCCCTCTCACTCGGGGGCTTAGCCGCGAGCCAGTCCTCGCCTAAGTTAAAAACTACTCTGAGTGAAAGCATCCCTCTCACTCGGGGGCTTAGCCGCGAGCCAGTCCTCGCCTAAGTTTAAAACTTCTCCGAGTGAGAGCATCCCTCTCACTCGGGGGCTTAGCTGCGAGCCAGTCCTCGCCTAAGTTAAAAACTACTCCGAGTGAAAGCATCCCTCTCACTTGGGGGCTTAGCCGCAAGCCAGTCCTCGCCTAAGTTTAAAACTTCTCTGAGTGAGAGCATCCCTCTCGCTCGGGGGCTTAGCTGTGAGCCAGTCCTCGCCTAAGTTTAAAACTTCTTCGAGTGAAAGCATCCCTCTCACTCGGGGGCTTAGCCGCGAGCCAGTCCTCGCCTAAGTTAAAAACTTCTCCGAGTGAGAGCATTCCTCTCACTCGGGAGCTTAGCCGCGAGCCAGTCCTCGCCTAAGTTTAAGAAACCCGTTCACATGAAAGAGGCAGTAAACTGGAAAGCAACATTCAGATAAATTCGTAACCTTAAGTTCGCAAAACATGGATAAAAGTACTCGGGCTGAAAGCCCGAACGAGTTTAACGGTTACAAAATCACTCGGCATCCCGAGGCAAATAAGTTCGAATCATAAAGTTTTTCTTCACGCGCCGGGGGGACTCGCTGGCTCGACGAAGGTGTCCATGTCAATGCCGTCAGCTATCCGAGTGGCTGCCTCGATGAAAGTCTCCATGAAGTCTTCAAACTGGAGCTTCTTCGTATTTGCCACCTGAAGAGCCTTCAGCTTGTCTTCCTTGGTATCCTTGCAATGGACATGAAAAAGTAAGAGAGCCACATCAGCTCCACAACGAGCAGCAGATTTTTTCCATGCCTGCACTCGACCAGGGATTTCATTGAGCCGAGTCATCAGAGGCTCAAGATCATTCTGAAGCTTATCCTCCGGCCACAATTCTTTGTCTATTTTCGCCAGCGCAACCTTCAGCCGAGCGATGTACCCCGAGACACTGTCGAGGCGAGCTTCAAGTCGCAGCACGTTCATAGCAGCAGCATCCTTGATGAGTGATTTGGTGGGGTCTAGACCTGTCTCAATTTGGTCAGTCTCCTTCTCGAAATTCTGACAGAATTCTGCACAAAGAGGAAGGAATGAGTTAGCCATGGCATTGTTTTCGAAGCTCTCAGGAATTCACTCGGGCGAAGAAGAATACCTTCAAGCATGATGTACATTTTCTTCCAGCTCATCCCTCTTTTGGGTGAGCTGGCCCACCTTGTCGGTCAGGGCAGTCTTCTCCAACTCAAAAGCACTCGCCTGGTCTTCAATCTTCTTGGCCCACTCGGCCTTTTCTTTCTTAAGTTGGGCAGCTTCCTTCTTTGCTTCCTCGACGGCAGTCTTCAGAGTGGCATTCTCTTCTTCCAGCTTGCCGACTGAGGCTAGCTTCGCCTCAGCAGCTTCAGTCTTCTCCTTAGCCACCTTCTGAGCCCCCGCGAGCTCTTCGTCCTTCTTTTCCAGGGCCTGCTTCATGGTGTCTAAAGAAATAACATTCCTGAGTCGCGCTTGAAGTTGATGGTTCTCATTACGCACATCTGTTCGAGTAAAACTACTCGGCTCAGAGGACAGAACAAAAGTACAATAGTGGATTCAGTCGACAGGATTTACCTCCCATGGTCTTCGCCTCCGTCTGAGCACGCTCCAAGTTCCTTTTGGTCAGTTCTAAGTCCAGTTGGAGTTGGATCTTCTCCTTCTCAAGAGCAACATACTTAGTTCCAAGTTAACAAGATTTCTGAGATCAGCAAAAAATGATTCAGTCGACGACGAGGAAGATTCTCAAAGTATTTCCTCTACTTCCGAGTGGGGAAGAGCAAATCCAGATTGCTACCACCAAACATAGTCTAAGACCCCCGCCAAATCAGACATTCGACGGCGGTCTCGGGGACTACACCCAGTGGGTGCACTCAGTGTGCCCCCACTGGATCCATTTCCACTTGGCCTCAGCCCGACTGATCTGAGTGCAAACAAAAAGGAAGAGTTCGCTACGACCCTCGCCGAATCAAACATTCGACCGCGGTCTCGGGGACTACACCCAGTGGGTGCACTCAGCGTGCCCCCACTGGATCAATCCCTACTTGGCACGGCCTGACCGGCCCGAGTGGTGAGCTACAAGCAAAAAATATTCTAAGACCCGCGCCGAATCAAACATTCGACGGCAGTCTCGGGGACTACACCCAGTGGGTGCACTCAGCGTGCCCCCACTGGATCCTTTTCCACTCAGCCTCAGCCTGACTGGTCCGAGTGGGGAGCAACATAATGCAAAACTACGACCAAATGAGTACTAAATCAAGAACACCCAGTGGGTGTGCAGAGTCAAGACGGACAGGACAAAATCCAATCGGAAATCAACTTACAATCGCACTTACTCGGACATTTGCCTGAAGAGCCGAACTGGCATCATAAGCAGACTTGCTAGCTTCGTACACCTCCTTCAGACGCTGCATCATCAGGCCAGCCTGAATCATGGCTTCTTTGCTGGCCCCTGTCTGGTCTTCAGGAACATGATGCAGAGTGAATGCACCAGGCGCTGGGGTCAGCGATGCAGTTGGAGGGATCAGCACTTGAGATTGGCCAGTAGGTCCTGAAGCTGGAAGAGTCGACACCAAAGGCGAAGTAGTCGATGGTGGAGCAGCAGAGATAGCGTCAGCTCGAGTTGAATCACCAGGCTCCTGAGGTGTCGCATCAGGCAGCACTCGGGGCGTTCTGCTCGACGGCACCCTCCTAGTGAAACTGCGGGGAGTGCTCGAGGTCGTGCCTTCACCATTCACACCTTTCGGGAGCTCGTCTTCATCGTCATCAGCCAGATGGACGATGTCTGTTGGCTCTGCAGTCACTCGACAACAACAACTCATTCAATCGACGAATCAACCAATGGAACAAAACAGAGTGCAAACGTGTCGTACCTTGCTGAGAGGTGACCGCGTCCGCAGTGTCCTCCTCCGCATGCTCCTCATCAACCTGCATGGGCAACGTTATCGAAGTAGCAGCTCTGGCACACAAGGTTCACACGGTCAGCAAAGGCACGATGTTCTGCAGAAGTAAGAAAGAAAGGGAAAAAGAAGAGCACTCACGTCGAAGCGATAGGCATCGAGACCTTGATTTGAGGGAGAGCCTTCTGAGGTTTCACTGGCGCTACCTTGGGCTGTTTCGCTGACTTCTCAATCGGGTCTGGCGTTGCAGTCCGAGTGCATTTTGGATTCCTGACACTCGACGTCCCGGCCTTGCCCTAGCCGAGTGCCGGGTCTTGGGTTTGTTTGGGTCGATGCTCGGTGCGTGGAGGGGACTCGACTTCCTCACTCTCTTCCGAGTCATCATTGCCGTCCTCGCTATCGTCGGCGTAGTCGATATCAGCAATGCCACCTTCGCTCTCCATTCCTTCAACGAGCTGTTCACCATTCGGCACAGGCGAATACATCTTCGTGAACGCCTATAGAGCACAAATATCAAAGTCAGCCGGTCCTCAATTCAGTTGCATATTGAAAATAAAAGGGAAAACACTCGACAAGTTATGTCCCACCTCTCCTGGAAGATGCTCGGCGTCGAAAGGCAAAATTCGTTTGGATCAACGCGGGTTGTCACGGGCTCCAGTGATGCTCCTGAGCCACTGTGCCACGGTCTCCTCCTTGACTTCCTCTGGATGGGTCCGAGCGGTGTCGTCTGCACCTGAATACAACCACATGGGGTGGTCGCGTGCTTGCAGAGGCTGGATGCGTCGACTGAGGAACACTTCCAACAAATCCAAGCCTGTCACCCCGCCCCGGATCAACTCAACTACAGCTTCTACCAAGATCCCCACCTCAGCTTTCTCCTCCTTGTCTACAGTTAGAGAGCGAGGAGCACTGAGTCTCTCCGACGTGTAAGGAGGAAGGCCAGTCGACGAACCAGGGGTCGGAACATCGTTTCAGTAGAACCAGGTCGACTGCCAACCGCTAATCGACTCGGGAAAGGTCATGGAAGGGAAGGCACTTCTACCTCTCATCTGGACACCTAAGCCCCCACACAGCTGGATCACGTGGGTCTTTGCGTCACTCGAATTCGCTTTCTTAACCAACTGAGAGCGGCATGTGAAGATGTGTTTGAAGAACCCCCAGTGGGGGCGACAACCCAAGAAATTCTCACACATTGAGATGAAGGCAACGAGGTATGATATGGCATTCGGAGGGAGGTGGTGGATTTGTGCACCGAAGAAATTCAGGAAACCACGGAAAAATGGATGAGGGGGCAAGGAGAAACCTCTCTCTACGTGAGTGAGGAGGAGGACCCATTCTTCAGGGCGTGGTGCAAGCTTGATCTCCCCCTCCGGTAGCCTCCAGGAACCGGGGACCAGCAGGCCGTCGGCGGTGAGCCCCTCGAGGTCCTCCGCCGTGACCGTCGAGGGCATCCAGTCGCCCTGGATCCAGCCCGGCGGCAGAGTGGGCCGGGAGCTCAACACCTTCTTCCCTTTGGCCACCTTCTTGGCGCGCTCCAGCTTCGCCGTCTTATCCTTCGCCATCTTCGCGGTGGTCATCGGAGCCGAGCGGGGCGGCGCGGCGCAGGGGCGGAAGAGGTGGAGAGACAAGGCGAAGAGGGGAAAAGAGGAGAGCACTGTTGCGCACCTCGGCCGCGTCGTCCTTTATACCCACACGCCCGAGTCACTGACTTGTGGGCCAGCAGGATCCCCAGCGCATCCCACGACCGGCGCCTGCGTGGTACGTGGCGATAAAGGCGGAGCGAAAATCGAGGAGTCCCTCCCCACTTACCGCGCTGCAACCGGACCGCGCGCTTCTCCAAATTTTTGAATCCCACGAAATCCGGGATCTGGCAGAGCAATCGATCACATCAGAGATATTCACATTCATTCGGGCAGATCCAGCACTCTATGACTCGCAGCTTGTCTCACTCGGACACTTAACAAGCCAGAATGGATCGAGGCAATTGACAAAGGACTTGGCAGATCGTGAACCTACAGACCTACGAAAAATGTCTCTGAGGCATTAAGTTTGGTCGAAATCAACTTCAATCATTTCTCACTCGAACCCCGATCCATTCGGGGGCTAATGACGATGACATGTACCTGGGGTAGTGTCCTAGGCCTGACCTACATGCCCTACCCAAGGACACTACATAAAGGAATCCAAGACTTACAAAGTTAGAAAGGAGGAGTCGACTAGAATGACCGTGGCATACAAGTCACTCGACAGAAGATCCACTCGGTTATTCCTCCGCCACTCGACCGTCCTTATTCACTCGAAGCGCCTGATTTCACTCGACAGCAGAAGACCTAGTGCCACTCGGGGATGGCAACGGTCAGGTGATCAATTCGTCGTTATAAAGAACATTTAGTATAGGCTTTACCAGTAACACTCGCACATTTACTGTCTCATCGAACCCTTGCGTAACAGAGGTAGATGAGGGGTCAGCGGACTCTATATAAGCCGCCCCTCTGCTCCTACACAAGGGTTCGCACCCCCTGTAACTCAACACTCCATACAACAAAGCTCCCGCAGCTCCGAGGCGTAGGGCTATTACCTCCTTTGAGAGGGGCCTGAACTCGTAAATCCGAGTGTACAATCTCGCCGTAGCTAGGCTCTGCCCTCTCTTTCGTACTCCTAACCTCTACTGTCAGATCCGTTCCCACGACAGGCCTTGCCCTTGGCTTTGCCGTTGCAGGAGAAGAAGCCCATCGTGCCAGTGGCTAGGTGGCTAGGGTTGCCGCCGACGGGGGAGCAGAGGGTGGCGAGATGGGGACGGGAGGGGGGGGCTTCTGGAAGCAGATGAGGACGCCCCCCCCCCCCCCCCCCGCGCACGCTCGGCTTAAAAAAAGTCGACCGCCGCCGCTGACGCGTGGGTCCGAGGTCATAAATTAAGCTGACCAAACTGACCGCGGGTAGTTGGACGGCCGTCAGATGGGGACGCGACGGACACCGAGAAGGCGCGCGAGGCGTCCGCTTCGCTTCCGCGCCGATGTATTTCTGCCGCAAATGCGTCGACGCGGACGCAAAAGTGGACGCGTTTTGGGCTTGGGTCGGCGTGTTGGGCCTCCACTTTTGTCCGCGCCGACCCAAACGGACACAGGCGGACGATTTGGGTCGCTTCGTTGGAGTTGCTCTAATGGACCGAAGTGTAGCTGAGCACTGTAGCGCACCGGGCGTATGCGTTGCATGACCAGTGACCACTGTAGCGATTAGCAGAAGTACTGTAGCCGGCAGCGACACATGCAGAAGTATAGCACGCCCGGGGCCACCACATGCAAACGTGGTTGTGCCCACCACATGCACTGTGCGCGGCCGCCGCACGGGAGGGACGCGATGCGGCATCATAACTTAGATATTCCGGTTATTAGCGAGAATATACTCAAAGCTGTTGAATGTGAATACGATCGAACTCACAACCTCTCAAATGTTAACTATATTCAATGTAATTTACAAGGTCCTAATGTTGGCATTAACTAATCACGGTCCTATTTTAATTCCATCACCTCCTGTTAAGAAGTAACTATGTGCTAATTTGGATCTTGTGAGATGAGCTGCATTTTTTAAACAAGACTAGGTCATCAACCCCCCTAAAAAAGACAAGGTCTGATCTATGACATACGATGAGCTAGATCACAACCGTCGTAAGAAATTATGAGAGTGTAGAGTTCACCAACCTAATATTATATTCAGTTTTGCTAAAGCACATCTAGATGTGCTCTAACTATTGCACATCTAAGTCTTATGTCATTGATTTTACGCTAAGATTCGTGCAAGTATTTTTGTTTGTCTTTTTTTTTCTTTCTAATTTGATTAAGTCATTTAGATGTGCAATATCTAGAGCACATCTAAATATATTTTATTTACTCGTACGTGAGACAAACAACTAATGTCCCGATCATTGGATACGTCTGGTCTTAATCTACTGTACTTTTCCTTTTATATTGTAAGGGCATCTCCAACGGCAACCCGCAAAAAATCTCTCGATCCGATCAGGGGGACCAATCCGCGGACACGGATGTGGGAGGACGCCATCCAATACTATCTGCATACGTTTTCATAACAACTCAAACCAACAGGACAAAATTCTTTCAAGCAAGTCTGGATTTTATATAAACACGGCCTGATTTCATATAAACATATCAGATTTCTTATAAACATGACGGATTTCATTACAAATACATCAAAGCGGTCCTAGGCGGGCTCTGGAGTATAATTAATACCCAAAGTTCAAAAAAGTGCTAGGCGTTAATTATGCGTTTGACCACCTACTTGCGCTTTTCTAGCTTAGGCGTGATTAGGCGAAATTAGGCGCAATTAGGCGTTAGTACTGTAGCTTGAAGAAATAAGCTAGATGGGCTGACCTAGCCCATTAAACCACAGGCCCATCTTCCTATTCTCCTACTAAACCTCTCGTATGTGCACAGTCGACAGAAAGCTAGGTTTCCTCCTCACGCGGCCTCTTCCCCTCATCCTCTCTCCCTTCTGCAAGATGCGGCCTCTCTCCCTCTTCCTCTACCCCTCCCTTGATCCCTCGCCGAAGAAGCTCGATCCCTCGCTGGAGAAGCTTGATCCCTCGCCGGAGAAGCACTATTTGTCGTCAGAGTGGTTGAATCCTCGCTGGCAAGGATGAATCCTCGCAGGGGAGGTCAAATCCTCGCAGGGGAGATTGATTTCTCGCCTGAGAAACGTGATTCCTCACCGGAGAACCTCGCCGGCCGCTTTTTTGAGTGCCTAGGGCCAAAGCGAGGCGCTATGCCAACGCCCAACGCTTAAGCGCGCCTAGGCAAGCACCTAATAGCGCCTTCTTGAACAGTGTTAATACCTAATCTAAATGATCGCCGACGTTCGGTCCTCGTCACCGGCCATGAACCAAGAGAACGGAAGGTTCGCCTTTTCCAGCTCTGCCTCGGCGCTCTCCAGCTCCGCCTATGGAGCCCCGGGAACTGAAGTTGTCCGCCTCGACATTGCAGCCAAACGACTAATCGGCCGAAGATGCTGAGCCCACCAAGGTTGGCGTCGATGGGAGGGAAGGAGCGGAGGCCTTCCTGGGACACGAGCGGCGGCGACCTACCGTGCACTACTCTTCCTCGCTGCCGGCGATGCCCGCGGACGTGTCGGCTTCTTCGTGGTCCTGGCGCCGGGGCGCGGCCTCTTCCTCGTCGGTGTCGCCGAACAACGCCTCACCCGCGTCCTCGTCGCGCTCGTTGCTGGCGGCCGCCACCTCCGCCACCCGCTGCCGGTACCGCCAGCGGGCGAGGCGAATCTCACGGGCGTTGCGGTACGATTCGAGCAGCGCCTCCTGCTCTGCCAAGTGCGCGTCCGACCCGACCACCCTGCCGGCGGCGACCTGCTAATCCGCCTGCAGATGCTCCTGGAGGAGGTTGTGGTTGTAGTTGGCGTCGGCCTGCGCCTCCCGGAACTGCTCCTCCCGCACCATGCCCATATAATGGGCACGGGCCTCGCCGATAGTCATGGTGCAATGCACCGGCGAGGGTGGAGCGGAGGAGGAGGGTGCCGTGGAGAAAGAGGAGGGTGGCGCTGGCTCATCGACGGAGGCGTCCTTCATTTGCACGTCCTCCGACTGCCTGCCGGCCTGCCAGTCAGCAGCAATTTCGGCCATGGCCTTCTTCTGCTCCGACGTAAGACCATCCTAGAGAGCTTTGGCCGGGGAGGGATAATATGGCAAGGAGTGGTGTAGAGAGGGATGACTCTGGCTATGGCCGGGGCATCGGTTTATATAGCACCGGTGGGCGGCAGAGGGACGGAGGGGTGGTGCCGGAGGAGATGCCTCGACAATCGCATGCCATCAATGCGGACGGCAGACTAGATGGACGGTTGGGCGCCGTCGTCTCGTTTGAACGCACGGCAGTCGCCTGCACCAGGAAGCGGCGCGGGCGGCGCTCTCTCGGCCGGCGCGCCGCTTCAATGCCGGCGCCAGTGCGCGGTCGCGTCCGCTCTGGTCGGACATGAATGCGGACGCTGACGCTCTGGAGTGGCGCTAACCGAAAAGGCGCGGAAGGGGGAGGGGTTTTTGGTGGGCCTGGGCGGTCAGCAATGGGCTTGGGATCGGTCCGGACTCCCATAAATCTCTCCCACTTTTGTCTCGGTTTGCGGGAGAAATCGCGTCCGGACCGTGTCGCGGACCGATACAGATCGGCGTTGGATGACTTCCACGGTCCGGACTGTTGCGGGAGGTTTACGGGTCCGCCTTAGAGATGCCCTAAAGCACTCAAATGTACATAAAAGATAAAGAAAGGTCCACTTGGCAAAAGCATCACAATAGAGATTATATTATGCATGTATGCATCGCAAATGCTATTACTACGCTGCCTCTCAAATCTACTGAACAAAGCCCATATGACCATCTCAATTTGGTGCACCCAAAGTCCAAAGTAACCCACGTCTCCACAGGCTGAAATGGGCATGTGCACATTGAATAGTCTTGTCTTCTTCTCCAAACTCTTTCCACTCTCTATAGAAAAATGCTAGCTAGTGCAGGAGCTGCAATGCACCAAACTTTCAAAAATGATTCGTTTGGTTTTCTCTAAAAGAAAACTATGAAAAATGATAGAAGTTTTTGAAAATTAAACTTTAGGAAATTTGAACTTTCATAAATTTATACTTCCACAACGTTGGACCTTTAAAATTTAAATGAGTGTAGCATATGATGACAGTTATGTTTTTTGGGATATTACCGAACTTGTCCTCCTTCTCTCTTACATACATGCATTCTTCTCACCTCTCTCACTAGATCAAAATAAGACAAAACTATTGATGCACCCTAGACTCCATCCCATATTAAAAAAATTGAATGTTGTGTATCTCAAACTGTTGGTCCGGTTCAAAATCCATTTTCACCATTAAATCTGTCGCGAAGAGATCTTCAAAACTAGATCCCGTGTTGATCTGTTGCAACGACTTTTTTGGGTCAAAATATCATGACTGGGCTGCGTAAGTTACCACGCATGCATTATGTAAGTTACCATGGTGTTTACACTGAATTTACGAGGAGCATAGAAAATGGTTGCCTCACCCTTCTCCCCAAATGCACTAGAGTAGAAAAATCTGATGGCATCCTAAATTATCCCCATTTCAAAAAATTTAAATGTTTTATAGCTTAAACCATCGTCCTGATTCAAAAATACCTTTTCACCATCAAATCCACCATGACAAGATGTTCGAAACTAGATCCCATGTTGGTATATTTCGGCAATTTTTGTCAAAAGTTACGAGGCCCTATGGTATGTAAGTTACCATGCTTTTTACACATAAATTATCAGGGTATGTTTCAACAACTTTTTTCCCAAGTCAAAGTTGGTGTTGTACATAGTTTATCATGTCTGTGGTGCGTAAATTACCAAATTATTTACACATAAGCTAGGTATGTTTCAACAACCCTACCCCCCCCCCCCCCCCCCTTCTGAAACTTACTGCGGTGTTTGTACGTAATTTATCAGGTCTGCGGTGTGTAAATTACCATATTATTTACACAGAAGTTACTGAGGGTATGTTTGAATAACCTTTTTCCCCTGGTCAAACTTACCATGATGATTGTATGTTAGTTATCATGTCTGTGATGTGATAAAGTACCATATTACTTACACAGAACTTATCGGGATATGTTTCAATCAGAAATTCCCGGAGTCAAAAGTTACCACGGTGTTAGTAAATAAGCTATCAGATCTACTGTGCATGAAATTACCATGCTATTCACGGGGGTAAAAAGCATGGTTCTGGTAATGCACGTGCATACTTTTCATGGCTCATGCACACAACTAGCACGTTTCCTTCAGGGATGTGCAAAGCACTTGAACCGCCTCCAGGCTGTAATTTGTATTGATGCACTAATAAGAACCAAGTAGGGAGTAGTTGGTAAATGGATGAAGGTCTTAAGGTTGTAGTCTGTAGTTCAACTTCTGGCTTTGACATGAGTTTTTGGCCTACAAAACTAAATGGCGTACTTTGGACCTAGCATCGCATATGGAAACTGCACCGTGAGGGGAAAATTGGGTCAACATCCACTTGCCCATGTTGGCCATACAAATTGCGATCGACTGGGTCTTGCCACACGTTAATAACGCAGAATCTGTTGAAATGAGTGCAATCCGGAACGGTCTGTTGTTGGCAGGAAACATTGGATGCAATAAGGTGATCACTGAATCTGACAGTATGCTGGCAGTGGAAGCAATTACGCATTCAGATAATTATTTTGGGCCGGATGTGGTGGTACTAGCGGAATGTATCGTCCTTGCTACAGATTTCGCAAATGTTAGCTATTGTTTTTTTTTTTTTTTGAGAATTTTTTCATTCATATCACGAATCAGTACAAAGTAGTTGACCCTTACAAGCACACTGAAACGCAAACACAAAGGACCATGAACACCTAGAGTACTCTAAGACAACCATAACACAAGAAGATATCCGGAGCCCTGTGTCATCATCCCTGAATCTTGAGAGAAGACCCCTGCAGCAGAAGGATCTACAACCAGTCGCAAGCAGGTCATCATCTTCGATCACGGTACAATTACCGCCACGCTGCTTCCTCCTTTCTTGACACCAGCGCTGAGAGGGCATGGACATCAATCCAACACACCTGCAACAGCCGTCGCCATCTTTGGCTTTGAGTACCCCGAAAAGTGTCCCTTCCGGAAGGAAGAGAACTCGAGTCATCTGACCGGTCCAGCACCGCGGCCGGGCCATCCGCCCGGACAAAGCAGGATCTCCCACCAACATCAGCGCAGAGGAAGGAGGAGAGCAGCAGCAGCAAATCATACCAACAAGGAAGAAGAAGTGTCTTCGTCTCCCTGCATCCATCACCCATCTGAGGACCCAAACGGCCAGTGCCGATGGACCTCCAGCCCCCATAGCCCGCGACCTCGACGAGATCCAGGGATCCTCAACCCCGCTGGCTCCTAGACAAAGGCACAAGCCTCGCCTGACCGCGAACGGAGCCCGGAGAAACTTATTCCGACGCGACACCACCGCAACGGCCTCGGCAGCGTCTCCCTCAACCCTAACCCTACCACACACCCACCTAGCGAACAGACCCGAGGTTCCCCCTCCCTCCCGCCGCCAGAGCGGCCGACGGAGAGAGAGGGAACCGGCGGCGTCACCGGCGACGCGCAAGGGAACCCTCGTCGCCTCCCTTGATCGCCTCGTGCGATCCTACTTTTCCGGGATTGGTTTCTGGCAAGGGCGGGTCTCGTTGCCTCATTGTTTCCTGTTAGCTATTGTTATTGCTGAAGAGAAGCCAATCAGGTTGCCGACTTTTTACCTAAACATTCTTTTAGGTCCAACTTATCTTATTTTTGGGAGTCTACTATCCCAGACTATATCCTCCCCCAAATTGTAAACGGTATGTCTATCATATGAGAAATAAAGTAGTTTTATGTTCAAAAGAAATTTGCAATCGACTGGGCCCACATTGCGTATGAAACCTTTACCGTGCGATGGAAAGAAATCACACCTTGATCGCCATTAAAAGCGCTAATCCCACAAAAATATCGATCCAATTAAATAACGTGAGAAGGAAAGAAATCTGATCGACGCCGACCTGCGATCACCATTATAAAAGCACCAATCCCAGGAAAATCAAAATCCAGTTAAAGCGCCAATTGTCCATGCGATTACTCCTAGAGATCGTAGTCGGGCGATCGTGATCGAATGGCTCCCAGATCGTTCAGATCTGTAACCAAAAATCTGTAATTTACCAATTAACTTTCTCAAAATTTAGAACACGTCTGAACAACTAGTCTTGTCTTCTTCTCCGATTATCTTTCGGCTCTCCCTAAAACAATGCAGCACACCTCAACTCTGTAAGATGATCTGAGGGTTGTTCTCGTGGTTTTCCTTTTTGAGAAATGCCATATATTTTGAAAATGGAACTTTCAAACAACAGCTTTAGGTAAAATTTGAGCTTTCGTAAATTTAAGCTTCATCACTGTTGAACCTCCAAAATTTAAATCTTTGATGAACTTGAATGGCATTGAGGGGCTAGAGCAGATCTTGTTTCATGGGATAAGGCCAACAAAGTGGTCACTACATGTCACATGGTATGTGAGCCCGCCGAGCTTGTCTCATCACTTGCTGTCGGGCCGCGGCCATGGAGACGAGACGAGCGTCGCTTGTCTGTATATTTACGTGACACCATCGTCCTCTCCTCCCTACCTACCACCCATCACGCACACCACGAGTCCAAAATCTAGACGCACGCATGGGGCACGAGATGGTGGCGTCCAACGGCAACGGCACCGCCGGCGGCCGGAGGACGACGACGAAGCCGCACGCTGTGGTGATCGCGTACCCGTACCAGGGCCACGTCATCCCCGCGGCGCACCTCGCGCTGCGGCTCGCCGTGCGCGGCTTCGCCGTCACCTTCGTCAACACCGAGTCCGTGCACGAGCAGACCGCGCGCGCCCTCGGCGTCGACCGCCACCGCTACGACATCTTTGCCGGCGCGCGCGCCTCCTCGTCGGCGGAGGGGCACAAGGAGCCGCTCGACGTGCGGTACGAGCTGGTCAGTGACGGCTTCCCGCTGGGCTTCGACCGGTCGCTCAACCACGACCAGTTCAAGGAGGGCGAGCTGCACGTGCTCGCCGCGCACGTCGAGGACCTGCTCCGCCGCGTCGTCGTCGACCCGGGCTCCACCTGCCTCGTCGCCGACACCTTCTTCGTCTGGCCGGCGACTCTGGCCAAGAAGTTCGGAGTGCCGTACGTGTCCTTCTGGACCGAGCCAGCCCTCATCTTCAACCTCTACTACCACATGGACCTGCTCGCCGAGCACGGCCACTTCAACTGCACCAAGGGCCCGCCGCGGAAGGACACCATCACGTACGTCCCCGGCGTGCCGGCGATCGAGCCGCACGAGCTCATGTCCTACCTGCAGGACACGGACGTCACCAGCGTGGTGCACCGCATCATCTTCAAGGCATTCGACGAGGCCCGGCGCGCCGACTACGTGCTCTGCAACACCGTCGAAGAGCTGGAGCCGTCCACCGTCGCCGCGCTGCGCGCCGAGAAGCGCTTCTACGCCGTCGGCCCCATCGGCTTCCCGCGCGGCGCCTCCGCCGGCGGCGGCGTCGCCACCTCCATGTGGGCCGAGTCCGACTGCTCCCAGTGGCTGGACGCGCAGCCGCCGGGCTCCGTGCTCTACGTCTCCTTCGGCAGCTACGCGCACGTCACCCGGCAGGAGCTGCACGACATCGCCGCCGGCGTCCTCGCCAGCGGCGCCAGGTTCCTGTGGGCGATGCGGCCGGACATCGTCAGCTCCGACGACCCGGACCCGCTGCCCGAGGGCTTCGCGGCAGCCTCCGCCGGCCGCGGCCTCGTCGTGCCCTGGTGCTGCCAGGTGGAGGTGCTCGCCCACGCCGCGCTGGGCGTCTTCCTCACGCACTGCGGCTGGAACTCCGTCCTCGAGAGCGTGTGGGCCGGCGTGCCCATGCTCTGCTTCCCGCTGCTCACCGACCAGTTCACCAACCGCCGGCTCGTCGTTCGCGAGTGGCGCGTCGGCGTGCCCATCGGGGACCGCGGCAAGGTGTTCCCCGACGAGGTGAGCGCCAGGATCCAGGGCGTCATATCCGGCCAAGAGGGCCAGCAGCTCCGCCAGGCGCTCAAGAAGGTGACGGCCAAGCTCAAGGCCGCCGCGGCGCCCGGCGGGTCGTCGCAGAGGAGCTTCGACGACTTCGTCGACGAGCTCACCCACCGTTGCGGCGGCGGCGGACGTACATTGATGACCTAAACCGATCCGATCCCATCCGCGGCCAGCATCTCAACCATTCAATGCATTTTATCCTATCTTTTTTTCTTTTTGTGAAAACATTTTATCCTATCCTAGCCTCCTAAGGAGTAAGTAGTAATGAACTTGCGTGTTCAGCTGGATGTTGGTCTTTTTTTTCCATAGATGTCCTCCACTATACCTACTACTATAAATGACATTCCAAGTAAATTGTCATCGCGTCAAAGAAAAGTAAATTGTCATCGTCGTCGTACGTTTCATTGTTGATGGTTGGTGGAGTGCACCATATGCATTTTCCATGAAAGTTCTAATAATGGCACTAGCGACTTAACGAGCAAATGAAAACAAAAGGGAAAAGATGTGGGCAGAATCACACCAAAACAAGTGAGCAATGCCATTGTACGTACTCGTTTTACAAAAAACTTTACGCTCCGGTTCAATTTTGATGACGGTTGGCTAAAAGAAGAGGAGCTTTGACGAGTTTGTCGGCGAGCAGACCTGCCATTGAGGCGGACGTAAGTTGAGCTGAGCATGCATTTCAATCATTCAATGTATCCTAGGGAGTTAATAATGCATGTTCTAGATATTGGTGTAAAATTCTTCCTTGTTGCTATCCATTGCTCATACTAAGCATTGTATGTTTTGTTTAGTTGTACATCCAAAATTTCGAGCTAAAGTTCCACTATACCGACCTATATGGTGGCAGCAAAATAAAATATCCTAGTAAATTATCATCGTCGTTGCAAGTACAAGTTTATAGAGCCTTGTTTCATTGTTCATGTGGTTTGTAGATTAATTGTACCATATGCATTTTCCAGGAAAGTTTTAATATGGTAATGGCGAGCAAATGAAAATATGTGGGCACACACAACCAGACCAAAACAAAATGAGATAAAAGCAAAGTGGGGTGAACCTTGCTATGGGCGAAGAACAAAAAGAAGCTGACAAAACCCCACCATCAAATGGAAAAGAAAAATGCTAGCATTACTAGGACGAATGATTGGATTCTTGGGGGTAAGCATACATGAGGTTGTCTGCGAAAATTGTGATTTCCTTTGCATTGAACCTCTGTTGCAAACTGGAGAGCTAATGCTCCAGCTTGCAAGGGAGAAGAGAGGTAGCATTAGCAGTGGCTAAAATGAGAATGTTTTGTTGCTCTTTTGGCGTCTTTAAATTGAATGTGTTGTCACCTGGCTCGTTCTGGCGGTGGCGGTGGCTGTTAGTCGGTTCAGAGATCTTGATGTAATTTTTATTATGTTTGGAATGCTTTGTATTTCCGATGAATCTTTATAATAGATAGATCTGAATATTTTTCCAAGAAAAAACCCGTCCGTGATCACTTTGCATCCAGAGTAGAGGGTTTATCTTCACTCTACTTCCTGGTTTAGGAGCACACTCTGGTTGCATAGGATGCCAAGTCCTGACTTTGTATTATTATTATTGTTGTTGTTGTTTTTTTAGGGTCTTATTACTATTGTTATAATTGCTTGTGGGGTGCTCATGCATGTGCATGATCGGTGTCCAGACCAAGTCCTTGCATTGCATAGGTGGCAGCAACAGTGCCGGCCCCACATCCTTGATTTCATTTGTCGATTCATGCCGACGAGGACAATCACGCATGCATGCATGCATCGATGGAAGGCACACGTCGTCATCACAAACTGTCGGGTGCACTTCTGTATATGAATGAGCACACAACACACGTGCGTATGCAACATGTATCTTCTTTGGTGGTATCTGAGGCATCGTGTCGAAGCACACTACTGGAGCATCTCCAAACAGTGGTAAAAACGCATGATCAGAAAGCTATTTTTTCTGAAACACAATACATTCGTTCGGGCGCTTACAACATGTACGTACACTCATCCCCATAAACACACTAGTAGAACGCCCGTGCGTTGCCACGGGCTTTTTAAAAGTGTTTATTGGATGGCCGGAGAATAATACCGGCCACCGGCGGCGGCGTCATATCCGTATAGATCGAGGAGAACACACACAGAAGGAATAGAGCCTGTCCCTTTAAAATGACCGTGGGTTGAATATAGCAAACCACAGAGTCTTTTATGCACAAATGAAACGTTATCTCAAATTTGCCACTTAAAAAGGGATTGCGGGTTGAATTCTCAAAAACACAAGGACATTTGTGCAAAAATGCCGCGACGGTGAACCGACAGAAGCAATGCCTGCTCTATTAGTAGGTAAAGATAAGGCATATCAAATTTGTATAGAAAAGATAGCCACGGGATAACATAACAATGTTGCTCTGGTTGTATTTGTCCCAGCAGCTCTACCTCTTCTTCCATTGGTTCTAAATTTTCTTGACACACATCTTTTTTCTCACACCCCACCGACAAGACATAATTTGCTCTTCCTTCACCCTCTTTTATCTCGATCTACTCCTTGCTCTAGCTTTGGTGTCATCACTCTATGTTACTCCATAAAATTTCATTGTGACATGATAAGCTAGCTCTTACTATGCTTGTCATTTATTATTTTTATGATTTGTTTATCAACTATTTGGATTTTGGACTATCATGCCATTCAAATAAATGCTTCCTTTTTGGAAGATGAAAACACAATATGCATGAAGTCATACTGAAATCTGACTGGAATTTGAACCACAGAGAGATGTGGAAAATAATGTAAGTGCATATTGGATACCATATCATTTATTTACAAAATCATAGAGTGAACTTTTCGGAACAAGTATTGAAACAATTGGTCTTTCTTTCAAAATTTTAAAATTCGTTCACAAACTCTAATGTCTTTCTCCCACTTTGCTACATACTTAGCGATCATCATGTCCATTTCTCCACATGTATGTCTCGCCCGAAACACAAATAGGTAAAGTTTTGTGATGGTCTTCATCTTCCTTCACTACTTCTCTGTCTGGTCTTCATATGTGCCTTCGGCTCGCGCACCTTCTTACTTATGTGGGCATTTCTTCCAACTCCAATGAATTGTTGCCGAGCTCTCATTTTTTGCTAGGAGAAATGGTACACATGAAGGGCAAAAATTAATATAGGTAAACAAGGAGGACATGTGACAATCACAATAGCCCTGCAACCCACACTCAGTAATGTGAACAAATGTACAATAAAATTTGCTTCCGATTTCACATCAACCAATGCCACGGTAGGGGTGAAGGATTTAGGAAAAAGTTCAAAATATAAACAAAACATATATCGACCATGCTACGACATTTCAAGAAAATGTTGTGAACATAGTTTATTAACAAAAAACACCAGTCACTTATTAGTCTATAAATTTTTCATTTCGGTTTCCTAGGCTCATAAATTTTGCAGACCAAATATAGTCCATGGGAAGATGATAACTTGATCACCGTGATCATTTATAGTTTGCTACAAAGAGTACGGAATGATCGAGTAAAAAAGCAAAGCTTACATTAATAGCTCCAATTTTACCCAGAAACATCTCAAGTGTATGTGTGTGCCATCATACCTGGTGTTGTACAGAAAAATTGCAAGCGTTAATTACATTTCGTCTTAAGTATGAGCTAGCAGCTCTCTTTAGTTCCAATTAAATATGTACAAGAGAGTAACAACAAGCATGTGATTACTCATTTTCCTCATCTGTACATAGCTCAGAACTCGTACACATGATAGATTTGTTATCCTCTGTTCCCCAGCTAGCTATTGAGTATACATTCTCATCGGCCCCTATCGGCTCCTATTAATGATTTCATTTTATTTATGATGGCAAATCACATATATAGCATTCTAGATTGAAAAACAGGAATGCCATAGAGATAAGAACACACGAGAGATTTACCTGCACATGGGTGAACTGCATTTTTCATCAATAAAGTTATGAAAAGAAAGAGAATAGCTCAACCAGAGATTTGCAGAAAATATGTTAGCGGAAACAAAGTGTCGTATGCGGTTCAGGTGAGTCGGACAATGGTCCAAAGTTTCAACCGACCTTGGACTTGACAAGATAGGCATCATGTTTGAAGGGGGTCGCAAGCTAGCATGGACAAAATGGTTCCCGTCACCTTGGTAATCATGTGCACTCGTACTCAGAAGTGTAGTCGATACTCTCCTCTTTGTGCACCACTAATCGGCATAGAGATGCTAGTAATAGCCTGCATCATTCAATATAGAAATATTATAGTCCATCACAATGCACAATTACCCACAACAAAGGAAATTATTTGTCAATCCAAAGTAACAATGGGTGGCAAATATGATGCAACACGGTATCTGAGCATCTAGGTAGAAAAACATTACCTGTTACTCCCTCCTTCCTAAATATAAAACCTTATAGAGATTGCACTATGAACTACATACGGATGTATATAGACATACTTTAGAGTGTAGATTCACTCATTTTGCTCCGCATGTAGTCTACAGTGAAATCTCTAAAAGGTCTTATATTTAGGAATGGAGGGAGTACATTAGTGAAATTTTGCAGAGGGGCAGGGAAACACATATTTGCTTGTTCACAACGAGGGCGCAGATGAAATCGAAACCGCCACCGCCATGGTCTCCTTGATGAGGGGATACTTATTCGGCTTTGGATTCATCTCCGCCAGTTTCAAAGAATGAAATGAGCTACGTACATAGATGGACTAACAACTAAACCAAAGCGATATTAGTCTCTCTATATAGTAGAATGTTGTCCTGCAAATGGTAAATGGAAGATTCTAGAGGATAACTAAGAAAAGTACCTTTATTCTCAGCTGTGCTCCAACTTGCTCTCCTACCATGGCACTCATAGAGAAGAGAACAATCAACTGGCAAGTCCAGATTTTTCTTGTACCCAAATAAGAATGGTGTCAGAGATCAATGACCTAATATTTATCAAGAAATAAAACCAATTGGAGAAAGTGTCTTTCTTTGTTTGCTCAACTGGTTCAGTACCATCAAATTGGTCTGCACCGAAGTACGAAACACATGGCTTGATACCTCCAACCCCTAAAGCAATCATATATAGTCCAGCAAAGTATATCAAATACAGTAGTGTAAGGCTGGTTGTGGACAAAAAGACCAATACATTGAGGGGGCTGGAGATAAAACCGAGGCTGAAAGTGTTAATGCTGCCATCCCCTACAATCAAAATGAACATTGAGGAGTCATTAGCACAGTATATCAGCAGAAATAAGCATGTACTGGTACGTCAGATTCACAACCAAGACAAGTTTGCAAATATATGTGAAACATGCTACTTATATATCATGTTAAGAAATATATCTGAACTCGCTATTAAAAAAAACTTTCACCCTTACTAACAATGCATTGCCACAAATACAGCTCAATATATGACCTCACTTATTCCAAACCCCCGTATAAGATAGTTGGTGTGCATATATAGAGTACAAAAATTAAGCAATAGAAAAAGAAACATTTGCCCCATACATAATATCAGTGGCGGAGGACCCGGTAGGGCAAGGGTTGGGGGCCGCCCTACCTTGATTTGTCTAGTGCAGGCAGGGTGCAAGGCGCCGCATCGGCGCGGCGGCGTTGCCGGTGGTGAGTGACCAAAGCCCGCCCTACCTCAACATCTGTCCGTCCTCCGCCACTGCATAATATGATTTGTCAGTATTGGTATTGATTTGCCCACACTCAAACTACTTCTTCCACCAGATCCTAGCTTTCTCGCTTCGTACATAAGGCTGCCCCGGGCCTACTTGCATAGTAACGAAATCATTTGGCTATTTATTCATGCTAATTAACTTGCAAGACCAATTAAAGGGCAATGTAGTGCTCATGTACCTGATCCTGGCGGCCAGCGCGGCTTCCACGGAGCTTCTCTACATGGCGTACAATAATGACAAGGAGGTGACGTGGGGCGAGGCATGTGGCATGTTCGGAAGGTTCTGCAGGTAGGCCCGGACCTCGGTGGCCATGACCTTCGGCTCCGTTGTTTGCGACATCCTTCTCCTCCTCATCTCCCCCATCGGTCGCGTGCTATATAGAAGAGAAGCAGAAGAAAAAAAAAATCACAGGGAAGAGCTATTTACAACAACATGAAAGCTTTCATACGGTTTGTGCACTCAGAACCTTGTTCCTACTTCTCATTAGCAATTTTGTGGTTAATTTGAAACTGCATGTGTTGTACCTGTTCTATATGACTTACTAAAGCTGATGTTCTTGAATCGAGCATGAATGCGTCACTGGGACTGCTTACATACTTACCTAGATGTTACATTCAGTTGTTGAAAAACCTTTTGCTCCTTTCAGTATTCCAATGGTCTCTTTGCTCGACTGCTGCTGTGCAAATACATGATTTCCTCAAACATCAGTGTAATTGCCTCGATCTTCCTTACCTCTGCTTTTGGGTATTCTGAGGGGTTGATACCTATTCAACTTATGTGGGTAAATCTTGTCACCAACGGCCCGCCTGCAACTACTTTTGAGGAGTTTTTCCATTATGCGGGCAGAAGAAAAATATATACATGGCTGTTCCGCTCGCTGCCTCTGCTCCCCAGGGTGACGCCGGCAGAGCTGAGGCGCGGTGGCTACACACAAACCTTGCCACGGATCTCAGTGCAGGATACTTAGTGGTGATTTAATAGATGATGCAGTATAGAACAAACATCTAGAAGGTTTAACTAAGATAACTGGCAATCTAACAAGAGTAATTTTTACAGTTCATTCAGAACTCTACTTAGAAGTATTGATATCAAGGTCTCCAGGACAAACTATAATTCATGTCAGCTACCTATCAAGAACAATCTAGCTGTGAAATGAGCAGCACCTATAGAAAAAATATTTTTTTCATTGAGGCTATCACAGTAAAAAAAAAAAAAACTGTGGGAAGAAATAGGAGCTTGCGGCTGACCAGAAAGCAGCAGCTTCACCGGGGAGCTTTAGTTATGCACACGTGGGACATCTGAAAATATGGACGGTTAGCAAACAACCTGAACATAATAGCTTGTCTGAGCTTCACATTTATGCAAGTACAGATGAAATAATAAATAATTCTGCTACTAACTCCCCACAGGAGAAGATATTCAAGATCCAGCTGTCCAAGTCAAGTCTGGATAAACAAGGAAGCATCCATAATCTGGAAAAATCAGATCAGATTAGATCGTACTGATAATGACATACGGGGAAAACAAGAATGCCTTTTCTTCTTCTGAAGAACCACCTCTCCTTTTTGTGCAAGATTAAAAACCAGCACAAATGCACAAACGTGGGAGTTCCATATTAATTAATCAGATGCTCAAACCAGATGAACAATGAATGAAATCAAATGAAGGCATGCGGATGGTACTTACGTAGATGCACATGCATGGATCCGATGTGTGAACGATCTAGCTGCTGGCGATGGGGGAAGATGGACAAGAAAACGTATTGGAGAGACGCGGGCTTGCCGCAGCGACGACTCCGATGACCCCGTCTCCATCTCTTAGCTGCCTGCAGGGCACGACGTGATGCGCCGCAGCAGGGCGCGGACGATCGACGGAAGCAGCGGCGGGATCGCAGTGCTGCGGGGGAGGATGAATAGGGTTTGGCCTGCTAAGGGAGCACGGCGGCCGGTCGGCATGCGGGACGGGACTGAGGTTGGGGCAGGGATCACTATATGGAGGGTGGAGGCGGTGGGTGGCGCGATGCAGGGCACGGCCGGCACAGCCTTGCGCTACTCCTCGCTGCCTGCAATGTGACCACGCCCTGCCCTGGTGTTCCGTGATGGCGGCGGTCTCGTAGAACGGCAGAGGAGCAAGACGTGGGTGGCAGAGGCTGGGAACCCTGGAGTTCCGCGATGGCAGCGGCGGCGGTATCGTAGGAGTTGGACCGAGGAAGGAGTTGGATCGAGATGCGCGATGCCGGCGGCGGCCGTGGTCTTGTAGGAGTTGAACCGAGGGGGAGTTGGATCGAGAGGGACGATGGCTGCGGCGGCGGCAGTACGTACGAATTGGATCGAGGGAGGAGGTGGATGGAGAGGGGAGCGGGGTTGTATAGGTTTTTTTTCGTTTCACGCCCGGTGATACGGGTTTTTCGGGTGCGTGCGTGGGGGTGGGGGTGAAAAAAAACAAACGGAAAAAAACAGATGAAAGTGGTGGGACAAAAATAAACCATGGAAGCTATTCTACCAACTCAGACATTAGGAGTAGAGATTTACATCTCTATCCCTATGACCACGTCCGGGAAAATGAGCCGGCATGTCTCAAAGTTACCACAAAATTTGAAGGGCTTAGATTAGGAAAAAATTAGCGTTTGGCCGTCCCAACTCTTCATCTTTTACGCTCCCCCCCCCCCCCCCCCCCCCCCCCAATATTTTCTGTCTAGCTCCGCCACTGGTGGGCTGGGTACCACTGCACTTCTAAATGGCTCCAACAGCAAATATAATCGTATGACTAATAATTTTCACAAATGTTAAAAATTTGACGTCAGATTTTTAGCGCTAAAAATCTGATGATCGGATTTGCCATGCGTAAACAGATAAAATTGCCATGCTTGTGTATAGGATTTGCCATGTTCTGCTGTCATATAGTGTAAAAAATCAACAACAAAATTGCCATCCCGTGATTAATTTTTTTTGAGTGGTTCCTGCAGCGCTTAATTGAATGTGTTCAATCATAATACAACGTATTTGAGGGCGTCAGATTTCTAACCCAAAAAATCTGACGTCAAATTTATATTGAAGTCCACAATTTTTTGGTCATCACAAAAAATTGCCATAAGCCTATGGGGCCAAGCCTATTGCCGCCCCACACCACCTCCACACTGGCTGATTCGGCTGCCGCCACCACTCCGTCGGCCACCTCGATCCCCGCCGCCCCATCCACCCCCTCAGTCTCGTCCTCCACAGCCGCCCCGACAATCGTTGAGCTTGCCACACCGATGTGCCATCCTGCCGCCTCATCTCGTCCCTCAGCTCCGTCTGCTGTGTCCGCCCCGACGGCCGTTGAGCTCACCACACGATACATCATCCCGTCGCCACTCCGTCGGACACCCTGAACCCCGGACGTGTGTGAGACTAGCAACAACCGGCACACCACCGTTGCCTGAGTCGAGCTCTCAACTTGCGGGGGATGTCCTGGTGTTGGAACTAACCGCCGCCTCGTCCTCCCTCCCGCCACCATCCCTTGCTGTCCAGCTTGTCTCCTATCTTGAATGAACTCCATTTGGCACAAACATGGGGCTTACCATGCCAAACAAGATTGCCAAAGGGAGACACCAATTTTTGCTTGTATATGTGCGCAACCTCGTGGAATCCCAGCATGAATTCCCGGTAGCTCTCATATCTGAAGCGGCGACAATAAACCATCGATTGGTTATTGCTTGCATATATGCGCAACCTTTTCTTCCAGTCAGTCGTTTCTATCCTTCTACTGATGCAGCTGCCTCATTTTCATCAGCAGAAAAGTAGTGGTCTTTTTCAATGACTCAGCATAAGTGTTGGTATAAGGCTGGTCGTAATGGAAGTATCATAAGCGGTATCATGCATGCTAACTAGACTTTTTCGATGATGTGGCACGCAATTAAATGAGAAAAGAGAGGGTGTGGTATCATATCATGATACCATATCATATTAAATGTTGTATTACTTCATGTCATGCATGTAAATTAATAAGGCAACTTAAGATACTAACTTATGATACTATGCATTACGGAAATAGCATCATACAACCCTTTACGAGCAGCCTAAGTAAAACGAACAAGTTAATTAAATGACAGCTTGGTTTCTACTCCCTCCTATATTAATTGTCGCCCTATATTAATTGTCGTTCAAACAGATAAAGAAGATCAGAGAGGACGGGGTTACACAAGTCTTTTCATGCGCCGAAGTAAGGAGAGCGAACTCCAATCCGATAATATGGACAGAAAGTTGTGCCATCTAGGTGAACGAATGATGGATATCTCCTATATCACTAAGCTCCTGGGTAAAAACGCCCAGGAGCGATCCACGCGATCGATTTGCGTCGCTGGCTCGATTTTGACTTGGTCAAGCGCTGGTTGGGCTATGCTCCCTACTCCTAATCGCTGGTGGGGCCTGGTGATAAGTGGGAGGAGTCGGTTGGCTCGCTGGGCATCCGGGATTGGACTAGGTCGAATCACACGCACCCTTTCTTCCTCCTGGTCTCTCCATCCCGCAGCTGGTCGCCGCCAGCTTCTCCCGCCGGCCGCCGACCGCTGCTTCTCCTGCCGGCCGCCGACTCCTGCTTCTCCCGCCGGCCGCCGCTGGGTCTCCTCTCGCCCCACTGCTACCTTCTTCTTCCCATCATTGGCTGTCTCCAGGTCTCCTCCTTCCCCATCGCCGCCACCTTCTCCCCATGGCCCACCGCCCTGCCCAACTCCCCCGCCGTCGATCCACCTTCTACGCGTGTCTATCCCGCGTCCCTGCGCCGCAGGCTCCTCTATGGCTACTGCAGCAAGGAGAGAGGTCCATCCCCCAAACCAGCAACACGTGTGGGCTGATGAGATTGCCACTGTAGGGTGTCAACGCCGGCAACCGCCTACACGAATTCCTTCACAATCTCTCTTCTACATTGTTTTCTCATCTCCAACACCTAGGGTACACAGATGGGAACGGTTGTTCAATGGTCGAGATTCATAATTTTAAGGTAAGTGTGTAATTTCTATTTTCTTTAATCATTTACTTATGCTCTTGGCAAATCATGATGCTGATGTAACACATGCTTTTATGTCATTTTTTTTTAAATATAACTCACTGGCCTTTAACCAGATTCTATAGTAGAGATTTTTTTTGTAAAACTTAAGTGCATCTCCGACAGCCGCCCAACGCGCGGCGCGCTAAAAACCAGTTTGCAGCGCGCCGATCGCCTGTTTTTGCGCGGCGAGGAGCGCTGGCTCCAGCGGCCGCGGTAAATTTAGCGCGCGCGTAGCTCCAGCAGGCGCACTAAAATGCAGCGCGTGCGCTCTCACACAAACAACATATGCGTTCCAAACACAAGCAAGAAGATCAAACACAAATAAAATAAATCAACAATAAATAGTTCAATTTTGTTATTACAACTCAAACAAATAGTTTATCTTTCAATACAACAAATAGTTCAACAATACAACATCAAACACACAAATCATGATGCTCTTTGTCGGCCATTCCAAGCCCACCACTTCTCAATGAGATCCTTCTGAAGATCATCATGCGCTTCGAGACATCGAATGGCATGATAGGAGGCAACAAAACGGGCCACCCTTTCAGCCCTCCGCCGCACTCGCACGGGATGTCCCAAGAGCTTATAGTGAGAGTAGTCTACATCTTGGCCACGCTCATTCTCGATGATCATGTTGTGCATGATCACCCAAGCGTGCATGATGTATCAAAGCATCTTTTGATCCCAAAATCTAGCCGGTCCTCTCACAATAGCAAATTGGGCTTGCAAAATCCCAAAAGCTCTCTCCATATCTTTTCTAGCCGCCGCCTGAGCATTGTGGAAATCAAGATTTTTCTTACCTTCCGGTTTTTTCAACGGCTTCACAAATATTTGCCACTTTGGGTAGATGACATCCGCAAGATAGTAGCCATAGTTGTATGTACGGCCATTTGCTACAAACTGCACCGGTGGCAGTTCACCATTTGCAATCTTATTCATCAGTGGTGACCGGTTGACAACGTTGATGTCATTCAAAGATCCAGGCATTCCAAAAAAAGCATGCCAAATCCAAGTCTCTTGATCGGCCACCGCTTCAAGGATTATAGTGGAACCCTTTTTTTGACCGTGGAATTGCCCATGCCATGCTTTAGGACAATTCTTCCAACTCCAATGCATGCAATTTATTGAGCCAAGCATACCTGGGAAACCGCGAGCTTTGTTCATCTCCAATAGCCTTGCGGCGTCTTCAGCATTGGGAGATCTCAAATACTCCTCGCCAAACACTTGCACAATTCCGACTGCGAAGCGCTTGACACACATGATGGCTTGACTCTCACCCATGGCCAAGTGATCATCAACTAGATCAGCGGGGATACCGTATGCCAACATAAGCAAAGCAGTTGTCACCTTCTGAAAGGTGCTATGCCCGAGCTCTCCGGCGGCATTCCTCCTTTACTGAGAAAACCGGTCATGGCTCGCTAGTTTCTCTGCAATGCGCCTGAACAACTCGGTGCTCATCCTAAACCAGCGACGAAAATACGACTCGGGGTATGTGGGATTCTCCACAAAATAGTGCCTCATCAATCTGTTGTGGGCATCGATCCTATCCCTCCAAGTTTTCTACCGACCCATAACCGAACCACCGTGCTTCGGTTTTTTATTGATGTGCATAGCTAGGATCATTGCAAGATCCTCCTCCTCTTCCATATCAAATTCTTCTTCAGAAGAATCATATGACGAACTCATCTACAATGTTCAGTTTAAACTAGGCTATAAAAACTACAAACAACATGCACCGAATTCATGTAAAAAATGTGAAGTTGAAGCAATACATACCTTGCGGGAGTTTTGTCGAACACCTTGCGGGCGTCGAGCGGCAATGGGCGGCCGGGCGCTGTTCGTCGGAGGACTGCCGCGCGCGACGGGCGGCGGTGACCAGAGGGAGACGGAGGAAGCCGCGGCGGCGCGGGGATAGGCCGGGGAAGCGCCGGAATGGTCGCCGGAAGAAATAAGGTGGCGCGGGCGACGGCGGCTGGATGGGGTAGGTGGAGTTGCGAGCGAGCGCTCGAGAGTCCAGCGCGCGGGAGCGGGCGCAGCAAATAAGCGCTGAACTAGATATGCCGCGCGCGCGGTTTTTGCGCCTCCGCTGGAGAGCCCGGAGCGGTAGCGCGCGCGCAAAAAGGACTAATTTTTCAGTGCGGCTGTTGGAGATGCTCTAAGTTGGCTCACTTGTCTTCCATACTGCATTTGGGTGCATGCTTGATGCTATTAACATTAGTTTTTTTTTTTTTTGTATTCAGGTGTCGTGCCAACAAAGACTTACAGCATGAGGATGGATATTGATCAGTCCTACCGTACCCCTGAAAATGAGGCTTTGCATGCTGGGGGTTCTTGTTGGACATCCACGAAGAGAACTGAGAAGTTGGAAAAGGAGCTCTGTTCGGTCTCGGGATGGTTTGCGTGCATGAGGTCATGGAACAGAGGCATCAGAAAATGATTAATAACAGTATGATTTTTGAACCATTTCCGAAGCTGAGAGTGTCGTCTTATTTTGTGCATATGGAGAATGACCTTTACTTTTGATACGAAGAAGGTACCAAGGTTCTAGCTTTTGCTCTCAAACGCTCAGACAATGGTGTGCACATCCATGAACAACCGTTGACGATCTCTGCTTTAAGTGTTCTGTTAATTTCCTTGCAAATATCATATTAGTTGTGTAATTAAGTCTCCTAAACCTACATGGTCTAAATCGTAATAGATCATAATGAGCCAAAAGGAATTGTTTCACCCGAAGGAAAACCTGGACCCTATTGGTTTATTTCAAACTGAACACGTACGACAGTCTTTGTGTATAGTCGTGCAAAGTATGCAAATGATTTGGCTACATTGGAACTGCAACACATTGCTGACATGCTATATATGTGTCTATATCTTGGGAGAGGCAGTGAAATATATTAGTTGAGTACTCTGTTAAATTTACAAGTATGTTGCTTGAGATAACCATGGCACTATTCAGACTGAAATTCATTTTACTGCAGACCACAGGACGATATTTTGGGAGTCTAATGATCATGGTGCATTTGGTACAGCAGAGGACCATATTTTTGACTGATTTCATGTTCTTCGAAAGTATATATTGGTTATTCCTTATTAATGCGAATTTATCTTATATTGTGTTAGATACGATGCTTATAACTTTATCAACAAAGAAACCTCTGCGCAGACTGTTCTTCAGGTTCAGTGTTCAAATTGTTGAAAAATAAGGTCTAGATCTGTAGAGTTTGGGTGTTTCTCCTCAAGTGTAAATTCCATAAAATACATTCCTGTAAAGCATAACTCATATAAGAGCATCTCCACTCGTTCGGCCCCCCGGGGCTTGAAATAGCGCCGCCTGGGGGCGCGCCGGCGAAAAAATTGGCGTGCCCAACCGCCGCCCCAGACGCCTTTTTTTTTAAACCAAACTCGGCCAAAATTCGGGCAAACACAACACAAATTCGGTCAAACTAGACGATTTCATTGATATTTGTAAAAAAAACTGAAAACATAATTTTAAACCTAACTAAAACGAACTACTGCGCCGCCGCCGCCGCCGCCGCCGCTGCCCACCTTCTACATGCCGAGGAGCCTATAGAACTTGGTGTAGTCGCCGCCGTCGTCATCATCGCCGTCGTCGTCGCCGCCGTCTTGCGTGCCGCCGCCGTCCCTGCTGCACCCCTGACCAGCGTCGCCAATGCGTGGTGGTTGGACGGCCCGGGCGCCTCCTCGTCGCTGTCGTCGAGAATGACGACGCCGCCTTCCTCGCGCCCGCGGCGCCGGGCGGCGATCTCCTCAAGGGCGTGGCGCTGGCGCGCCATCTCCTCGCGGACGTAGTCCTCCCGCGCCCACTTGAGGGTGGTCTCGTCGGCGGCGGCCATGGCCTCATGCTCCTTCTTCATGGGGAGCAGCCCCGGCTCGGTCTTCGGCCGGACGAGGCGGGAAGTGGGAGGAGAGGGGCCACGGCCGCCCTCGTTGATGACGAGGGCGTTGCCGCGGGTGCGACGCCCGAGCGGCGTCTCCTGCCGCTCCGGCTTGACGGGGCGGAGCGCCGGCGATCCGGAGGAAAGGGAGCCCGACGCCGAGGAGGTCGCCATCTCCATTCGCCGCGGCGTCCAAGAGCTGCCGCGACGGCGAGACAAGGAGGGGGGCGCCGGGTACTCCAAGCGCGGCGTGTTGCCGGCCTCGATGTACTCGAGGATGGCTTCGAGGGTGCGGCCCGGGACGCCCCACCATTGACGCCTTCACTGCGCCGCCCGTGAGGCATCAATGGAAGGCTGACTGCCACGGCAGCGCGGCAGCGTTCGCATTGATTCCCGTGGGAACCGAGGCGATGAGGACGCGCCGAGTCGCTGACTCGGTGGGCCCGCGTGTTTTCGGGCCAACAACCGTTTCCCCCGGCACCCCCGGGCACCCCCCAGCGCGCCGGGTTCGGCCTGGGTCCGTCGGCGCCAAATTCGGCCCTAACCGGCGAAAAGTGGGCTTCTGGGGGCGCGACTGGGCCGATTTTTTGGCGCCGGCGAAAAAAAGGGCCTAGGGGGGGCTTGTTGGGGGCGCGGCTGGAGATGCTCTAATTCATCCTGTACAGGAAAAGGAAAGTTGGGTGATTTAGAGCTCTGTGAAAATTATTTCTTTGTTTCACCATTTTGTTTTTTTCTTAATTGTTTGCTCTATTTTACAATTGTATACTTTGCTTTTGTATTATATTGTACTAAATGCAGGTTGTTCGGCTATCAGAGATATTGATGCCTTGGGAAATCATATGGCAGTTGGATCTGACGATGTCTGATGACGTAACAGTCACAGAGATGGCCTAGGCATCTTGGATCAACGTTTCCAGTCAAGATGAGCTTTGATTGTAAATGATATCAGATATGCACTCATGTATTTCCACATAAATTTTCTTTTGTTTATTCAGTCTCACGGGGTGCTCATAAATGTAGGTTGCGCGTGTATGTGTGTGTGCGCTTGTTGTGAGAGTCTGAGTCTGTATAAGTGTTTCTAAATAAACTTAAATTTATTAAATTCCATATAGGTAATCCTTATTATTGAATAATAGTATTACCGGAAAGGGTTTATTTTTCTACTCTTTCTACAAGGATATACCAACGACTAGGACTAAGCGGCGCTGCAAAGCGCGCTTGCCCTTCTAGTAAGTACCACACCCAGGCAGTGGCGGACCTACCACAAGCCAGTAACCAACTCCAAGCTGCTCAAATATGCAACAGCCAGGTACGTAAGTACCAACCAAGAATGCGGAGAAGGTAGGTCAATTATCTCATAAAAGGACGGCATAACTTTCTTCGACGCAAGGCCGCGTGTATGTATTCAATCTGTACACCTTTTTGCACAAAATGCACAAAGATTATTAATCTGCACGGAATTTTCATACTGCTCTGCTTTGTTCAAGGGCGCGATTGACAAAGAAGTTTCAGACATGGGAAAGAATGAACGGCATGGGAATTGCGCCGGCCCGCGGCCCAGAGTTCCGAGGCAGCAGGCAGGCTGTGCAGTCGATTATTAATCCAGTCGGTCCTCGCTATCCTTCGAGTGATGCAGCAGCCACCTCCTTTCCATCATCAGAGAAGTAGTCTTGCCTGCGATGCAAACAAAATTTTAGTAGTCGATCAGCCAAAGCAAAACATGCCATCCTGTTACGCATCCGAGGCATCATCAAGCAACAACTGTGATAACATGGCAGATTAGCAGCTTCAGAACGGACCTTATTTTACGGGAAAGCTGGTACAGGCCTGTGCCGGCCATCGCAACGTTGACGCTGAAAAGGTTCCAGTTTTTCTGGAAAGGGAAAGATTATAAGCTTCACAAAGCAATGAGATAGCAACAGTTAAAACAGGAAACAATACATGATAGCAGGTGGAGCGAGACGGCTTGCAAATATGAATCATACATCTGATAAACAACTGAATATCAACAGCCCAGTCCAGGGAGCCATTAAAACAGTACAATATGAGACGATCGATGCAAAACCGATATCTTACCAGCGAGAAATGACAATCCTTAAAATGTATACTTCAGTTTAGATATATAGATAATCCACGTTACCAAATTTGACATCACCTTACAAGATTTAGTGCACATAATAATGAAAAAGCGTATAGTAGTATCTATGGCTTACCGGTGTGATAACCATGCTGTAGCGTGACCAGACGACTCCAGTACAGGCAACCGCTGCACCCCATATTACAGAATAAGCATGTGAGCAGGACACGAGTATAAGTAAAACGGTAAACTATTGACATCCTGCCGTGAAATGCTCGTTGAACATACCGATTTGCTGAGGATAGGATATCTTTTCTGGAGGCTTAGCAAAGTCGGCAATGTTCGCAATGCTGATCCCCCATTTAAATGTTGGAGCCCAAAAATGAACTGCAACCAAAGTCAGATTACCATCTCAGCCTCTAAAGTGATATGCACTGTACATTTTATCTAATAGATATGCATCACAATTTAGTGCAAAAAACTGTCATGATAGGCCATTAGAATTTATGGTGAACTGCATGGAAGGTCAGATTATTGTCTCAGCCTCTTTTTCAAGTGATGGTTATAGCCAAAAATGCAGCTCTGTAATGTCAAGAATAAGCGCAGAGTTGGCGAATGCTGAAGATGTATAACTTCTCAAGGGAGAAAGACGTTGTCTCTTTGGGTCTTGGAAAAATTGCAGCGTCTACAAGTAAATCACTTCATTACAAAATGTCATATCTTAAGGAGTAAGGACTCTAATCTTGCTTAAGGAAGTCAATATTTTCCTTTGCCAAGCTTACCAGGAAAAAATGCATACATGGGTGGCAAAGGGGAATGAACATTTCAGCTCTATGGTGAACTAGAGACTGCTAGACTCTTTGGTGCCCTGCAACTAGGTTTGTTTGAACCTATATAAGTTCCTCACTATTGCACTTTCTCCTGCCAGGGGGACTGAAGAGGATTGGAGGGGACTTAATCCCCCTCAATTTCTCCCAACCCCCTTCAAATCCACCTCAACCAAACAAAGGGTAAAGGATTTCGTAAGGCCAAATGACAAACTTGCTAAAGATGCGTGCCCAGCAGGGTGTGTCCTGGTCACTGTAGATAATCAGGAACATAATGAAAAATGTTATTCGTTGACCCAACACATTGTAAAGTTTTAGTGTCACAGCAGTCCAAAGGTGGCTACTCCTCGAATGGGGGTAGAAAGTGGAACCTGCAACTACCAGAAATCCAGAATCAAATGGATCACACAAGACAACTTGAAAGGGAGAAGATGTAATCACTTTGGAGCTTGAGATTTATATACTGTTCAGTCCCCTGTAACTATGTTTGTTTGGACCTATATGAGAGATGCCCTGGTACGGCAAGAAGTTCCCCTCTCACAATTGCACTTTGTGGAGGAGCCAAATCATATAAGGGATTTTGTAAACCCAACCATAAACTTGCTAAAGATACGTGGCCAGCAGGTTGTCCGCTGGCCACTGTGGATAATAAGGAACATACTAGAAAATGCTCTTGGCTGACCCAATTAACACACTGCAAAATTTTAGAGTCATGGCGGGAATGGCAATGCGAAGGTGACTACTCCTCGAAAGGGAGGAGAGAGTGGATCCTGCAACTATCAGAATGAAATGGATCAAAGACAACTTAAGAGCAGAGCACAGCAGCTGTTTGTAGGAGGAGACTAAATAGTTAATTGCTCTAGGTTCTGTTGGTTCCAGGTTCTATTTTATGATGTCTTTAGTTTGACTACTGCTATTATGATTCTCTATGGTGGTATGTTTTCTCCGTGTTAATTTTTTTCACAAACAATGTCCACCTGGTTTCATATACTGAAGCCAAAAAACATAGTAAGCACACAGTATTTTTCACATTTAAAACATGCCTACAACCTGGCAACCCTAACACAACAACACAGTCCAAAGCTAAAAGGAGACAAAGAAAACATGTATAATCCACTGACAGGGGAACAAAGCCAACATTGACCTTCTTACAGTAACCACTTGAGAACCTAAAACTGGTAAAAGATATTTGCTCGTCGGCGAACTGTTCTATACTTTTCTCTTTGTCAATGTTACTAGTGTGCACAAATATAATCAAAACCGAGAACCAAAAAGGAGATAAGTTGTGTAAAACTAATGCGAGTATGACTGTCACTATCTGGTTTTGGGGCCAGCAGGATGGTTTCAGGTTCTATTTTATGATGTCTTTAGTTTGACTACTGCTATTTTAATTCTCTATGGTGGTATGTTTTTTCCGTGTTACTTTTTTTTTTCAGAAACAATGTCCACCCTGTCTCATATACTGAAACCAAAAAACAGAGTAAGCACACAGTATTTTCACATTTAAAACATGCCAACAACCTGGAAATCCTAACACAACAACACAGTCCAGAGCTAAAAGGACACAGAAAGAAAACATGTATAATCCACCAACAGGGGAACAAAGCCAAAGCTGACCATCTTACAGCAACCACTTCAGAACCTAAAACTGGTAAAAGAAATTTGCTCGTTGGAGAACTGTTTTATACTTTTCTCCTAGTCAATGTTGCTACCGTGCACAACAATAATAAATAATCAAAGGCAAGAACCAGAAAAGAGACGAGATGTGTAAAACAA
Organism: Thinopyrum elongatum; assembly: GCA_011799875.1. Lineage (NCBI taxonomy): Eukaryota > Viridiplantae > Streptophyta > Magnoliopsida > Poales > Poaceae > Thinopyrum > Thinopyrum elongatum. Next base: position 18,847,088 of record CM022303.1, read on the forward strand.
ATGTGAGTACTGTCACTAACTAGTTTTGGGGCCGGCGGGATGGTTCAAGAAGGCTTGAATCTTTGAAGCCATTCAATCAAATGGACGCGCACTTTCCTGTCCTTTTGCACAACCCCGCTTAATTACTGTCTTGTACACCTACAAGCAGAAAACATTAGCACGCCTGTAAGTCAAGTCCACCCTAACAAAAGATATCAGAAATTCATTTACAAAGCCCCTGCAGGGCGTGCACAAAACAAACAACACTTGGCAAGAATACGATATGCCAGGAAGCAAATTTGGACATCATCGGTGGTACGAAACCATTGTCGGCTTGGTGCGAGGGGGGTCGAGTTGAGTTCATCCAATATATACTGCAGAAAAGCCCTAGGTACCGCGTGCAGCGACCCAAGAAAGATACAATCCCCATCAATGGATACTGTACACATCAAGCACACCAATCTCTGAATAGTTAACCTGCTCTCCATTCCTTCAACAATGCCACCTTGGCCGGCCCAAACAGTTGCTGCTCTGCTCCTGCTCCTACTCCTACTCCAAACCCACGGGGACACGGGCCCTGGTTTTGCTGGGCTCGGGGACGAAGGAGCGTCGCTAGCGAGGGAGCGCGCGGGGCGGCGAGGAATCCATCGATCCGAACAGCGTGAGCAGCGCTAGCGAGGGCTGCTCCTACTTTCGCTGGGCTCCGGGATGAAGGAGCGTCGCTAGGGAGAATCGCGAGGCGGCGAGGAATCAATCTCGATCCGACTACCAACCTAGCAACCCGATGACGCGAACGCAGCAGGCGAGAAGGGACCAAGGATAAAGGCGGGAGGGAGATGGATCTCATCTATAATCACCTGGGAGGGACGCCCGCCGCCGGTCGCCGGTCGCGGTCGCCGGAGCCGAGGGAGCCGAGAGGGCAGATGGAGAGGGGATGGGTCAGAGGTGGGTGGCGTGTGCGTGCGTGGACCGGATCGGTGAGATGAGAGATTAACATAATCAATCGGCGGCCGTTCGTGTGCGTATGGACGGCAGCGATGAGTCGATTCTCCAGGAAAAGAACATGTCCCCTTTCTTTCCAAACAAGTATATCCCCAAACTAATGTACTTTAAGTTGGAAAAAAAAACTATAGGTATGTACTTCGTCCGTTCCTAAATAAGTACGAGTCTTTTTAGAGATTCCAATGCGGACTACATACGGAGCAAAATGAGTGAATCTACACTCTAAAATACGTCTATATACATCTGTATGTAGTCTTTATTGAAATCTCTAAAAAGACTTATATTTAGAAACGGGGTAGTACTTTTTTTAACAACCAAAGTATATATTCCAAGTGGCAAATGCATGTGTGGTGACAAATCTCAAATAGAAAACGTAATGTGATATTATCGAACATTCACACGTCACATTGTCAATTTCCTCTTTTGAGAAAGGTTCTTCAGAAAAGGACAGATTCTCATGTCTTTTGATCAAAGTATCTAAGTTGAGCAGATTGAAAGTTGGCACTGAGGTGCTTAGAGCATCTCCAGCCACGCCCCCAACAGGCCCCCCAGGGCGACTTTTTCTGCGCCGGCGCCGAAAAATCCCCCCAGTCGCGCCCCCAAGACGCCGAAATCCGCCAGCTCGGCCCGTTTTTGGGCCCGGCGATCCCAGGCCGAACCCAGCGCACTGGGGGAGCTCGGAGGCTCCGGCGGAAGGGAAAACCACGTCTGGGCCACACTGTCAGGCGAAAAGTCAAGACAAACGGCCAGATTCGCCCCCCACCCCCGCGCGACCTCCAGCCACCTTGCTGATCCCGGCGCCGCCCACCGTCCACCACCGCTAGATAGGCCATTCCCCGCCGAAAAAGAGAGGGGTTTCGCCGCGGCAACCTCTCCACAACCTTCCTGGGCGAGTTTTCCGGCGCTCCGGCCGCGCAGGGCGGGATACCGGCGGCCGTGTGCCCACCACGCCCGCCAGGTGTTCGGCGATTTGTCTGCTCGGCGATGGACTCGAACGACGAGGAGGCGCTCGCGGCGCTGCTGGAGGAGGAAGCCGATGCCGACGTCCAGGACGAAGAGCATCTCATGGTCCTCGCCGCCCTGGCCGGCCTGCTCGCGAGCGATGCAAAGCCGCTGCGAGGTGGCTCGGCGCCGGGGCGGCTGAAAGCAAAGAACCGACATGATCTGGAAGGCTATTGCATGCTCTACTCCGACTACTTCGCCGACGCTCCACTGCCCAGTGACAAAGTATTTCGGCGTCGTTATCGGATGAGCCGAAAGCTTTTCCTCAGGATTGTGAATTCCATCCGGGAGTTCGACAGCTACTTCAAGTGCAAGAAGGATTGCACCGGCAAACTTGGATTCACCTCAATCCAGAAGTGCACGACAGCTATGAGGATGCTTGCATACAGAGCTCCCGGTGATTCACTCGACGACTATGGGCGCATGGCCGAGTCCACGACCATTGAGTGTTTCTACAAGTTCTGCAGGGCAGTGGTGGCAGTGTTTGGACCGCAATACTTGCGATCACCCAATGCTGAAGACACTGCCCGGATCTTAGCACAGAATGCAACAAGAGGATTTCCCAGGATGCTTGGAAGCATTGACTGCATGCATTGGAAATGGAAAAACTGTCCATTTGCTTGGCAGGGGATGTACAAAGGCGGTTGCAGTGTGGTACTTGAGGCAGTGGCCACACAGGACCTCTGGATTTGGCACTCCTTCTTTGGTATGCCAGGAATTCACAATGACATCAACGTGCTGCAGTGCTCCCCTGTCTTTGCCAAGCTTGTTGAAGGTCATTCTCCTCTGGTGAACTTCGAGGTCAATGGGCAGCACTACAACAAGGGATACTACCTAGCAGATGGCATCTATCCGAGATGGTCCACATTTGTGAAGACTATCTCAAGCCCTGTGCCAGGAGGCAAGAACTCCCACTTTGCGAAGGTTCAGGAGGCTTGCAGGAAGGATGTCGAGCGGGCATTTGGTGTGTTCCAATCTCGATTTGCCGTTGTCCGGTACCCCACTCAGACCTGGTCGAAAGATCAAATGTGGGAGATCATGACTTGCTGTGTCATCTTGCACAACATGATCATTGAGAGTGAGCAGGAAGAGCCAGTGTTTGACACTGAACCATATTACAGGCAGGGTCCTCTTGCCCAAGTTGATCACCAGCTACCGGCAACCTGGACTGCCTTCCTCAATATGCGTCAGGAGATCCGAGACCCACAGGTGCATCAACAACTGCAGCAGGATCTGGTGGAGCACCTATGGAGGCTCACGGGCAACGCCTAGCTCGACATGTGATGAAAAATGAGTTTTTATTTGTTGAACTATATAATTTGTATTGAACTATTTGTTGTTGAACTATTTGCTGAACTATTTGATTTCTATTGATTTTCTGTGATGAACTATGTGTTAAAAAATAACTTCTGTTGAATTTGCGCCGAAGCACGGCGAATATGGGCCGATTTGCGCCGATAGCGGGCCAATTTTGCGCCGAAAATGGGCTGAAAAATGGGCAAATTTGGGGCAAACTTGGGCCGATATCGGCGCCTGGGGGCGACCTGGGGGCGGCGGCTGGGAACCCAATTGCCCCCAAGCCGATTTTTGCGCCGGTTCGCCCCCAGGCGGCGATTTTCAAGCCCCCTGGGGGGCCAACGGCTGGAGATGCTCTTAGCCCATGCTTGAAAGCAGCCCAAAGGACATTCATTGGCTTTTGAGTAAACATCTCTAAAATTGTTGCCAGAATCATCCTGCAAGCAATCGATATGATTAACTCTGTATTTGATGGTTGCCTTGGCTTTGAAGAAATTGGAACTTGCTTCACCAAATTTGACCCATCTGATAATTGCCCTCTGTTGCCAGTAGATCTTTTGCAAATTTAGCAGTTTCATTAAGTGTTCTTTCAGAAGTTCTCTGCCATTCCATTCACTCTCAAATAAAGGCCTAAATTCTTCAACAGCATCAAAGAAGAAAATCACATCATTTGTTGCTTGAATTGTGGTCTGCATCTTGGATATTGATCTTGCCCACACTTTTAAACCTTGCCTTAATCTTTTAAAAAAAATGTAATTCTTTTGGCACTGTCATTAATATGTAAAGGCTGCTCCCAATTCTGTTTCACAAAATCTTTGAAACCCTCAACTTGCATCCAGAAATTTTCAAACCTGAAGATTGTGGCTTTAGGAATGAGTGTACCAATTTGAATTAAACAAGGCACATGATCAGATATTGGTTTAGCTAAGGGTAGCACCATAGTATTTGGGTACTCTAGAGTCCAAGCTTCTAAGGTAAAATCCCAATCCAGCTTCTCCAAAAGTGGCGCATCTTGCATATTGCTCCAAGTGAACTGTCTGCCTTTTAAAGGAATTTCCACCAGTCCAAGAGAGTGTATTGCCTCATTAAACTGAAGCATGTCTGAGAAATTCCCTCCTGCTCTATTTCTGTTGGTTGGATATCTAATATAATTAAAGTCCCCCATAAGAATCCGCTTGGTGTCATCAGGCATTTGAACATTAGAAAGCCAGTCCATAAAAATTGCCCTTGTTGTACCCTCACAAGGTCCATAAATGTTTGATAGTATCCAAGAATCTCCAGATATTTTTTATATGAGTCTGATGGATAAGGAAAAATCATTTTGAAACAACAATTCACCATCAAATAGAGTATCATTCCAAGCAATTAATAATCCCCCCGAGGCTCCCACTGAAGGCAAGAATTCAAACTTATTAAATCTCTTTGGACAGAAATTTCTGAGATATTCGGAATCAAAGTGTTCTATTTTTGTTTCCTGTAAACAGATTATATCACAATGTGTCTCTGGAATTTTATTGCTCAGAGCCAACCACTTCTTGGAATCATTAATGCCTCTGATGTTCCAATTGAGAATGTTCCAGTTTCTATTCATATTTCAAAACAGATTCTGTCGTGACTCTTTCCAAAGACTACAATCTATGGAAACCATCAAACCAAACAAATGCATACTCATACAACACACAGGCACCCAACATGGCACATAAAGATCTTTCAGACAAGCAGAATAGTTCACACAACCAGTACTGTTGACATAAGAGGGAAACTTCATAAGGATGTAGGAGTCTGCTAGAGTTTTGAAACTTATTACAGAAAAGTGGTTGCTTAGTGACCACTCAACAAAATACATCCAAATCCTCCTAACTACTGCCCAAAAGGGAAGTTTTTGCAACATGGGTAGCTATCCAAACTAGCTGATCAGCTCTGGCAGGTAGTAACTACTGCTTGTCCTCAAGGCTCTGCTTCTGGGCCTGATTTCTATGCTTTAATACAAGACTTTTATCATGGGACAATCAGTCTGCAGATTATCAATTCTTCTTACATTACTCTCATACCAAAAAGAGACTCCCCCACTTCTGCTAATGACTTCAGGCCCATATCACTGCTCAACTGCTCCATAAAGATCATCACAAAATTGTTGCAGTCAAGCTCCAAACAGTTATCTTGCAGCTGGTGCACATCAACCAATATGGCTTCCTCAAAAACAGATCTATATAAGATTGTTTGGCTTGGGCTTATGAATTAATTCACCAATGTCACTCTTCCAAGAGGGAACTAGTGATTTTGAAATTGGATTTTGAGAAAGCTTTTGACCTAATTAAGCATCAAACTATTAAAGACATTTTGGTGGCTAAAGGTTTTGGATCCAGGTGGCTTATGTTGATAGACATGATCTTCACAACTGGTTACTCATATGTACTTCTCAATGGAGTGCCTGGCAATCAATTTCTGTGCAAGAGAGGGGTTAGGCAGGGAGACCCCCTCTCACCACTTCTATTTGTCTTAGCATTTGATCTTCTTCAATATGTTTTAAATGAATCCATGCAAGCAAATCTGATCAAAATACCTCTTCAGAACCATCCTAGCAATGATTTCCCAATTATCCAATATGCTGATGATACTATACTCATCATGCCAGCCAGTGAGCCTCAACTGGAGAGTCTAAATAATCTACTCCTGCATTTTTCTTCCTACACTAGTCTCAGAGTGAACTTTCAGAAATCATTAATGGTACCCATCAACACTAGCCAGCACAAAGATGGAGATTTTGGCTGGCAATCTGGGTTGTGTGATTGGATCATTTCCCTTCACATATTTGGCCTACCTCTGTCCCAGAACAAGCCAAGATTAGAAGATTTTACCCCAATGCTGAAGAGAACTGATAAAAGACTGACGGGATGCACAACTTTGCTATCTTATAGAGATAAGCTGACTCTTATTAAGGTTGTTTTCACTAGCCTCCCAACTTTCTTCATGAGTACATTAGCCCTCCCTGCTGGCATACTAGAGCAAATCAACAAAGGTTTGAGGTCATGCTTCTGGAAAAAATATGGAGAGGACAACAGAGGGCCTGCTCTCATAGCTTGGGAAAAAGTTTGCCTACCCAATGAGAGAGGTGGATTGGGAGTGCTAAACTTGGCTTTGCATAATAAATGTTTGCAGTTGTCACTTCAAGATAAATATTATTTACGGTTGTCACCACACTAGACTTTGATTTTCTTAAGGGACCTACAAGGGAGAATACAACCCACAAATATTTAATAGTACATAGCATTGCCACCATTATCCCTACATCGTCGTAATCCATATTGACTACTATATATATAGTTATATGATTACATTAATGAGGATGAGATGTAAACAGATAAGTAAAAGCTGGAACATGGAAGGTACCCAGCGAAAATAGCAATGGATCCAGCCAGTCAAATTAATGACTTGCTCCAAATGAGAAAATGAAATAAAAGGTATCTAATGAACTATTCCTACATCCCATCAATCATATTATGTAAAACTTAATGATCTCACAATAATCGAAACAATTTACTATTCAACATCCTGGAAAGTGAGAGGCAAATGAAAGGTATCCAATGAAACAATGCCTGGATCTAACTAGTCAAATCAAGTAAGGCATTTAACTGATATAAAATATTAACTGGAAAAATAATCAAAAGTTGGCATTTCTACATGAGAAAGGGCTAAAAAAGGAAATACATGATAGTAATAAAGAGAAGGAAGGGTAGTCTTCCATTTCCAGCTATAGCCGGCGAAAGGACAAAAAAGAAATAAATGAGGGCAATAAAAAGAAGGAATGGTAGCCCTCCATTTCCAGCTATGGTCAATGACTTGGTAATCAAATCCTCTTGTATATAACCGCACCAACTCAACCCCAATCTGCATCCATTCCCACATCACCCTCGTTTTCCTTCCCCACATTTAACTTTTCTCCTCCCTGCTAGCTTAACTCCTTGCCGTGGGTAGCCATGGCGGCCGCAAAGTCAAACCAACTCAGCACCCTCGTGGCCAACATGTTCGCTGCGGTGAGCTATTTACAATTCTGATGTCATTTGTGTGGGATTATTGTTTCTCCCGAGGTGGATTTGTAACCCAATTTTAATTTTCTGATTCTGTTGCTTTTGCTTTTGCCTTTCTTTGGCGGGTTAGGGTTTGCTGGACGATCAGTTCCGGCAGCTGGAGATTCTCCAAGACGAGGGCAACCCGGACTTTGTTGCCAAGGTCGTCACACTTTTTTGCGAGGAGGGTGAGCGTATCATTGACGAGCTCGCCAAGGAATTGTACGTGTGTGCTTCGTTTGCCATGTCAAGTGATCTGATCATTTGTGTAGGGTGGTTTGATTTGACTTCTTACTTGGGCATTGGATTTATGTTTGTGCAGGGATCAACCATGTGTGGACTATGACAAGGTGGACACATTTGTGGATCAGCTCTGGGGAAGCAGTTTATAGTGAGGCCTCTTTTCTTCTTCTTTCACGTCCTCTTCATATGTGTTTGTGCAGTAGTATGCATCAGGACTATTGTTGTTTTCTGTGTCCTGGAATGAAAACTAAGTATTTAGATCCCAGCTAGATACATCACAAGGCATCCTATCATGTTGGGGGAGAATTAGCATCCATTTTCATCATTATATTGTTTTATGGCAAGGGTGGTCAATTTCCTGAATTGATCGGGCGGCTCAACAAATATGGGGAGGGCTGATATCAGTTTGGCAAGTTGTAGTGATTTATCATCTAGATCCGACAAAAATTATCCATTCCGTATATCTCAGCTAGCTCAACATTTAGCACTTGACATATTCCAATTAATTTGGGGAGTGGTTGACATTCGTTTGGTCCTTTTACTATTTTTTGATCTAGATCCGACAATCGATTTTTCCGTTATATTGTTATATTATTTCTATACGAAAATCCCTTTGGCTGTTTTACTGTTTTATAGTTTACATCTGACAAACTGTATGGGCATAGTACCGTTTTATGATTAAGATCTGACAAACCATTTGACCATTGTACTGTTCTATGATGTACATCGGACAAACAGTTTGGCCATTGTAGTACTTTATGGTTTGGATAAAAAAACCTTGGCTGTTGTACCGTTCTATGAATTAGATCCGACAAATACCAATCACTTCCCATAAATCATATAGCTCCATGAGTAGTACTCCAGATCCACCTTGTTAAGTGGTTCTTCCAATTGATGTTTTGGAGGTTGACATCCATTCATCTGTTGTAGTGCTTAATGATTAAAATCCAACAAATAACATTTGTCCTTCAAATTAGACGGCTCAAAGAGAAGCACTTCACATTTTCCTTTCTGAAGTGGGGCTCGTACAATTAATTTGGGGAGGATCATCGCCCTCTACTTTAGCATCACAACTATGCATGACGTAGATCCCTTGCCTAATGAATCTTGGTTTAGGTATGTTTTCGGTATATACGTATTAATTTTTTGGAATCATAGTTTGCAACCAATGAGTCAATACTACTCTATGTAGAAGTCACATTTCTAACTTATATGTCATTTATTACGAACTAACACTTTCATTACTGAAAATGTTAACTCCTAGTGGATCAATGTATCACCTTGCTTACACTGGGCTTTCATAGTTGTATTTAGTTGATTTCATAACTCGGTGGTACATCTATTTGCTTAGGAGGTGGAAGTGAAGGGAAAGCATTACCATGCTATTTTTCTTTCATTAAAGCAATTTTATGGGTCTTTCCTCATTGTATGCTATTGCATGTCACAGTGTTGGTGCTCAGAGAGTGAAGAACACTTGTATTCAGTTCCATGAGTGTTGTCAGGAGAAGAGCAAAGTTGGGTTAGTAACTTGTGCCATCATGTCACACACTATTGTTTTTTCAATCATTTTGCTATTGAAATCTTCGCACAGAATATGATTTCCTAGTGTGCTCTAGTCATCTACTGGAACATATTTTCTTACTATTAGTGTTATCAGAGTATATATTGATGGAATTGCATGTTCATCTCTTTTGTAATCGGCTGAATGTATTCAGCCATTATGGATAAACATATCTGGCTAACTCCACTGAGTTTCTTGGGTTAGGAATATAACTTAGAGTTTTGTTCTTATTGATGTAAATTTTAATGGCCATTAGCATTTGTAGTAGTTATTAATTAATAACATGGCCATGAGCATTTCGAAACGAGCTTCACAACTTACTGATTTTTTTTACTTGTCAGGTGCCTGAAGACACTGGATTCTTTGAGAAATGATTTCTATGATCTGTGCAGCATGTTCATACCATAGGCTTCAGGTATTTATTTCTTTATCTCGTCTTGAAATCTAAGTAGCGGTTTTTTTTGTGAGTGAAATCAAAGTAGCATTACAGTAAAATAGAATAGCAATCTCCAAACAATTTTCTTTTTATTCTAAAGTTTGCTTGAAATGCAAAACGTAGAACTAAACAGTAGATATGAGGCTGTGGATTCAGTTAGTGTACTGCATTACAACAGTTGAAAGACATGTTAATGAAATGAATGCGACTGGTTTGCATGTCAGACATTAAATTACTTGTGCTAATTGTGGAAAACAAACAAGCATGGACAGTTTTTTTTCTGTGGCAAGTCTGTACCTAGAGGTACTACTTGGTGTCTAGCACTACCAGAAATCTCAGTTGAAAATCTTCGTTCACAGATAACTGTTTTGGGTATATATGACATCTGAATCTTGCCTCATGTACGCCGAAATAGTCACCTGTCGCCTCAAAACTTATCACAGGTCACAACATTGATATTTAATGGACTTCGTGTTTTGCTTTCTTGTCTGGATTTGGACATAATCTTTACAATTATTTTGTGTTTAACTCTTTGGGTCCTCCTTCTGAGTAAGATCGTGGTTTACGAAACTAACGTGTTATCTTATTTTCAAATACAGCTGCAGCAGCATGTCCTAAACTGTAGACCGGAGCAATAAAGCAGGAGATGCATGTTCTGATTGCACATTGTGTTTCAAGTCGTACAACATGCTCAAGTTAGCATATATGGCTTGGAGTTGTTTGCTTCTGTGGGGTCTATAGTTCTTCCAGGTGACAAGCTGCTCATCTGGTGTCGATCTCTGTGGTACTGTCCGTAGTTTCGTTCTGAATTATTGGTGCTCAAATAACAATCATCTGTCATCATTTTGCCGATTATCGGTGGTTAATCTGGTGTCGTGGTTCTAGTCAGTTTCTAGCTCGTAGAAATTCAGTGGCAGCGTAATCTCGACAAAATCATGTGTCTTCGGTCTGCGTATGGACTATAGTGGTATATTGTGGAGAACATTGTAATGTTATTTCATTATCAAGTTATGTTTGTTGTTGGGTGACAATGTGCGTACCAAAATAATTTTATTTCTTTATCATATATTTCATCCAACTCTTCATATCTGACTCTCCATCCCCTCCTCGTGTGGATTACACATCTAGAAAGCCAGGACTGATTTGAGATTCAGATATACTCAGTTATCAGATGAGATTATGAACACTACCCCTGACTTGAGATTACGAATATATTTTATCTCCTCAAAGTATAGTCGACAGATAAACAGAGCAGGATGATAACGATATACCAATAAAGACATTCACCCCGCTTTATATATAAAGCATCAAGCACCAACCAACATTCGAAACGATACAAACACAACACCACACACCAATACCCACACGAACCCAAGGCCAGATACATAGGTGCCAGAAAGCTACAACAACAAAACACCGAGCGACTCGAAGTAGACTAAAAAAATGACAGTAAGCATCACTACAAAGCCACTGGGGCCCTTCCCGGTGAAGATACCGTGAAGAGGAGAAGTTGAGAGTCGACGAAACCATGAGCTCCAAGACGATGCCTTTAAGAAGGACGAGATAAGTGCGATACTGCGATACTGCACCGCCACCTACCCTCACCCACGAGATAAGTGCGATACTGCACCTCCACTCGAACTATGGTATTGCCTTCTCCCGTCTCCCTTCTGGACCCAAACACGTTGGAAGGGACAAGAAATTTGCAGGCTACGTGTACTAGAACAGTAGAACTACCTATTTCTTGTGAACTTTGATACAAATTCAGTGTTCTTATTGACCAGGTGGAGTTCAGGTTCTCTCAAATTAATATGCTTACAACTTATCTAATACGACAATTTATATCATATCGGAGGAAAGCTCTTCCGTATGGTGATTTATTCACATGTCTTTTCAATGTAATTAGTCTGCGGTCCCCAAGATTCTTAGCCATCCGTCACACAAATTTTATGTCTTCAAATTCTAATAAATTATCTAAACCCATTTCTAACACATTTCCATGTAGCCTTCTACGCAGAGGGTGTCTCCATAGAGTACCACCCATCCGAGCTTGCTGATAACAATTGTTCAGAAAAAATATTTTGAGTTTAAGAATCTTATTATGGATCCTTATTTCTGGCTCACATGTGTGATAATCCAATCACTCGACTGTGTTGTAGTCTTTGGCGATAACTTAATCGATCTTTCGTGTTGTAAATTCTGGCGACTCTTAAGTATTGGCCAAACTGAGTCGTTATCTTTCATGGTCATAAAAAATGATTATTTATCTTGTATTATGTGGATACTACATTATATATCGTAGATCTTGATTGAATCATAAAGTTCCAAATCAAATTAATATTGTGTCAAATGTCTGTCTTTTATAAATTATTTCCTGTTAGCAGATAAAAGGCAATCGGTAATGACTGACACATATTCAGTTCCTAAGAGCATCTCCACTCGCCCCCCCCCCCCCCCCCCCCCCCCCCCCCCCCAGGCCGCTTTTTTATCGCCAGCTGCAAAAAAATGGCCGAGCCGTGCCCCCAGGAGCCCAAATTTCGTCGGTTAGGGCCAAAATTGGCGCCGGCGGACCCAGGCCGAACCCAGCGCGCTGGGGGCCGACCGGGGGCACCGGGGGAAAGGAAAAACGCGCCAAAACTTCCCGCGCCAGATTCCCACCCCGTGGGCCCGCCGAGTCAGCGAGTAGGCATCATCGTCCTCAACGCCCAGCCTCAGCTCCCACGCGAATCAATGCCAAGGCTGCCGCCGGTCAGCCTTCCATTGATCACGGGCGGCGCAGTGAAGGCGCGCTGCCGCGTGTCCCGCCCCTTCCCGCCACGCGTCCGCACTGCTGCCGCCCCATCGCCGCTATAAAAGCCGCCCTTCGTCTCCGGTGGCCGCACACTCACCTCCACAGCCATCTCTCTCTCGCGCCGCCGACCACATTTTTTCCCTCGCCGCCCTTGTTCTCGCACTCTCTCCTTCCTCCAAAAATGGCCGAAAGGTTCCCCGGCGACGGAGCGGCGGCCAACGGCTTCGGCTGCCGCCATCTGCACGAGTGGGAGGCGCGGCTTCTCCACGAGGCCAACTACCCGGCGCCGCCGGACATGCGCGTGCCAGGCTCGTGGAGGCTCAGCGCCGGAGGTGTCCCCGTCCCCCCGCCACCGACGGACGCAGAACGCCTAGGCGAGATCACGCGGATCCGGGCATCCCTGCCGGAGAAAGTGCGGCATCTGCCGAAGTACACCCCGACAACCATGTTCTGTGGACGGCGTGCTTCGAGCGCTGCCACGCCGACCAGCTCGCCTCCACCAACGGCGCTCCGGCGCCAAGGGGGCGCCACAACTCCGAGGGCCACCACCTGTGGTGGGGTGTCCCCGGGTGCACGCTCCACGCCTCGTTGGAGTACCCGGTGCCCTCGTCCTCGCGCCGGAGCGACAGCTCGTGGCTGCCGAGGCGCATGGCGTCCTCCTCGTCCTCCGGCTCCCGCTCCTCCGGCATGATGCCGCTCGCCACCGTCAAGGCCGAGCTCCTGGAGACGCCGGAGCGCCGGCGCAGCCGCGGCAGCAGCCTCGTCATAAACGAGGGACGCCGCCAACCTTCACCTCCTCCCGTCAGCCATCTTCGCTTGGTCAGGCCGAAGAGGGAGCTGGCGACGCCGCCGGTGGTCGTCAAGCAGGAGCACGTTGAGATGGCCGCCGACCTCGAAACCGACCTGAAATGGGCGCGGGACGACTACGTGAAGGAGGAGATGGAGCGCCAACGCCGCGCTCTGGAGGAGATCGCCGCGCGGTGCCGCGGCCGCAACGAGGGCGGCGTCATCGTCCTCGAAGACAACGACGAGGAGTAGGCTCTGGCACCGACCAACCCCGTCCGCAGCGGCGACCCAGGACAGGGCTGCAGCAAGGACGGCGGCGACTACACCGCCTTCTACAAGCTCCTCGGCATGTAGTAGGCCTGGGGCGGCGGCGGCGTAATTTTTTTATGTTTTTATTATGTCTTTAAATTTGTACAAATATGAATGAAAAATGCCTGAATTTCGTCCAGATTCGTGTCATTTTCGTCAAAATTTAGCCGAATTTGCTTTTGAAAAATCAGCGTCTGGGGCCAACTTGGGGCGGCGGTTGGGAGCCCGACCGGCCTCACGGCAAAAATAGCGCCGGTTAGCCCCCAGGAGATTCTATTTCAGTCCCTGGGGGCGCCGAACGGCTGGAGATGCTCTAAGGTATGTGTCAAAACTCAAATTCTAAGATATACAAAGTTACTGTCACCTCATTGACTCAATGTGGTTCTTCAGTGCTCTTGTCTTTTGCATTCGTATTCTTACAGAATACTTGGTAATTCTAATTTGATCTGTCATGTAAAATCATTACGAGGAAGAGTTTTCACTTTTATCTAACAACGCCCATGCAAGCTACAAATGCATTTAGTGCTTGGAAAAAAGCAAATGTTGATGTCTATTGCTCAAACGCGGCTAGGAATGAGAATTTGTAACTTATGTTCTTGGTTGATTAGTAGATGACTTGTGCTTTTTTTTTTAAACAGGCTTTCACCCCGCTTTTATATATAAAGCAACAACCAAACAGAGTACACGGCCGAACAATACAAGGAGATGGGGTAGCCCTCATACAATGCCGATCCCAGAAAAATCGGATCATGCATCACGCACACGCTACGCGACTACGCAACCGAAATAGAGTAGAGTACAGGAGGAACTGAGTACAACCACACTTAGCCTTATAACACCTAAGCTCCACGACAACGCCCCAGGAGGGAGAATGGCGCTAAGCGTCGCCATTGCCGAGTCCACAACAGACATAGATATTCACCCGGAACCCAAACACGGAGAGGAGCGCCACAACGAGTCTTCAAGAAGATAACGACACCCGCGAGCGTCGCTGTCGTCGGCGCCAAGGCACAGAACTTTCGTTCGGCAACTCCCCCGCGTCCCACGATGTCACCAGGGCAAGTGCGACGAGCACAGAGCTCCATATCTGGATCGGGGCACCGCCACCGTCAGAGACAGAGAGCACACCCGAGCCACCCACTGCTCCACCCCTCGCCGGCCCACACGATCAAGGGGGGAGGCCATCACCGCTGCTATGGCGCCCGCTGGAGAGCCAACCATGCGGACCGCCGTCCGGGGCCGCCATCCCGGCATCCGTGTCCAAGACTCCACCAATCGCCCACATCAGGGTGCATCCACCACGATAGGAGGAGTAAAAGAGGTCTCCTTTCACTTCTAGCCCAACATCAGCCACGAAGTCTAGGTCGACGCCTCCACAGTAGGAGGCACCCACAGCTGCATCTCCAGCCGGCGTGGTGGACCAGAGGAGACACTACCCCGTGACTACCGACGACCACCGCCGAGTCGCACGACGCCATGTCCGTGGCCCTTGCCGCCAATCAGCCCGACAATGTAGCAGAGCCCCAACAACCACCAATGCCCATCGTACCCGCGAGGTGAGAGACCTCAACACCCACGGGCACCACCCGGATCGGGCCCAAGCACCCCTACCTGGAGCACAAAATCTGACTCGCCCCGGGCCCTGACTAGATCCGCCCGGGAACGAGCCCCAACTCGCCGCCATGCTGGCGGCCTAGAGCTATGAGAAAGGAGGCCTGCTGCCGCCACCCAGCGCCATCGGCGGGGACACGACACCCAGCTCCAAGCGCCACCACCCCCACCGACCCGCATCCACCCGTGCCCCTGGACAGAACATCACAGCCGCAGACGCCGCCGGACCCCCACCATGGCACACCCCTACGCCAACCACCTCCAGCAGCCTTGACCGCCGGCGACGGCTGACCCTCGCCGCCTCAGCCCGCGCCGCCTGCGGGCAGCCGGCCGGAGGAGCAGCCTGCTCTAGATCTAGATCGAGACCACCACCTCGATGCACAGCTTCCCCGCACATGCACGCACCGCCACACCACAACAACGCAGCCACCCACGCAGCCGTACCAGGGCGCCACCGCCAGCCGTCCCAGCCGCAGCCTCACCGCGCCGCCCTGCAGAGCACCTCGCCTCCGCCCGATGCTGCAGTCCCACGCCAGCGAGCACCGCGAGGAAGGGAGACGAGCCCCGCTGCCACCGACGATGGCCGGCCTTTGCCCAGTGGTGCGCTGCGGTGGCGGCGAGGGAGAGGGCGGGGGGGGGGGGGGGGGGGGGGGGGGGGGGGGGGGGGGGGGGGGGGGGGGGGGGGGGAGGAGGCGGCGCATGGGACGAGCTGGAGGCTGGTGTTTGCCTGTTTCGGCTGGGCGAGATGACCTGTGCATAAGAGTATTGTCCTTAGTGTTTGCCTGTTTTGGTTGGTGCTGGAGCATATGCTACCAGTAAGAAGCTTTGAACTGCTAACTCGAACTGATTTTTTCTTTTGAGTTTAACTCGAACTGCCGTAACAGTTGTATATAGAAATAGGGAAACGTTTGCGTGCGGAGCGCCGGCGGAACGCTTGGGCCGGTCCGGTCGCTTCGCCACGCTGGCGCCAGCCATCAGGAAAGCAACACATGTACCTTATCCTCTCCCCAATGCTATAGTATCCACCCCTTCTTCCTCGCGACCGCCCAGGCAGCAAATTCCATGGATTCATGCAGGCCTTCAGCTCCTGTCTCATGTGCTGTTCGTGCGGCCCTCGGGCAACGCTGCCGTTCCATGGCCGAGCTCGTCACCATGGCCGCGCTCTTCGCCATGGCCGCGCCGTCGTCCCATGGCCGCGCATGAGATAAGCTGTAACCGGCAGCGCAAAATGCTACAACCAGTGGCCAAGATCGCTTCAACTGGCAACATAAAAAGTTTCAAAAGACAGGCGAAGATGCTGGTCGCCGGCGCACTCCCGCAACAAAAAGCTGCAACCGGTGGCCTAGAAAACTACAACCGGCGATGGGGAAGCTTCAACCGAAAACACGGAGAAGCTGGTCGCCGGGGCACCGAGCAAAAAAAAGCTGCATCCATTGAATCGGGAAGCTTCAACTGTTGAATTGAAAAGCTTCATCCCGCTTTACAGAAAGCTTCAACCGGTTTCATAGAAAGCTTCAACCCGTCGAGTACACAAACAGAAAGCTGCAATCGTTGACATGAAAAGCTTCAACCCTAGTTTTGAAAAGCTTCAACCATTTTTTATGCATCTGACTACTGCGATGGCTTCATTTGTGGAGCTGCAGCGGCGAGGAACTCCAGGGACCGACTACTGGACGGCTTTCGCCGGAGATGCGGCCGTCGACGATGAACGGCCGTTGCTACAAGCTGGACAGGGCGGCACTCCCATCGCCGAAACTACGACCTTCGCCGACAGGAGCTGCTTGCGGCGGAGCCGGCGAGAGCCACGGCGAATGGGGGGGGGGGTTTGTTCCAACCGGGGCCGCGGGGTGGGGCGGGGGGGGGGAGGCATGCTGGGAACAAGAGACGCTGCCGCTGGCAAGGAGCGTCGACGGCGACGGACACGCGCGAGTGGAGCCTTGCCTTTTTCCCTGGAAGCGTTGACCGGGAGGAAGAAGAAAGAGTTGGGGTTGGGATTTATATCAGACGGATCAGATAGACTACATCGGGCGGCTGGAGCGCGACCGGCCGAAACTTTCGGCCGACGCGCTGGCGCCTAGCAGTCGCATACCGAATGATGTCATTATTACTATATAATTTTTCTCTCACAACAAGTGTAAATCTATTAATTCTACCTGACAAAGCATCACAGTATGAAACGGCCCTTGTAATTAGTTTCTAGATTGTAGCTGTTGTTTACAGTTGGTTGGTTTGTGTTAGACTGTATTTATACCTCGCTTCTGTATATGTCTTGTATATTATATTGTACACTTCGTGTACCCCTTTATATATATGAGATAGCCACACCCATTACGGGTGTCGAGCAGTTCATGCCTCTGCATGCTTGGTCTTTCTTTGCTTGCCCATGCCTCCGTTCCTTTCCGGTTTTGGAGTGATACGTTTTCCACCGCATGCTTTCTCATTAACAGACTCCCTACACGACTCCGTCAGATAAAAACACCACTTGAGCTCTTGCTGAATGAAGTTCCTGATTATACGTTTCTCAAGGTCTATGGGTGTGCGTGTTGGCCACATCTTCGTCCATATAACCAGCGCAAGTTGGAGTTTCGGTCTAAACAATGCGTTTTTCTTGGTTATAGTTCTCTTCATAAAGGGTACAAGTGTCTTCATGTTCTCTCTAACCGCGTCTACATCTCACGTGATGTGGTGTTTGATGAGAATGTCTTTCCTTTTTCCGCACTTCCGGTCACCTCCACCACTCCTATTGCACCTGAGAGATCTGCTTTACCTTTGCCTGGTCGATTTGTTGATGCTGCATATTGATACGTCTCCAACGTATCTACAATTTATGAAGTATTCATGCTGTTATATTATCATTCTTGGATGTTTTACAATCATTTTATAGCAACTTTATATCATTTTTGGGACTAACCTATTGACCCAGTGCCCAATTCCAGTTGCTGTTTTTTGCTTGTTTTTTTACATCGTAGGAAATCAATATCAAACGGAGTCCAAACACCGTGAAACTTTCTGTGAATTTTTTATAGACCAGAAGACATCCAATGGGCCAGAGAAGCACCTGGGGGGGGGGGGGTGCCCCGAGGGGGCACAACCCACCAGGGCGCGCCTGGGGGCCCAAGCGCGCCTAGGTGGGTTGTGCCCACCTCGGTGGCCTCCCATACCTCTTCTTCACCCTATAAATTGCCAAATATTCCAAAACCCTCGTGGGTAGCCTTAGATCAGAAGTTCCACCGCCGCAAGCCTCTGTACCCACGAAAAACCAATCTAGACCCCGTTCCGGCACCCTGCTGGAGGGGGAGATCATTATCGAAGGCCATCTTCATCATCCCTATGGCCACCATGATGAGGAGGGAGTAGTCCACCCTCGGGGCTGAGGGTTTGTACCAGTAGCTATGTGTTTAATCTCTTTTTCTCGTGTTCTTGAGATGTCATGATCTTGATGTATCGCGGGCTTTGTTAATATAGTTGGATCATATGGTGTTTTTCCCTCTCTATCTTGTTGTGAATTGAGTTTTTCATTTGAGATTTTGTTTTATCGGATTGAATACTTTTATGGATTTGAGAGCACTTGATATATGTCTTGCATACGAATACCCGTGGTGACAATGGGGTATTATATTGATTCACTTGATATATGTTTTGGCACTCAACTCGCGGATTCCCGAGGTGACATTGGGGTAATCTATGCATAGGGGTTGATGCATGTTCTTGTCTTTGTTTCTCCGGTAGAAATCTTGGGGCACTCTTTGAGGTTCTTTGTGTTGGATTGAGCATTACGAATCTGAATTTGCTTTGGTGTTATTTTAGTACGAACTCTTGAATAAATCGATCGGAAAGAATAGTTTTGAGGTGGTTTCGTACCCTACAAATAATTTATTCTTATGTTGTCCGCTAGATAGGAACTTTGGAGTGATTCTTCATCACACGTTGAGGGATGGTTATATGATCCAATTATATTAGCATTGTTGAGAGATTGCACTAGCGAAAGTACGGACCCTATGCCTCATTTTCAAGCATTGCAATACCGTTTGTGCTCACTTTTATCGTTTGCTACCTTACTGTTTTTATTTATTCAGATTATAAAAATATATTTCTACCATCCATATTACACTTTTATCACCATCTCTTCGCCGAACTAGTGCACCTATACAATTTGCCATTGTATTGGGTGTGTTGGGGACACAAGAGATTTCTTGTATTTGGTTGCAGGGCTGTTTGAGAGAGACCATCTTCATCCTACGTCTTCCACGGATTGATAAATCTTAGGTCATCCACTTGAGGGAAAATTGCTACTGTCCTATAAAACTCTGCGCTTGGAGGCCCAACACGAGTCTACAAGAATAAAATAGCGTAGTAGACATCACATATACCCCCTTGTTGCTACCTAACCATGGTGCAGGTACTGGGCGCGGAGCACGCCTCGAGCTTCTGGATGAGCAGCCGCCCGCGTCCCCTCGGATATCCGCCGAGCCCGCTCGCGACGTCCCTCCATCACCTGGCCTGCCGACGGGGCTGGCCGAGCCTGGCACTACAGGGCTTCCCGACGCGCCGCCCGAGCCGGCGTCCTCTCGCCCGTGCCGGCGTCCCCGCTCGCGTCGACTGAGCGGGCGTCCACTCCTTCCTCGCCCGACCGGTCGCCTAGTGTGACTGGTTCTGCGTCTGGGGAGCAGTCTACGTCGTCATCGTCATCTTCATCGACCCCGTCTCCGCCGCCACCTCCGCCGCCTACCGCTGTTCTGCGTCCTCGTACGCGCAGTCAGAGTGGTATTGTTCGGCCGAAGGAGCACATTGACGGCATGGTGGCATGGATTGCGGCGTGTATGGCACAGACAGATGCTGACCCCACGACTGAGCCTCGTCATTTTCAGGTGGCTCTTCGGATTCCTCACTGGCGCAATGCCATGGAGCAGGAGTTTCAGGCACTATAGAGGAATGATACTTGGCGCTTGGTTCCTCTTGTGTCTGGTGTCAACATCATTGACTTCAAGTGGGTGTTTAAGGTAAAGAAGCATGCTGATGGTTCTATTGAGCGATACAAGGCACGGTTGGTGGCTAAAGGGTTTAAACAACGGTATGGTCTTGATTATGAGGATACCTTCAGTCCAGTTGTCAAGCCTACCACCATTCGTCTGCTTCTGTCCTTGGCTGTTGCCAGATGATGGTTTTTGCGTCAGCTTGATGTTCAGAATGCTTTTCTCCATGGGGTCTTGGAGGAAGAGGTTTACATGCGGCAACCTCCAGGTTTTGTTGATCCTGCTCGTCCACATCATTTGTGTCGTCTTGTTAAGGAGCTTTATGGACTTAAGCAGGCTCCTCGTGCATGGCATGCCCGACTTGGCTCGGTTCTTCGACGTCCTGGATTTGCTCCATCCACTGCTGACACGTCTCTGTTCATGTGCCATCATCCTGAGGTTACTATGTACCTGCTGGTTTATGTTGACGACATTATTCTTATCAGCTCCTCAGTGACTGCCGCTGATCGTCTGCTGTCTGCTCTGGGTGGTCATTTTGCTGTCAAGGATCTGGGTGCTTTCCATTACTTCCTTGGTCTGGAGGTTTCACGGTCCCCTGCTGGCCTGACTCTCACTCAGCATAAGTATTCCTTGGACTTGCTACGACGTGCTGGTATGTTGCAGTGCAAGCATGCTACCACCCCTATGTCTGCGACTGATCGGTTATCAGCCTTCGATGGTGCCTTGCTTCCTTCAGATGATGCTACCGAGTACCGCAACATTGTTGGTGGCTTGCAGTACTTGACTATCACATGGCCGGACATCTCCTATGCGGTCAACCATGTGTGCCAGTATCTTCATGCTCCTCGGACTTCACACTGGTCAGTTGTGAAGCGTATCCTACGTTATCTCTCTCATACTGTCTCCTATGGCTTGCAACTTCGGTCTACCTCCTCGAGTGCTCTCTCCGCGTTCTCTGATGCAGATTGGGCTGGGAGCCTGGATGACCGGCGATCAACGGGGGGCTATGCTGTCTTCTTTGGTCGCAACTTGATCGCCTGGAGTGCGCGCAAGCAGGACACAGTATCTCGGAGTAGCACTGAAGCAGAGTACAAGGCGGTTGCCAATGCCACGGCTGAGCTCATTTGGGTGCAGTCTCTCTTGAGAGAATTGGGAGTCTCTCAAGAGCAGCCACTGGTTCTTTGGTGTGATAACATTGGTGCGACGTATCTTTCATCTAATCCAGTTTTTCATGCTCGTACCAAGCACATCGAAGTTGACTATCACTTTGTGAGGGAACGTGTTGCACAGAAGCTTCTTCATATCAAGTTCATCTCCTCCAAAGATCAACTTGCTGACATCTTCATGAAGCCTCTACCACAGCCTCAGTTTGTAGGTTGTAGGCGCAATCTTAACTTGGTCTGTACCTCAGGACATAGTTAAGATTGAGGGAGGGTGTTAGACTATATTTATACCTAGCTTCTGTATATGTCTTGTATATTATATTGTACACTTCGTTTACCCCTTTATATATATGAGATAGCCACACCCATTACGGGTGTCGAGCAGTTTCCCAAACCCTAAGTTGAACAGTTTGTACTCTTTGTGACAGTGTTCAGTCCCGTTGATCAAATCTATGCTACCTCCGGGGGAAACCCTAGATCAGTAGATCAAATGACGGCGGCACTATGGTGTCGTTTCCCTCTTGGGAGCGTCATTCGTGGAGGTGTACACGGGTCGAGGGACCAGTGGAAGGCTTCTTTGGTGGAGCGGTGCTTCAGCTTACACATTGATGGCGGCGGATCTCGGCGGCATGGCGCAGTGGAGACTCGGCGTTCGATGCGTGGAGATGGACTCGCGCAGGAGGAGGAAGCTGTATGGCGTCATGGTGGCGTCGATGGCAGAGAGGCCTGGCAAGGTCGGTGTATCAGTTCTGCTCTGAGGATGGATCGATGGAAGATGGAGGTGACGGCCCTTGCAACGTGCGGTGCTCACTGGGAGTGTGCCGGACCGGTGTGTGACCCAATCCAGGTAGTGGCTTGGATAGGGCATCCGGCTTTAGATGTTAGGATTTGGTGCGATGTCTGTTTGGTATTAGGCCCGGACATTCGGCACATCTTTATCAAAGGGATAGGAGTAGCAACAACGTTGCCAAGATGGTGGCTTCAGGCTTATTGATGTATCACCTTGTATGGTCTTTGTGAATAATTAATAAAATGGATGCATGCATCGTCCAGATGCAGAGGCCGGGGGTACATCCTCCTTTTCTAAAAAAAAATGTAAATGTGGTAAGCTTCATTGCTGCATGATCTATCCGGGGCAACTTGTCCAAATGGAAGCTTTACTGTTGAAGATCGATCTGTTGGTCACATGTGTGTTCAACCGGTCATCCGTGACGCAAAGGGAAGTTTCATCGCTGCAGCAACAAGCAGATTGGAGTTTGTCCATGATGTGCTATCAGCAAATATCCACGCCAGTCGCCAAGGTCTTTGGCTAGCATACCACATTGGTTGCCACCGGCCGATTATGTAAAGAAACTAACACCACTACTATGTTTTCACACTATAGATTGAACAACTGAAATTTTATAATATACTATTTCTCTACATTATTTTCATCTTTTTTTATTATATTTATGACGGGCGGGTGTGGCAACGCCCGCCTTCATGGTCTAGTTTTGTGTACAACCAAAAGAGCTCAAGTATTTTATGTGCATTTTCACTTAGCATTCCGAGGATGATATTATTATGTTTTCACTTCTCCTCTATTTGTATATCTTCCAAAACACTTTCAGGTCAAGAAAGGAAGTACGAAGGAAAGTTTTTCGCATGGAGTGACGAGCTTTTTATCCAGTCAGCCGGCTCCGGGGTTTTTTATTTTCTCGTCCCACACTTTCGTAAGGGTGATGTTCTGCATCTCGAAGTGTTCATGGTTACCGGGCAGTTGGCCCATCTCCTGATAAAGGAGAAAATTCAAGACAATTCAGCCAAAATTACTAAGGCAGTCTGGCCGACTTCACAAAGATTCGCCTGATTGACTTGGTTCCAGGCCGAATTCATTTACCGTGCTGACTGTGATTGACTCGGTTCCAGGCCATAATTATTTACTGTCCCGGCTGCACGAAGATTCTCCTGATTGACTCGGTTTCAGGCCAAATTTATTTACTCTGTCGACTGCACGAAGATTTAGCTGATTGGGTCGGTTCTAAGGCAAATTTATTTTCAGCGCTGATTAATGTAGATTTGCCTGATTGACTCGGTTCCAGGCTGAATTCATATATATACCGTGCCGACTTCATGAAGATTTGCTTGATTGACATAGTTCCATATGGATAAAAGAAAGTAAGTATTTATCTGGGAAGTCACATGACATAATTTGTACTAGTGGAATGGCCCAAAAAAATATCTGAAAATGCCATGTAAGTAGATCAGTTTTTCTTAAAATTTGCCACGGCGCAAACACATATGTACCCACATTTTCTTAGATGCAACCAAAACAATGCTATGGTACAAAATGTTATGTATGACCAAAATTGCGGTGATCCATAGCAAAAAAAAAAAGCTATATAAAAAATTGAACACAAATAACATAGCGAAATTGCCATGATTTAAATAAAAGGTAAAACAAAACTAATAGCAAAATTTAGCATGACCCATGACAACAACTATATAAAAGCATCTACAAAGTCATGGGGAGTATATTTATATCAAAATTAGGGATTTGCCAAGCTACATAAGATAAATTTGCCATGTTAAGTCCAATATATTTGCCACCATGATAAATATATTATAAGTTCGCAATAATTGTCATGGTATCTAAAATAAAATGCCGTAGTAAAAACAATTTTTTTGTCAGGTCCAATTTGAAAACAGAATTTGTCATGATACATGGCAAAACAAAAGCACGCATGAGGGACAAATTTGTACTAATGGAATGGTAATTTGTTTTCCCAAAAATGCCATGTCGGTAAATCAAATTTTCTTAAAACATTTCCGTGTCGCAAACACATATATACCTATATTTTTATTAGATGCAACAAAAAAGTGCTATGATACAAAATGTTCTTTAAGACCAAAATTGCCATGATCTATGTGGAAAAAGCTAAATAAAAAAAAACTGAACACAAAGGACATTGCGAAATTGCCATGATTTTTTTAGAACAAGTAAAACAAAACTAATAGCAAAATTTGCCATGATCTATGGCCGAAACTACATAAAAACCTCTACAAAGTTGTGGCAAGTATATTGTATGGCAAAATTATGGTTTTGCCAAGCTACATAAGATAAATTTGCCACATGTTCAATAATCGTCATGGTATCTACAATAGAAAAGCCATGGTAAAAAGAGAATTTGCCATTGTAAATTCCATGAAATAAAAATTCTGTACATTTGCCATGAAATGGGATTTATGGGCTAAACATGTTCATACTATGCCTTGAAATATATGGAAAAACTACAAAAGCACTTCCCATGTGACCTTTCACAGGAAAAAAGGCTCTAAATTTTCCCCCTTGTTTAAGCATCACTGCACCCTCACCATTTGGCCCCACTCCGTTTTGCCACTAATTTGCCATCGTAAGAAACTAAGATGCTAGCGATTCAGTCAGCGTCATTGGTCAAAATTCTAAAACAGTTAACACGCGCGGTCGCCGGTGACTTGGAGAGTGAAAAGCGACAGAGAGAATGGAGACTGATGCTGCATTGTGCGGTGGCTGAAAGGATTTGGTCGTAGGGGAGAGATCGTTCGCGTGAGGACTCATCCCAGACGAGCAGGTGTCTATGGCTGACATGGATATATCCACTGCTTCAGGACTTGCGCGCTTAATCCGACAACCATCAAAGCATCCGCTGAGAAGGCCGAAAAATCTGACGTTCATGAGATACTATTTCCCTTGTTTTAATAATATAAATAGATTATCCACCATTGCCATAAAGAATAATGACATCACTAGCCTATACATTATTATTTTTGTCCAACGCCCGTGTTGTTCTCTAATCCTCAAACCTATTTTCTTATAGCTCTCTTCGCTCGTGGTACCCAAGTGCAGCCATGTGCACAGGCGACACGGATGGATCGCAGCACACACTCGAGGACCAGGCAGCGGCTGTAGGCCATGGGATGTACTATCAGCGGCCGAAGCCCATGTTGAAGAAGCACACGACCCGCACTTGCCCGCGTCGGGAGGTTTTGTTCTTGATAATTTTTTCTGTGAATTTTATCATTTTTTTAAAGTCTAATATCTGTATTAACTATTATGGAATGGAGGGAGGATCGACGATGGCTTAACTACCTAGCCGTATAGCATTAATCACTTTGGAGCACCATGCACGCATATGCCTTTGGGTCCGACAACAAGCCCACCAGTTCAAGGCTATGTAGTTGCTGATCTAGAAAGGATTTAAAGATATCAAACTAGTTACTCCGCTCGCCAGATCCTGCTTCCAACCCTCGATTATCCTTGCTCGTCTGAGCCGAGGCGGACGGCGAGCTGGGAAAATATTCTGTAGAGCCCGTGGAGAGCTGCGGGATCTCAAAGAGCCCGTGGAGCAACCATTGCTTGGAGGAGGATACGATGGAGAGGCGCGCGAGAGAGGAGGATACGATGGCATGGTTCGCATCACTAGTCGTTCTTGGCGCCGTCTATGTAGCCACCTTGGCGTTCCGCCTCCTTCCGCACTTGGCCGTGTGCCTCCGGCGTCCCAAGGACCTCCGGCGCTGCTACGGCACGTGGGCCGTCATCACGGGGCCAACATCCGGCATTGGCTGGTCCCTGGCCGTGGAGCTCACGCGCAGTGGGCTGAACCTTGTCCTCGTTGGCCGAGACCCGGCCAAGCTCCGGGACATCTCCCAGACGATATCCAGGGCCGCTCCCACCGTGCAGACCAAGACTCTAGTCTTGGACCTGTCGCTCCTCGCCACCGCCCAGGGTGAAACACGAAGCAAACTAGAATACGTACGTACACATTCCATGCATTTAAAGAAGCTAGGCGCGAGCTCATTTGGCAGGCGACGAGGCGATCCGGTGGCTGCGGCAGACCGTGGCGGCGTTGGACGTTGGCGTGCTGGAGCCCAGCGCGGTGTTCCTGCACGAGGCCGGCGTGGAGGAGTGGGTGGATATGATACGGGTGAACCTGTTGGGGCTGACAGAGGTGACAGCGGCGGTGATTCCGGGCATGGTGGAGCGCGGGAGGGGAGCTGTGGTCTAACTTGGGCTCGGCTTCGTCAGAAGCCATCCCCTCCTTACCTCTCTACACCATGTACGCCGCCACTAAACGGTAAGCACAACACATCTTAAGGCCAGTGATAGTGGGGAGTAACTTAGACTAGTATCATGCATAAGCCAGTAGTCTATGTTACTACCTTCATAGTGCCAAGTAATATAAAAGTAGTATCATACTCCCTCCGTCCCAAAATTCTTGTCTTAGATTTGTCTAAATACGGATGTATCAACTCCGTCCCAAAATTCTTGTCTTAGATTTGTCTAAATACGGATGTATGACGATACATCCGTATTTAGACAAATCTAAGACAAGAATTTTGGGACGGAGGGAGTATATGGTTGCATTTATTAGTTTGTAGACTTGACTATTTTTTGTACTCCCTCCATCCGCGAATAAATGTACATCTAGCTTTTGTCCTAAGTTAAAGTTTTAAAATTTTGACCAACTTTATAGAGAAACGTAGCAGCATTTATGGCACTAAATTAGTATCGCTAGATTCGTTTTCAAGATATCATATATGCTACTACTCTTTTCTATAAAGTTGGTACAAATTTTAAAACTTTGACTTAGTACAAAAGCTAGATGTACACTTATTCACGGACGGAGGGAGTAAGCGCTATGTCATGGTAACATAATATGTTACTCTAAACACCTCTCTCCTCATTAACTAGCTGTCACATAAGCAAAACTTGTCTTGGGATGTGTTATGTTACCTAACTTACTCCCATTATGACTAGCCTAATTGGTATCTCGTAGCAATGAATAACCTTGACAAGATCATGTTCAATTGATTCTTTACATGCAGCTATGTTGCTCAGTTCTCTAAGAGTCTTCACGTCGAATATAGAAGCAAAGGAATAGATGTGCAATGCCAGGTAAAATAAACTCATTGCCCATAATCTACTCCTTATTAACTTCCCCAAGAATTCAAGCGATCGAATAGCTAGCACTATATTAACGTTTAATCCTATCTTTAGGTACCGTTCTTCGTGGCCGGCATGATGGCGTCCGCCTTCGCGGAGGCCAGGCGCTTCGCGCCATTGACGCCAACGCCCAAAACCTATGCGCGCACGGCAGTGCGGTGGATCGGCCACGGCCCGCTCTGCGCGCCCAACTTGGGACACCAGATCATGTGGTTCTTTTCCGGCATTGCGCCCGACTTTTTGCTCGATGAGATGCTCCTGCATGATCACCTATGGCAGAGGAAGGAGTTGCAGAGGATGAGGTCATTGCCCACGAGGGACTGAATGCTAGATGTTGTTTTCTGATGTATTATCTATGGTAGAGGAAGAACTTGGTCATCTGATGTATTATATTTCATGAATCTAGAACAATAGTCAAGATAGATGGCAATGGTCCATTTTTTATATTCTTAAGCTATATCCATCCATGCAAATAAAGATTTATCCAGGTTCAAGCCGTCGAATCGAGGTAATGCATTACTTCCTGGTTGTCTGTATTGATGATCCAGCATCGTATGAAAACTATTGTTTGTGTATAAAGGGTTTGATCGAAAGATCAGGTGGGGTGTTTGCCTCGGATGATTCTGTCTACAGTGTAGTATGTCGACTATGTTTACAGGTCTGGATTCGGTTTAAAGGGCTCATTTCAAAATTTTCAGATTTCCATTATATTAAGCTCACATTGAGTCCAATTAAGTTAAATTGCTTTGAGTCTTACGTCAAATTTAACTCATAGAGATGAGAGAGGAGGGGAATTAGTGGTCATGCATGCATCTTATTCTACATGCACCATGCAAGTCCAATTAGAGAGAGAATGTTGCACTTATTGCTTTGGGAGTCGAACGCGTGAGAAATATTTGTGCAGTTTTGTATCCACAAAACTCATGTCATCCACTTGTCATCTATCTTGGTTGATGGGATTTCAGATTTAAGCCCTTTAAACCGAAAAGAAGGGAGTACTTAACAGAGTCCTTGTCTTGTGCCCCAAAGTGGCGATGCACAATCATCAAAGTTGCATTGCAGCATCAACAAAATCATCAAAATCTAGGCACTCACATAAGTAATTAATGGTCAAGACTGAACATCAATGCCACACATGGTTTGTATCAGTACTTCATGATTGTGCGTGCTGGAGAGAGAGAGAGACCGATTGTAGGTTAATGAATGCTCTGGGAAAGAGAGAGGGGGGGAGATGACCCTGGAACGGCTGGCCTGAAAGGGATGGCACGTGGACCCATGCATGATTGACCGTCGGCGCATTCATGCACACAGCCATGGCACAAATACTCGTATATTTTTTTTCTTTTCTTTCGGAGGTGATTGTGTTTAGTAAATCTGCAAACATATTTTATCTTATGGTTGCTTTCCATTTAAATAATTGATGGCACCACTGGTAACTGTATTATCGTTATCTATTCTTTCGGGATGATAAACTATCATCAGCCACTAGACTTTGTTTTGGGTAGGCATATAAAACCTTTGCTTGTTGTATTTGTAAGAGTTTTGATTATTTGTTTTTGTTGTCTATATACTTATTTTGGCTTTGTATTTATATTCTTACAAAGGGTTTTGATTATCTATTTTGGTACATGTATTTTTTTTATTATGCATAAAACTTAATATTTTGTGCAACTACACCTTTTGTACTAAAAAAACTATTGCCTGCGTTTTGGCAAAAAAGTAGTCACCTGTGTTTTGGCAAAACACACTAGATTTGTGGAGCGCCATAGAGCATGTAAAAAAAAACTAGTCAATTTGTGGACCGCATTATATTTCTATTTTAAGAAAAAGAAAGGAAATGAAACATGCGGCAGTCTCTCTTTCGGTCGATATCAATGAACATGCTCATTTGCTTGAAATGTGTAATCAATTTGATTATGGGGACTGATGTTGATAGTTTATCTTCCCAAAAGAATAAAATAGCAATGACATTGTTATCAGAGGTGACATATATTATCTATAGGGAAAGCAACCATAACATAGAATATGTTTACAGATTTACTAAACATAGTCACCTTCAAAAGGAAAAAAAAAATAGTTCGGAAAGAAAACCGATATAAACAGCTCCATATACTAGCTAATTGCCTGAGTATTTATGCCATGGTTGTGTGCATGCATGTGCCAACGCGTCAGTCGTGCATGGGTTCACGTGTTGTCTATTTTCCAAGAGCATCACCTTCAAGTCAGGCTCTGTCTCTTTATATGCAACAATTATTTCTCTCTCTCTCTCTCTCTCTCTCTCCAGCATGGCAATCATGGAGTCCCATGACGTTCAGTTAATGGTCATTATATGCAACAATGATTTAGTTGATGCTTTGAGGCAATGGTTATGCTCCCATTTATAGAAATGCTTGTCATCGTTCTTCTCGGCATCAGTGGAGAAGAAGTGGAGAGCAAGTAGAATAAGGTGATGTAGGCGGGCTGTAAGACATTAAATATTATATTTTTGCTTAGTTGTAAGAGAGAGAAGAGGAGAGAGAAGAGAAGCGGACTGCTAGTTAATAGCCGGCTGGAGCACGTGCTCCTAGGCACTTTATAAGAGAGCGAGGTGGGCCATGTATCAACAAAGTAGTACATATTTATATTCAGCTATTATACTTGCCGGCTATAAGATTGACTATATATGACATGACAATATCATATAGCCGGCAGCTGGCTATATTATTAACCATGCTATAAGGCACATAGTAACAGCAGTGGAGCGAGGTGTGGAGGTGCAGCCTATCCATAAATTAATGTTGGCACGGTACGGTTAGGGAGCTGGCCGTTGAGACTTGGCTGAATGGTCGATATACACGCCCATGAAGCACGTACACACCAGACTAGTAGAAAAGGACAGGACGGCAGTTAGTGATCCCGGCCCCCGGCCGGAAGCTTGTCAGCATCATGTTCCTTCCGACGACCTGCATTAATAATCTACGAGGCCTTCCTGCAACAGGTATTATATTGCATGCACAAACATGCACTAGAGATGCACGTCAAGAATCTATAAATTGTACGTAATTCTCGAGCATTTATCATTGAGTAGCAAGAAGAAAAACAATGGCACCTTTCTGGTCGCCAGAGCCACACCACCTCCTCGTCTCCTTTCTTGTCTTGCTTCTCTCCTTGCTCTTCTGCTTCATCAAGTTGAGGAGTTCAAAGAGTGTCCCAACGCTTCCAACGGAATGGCCCCTGGTTGGCATGCTCCCTTCCGTTGTCGCCAACCTCCACCGCTTCCATGACTACACCACCGCCTTCCTCGCCGCTGCCGGCAGTAGCTTCGTGTTTCGTGGGCCTGCCATGCACTTCTTCGTCACCTGCGACCCCGCCAACGTCCGCCACATCTTCGTCTCCAACTTCACCAACTACCCCAAGGGCGAGGAGTTCGCTGCCATCTTCGACGCCATGGGGAACAGCTTCTTCAACGCGGACGGCGAGTCATGGCGCCGCCAGCGTGGCAGAGTGCAGCACCTCATGTCAAGCCCACGGCTGCTGGCTTACATGGCCCGCTGCTGCCGCGATAAGTTGGAGAAAGGCCTCCTCCCCTTCTTGGTGCGCATGGAGAGCCTAACCTCGTTCGATATGCAGGACCTGTTTACCAGGTTCACATTCGACATGACGGCCATGTCGGTCTTCGGGGTCGACCCTGGCCTTCTGACCACCGATATGCCACCTGTAATTGTGCCGGACGCCATGGAAGCTGTCATGGATGTAGGCTTCTTCCGGAACATGGTGCCAGCATCTTGCTGGAAGTTGATGAAGCGTCTAAAAATCGGCCCAGAGCGGAAGCTCGCCGCAGCGCAATCGGAGCTGTGCAGGTTTGTCACGGAGATGATGGAGAAAAGGGGAGATGGATCAGTCCACATGGATGAAGAGAAAGAGAACAGTAATGTAGAAATAGTTTCTTCCTACGTCCATGACCCGGAGTATATTGACGACCATGGAAAACCTAATGGCTTCATGTACGCCACCCTGATCAATTACATGTTTGCTGGGCGTGACACGGTCGGCACGACCCTCACCTGGCTCTTCTACAACCTCATCAAACACCCGCACATTGTGTCGAGCATTAGAAGAGAACTAGCTCCCATTGCCATGCACAAAGCAAACAGCTCCACCACCATGGTAACCTTTGAGCCAGAGGAGACAGAACCGCTCGTCTATCTGCACGCGGCATTGTTCGAATCCATGAGGTTGTACCCACCGGGCCCCATCGAGCGCAAAACGGTGATGACCGATGACGTACTGCCGAGCGGTCACAAGGTGCAAAGGGGTGAAACCATCCTGATTTCACTCTTCTCAATGGCAAGGATGGAAGGTGTGTGGGGCAAGGATTGCACGGAGTACCGCCCAGAAAGGTGGGTCAAAGAGGACGGCAAGCTCCTGTACGTACCGTCCTACAAGTTCCTAGCATTCAACGCCGGGCCGAGATCGTGCTTGGGCAAGCACATCTCGGTAGTGCAGATGAAGAGTGTCGTTGCCGCCATGGTGTGGAACTTTGATTTTGAGATGGTGGGAGGGTACGTTGTAGAGCCAAAGCCATCAGTTGTGCTCAAGATGAAGAATGGGTTGTGGGCCAAGATCCTCAAACGGCGGATAGAACAAATGGCAATACCAACCCAGCAGTACCCTGTAATTTGTCTAAGCTTCTTCTATTGATTCTATAAGTTTATATAAGCATGCGCTCTTCCGTGCAGATGCATGGGTGCACGTAATGTAAAGTCTTAGAGTATTTCTTGATATCCCCACAATGTAAGAGGTACAATAGGTTGGCCCCCGTTTGTTGTATTTTCCTTGTACTAAAAAGGATCCATCGTACTAAAAAACATCGATATTTCCACACTTTAGCTATACGCAAGTCGCCTGAAAATTACTTTTGGGTCAGTCACTTTTTGGACCGTTGAATTCTACTTCAGATCCGTGCTCATATTTTTTTTCTGGGCTGGTCTATGTACTGCTTTGGGCTGTTTTTTCTTGACTGGCCATATATTTTGGGTCAGTCGATTCGCCAAACCCATTACATGTGCGACCCAGCCTTCCCCTTTCTCCCTTTATTTCTCTGTTTTCTTTTATTATGCGATTTTGCTTTTGTTTTTTCTTTTTCTTTATTAGTTGGTTTTCAGTTTTTTTTTCCTTTGCGGCTACTTTAGGATGTTTGATGAGTGTAAATGTATACACATAATAACTATACAATGTGTCAAAATTGCATTATTATATGACTATTCTTTCATATTACAAAAAGTGCAATTTCAAGCGAAACTCGTATGCAATTTTTTTTTCATTTTGTTTCTTCACAAAGGTTAATACAAACTAATTAATTCTTTATTAGAAAACTTCAATTCCCTTGACGGTAGTACCAGTACCACTAATTCATTCGTACTAATGAAACTTCTTTTTGTACAAAAATCCACTTTTATATGTTCATTCTTGCATATATTTTTAAATCACAACTTTTATGTATATCATGTGCAAAATTTGTCATTGTTTGATTTAGATTTGTTTCTCATTTTCATTCTTCTTAAATGGTAATATCATGCCCACTAATTCATTCTTCCTTAGAATTCATTATTTGGTTTTGTTTTAGTATTTCTTTCATTTTCTTTCTTCTTGACGGTATAACCAAAGCCACTAATTCATTCTTTAGAAAATTAATATTTTGATTTAGTTTAGTTTTTATTTTATTTTTTTCTTCTCTTTAAAGGTAATACCAATGACACTTATATTACTTTAATAAAAAATATTGTTTTCATTTTGTATTTGTTTTATTTTATTTCATTCTTCTTTAAGGGTAATACAATGCCACTAATTCATTCGTACTTAGGAAAGTTCTTATTTGTGAATTTTTTACATTTTTATGCTTATTCTTGACTATTTTTGAAAACAAGATTTTTATGTATATCTTGTGCAATTTTGTCATTGTTTGTTTTAATTTGATTTCATTTCTTTTTCTTTATGGTAATTCCAATTCCCTTAATTCATTCTTTCTTAGAAGATGCATTATTTTGAGTTTGCTTTAGTATTTATTTCATCTTTTTTTGGACGGTATACCAAACCCCCTAATTCTTTCTTTCTTAGAAAACTTCGTTATTTTAGTTAATTTTGCTTTTTATTTCTTCTTTAAGTGTAATAACAATGACACTTATTCATTACTTTTTAGAAAACTTCATTATTATTTTTTATTAGTTTTTAATTAAATTTATTTCTTCTTTAAAGGTAATACGAATGTCACTATATTTTTTGCAAAAAATCACTTTAATATGCTTATCTTGCGTATTTTTATAACGCCCAATTTTCATGTTATATCATGTGTAAATTTCGTAGTTGTTTGTTTAGATTAGTTTTTTTCTTCTTAAATGGTAATACCAATGTCACCAATTCATTTTTTTCTTTGAAAATTTCACTAGTTGGAATTCGTTTTAGTATTTATTTCATCTTCTTTCTTATTGAGGCAATACCAAAGCCACTAATTCATTCTTTCATAGAAAACTTCATTATTTTGAACATGTTTCAGTTTTTTTTGTTTCTTCATTTAGGGTAATACCAATGCTAATAATTTATTGTCCCAAACATTATTTTTTATGTAACCGTCATTTGATTTTAATAAAGTGCGCCCAAGGGCATTCCTCTCAAAAAAAAAATTATTCCTTCCCAGGAAATTTTATTTTTGTGAAAATTCCTTTATTATACGAATATTCTTGCATATTTTAGAATAGCACAATTTCTGTGTAAATTGTGTGCAAGTTTTGTCATTATTTGTTTTCATTTTTTCATTTTATTTGTTCTTTAAGATTAATACCAATTGCACTATTTCATTTTTTAGAAAACTTTATTTTTTATTTGTATTTACTGTTATTTTTTTACCTTTTACTCTTTAAGGTGAAACCAACACATGTATTAGATTTTTAATTTAACAGTTCAAATTTTGGGTGAGACTTCTTTTTTTTGTCAATAGCCGCTTATAGATGAAAAATGTTTGTGCAATCCTCAATTCGGGTCCAAAGTTGTGTGGCTTCTGTAAGAATATTCAGTATGGTCTGTGTAATTTATCGAAAAAAAATCTAATATTAAGTTCTCTAGTGTGATGATTACTAGACATAAATGAGTTAGAAATATCAAATATGGGTTTAAGTACCCCCCCCCCCCCCCCTTCTCTCCCTTCAAAATGATATAGGGAAACACTTTCTATCTATAGTCTGGTAGGAGGAAAACGTCAGACCAGTCCAATGACGTTGATTTAACTGAAATCAGACGCCTCACAGATTGTGCTTCTCATTTAAAAAACAAAATCCCGTCAGCACCCGCAATCCCTGGACGTAAATCTCTCCCTAATCCCTACCGAGGCGTATCATAGCTAATCGTACGCACCGCCCTAAGATCTTCTTCCATCTCGCACGCATCAGCCCGAGCTCACCTCGCGCAGACCGCCTTCTCCATCCGCCTCGCACGCACCTGCCTCCTTCTCTCCTCATCGTCCAGCAGCACGGCCACCCCACCGGCGAGGTCCGCCTCCCTACTCCTCCTGTCCTCCAGCGATGCGACCCCCGGGCATCTTTGAAGGTGAGCAATCCTGGCATCAGGGGTCGCCCCCACCTCCATCATCCTCTTATGCGGTTCATCCTTTGGCAGGTCAAATCAGGTGTGCTATTGGATGAATCGGCCGTGTGGAGAACCTGCTGTGGATTGCAAGCCCCCCTCCCCTCCCCTATTAGAAGCTCACAGAACTCCCAATTATGTCTGATGAAATTGGTTTGTGTATCACAATTTTTTGCACCCAGATCTTTGGTGCAAGCATGCTATTTTGTGTTTGAAAATTTATGCTTCCAATAAGTATCCTAAATGTTGTTATGCCAACAAATTTTGCTTCAAAGCATCCGAGCTTTCTGGGTCTCGTACTCTCGTATGTGTGCTTCTGATGTACTGATGGATTGTGGCACTACAACTGTGTATTTCTGTTTCCACAACACATTAGACCAATTCCTACATTTCTCATTTTATGTTGGAAAGGATCTATGTACTGAGGTGTGTAAATATCTTTTTCGCAATAGTCCTTTCAGGTTGCAGTTGCGTAATTAGGTTTATAATTCTAACAGTAATGTATATATTCAGTGTTGATGCCACAATATGAATTGCTTGCGTATTTGCAGAACCTCCCTCTCCTCGGGCACTACCTCCACAGTTGTATGTATGCCTATGCTTCCATGATCTCACTCTACATGATTTCCAAGTTGCTTCCATTATATACTCATGCTTCCTAACAAAATTCAGACTGCAAGGATTTTTCAAGTCATTTGCTGTAATTCTATGCTTGCATACTACATTATTATTTCTTCTAAATGCCAGTTTTGTTTTCTTTCTTTAGCCATACACATATTTTCCATTAGTAATTCACCAAACATACCTTTGGTTTTATGCTTCCAACCCAACAGAGTCGTGTTTTGCTTGAAGCCATCTGCAGGTAATTTGGTTGCTGTTTTATTCAGTTTATGTATGCAACTATTTTTTTTTGTTGGTGTAGATAGCGGTATGTGGCAGTTGAAGCGCAGTTCACGGTGGCGTCTGCTAGACATCAATGGAGTCTACAGTAGGGGAGAGTGAAGGCAGCCAAATAGAAGCTGGAGGAGATGTTACTTGAACTGGTTTAGGAACACTTTGAATTGTAATTTCCATTTCCTTGGAAACTTATGTAATCAAATGGAAAAGTAGCATTTTTATGTTTGCTGGAAGCAATTTTATGGGCTATTGGATTCCAGAAGATGGGAACAAAATGTTGCATCATTGTAAAAAAAATGTACGCTTAACATTGGATGCAATTTTTTGTTAGATAGAAACAAATGTCATATTCGGTGGAAGCAAAATTTCTATTCGACGGAAACTTTGGAAGCAAATATTGCTTCTTTTTTTTCATCAACTCAATTGTAATATGATGCTTGTTAGATAGAAACAAATCTCATATTCGGTGGAAGCAAAATTTCTATTCAATGGAAACACATTGGAAGCGAATATTTTTTTTTTGTCATAAACTCAATTTTGTTAGATAGAAGCAAATATCATATTCGGTGGAAGCAAAATTTATATTTGGCGGAAACACATTGGAAGCAAATATTCTTTTTGTCATACACTCAATTGTAATACGATGGAAGCACATTATTTCCCAATTTCTTAGTTGGAGGAAGCAACCCCTGATTTAAGTACAATTTATTTCCCAATAGCTTAGTTGTAGGAAGCAACGTCTGATGGAAGAGCTTAGTAGGAAGAAGCAGCACCTGATGGAAGAGGTTAGTTGGAGGAAGCAACGTATGAAGAGAGATAAACGAGATTAGTGCGCGTGGTAGGCGGGCAGCAGTTATGATGAAGCAGTCAATTAACCCAGCGGAGCAAATCTCGCGCTGGCCTATTAACGAACTAACCCAGCAAATCTCGTGGGTGGCTAACTTAGATCGGACGACTTGCATGCACGTGATCGGACGGCCAATGACTGGTCTGATAGGATGCAAAGTGTCTATAGTCTGATGCCTAGCGTTGCCCAATGATATATACATGTGTATATGTGTATGTATTGTATGCATGTATATAAAAATAAATATACATCTGTGAGAGATTACACATATATTCACTAACCGTTGCATGCAAATATGTGTGAGAGTGCTATTCTTCGGTCACCTATAAATGCTTTGAACACTATACTAGAGCAGTCTGTACCAACGTACAAGAGAAAAAAAAAATCTGACTTTGCAGTAGTACTTGACGGGGGCAGCCCATGGTCCAGCTTGGTGGTAATTAACGAGAACACACACATCCACTTGTGCAGACGTTGCGGGGGCTGCTGCGGCCCGCTGCATGCAAATCGACTGAGCAAAAATTATGGTCAGTCAACTGACGCAAAAACAAAAAACAGTCACCTTGCACGTAGTCACTCCCATCCTGTTTCTCAAAAAAAAAAAAAGTCACTCCCATCCTTGAGCGTACTCTCAACCGCTTCGTTCACTAGATACGATTGCCTCTATATTGTCATGGATATAATCCTGACAATACTAGGGGGTAGGAATGTAGAGGCAATCGTATCTAGTGAACGACGCGGTTGAGAGTACACTCAAGGATTTATACACATTAAGGCCCTCCGCGGTGGAGGTAATACCCTACTTTGTGGTGCTCTTAGCTCTTAGCGTAAGGTACAAAGTGTGAAAGTTCAACCTTCAGCCCGGGGCTTCCCTCCTTGCTTATATAGAGTGCGCCAGGTCGGGATAAATAACGGGCTGGTATTAATGCTATTCATGGCCTCAGGTGTGGCCGACAGTTCCATGACATTTACTACTGGTAATTGCCGTATTTATATGGGTTATACTGCCGTTGGGTAACTGCTGTCATGAAGACATCGTGGCCGAGAGATGGTCTAGCCGACAGCTCCCTTCGTCTTCGTCCGAGTGCTGGTACTCGATAGTCCGCAGTCCGACTATTGGGACTTGGTGCGGATTTGGGCCACCTTGTCTCTGATGGGCTGATGATGAAGCCCCTTGGCCCATTGCCTTTTGGACCGTATATTATACGATCATGGGCATCCGATGGACCATTCATATACTTGGGCCTACTCCGTATTTATAACCCGGACAGTAGCCCCCCGAGTCGATCGAGGTCTCGCTGGAGAGTTGTCGTGTGCTTTCTTCCGGCAAGAAGTCTGACTGATCAACGGGCCTAAGGTTCGAGTGAGAGACCTCGGCGGACTCAGTTTGTTCATGCCTACGGAGGGAGAAACATTGAGCAGCTGGGAAGAAGACTCGGTGATACCCATTTTTCAATATCTTCTGGAGAGGACGGCTCGCGGGCCGAATGTGGGCGTATCATCGAATTCTGAGTGACTGCCCGAAGCGCTTGGGCTCGATCTGGTCAAGTATCACCAGTCAATATCCTTCGAGTGGAACGCGTGCTGGAACCCTTTCTATGGAACCAAGCCCGCGCAGACGGATATTCGGTTCCCTCGAGAGGGAATCTGACTCTCGCCATGGGGGATATCACGGGCGCTCCTTGCTTTCAAGCAGAGCAGATTTGTGGCGGGTCGATTCACTCGGTTTCCTTTGAGCGGCGGACGCTCGGATAGTCATCGTTCCTTAGGCATAGGATGGCCGTTCTGGGATGCGTTCTACCAGTCGATTTTGAGTTTGCAGTCCTCATCCGGCTGGAAGGCGAGTCGTCAGCCGACTGGAAACTAGTTCATCAATCTACTGAGGGCATGTACAACAGTGTCTAGTCAGCTGTCTGCAACACAGGCCACGTAGGAAATTAGATGATGTGGGGGAGAGAGAAGAAAAAAACGGCACAGTCCGTCGGTAGAAATAACGACAGTCTATTAGCGTGAAAACCGCTGATTAGCGACAGTCTATTTCCCGTTGTACCGAGAGCATTGTCGATGGGATCTCTCCTTTCCCGTGAAATTTGGTGATTAGCGACAGTCAAATAGACTCCCTGCTGTAAAGGCTGTCCGTTACGATGTCTATACGTGACGTGGCGAAGTTTTACAGACACCCAGCGTCGGAACAATTGTACATGCCCTGAGAGGCGAGTCGTCGGCCCACTGGAAGGTGAGTCATCAGCAGTCATCGTTGTGGATCTTCACAAACCGTCACATCGAGATCTTTTGCGTGCCAGACAAGCTTCCGTCCGACTACTCACGTGACCAGACTCTTCGGGCTCCGTCCAAGTGACAAAGAATCCGAGTGACACGGCGCTGAATTGACGCCACGGCCCCCTTTTTTGACGCGTGTCGCGTGGACTTCTCCCGGCGGTTCGCCACACACTCGGGTATAAATACCCGGCCGTACGTGGGAGGGTTTACGCACATCCCCCACGCCTTCTGCAGCCACCGGGGCAATTCTTTCTTCCTCCCCTGGACTCAGCAACGTGCGCCGCGTGCGTGCCCCCATGTTGGGCCTCGGAGGGTGGCTGGGCCTCGGGGGTTGGCTGGGCCGCTGTGGGAGCCAGAGTTGTGTCCCTGCATAGCGAGCCGCGCGCAGAAGCGTCTGGAAGCTACTGGGCCGGTCCAGCTAGCTGCACAGAGGGCTCCATCTCTAGGCGGCAATGTCTCAAAAAAAAAAAAAAAAAATCTCTAGGCGGCACGCCGTGGACTGGCCAGCAGTGGGCGCAACGGCGGTAGGGGGGACAGCGACATCAGATCAGTCACAGGCACCGAAGGCTGGGAGTCCGGTACCTCGCTGTCAAGTGATTGGCTGTCCGCGGAGCCATCCCGATCCCCATGCATGCCAGGGCTTGCCTCATCTGGCTCTGTCATTGTGTTACCCGTCCCATGTGCAAAAGGCGACAGGGGTGGTCTTGTTGGAGCAGGGTTGGCGAAGGGCGCACGCCAGTTGGCGTTCTTGCAGGCGATGGATCACGGGCATCGGTGCGGGTAGGAAACAGAGCTGCAGGGGGCAACCTTGGTGCTGCTGGTCGTGCCTGTCGTCCTATTTTCCTTTCCCCAACGCTTTCCCCTTTTGGAAAAGTGACGAGAGTT
The DNA here is from genome assembly GCA_011799875.1 of Thinopyrum elongatum. Lineage (NCBI taxonomy): Eukaryota > Viridiplantae > Streptophyta > Magnoliopsida > Poales > Poaceae > Thinopyrum > Thinopyrum elongatum. The sequence continues at coordinate 18,886,792 of CM022303.1, forward strand.
GTTGGGCCCGCCTGCAGCAGGCCACGGGTCCATCGTGCGCACACGGGTTAACCTCGGTGGCGATGCTGCCTCGACAGTACGACGATGGGGACGACACTGTCCCGCATCGATGGCGACGCCATCAGCGCGGTAGCGGTTGTTGGAGACGCGACAACATGAGGAATCGATAGCCATGCCATCTGCGCGGCCATCGGGAGCGTCGGATGTGTGGCGTCACTTGCGGACCCGACGACGGCTTCGGTTGCGTCCCATGGCATGCTCTCGCCCGGCTTCCCCTTCATCGCCGGTAGACGTGTCATCGTCGCTCGGGCTGGGGCCATTGCCAGCAGAAGGCTGGGCAGACCGTCTAGGCGCGGAAGTGGCGAGCATGATGGAGACAGGGTAGATCAAGGTGCGTGTAGTCGGTGGGAGGGCGCGGTTGCGTGCGGGGACGGGCTCTACGATCTCCAGGATGGCCGCTCAGCGGATGCTCTCCGGGTCACGCATGCGCGCGGTGGGCCGTAAGGTCGCAAGGTCAGCATGGGAGCGCGTGCTCGGGTGGAGTCGCTCGATCCAACAGCTGCTGCCCAGGAGATGTTCAGCGGTGGACACACTGGCGGACCTCCCCGGTGGGCAGGGTATGGCGCCTGCCATACCTTAATTTTGAGCAAATTCTTTTTATACGTATGCATCGATACAGAGGCTGCGCTGTCCATCGATCGCTAAGAAAAGGCTGCGTCGTCGTTCACTCGTTCTTATGGGCCAACGCGGCCAGTGGCCTGATGGGCCGAGACAGCCAGCCACCCACGAAACGACGAGCCACGGCTGGCCTGGCCAGGTTCGACCGTAGGCTTTTCTCTCGTCTCGACCACTACTCGACCTCTTGACACGAAGCTACGCGGCAACCCTAGCGAGCAGCGGCGGCGGCTGGCCAGGTCGCCAGGAGCCCAGGACGCAGGAGCGGCGGCTGGCCAAGGCGGCGGCACCGCGGTAGTAAGCGACGGCGGCGCAAGCGGTGGCGCAAGACGGGCCTAGGCGCCTAGCGGCGGCGGCAGCAGCGGCCCGGTAGTCCGGCCACTTCTGACTCCGGCGCAGTTCCGGCCAGATTGCAAGAAGATGAAAATCATCAAGACTGAGTTGTGCAGCAAGATGTCAAATGGCTGGCTTAATGACTTGATGGAGTGTTACATTGAGCGAGAGATCTTCAAAAGTATTGATCTTGGTAAAACTAAGAAAGATTTTCAGAAGGAGGGTAGGGCACTGCCATTGCCTGGGTCTTCTAGACGCCATTAAAAGCTTCATTATCGGTATGTTTTAGGTTGTTTTCCTATTGAAACATGTCTACATTTTCATTGTATTTGGTTATTGGTTTGTAGTGAGCATTGTTAGTGTGTATTGACTCCTTTGATTCGCATAAAAAAAATTCTAGTGAGACTTCGCCCCACCTTTATTTTTTTTCGTGGTCCGCCTCTGGGTTTACAGGTGCCATGCCTACGTCGGAATGCCTCGGAGCTCGAGCGGAACGGTGTGGTCGAGGGAGCCGAATTTGGCGTGGGTGAGCTTATTCCATGGGCGGAGCGCGAGCGTGAACCCTGGGTCGTTGATGAAGTGATCACCGGTAAGGCGGTCCATGAGCTCGCAGATGGAGAAGATAAGGAGCAAGTCCTTCGGGCGGTGCACGTGGGTGGTGAAATCGCCGAGGTGGAGGTCGAAGGAGGAGTACATGACATTCTCAACATCGCGAGCTGCGACCACCGGCCTGTCTCTGGTGATGGATACGGCCATCCCGCGACGCAGCACCGTCTCGGCCTCCTCCATCTCCATAGAATGCGACATGATGACACGTGCTGAGTCAATGGGCTGGGACGGCGGCATGGGCAGGTCTGCGGTGCAGGGGCGCGACATCTCCTGGGCAGCAGTGGTCGAGGTGGTGGCGGCGGCCGGGTGCGCGCAACGCGCTGCGGAGGTACTTCCAGCAGCCGCGCGAGCTGTGCCCGTGGTAGAGGCACCGGCGAGAGCGGATGTCGTTGGTGCACTCACGCACGGGGTGGCCGGGGTGCAAACAGCGGAAGCAGAGGCATGCAGCCTCCTGCGGTGATGGGCTGCGGCGGCGTTGCTGCTAGGTCGACAGGGCAGTGTAGCGGCACGCACCCCAGCGGCGGTGTCACGGCATGCACCCCAGCGGCGGTTCCTGTGGCGGGGGGCCTGGATGCCGTCCGCGTCGACCTCCATGCCTCCATGGACACGATGGACCTCGCTGCAAGGCCCGAGGCGGGTGGCGGGGTGCACGCGGAGGAAGCGCGGCAGGGCCACGCGCGCCAGAGGGAGGGACGCGGAGGGGGCCTGGCCTGGGGTAGACGGAGGCGTCTGGGCGACCTTGTTGTAGGACCTCGCGGAAGACTCACCGTCGGAGTCCAGCTAGCAGAGCCGAGGTCGAGGTCGTCGGAGCTGCAGCAGGGGGAATCCATGGCCAGTAGCGGAGTGGAGGGGCAAGGTGGGAGGAGGGCTACCGGTGGGAGTCATCGGCGGCGGGGCTGGTGGGGGGGGGGGGGGACTAGGCTAGGGGAGGCGCGGAGCGGGAGCCGCATCGGACATGGTGACGAAAATCCTATGAACAGTAAATTTAAAACGAATGTTTTTTAAAAAAATCTGATGTTTTTTTTTGGTACATGTTCATGTTAGTGTAGAAAGCATGGTTGACATTTTTCACCAGTTGTGTTTTGTCAGAAAAAATCAAAGTTCAAGGGTCTAAAAATGCCAAAATTTTGACACTCAACTTTTTTTTTTTTTTGCACAAGTCAAAATGATTGGGCTTTGCCCCTAAACATTTGCATATAATTTTCTCATAGTTTTTTGAGATTTGCAACCCCCAAAAAAAAAGTAACCCATGAGCAAATTCTCCCCGGAGCCGAATTGAGTATCCCCAGGATTTCTAGCTATATATATATAAAGCTCATTTATAGTACATGAGATAAATAAACAGAGCACGGAATGAGCAACTAGAAAGGACCTTCTATCTCCTCAAAAAAAGAAAAAGAAAGGACCTTCTTGAGCATATGCCGTGCAGATCTGAAGCAGCAGGCTTTCTAGACCAACGAAAGCTCCATCATGCAAGTAAATTGGCCATGGCACATGGCACACTGTATGAAGCATGAAACTCATGTACTGCAATACATCACATAACTCGTTACAAGACTGAATGATAAAAGAGACCTTCAGTTACATGGTATGTAAAGTATGGCGTACTTACTATAAAGGAGACTGTAGCAGAACAGGACGACAATAACAATGGAGCAAGATGCAAATTACACACTGTACTTTTGGCAATTGTTCAGTCAATGAATAATACCATGAAGAAAAAGATAACTGATAACACGACTATGTAATCCGCAGTCAGAGAACAAGAGGTGGTGGAGTGCTAGAGGGCAATGCATGAGGCAATCGGCGAAGCACGAGACCAACCTGAGGATGGTAGATCAACCTGAGGATGGTAGATCAAATCAACCTGAGAATGGTAGACCAACCGGTGGTCAACAGTCAACACCAGCGGGTGAAGTAGGACAGAGTTGAACAATAAGATAGGCCAGCCTGAGGCACTCCACCTCGTAACAGGTTGCTGCTGGAGGGCACATAACTTGGACCTGTTATTAATTCTGAAGTAAACAAATGAAGGAAAATTTGAAATAAATGGAGTATTTGAAAGATAATAAAATAAAGAAGTGCATATATATTACGTAAGCTATATGAGTGTAAAGGTGGCCAACGGGAGCTAATTTACCTTTCCGTTTATTTGTAGGTAGGAATCTAAATCAAACTTTATAAAAATTCCTTCCAGCGGATATGTGCAATCTTTGGCCAACTTTCTCCATCAGGTGCCCGGCAGCTCTCCTTCAACCGCTCGGAAATACCATATACGTCTATGTGCTGGAGGGAGGATGGTAGATCTGGTAAAGATGATATGTTGGGGCAGTCATGGATGTCGAGATTCTTCAGATTGGTGAAGCACTTCAGATTAGTTGGCAGGGAAATCATTTGGCAATCCCAGAATCTCAGCCACTTGACAGATGTGAAATTTCTGGATTCTTCGAATGAAATGATTGCTTCCTTGCATCCTTCAAGAGTGAGAACTGCTGGAACTGTAAAACCTTCAGCTGAGAGCATGTTCTCGAGTATTACAGGACTACTAACATAGAGTGAGTCCTGGACTCGAAACTGTGAGATGCACTCGGGGGTGAGTTTCGGAACATCAACTAATTGTACTATGTGCAGTTGCAGCGAAGACAATCCTTCGAGTGTACATAAATCTGGCAAGTGACGCAGTGAGAATGATTTGACAGAGGTGAGACTACCAACTGACAAGCGTGCTGTGCTTCTGCATTTGGTTATTTCAATATACTTTATGTGTGGCCAGTCAGCACAGAGGAAGTCAGCTGCAATCATACAATTGTCTATACTGAGCCTCTCAAGGGATAATGGCAAACATTCTGCTCCACGTGCCAACTCTAAAGAAGGGCAGGAAACCAATCCAATATCTGAAAGGGAGGTAGCAGCTCGTAAGCCCCCTAATGATCTCAGACACCAGCAATATTTGATGGACAAGTCGTCAAGTTTTGTCAAATGCTGGAGGACCTCTTCTGAAGGAAGCGAAGTTAAAGTCATAATCTCTTCTAAGACCAAACTTTCTAGTGAAGCCAGGCCATCAAGGCATACAACTAAAGCTCCGTCTGTAATACTGCATGAAGAAAGATATAGTCTACGAAGTCCTGATGGTGGAACCAGCAGCAGCCTAATGCTCCTTTCATACATGAGTCTCATCCTCTGCTCGTGACAGCATATCCATGCCTTGATGATATCCTCTTTTACCAGTACTTCATCTTTCCCTCTTTCTAGAGCATTTTCAAGGTTTTGAACTTGTGACACATCAGCATGCATAAATGTCATCAGCTGGTTCATAAATGAATGTTCCCGTGAGAGTACACTCTTGATATCTGATCCTGCATCCACCTCCAAGATTAAACTAAGCTGTGATACCAAGTGGTTTGTCCTCATGATATTCTCTCTCTGATTATGATGTTCCAGCTCATCATTGGAAGTAAATATAAGCAGTGGGCATTCTTTGACTTCTAAATTTTCGAGGCCTAGTGGAAGAAAAGATAATGTCTTCAGGGTTGGCACATTGTTGAGGACAAGTGAAGAGCAATTCCCAAATAGCTCGGTATTGGATGGTAGGCTTTGTAATGCGCTGCAATTAACAAAGCTTAAAGATTCCAAATTCTCCAAATACGAACCATCAAGTAACCAGTCTGGATATTTTGAAGACTTATAACCGTCTATTTTAAGATCACTAAGTTGAGGCGGTGGCATCAGGCCTTCTAGAATCTCCAAATGTAAACTATCCTCTACATTCGTGTTATTGCTGCGACTCCAAACAAGTTCCAAGCTGCTAAGATGAATTTTCTTATGCATCTTCGATTCCATGGCTTCATACTTCCCAGTGACATTCTCAAGATTTTTGACACTTAAACAGCCACGAATTTCATTCATGTCCCTCAGCTGTTGCAATTCATATCCCTTTTTCTTTCGCACAGAAAATACCTCAAATTGTTGAAGAAAAGTTAGGTTGCCAATGTTAGGAATTTGAGGCAGTGCATTTCTGAATGACATGTATACGTTTTCATCACGCATTTCAACATGCCGTAACTTCCTTAGATTGCAGAGTTTCTCAGGCAAACCAACTTTCCCATTTAAAAACAGTAACTGCAAGTGGTAAAGAGTACACAGTGATCTTGGCAATTCAGAAATCAGTGTCTTGATGATGTTTAAATACCGAAGGTGCTTCAACCGACCAACAGATTCTGGCAACTTACTACTGCTGTAAGATGATAGACATAGCACCCGCAACTTCTTCAAATTCTGTAGTATCTGATCAAAAAGGTCACTGACATCATCCACAAGGGGTTCTATGCAGATAATAGTGCGTAAATGATGTAGCTTGCAGATACTTTGCTTGTGTTGCTTCATACTATCAACACGAATAGACAGATGTCGAACAGTGGGTGGTATTTCTGTGACCTTATCATCTTCCAATCTGAAGTAGTCTACTTTGGAGAGGGATTCTGCCAGATCATGAAGGAGATCATGCATAACATAGTATCTGTCATAAAGTGGTTGAAAGAACGAAACAGAGATCATCTCCTTGAAGCAATATGTCCCAATATCTTCCACTCTCTTATCTTGGTTAAATGAATCAACAAGGCCCTCTGCCATCCAAAGATGAACCAACTCATCAATGTCATACCTGTGGCCTTTTGGAAACAAGCTGCAGTACAGGAAACACCTCTGCAGGCGTGGATCTAACTTCTCATAACTCCACAACAGAGCTGTCCTTGGCTCACTTAATTTTTCAATCTTTATAGTTAGAGCATCCTTCCATGCACTGATATTTGTTTTCCCTTTCAACTGGGAACCCACAACTTTTGCCGCCAAAGGAGATTGTCCAAGCTTTTCTGCAATCTTCTCTGCAAAACCTTCCAGCCTTTCACGCAACTGTACATTTCTGATTTCTGGTCCAGAGAATGCATGGTGTTTGAAGAGTGCCAAGAACTGAGCATCTCCCATTTCTTTCAGAGGACACACTTCACAGCAAAGAGCAGCTGGAAATGTAACCCGTCGAGAAGTTACCAAAATTTTACTTCCCGTCTTTTGGGAAACTAGAGGAGCTAATAGTTGATCCCATTCCCTCTCACTGTCAGGTTCAAACCAAACATCATCCAACACAAGCAGGAATTTCTTTGATTCTTGCAGTATGTCAGTCAACTTGCGTTGCAGAGTATCAAGGTTATCAATGCGTGGGCATTCCCCCCGAGAGGCAGACTCGATGATCTCCCGTGTATGACGGCGTACATCAAGTTTGCGTGAGATGCTTACCCACATTCTCACATCAAAACATTTCTTTACCCTCTCGTCATTGTAAACAAGCTGTGCCAAGGTGGACTTTCCCATACCTCCAGCTCCAACAATGGCCAAACCCGAGTACATAGTTGTACTAGACTCAGTAGTAGCAGTTGTCTTAGTAAGACGATCTATTATATGATCGCGATCCTTGTCACGACCAATCACTTTCGGAGGTGGTATTGATGTGGTCTCAGGAACAGCAGCTGATGGTATGGCGGGGTTCTCTGCATTATAACCAGCTGGTAAGCAGAGGAGTTGACGGAAGTCCTTGGCTTTCGCCAGGGTAGCCTTCAGTTCATTCAGATGGCGAATTAGCTTTCTGTTCTCTGAGCTCAGATTGGACAGCTTGCTCGACGCAGCACGCAGAGGCTTCATAAAAGTGTTGCGGATGGAGGAGGCACTGGCCTGCAAGGAATCCTTCCCCTTTGCTTGGCGCTTGAGGAGGTTGTACTCATGCCCGTCAAGCAAGTCTTCAGCCAGGTAGAAGCCTTCTTTGAGTTCCTGAAGCCATTTGTCCAACTTGGGCCTGTGGTTTCCCTTGTCTGCTGTTTCAATTACCAGCTCGAACTGCGGCAAGATAGTGGTCTCCAGTTCATGGAGCTCACGTGCCATGTCCACTCCAAGATACGTTGAAGCATTAGTAAGGAGCTTCTTGAAGACCGGTGATGCAGCCAATTTTAAGCTAATGCTTAAGGCAGTGCTAGCTAACGCCACTTCCATCGGGTTGCAGGGTTTATTTTTTCGGTGTAGAATGGTCTGAATAAACTGTAGATAGCGCTGGAAATGTTTCTGAACACAGTGACGGATGAAAAATCTGTTGAAGTAGTAAATCATGAGATAAATTAGCCAGCCGCAATCGTGATAAGAAAACAGAAACTTACTTGCAGATCAGTAGACAATGGCAAAGGCTAAAAATACTATTTTGAGAGTGGGGAATGACCTGAATAGTTGATAGACGAGCAATGAAAGTGCTTCTGGATCGGAGGTAGAAACAACCAGTGAATATAGCAATCGATGCACACCTGTTGGAGTGGGAAATCACGAGATAAATTCGACGGTTGCAACAACCAAGACGGTACAGCCAGATCTGTAGAGCCAAACCAAGGAGAATACTGATGAGCTTACACAGCTGAAGAAGTGAGAAGTAGCGTTCTCGGAGCCAGCACAGCGAGGAGGCAAGGTTGCAGGAGAGGCAGAGAGTATGAGCTAATATTGTTGTGCTGCAAGAAAATGAGAGGCAGATATACCCGAACAGCTTCTCAACGAGGCAACAATAGATCCGAAGCAGCTACTTGCCCTTTTTTTAAGCTTAGCTGAGCTGGACTTGCAAATAAACTAACCACCACCCAATGTGGACACAGCTCAGTGATCGATAATTAAAGTACATAAAGTAGACTCGACACATCTTTTCATGTTATGAGATATCACACAATGGAGTATCAACTAGTTTGTAACCCCTGAAACGTCACGAGTTAGAATCCTGTTCTTCCCCTTATCATGCATGCAGGAGTGGAGAACTAACCTCCTCGTGGTTGTCTGGTGGACATGGTGGTAGCCGATCAAAAACCTTTTCTTTTCTCTCCATGACCATCGCTGCCTATCTCATGCTTTTCGTGAACCATCCTCACAGATCTGAAAGCTATGACCAAGAATAAAATATGACCCCATTGACGTTCAACCTACAGGGAAATCATTGCAAAATAGAATTGTAAATAGGAAACACGATTCCCTTCAAAATTGCATTCACATATTACATATTCAAAAGGAAGAGATTTTGTACAGCCTAATAGCTTTTGAACCACTATAGAAGTGTACATGCAGAATTTGATGGAGTGCTTGCTAATGCACCGGTGTATATATCACTAAATATATAATACTCATCAGTCATCACTGATATAAGAATCAGCTTTGGAAAGAATGTACATACCTAAGAAAGAATCAATTACCTTTGTAGTTTCAACCTGCAAAGACGTAACTAAGAAACATTGGAATCATAACATTTTCGCTTTCCAAATCTCCATGATTTCCAATGTAGCCAGAGTCCACAGTTGGAAATCTCCATGGTTGATTGAACAAACTTTTTTTTAGGTATGATAAATGTCCAGCTTAACAAGACATACTGAAAAATACACCCGGTGACACTACTTTTAATTGATTACCTTTTTTTGTGGGGGAAAGGTATTATATTAAACCATCATGAGGATTACAATCATTCCTGACTACTACAGCTATCTCCTCCGGTAAATTCTCTAACCAGCAAACAGTGCAGTGTCAGGATCGACCAAAATGTGTGAGACTATGACTAGCACCGTTCTGATCACGCACGACTTTCAGAATGGAAGAATTCCTTTCACCTGATATCCATTCTGTCCACGCCATCCATCTTGTCTCTCTATGGCAAGCATTGCAGCAAACACACGTCTTCTTCATCTTGACTGTGCTGTGTGATGCGTCTTGATTTTCTGGGTAGTGTTCAACTGAAGATTTGTTTGTCCTGGACTAGCACAAGAAGAAGAGACTGCCTTGCCTCTGTAGACCCCTTCATCATACTGTAGCAATTCACACGGTTTCCAAAAGATATGTCTGTTCTCATACCTTGTTGTTGGCCTGCCTGATTCATCAGATTAACTGAATCTCCACACAGTAGGTCAACGAGTCAATACCTGCTCAGATCCAGCTACTTGCCCTATTTTTTTTAAAAAGTTTTAGCTTATCTGGACTCACTAATAAACTAACCAGTAAACAATGTGGACACAGCTCACTGATCGATGATTAATGTACATAAAGTAGACTAGACGCATCTTTTTGGTTTTATGATTTGTCACACAATGGACTATTCTATACCAAAAGCTTCAGCAGCGGATACGTAGCTCCGACCAGATCAGTTGTAGAGAACTATGCAAATACAACTTTGTATGACAAACACAAGCAGTTTGTAAGCCCTGAAGCTTCAAGAGTTGGAACCCCATTTTTCCCCTTATCATGCATGCAGGTGTGGAGAACTAACCTCATGGTGTTGGTCTGGAGGACATGGTATTAGCCCATCAAAAATCTTTTCTTTTCTCTCCATCACCACCGATGCCTATCTCATGCTTTACATGAACCATCCTCACAGATCTGAAAGCTATGACCAAGAATAAAATATTACCCTGTTGACGTTCAACCTAGAGTGAAATCATGACAAAATAGAATTGCAAATAAGTAACATGATTTCCTTCAAATTGCATCCGTATATTATATATCCAAAAGGAAGGGATTTTGTACAGCCTAATACCTTTTGAACTACTATTGGAAATATATAGTAGTATCCATCATTGATATAGCAACCGGCTTTGAAAAGAATGCAGTAGATACCTAAGAAAGAATCAATTTACTTTTGTAGTTTGCAGACGCGGGCAGTTGAGCAATCTGTAGTTCCGTAGGAAGAATCAACTCTCAATTCATACGGCATTTGCAGTCATGCCATCTTCTACATAATCGTGCAACAGCGGGTCCATGGATCGAACAAAAGTTTTGGTTTTAGCAGTGACAGCAGCAGACCTAGTGAAAAAATAGGTCCGGTGACACTGCTTCTGATGATATCGGTGTACACTAGAGAACTGAATCACCTCCGAATCCACTTTTTGCAGATCTTCCTGGACCAGTTGCAAATCTCTGGTTATTTTCCCCTATGCCTGAGCTTGCATATCATCATGAAGCACCTGCCACTCTGATTTAGTTCCCTCAAAATCTTGTGCCTTAACCACCTATATATTCTTCCTTTTTGAGTTCCTTAGATTCGCACGCTGTAACATGCTGCTTCGAATTCATTGGATTGTGGGGATCGATCTCGATTGGCATTCACCTTTGAAGCAACCCCGGCCGTGAGCTGAATCAATCGTGAGGAGACGCCGGCTTCAGCTGCAGGCGCCGCGCCGCGCCGGATCCGGCCAACCGCGGGAAGATTTACAGCTAGGGCCCGCCGCCTTCCGACCTTAGAGCAGCGCCGTCCTCCGCCTTAGTATCCATGGGGAAGCCGAGCGGTCCCCAGGGAGCAGCGCCGTTGACGGAAAGAGCTCCACACTACGCCTCCGCCACCGCCATGTCCATCTGAAGTGGAGGATCGCTCGTGCTCGTCAGTGAAGCAAATCGTATCCTGTTTATTTTTTGGGGGAAGTAAAGCGTATTCTGCCAACAATGCTAGCATTTCATAATATATACTAGTATAAAAGAAAAACAGTGCTAGCGAGCGAGACCAAATTTCAATATTATTTGCAAGGTCTGAGTGAAATTCGTGTGAGACTACAACTTGAGGGGTTTATCTCAATAGTACTGATACCATGAATTTTATTGACGGTGACTGCCAGAATTATCTCTCGAGAAAGGTTAGGTCAACTCCAACGCACGACTCCAAACGGATGTTTGTTTTTTGTCTGGATTTTATCCGTTTGGGTCGGGTAATGGGCGCGACCAGCCGTTTTCCTTGATGCGCCGTCGTGCCCCAACGCGCGGGCGCGTCTCAGCCGCATCTCGTTCAGCTGCATGCAAACTTTTGCAAATAGCGAAGCAACAAAGACGTAGCTTGTGCCAGCGGCCGTAGTTAATGCCAGCGGCCATGGTTCATGCCGACAACAAAGCCAGCGACCGGCAAACATATGTCAGCCTGCAAAATGATCCAGCCCTCAAGCTTCATGCAGGCAACAAAGCCAGTGGCCGCCACACTAGCCAGCCTCTAAAATGAGCAAGTTTTTCACGCCAGCAACAAAGCCAGCGGCCGGTGTCGGGGTTACGATCCTGACAATGAGTACTAGGGGTACGAATAAGGGGCAGAGCCTAGCTACGGCGCAGATGTCACACTCGGTGTTTAGCGAGTTCAGGCCCCTCTCGGCGGAGGTAAAAGCCCTACGTCTCGTGCCCGGAGGCTTGCTTTGATTTGATGGGTATAGTTACAGAAGATGCTCGTGCCCGGCTATGGAGAGGGATGAGGCTTATATAGAGTGTGCTGCAGCCCCATGTCTCCCATGCCGCCGAGGTATTAAATGATACTTAGTGCTTCAGTTACAGGTTGTAATGAGCCTCTAATACGTCAGTTATGGGTGACGGTAGCCTTGACTCTTGTTAAAGGGTGACTTAGGATTCCTCGACCGTTGCAGCTCCCACGACTCCTTCCTGCCTTCTCTGTCCGAGTGGCGGTCCATCAACCGAGTGACGTGCGGTCGTCCGAGTGCACTCGAGCTGTCCGAGTGGACTCCCTGAGGTGAGCATCCGAATGCTGGCATGGTCCAGGGGCCTACCTGCGATGGTGATGGGCCCTATGTGGGTCCCAAAAGATGGGTGCTTGACCCTACCTGTAATAGGTGATCACATCATTAGCCCCCGAATCGGTTGGGATTTCGTAGGACGAACAAGCCGATCCTTTGGTTGAATCCGAGTGCTGCGGGAGCATTCGGAATGTGTTTCCGAGTCATGACTTGTCGTTCCTTGGACGAAAACACAACGATTCCGGACTATAGGTTTACCCAGATGACCAGGTGTTATTGACCATCGAGAAAAACCTGGTGGCATTCATTTTGTCCCCCGGAGGAGATAGACTTGTGGCCCGTATGTAAGCATGCCATTATAACTCGAGTGGCGACGCCGGCGCGTGGTCTGATTCTCCGGGGAGATGCCACTCCTTATCCCAGGGGAACGTCAGCGCGGGCCTTCTACGAGTCCAGATTTACGAGTCCTGCGCCTTGGAGCCGACTGAGAGGGCCAAGTGAACCCGCAGAGGGGCATCAAGCGCGTCACATAACGATCCTGAAGAAGACTTTAGTTGAGTGTTTAACGTGGCCGAGTGCATGGGTCCCCGCGGAGGGTGGTCAGTCGGACTGACTTGCGCCCTTTAGAAAAGGGATCGCGGGCAATCAATCGGATTGTTTTGCCCCGGGAATCTCAGGATTTGAATTTGTGCGTGCGCGCGCAGAAGCGGTAACGTCATGCGTTAGTGGAGAAAGTGGTGGCACGGCTCCTCAATTTTCGCGCCTGACATCCGCCGTGCGTCGCGTTTGCTCTACGCGAAATCCCTTCGTGCGGGCCGTCGATCCAGAGATCTGTGGCGTGGGATCCGGCTCGCGATTTGTCTTGAGGTATAAAAGGATTTAGGGGATAGCGGTCGGGCCACCAGATCCCCTTTCTCCTCCCCGTCTTCTCTGCTTCCCTCCTCCACCCGAGTGGCCAAAATTCTCACGGCGATGGCGAGAGACTCCACGGCCAAGGCGGAGAAGGCGAAGAAGGACGGGAGAGCTTCTTCCTCAGGCTCAGGCGCGGCGGCCGGGGGCGCGTCCGAGGAATGGATCCCCTCGCACGTCTCGGCTCGGCGGTTGGAGGAGCTCGCCGCGGAGGAGCTCATTCCGCGGGACGGATGGCGTCGCCCATCGGCGGGGAAGGTTGAGCCGGTGCCGCAGGAGGACGAATGAGTCCTTCTGGTCACTCACATCGAGAGAGATTTCTCGATGCCTCCCCACCCTTTCTTCCAAGCTTTTCTCGATTACTTCGGTGCGCAGCTCCACCATCTTCCTCCAAATGCGATTGTCTACCTCTCGGCTTTCGTTTATCTTTGGGAAAATTTCCTCGGTTGTCACCCCCACTGGGGCCTCTTCAAACACATCTTTACTTGTCGGTCGATGGCCATCAAGAAGGACTCGCCGAGTGGGGAGAAAACTCGGGTCACCCAGCTTTGCGGCGGCCTGGGTATCCAGCTCAAGGGTGGCAGCGCTTTTCCCAAAATGAGTTTCCCCGTCTCGGTTAAGGGGTGGCAAGGGACCTGGTTCTACTGCCGAGACGTCCCTGGGGCAAACAACTAGTCGGGCCTTCCCCCATATTCGGTGGAGAGGGTGCGGGCTCCCAAGTCCCTTTCGGTGATGAAGGAGGAGAAGGCGGACGTCGGCATCTTGGTCATCACCCTCGTTAGTGCCATGAATGCCAGTGTGAGCGGGATGGATCTGCTAGAGACGTTCCTCACCAGACGGATCCAGCCGCTGCAGGCCAGGGCCCATCCGATGTGGATGTATGAAGGGCCAAGTGATCCTACCCGAGTACATCCTGAAGACCACGCTGAGAAGGACGTGGGGGCCAAGATCCGGGCGATCACTTGGGCACGAGATAACCCAAGGGGGCTAGGAGGGTGCCCCATACTCCAAGGACTTGCAGCCCCTAGAGGTACCCTGTGGAGAATTCAACCTTCAGGACTTCCCGAACATGATCTCCAACATCCCGACTATTGACCGGTCGCCTGAGGACGTGGCGAGTGACACTGAGCGTCACTACTCGGAGGGGTCAGACGACGACGACAACGAGGAGGAAAGCGACAAAGACGAGAGCTCTGAGGAAGGGGAGGAGGCCGAGTCTTCCCAGTCCTATGAGGCTCCCAGGGAACCTCGCTCAAAGCGCAGCACGACCCGAGTGGTAAGGCGGGTGGTGCTCAGCAGCCAACTGCGTCAGGGCGGACGACTCGCAACTCCAAGCGCACTCGTGCCAAGGCGGAGATCTCTACCGAGAAGCAGCCTAAGTTGCCCAAGCAGATTTCCGCCTAGCCTCAGAAGGTCATGGTGCCCCGGATTAAGGTGGCAGTGCCCGTGGCTTCAACGTGAGTATTCTCATCAGTCCTTTGATTGTTCCTACGCTGATTCGGTTGCTGACCGAGTGCTGTTTGATCCTTGTAGCAACAACACCTCGACGACCTCGCCGGATCCGCATGCTCGTAAGTCGGGTCCGAGTGATGCTGATGCAGCGGATGCCGCCACTTAGAAAGGTATTCTGCACCGACTGATTAGGACGGTCAGGTTTCCTCTACCGATTGATCTTCACTGAATTCCCCAGTTCATGTATTCGTGCAGCTCCTCCTGAGGTCATTCAGCTGGATGATGATGAGAGGGCTGACCCACCCAACCCAGAGGCCATCAGGGAGACAACGTCGGGTGTTGACGTGCCGATGTAGGACGCCTCCCCCGCCGAGTGGCTTGAGTTTCTCCGATGAAGGCCGTTGCGAGAGCTGCGGGGCTGAGTCCCCTATGCCAAGGCGGTTCGACTTCTTCGGCTGCAGTGGTCCTGGCTGCGGGATCTACACCCTCTCCTCCAAGCGGGTCGGTGGTGGTTCCGGCTCCGAGGCCACCGACTGCGTCTCCATCGGCCCCAGTTACCTCCTCCCCCTGTACCATGTCCCTGAAGATCAAGTGTGGGCAAGCAAGGAGGCTCTGGTCCAGGTGGGGCTTCCTTCAGCCAGCTGAAGGAAGCTTACGATGCCAGCGAGGCATTGCAGACCAACGTCCAAGTAAGTACCATTGTGAGTACGATTTCCAATCGAAGTTTCTTCTTTTCTGTGGTAGAATTTGAGTCAGTGGGTTTGCACTGGGTGTTCATGTTCCAATGGAGGCACACTGAGGGCACCCACTGGGTGCAATCCCTGAGGCTTCTGCCGACAGGACTCAGTATGCTGGAGTCTTTGAACTTTTGCGTTTTTCTGTCGCTCTCACTCGGTATCTAGCTAGGGCGTATCCGAGTGATTACGGTCCGGTGGGGCCACGCTGAGTGCACCCACTGGGTGTTGTCCCCGAGTGTTGGGGATATGACCCCTCGATGAGACCCACCCTGCTGGGCCGGGTTAGGATGTTGGCGACTTATAAAGGAGGCCTTAGACAGGCCTGGGAGATCAAGACGTGAGACCCGGAGGGCGACTTACGAGATGAGCCGCCGGAGGACCAAACCCAAAAGATGGTACGAGACCCGGCGCTGTAAGCTGCCCGATGGAGACTTGCCTGATAAGGCAAGGTGATTTAGAACCAGAGTCGGTCACAAAGTATGACCCGACCTGGACTCTTGTAAGCCCAGGGCCTCGGCCTGTGCATATAAAGGCGAGTCCCTGCGGCGGGTAAACCTAAGTTACAATCAATCGAGAGCTAGGTCACGCGAATCCGCTCCCTTGTAATCGATATTTGAGTAATGCAACTAAAAGCAGGACGTAGGCTTTACCTCATCAACCTGGGTAAACCCTTGTCTCTCGTCCCGTTCAACCCCTTCAAGATAACCTACGTTGCGATGACTCCATGCTTAAGTCCTTTCACTAGGACATCTACCGTGTCAACCTCATGACAGTTGGCGCCCACCGTGTGGCCAGCGCACGGTGGTTTTGAGTTCTTGAAGGGCTCCTTCCCAGGGATCGAGGTATACGCCGTGGGCAGGATAACCAAGAGTCGTCGCGGCAAGATCTACATCGACGACGCCGGTTGGGGTCCCGAGGCCGACTCAGTCGAGTACGGGTACCGGATCACCTTTGGCGGAATTTAATTCTTCATCGGCAAGACCGGTGGATCGGAGCCTGAGCTGGACAGCTGCGCCAACCTCATCAAGCCGGCTTAGCACGCGCAACTTGCCAAGAGCAAGGTGAAACCCGCCCGAGTTTGATCCGGCCGGAAGCATGCTTTTGTGGGTTGCGTCCATGAAGAGGACTTCGCTGAGAGCTCTGTATCCAGAGGAGAGACTCTCATCTACTCAGGTGATGAGTCCTCGACCGGAGAGACGGAGTCGATCTACCAGCTTCAGGACGGCGGCCTTGGGGGCTATTCCGATGGTGACAGTATTCCGGAACCCTATGAGCCGCCATCCAGGGCTGCTATCTTCATGGCTGGGAGAGGGCCGGCTCTCAACTCATCAACAATGGCTGCAATGACATCTGGCTCGGCTGCGGCTGCGGCAGCTGGTGCTGGCGGTTCAGATAGGCCACCGACTCAAGTTTTGTCAGATCTCTTGTGCAATTTGACAACTCTGCTAGCAACAGAGGTTACTGCAGCGAATTAGGCGGAACGCAATGCAGAGATTGCAAAGGTTTGGGATGAGATAACCAAAGCCCAAGAGGATATTGTGGCTGAGAGTATCCAAATGGCTACGCTGAGAGCTCAGCTTGATGCAGAGACGGAACGTGTGAAGGCTGAGGCCTGGCGCCTCAGTTTGAATCAAGATGCATCCATTGCAGTATTCCAGAGAAGGTATCAGAGTCACCTGCCATCGTCATTTGACCGAAGGTGTTTGTTTAACACTCCTTGAGCGGATCCAAATACTCTGGACGCACGGGTGAATCCCCAACTAAACCTAGAGGTGCCTGGAAGTCGGGCGGCTCAACCTCGACAACCTGAGACGGCACGGAGGGAGGAGCTGGGTCCTAACCTGCCCCCCAATCAGACACCGCCACAGCGTTTTTTACACCACCACCAGGCCACTTCTCTAACCCGGTGGATAACATGCTAGCAGCAGCAACCCGGCTGGCGCCTATTCCGATCGAGGGCGAGTCACCGATTGCGGTGGAGACCCGGAATGAAGTTGAGCTCCTTCAAACGGCTGTTGCACAGCAGGCGGCTTACTCATATAGTCGGGATCGTGTTCATTCGACCCCTCGCCCAAGTCCAAGTTACAGCAGGCGTATTGAGTCGCCCGCTGTATCTAGTAGTGAACAACGTCGTCGGCCAACCTAAGATAACCCGCCCTTACTAATGGTCAGGCAATTGTGGACGAAGCCAGAGCCCGTCGAGAGGCGGAGGCGGCAGTGGCGACTCAGTTGTCGGCGGCGACTCAGCTGGGAGCTTATCAACAGCCTCCGGTGACCCCTTCAACCTCAACAGGAGCTGGTACAATTTCCAGATCGGTTGGAGTGCCGTGCTTAGTACCGGCTTTGCGTAATGAATGTCTACCAAAGGATTTCAAGGGTCCTCGTAAGGTGCCCAATTATACACCTGATCTCCCTCCTAAGGCTTGGATTGAGAGTTATGAGTTAGCCATGGAGATGTTGGATGTCAATGATGCTGTCTGTGCCAAGTACTTCACCATGATGTTGGAGGGGCCGGCTCGTACATGGCTAAAATGCTTACCTCCTAATTCTATCACTTCATGGGCAGAGTTGAAAACGTGTTTCATCAAAAATTTCAAAGGGACAGGCAAGCAGCCTTTGACTATTGTTGATTTAGATCACTGCGTTCAGCGTGAGGATGATTCGGCCCACCATTGGGTTCGGCGGGTCTCCGCCATTATTCATTCATCTGATAACATCACGGCGGCTCAGGCGGTTCTGATTTTAGAACAGAACTGTCGCTTTGTGCCTCTTAAACAGAAGCTCGGGCGGCTCAAGCGTCATTGCCAGGATATGGGTGAGCCCATGGCGGCTCTTACCAAGTATGTAGATTCTGGTAACACAAAGGACCCCCGGGTCTGATGAGGATAAATCCAGCAAGGGCAAGAAGAACGGCAATAGTAAGAATTAGCAGCAGCAGAATGTGGCAGGGAACAACGGTAATAACCAAGGTAATGGTGGTAAGCGAAGACACCCGGATGGTGGGTCAGATCTAGTGGCTAGCACCAATGCTGGGTATAAAAACCAGTGCCATAATGGTAATGGTAAGCCGACCTTTGGAGGGAAATATTTCAATCTTGAAGCAATGCTTAATGACCCTTGCCCGAAGCATAGTCTACCTAATAAGCCGGCTACTCATGCCTGGAAGGATTGTTTTATTATGCGGGAGTACAGGAATTACAGCCTTAATCAACATCATGGTAACAATAATGGGCCGCCCAGCGGGTCAGGATCTGGTTCTCAGGGGGGCCACTTTGGTGGTGGCGGTTCAAACTCTGGCAGTCAGGGTCAAGGTAATCATGGTGGTCATAATCAACAGTCTGGCAACCAGCAGCAAAGCAATCAGTCAGGATACCAGAGTAATCCGAAGCAGCTTAGCGGAGGCCAATACCATGTTTTCACTACAAGTCTTTGCAAGCGGGATTAGAAGGTTCGTAAACAAGGGGTTCATGCGGTGGATCCGGCTATCCCGCAGTATTTAAGATGGTCTGAGCACACGATATCATGGAGCAGGGCGGATCACCCGCCGCGAGTTGATTACCCGGGTCATTTAGCTCTTGTGGTGGCACCTCAAGTAGGGGGATATAAAGTCACCAAGGTACTTATGGATGGTGGCAGCATCATCAACATTTTATACTATGATACTTTTCACCGGATGAATCTGAAAGACAAAGATCTTAAGCCGTCTTCCACGGTATTTCATGGCGTGGTGCCTGGTAAGTCGGCCTACCCGGTCGGCAAGATAGCCTTGGATGTGGATTTTGGTGATGACAACAATTACAGAGCAGAGACACTATGGTTTGAGGTGGTTAAAATCAAGAGTCCATATCATGCTTTGTTTGGAAGGCCGGCTTATGCCCGGTTTATGGCTCGCCCTTGTTATGTTTATCTGCAGCTTAAGATGCCAGGGCCGAAGGGGATGATTACGGTGCATGGTGATCGGAAAATTGCCCTGGAGTGTGAAGAAGGAGATGCAGCTTATGCAGAGTCGGCTTGTGCTACTAAGGAGTTCAAATATTATAAAGATAATGTTGAACTGGGTGATATGACTCCTCTGAAGAAGCCCACCATGGAGCATTACCCGCCGCTTAAGTTTAAGACGGTTGATGATACAAATCCGGTTGATTTTGTCCCTGGCGACTCTTCACAGCAATTCATCATTGGCACTGGAATGGATCCTAAATAGGAAAGCGCACTCATCGAGTTCATCCGTGAAAATCGGGACATCTTTGCATGGAAGCCTTCTGACATGCCGGGTGTACTGAGAGAACTCGCTGAGCAACATCTTAATGTGGATCCCAAATTTAAGTCGGTGAAGAAATTCCTTCGTCGTTTCAATGAAGAGCGACGTAAGGCTATTGGAGAAGAGGTAGCCTGGCTCTTGGCAGCTGGGTTTATCGTGGAAGTTTTTCACCCTGAGTGGTTCGCTAACCCTGTGCTTGTCCTCAAGAAAAACGACACATGGCGTATGTGTGTTGATTACACAGATCTCAACAAGGCTTATCCGGCTGATCCATTTGCCCTCCCCCCGTATTGACCAAATCATTGATGCAACGGCGGGTTGTGAGAGTTTGTACTTTTTGGATTCTTATTCTGGTTATCATCAGATCAAGATGGCAGTTAAAGACCAAGAGAAGACATCTTGTATCACACCTTTTGGGGCTTTCTGCTGTGTGTCTATGCCTTTTGGGCTCAAAAGTGCTCAGGCGACTTATCAACGTTGTGTTTCGAACTGTTTCCATGGCCAGATTGGACGCAACGTTCATGCTTATGTGGATGATATTGTGGTCAAGTCAAGAAAGAAGGAGACCATGCTTGCTGATTTGAAGGAAACTTTTGACAACCTCCGGGTCTACAAGATGATGCTTAACCCGGCCAAATGTGTTTTTGGTGTGCCTGCAGGTAAACTGCTAGGATTTCTGGTCTCAGAGCATGGCATCGAGGCTAACCCGGAAAAGATAAAGGCCATTACTTCACTTTCTAAGCCGGCGTGTGTCAATGATGTTCAGCGCTTGGCAGGTCGTGTTGCTGCTCTAAGTCGGTTTATAAGCCGCCTGGGAGAGAAGGCGCTTCCTTTATATCAGATGATGAAGAAAACAGATCACTTTGTCTGGAGTGATGCCGCTAATGAAGCTTTTGAGGAACTTAAGAAACAGTTAGCTGAGCCGCCCATCCTTGCTGCTCCCATTGACAAAGAGCCTTTGCTCCTGTACGTGACGGCTAATAACAAAGCAGTCAGCGTAGTAGTTGTCATGGAGCACAAAAAGGCGGGTAAAGAGTATCCAGTTCAGCGGCCGGCTTATTATATCAGTGAGGTCTTGACTGAGTCTAAACAAAGATATCCACATTGGCAGAAACTGGTATTTGGGGTGTTCATGGCGAGTCGCAACTTGAAGCACTATTTCCTTGGACATCCCATTACTTTGGTCAGCTCTGCTCCTTTAGGAGACATTATTCAAAACAGAGAAGCTACAGGCCGGGTTGGAAGGTGGGCAATTGAGCTGGGACCTCATAATTGGAAGTATGTGCCAAGAACAGTTATCAAGTCTCAAGCATTGGTGGATTTTATCAATGATTGGACAGAATTGCAAACACCCGAGGAGAAGCCTGATAACACTTATTGGATAATCCACTTTGATGGGTCTATGCAATTGGAAGGCTCAGGGGCTGGAGTTATTTTGATTTCCCCCCGATGTGACAAGTTCTGCTATGTTTTACGACTAATGTTTCCTTGTACTAACAATGCAGCTGAGTATGAAGCTTTGCTTCATGGGCTCCGTATGGCCAAAGAGATGAATCTGAGCCGGGTCCGATGTCTGGGCGACTCAGACCTTGTGGCTCAACAATTTTCAGGCAAGTGGGACTCTAAAGACCCACTTATGGCGGCTTACTGTCAGGCGGTTGATAATATTGCTGGCCACTTCAAAGGTTATCAGGTGGATCACATTGATCGACGGAAGAACGAGGCAGTTGATGCACTAGCCCGGCTTGGGTGTCAACGCAAGCCGGTGCCCCCCAATGTGTTCCTTGAAGTGTTGCATAATCTGTCGGTCAAGTTACCTTCTGAGGAGGATCTAGCTATACCTGACCCGGAAGGACAGTTTGTGGCGGCTCTGTGAGCTATTCTTGATTGGACGCTTCCATATCTGGCTTATCTTACCCGTGGCGAGTTACTTGAGGATGAAAACTTGGCACGACAGATCACAAGGCGTCCCAAGTCTATGACTATTGTCAATGGCGAGTTACATCGGTGCAGTGTCATTGGTGTTTTCCAGCGGTGTGTTTCACTTGAGGAGGGCCGTGAGATTTTGAGAGAGATACATGAAGGTGATTGTGGTCATCACGCCAAGTCAAGATCCCTAGTGGCTAAGGCATTTCGTGATGGGTTTTACTGATTGACGGCTCATGCTGATGCGGAGGACATCGTTCTCAAGTGCGATGGGTGTCAGAAATTTGCAAGGCAGGCTCATGTTCCAGCTCAAGAGTTGCGGATGATTCCTATTACTCGGCCGTTCGCAGTCTGGGGGCTTGATATGGTTGGACCGTTCAAGCTATCTAAGGATAAGAAGAGCCACCTCTTGGTGGCGGTTGACAAGTTTACCAAGTGGATTGAGGTAGGGCCGGTTAGCAAGTGTGATGCAACAACTGCAGTACAGTTTGTCAAAAAACTGATTTTTCACTCTGGTTATCCTCATAGTATCATTACTGATAACGGCACAAATTTGTCAAAAGGGGCTATGAAGGAGTTCTATCAAAGAGAACACATCCGGCTTGATGTATCTTCAGTGGCGCATCCATAGTCTAATGGTCAAGCAGAGCGTGCTAATCAAGAGATCTTGCGTGGGATCAAACCCCGGCTTATGGTTCCTTTGGAGCGAACACTGGGTTGTTGGGTGGAAGAGCTTCCTTCTGTGCTTTGGAGCATGAGGACCACCCCCAACAGATCAACAGGCTATACGCCTTTCTTCATGGTTTATGGTGCAGAGGCAGTTCTCCCAAGTGACATCCGTCATGACTTGCCCAGGGTGGCGGCTTATGTTGAAACTGATAATGAGACGGAACATCAAAACGCACTTGATGCTTTGGATGAGGAATGTGACCTTGCAGCAGCCAGATCGGCGATTTATCAACAAGACCTACGTCGCTATCATTGCCACATAGTCAGGTCCCGGACGTTCCAAGAGGGCGACTTAGTGCTCCGGTTGATTCAAGATCAAAAACATATGCATAAGCTCTCACCGCCTTGGAGGGGCCGTTTGTGGTCAGCAAGAACCTTAACAATGGGTCTTATTATCTCATTGATGTACGAGAGTGCGATAAGTCACGCATCTCGGAGGAACAGACCAACAGGCCGTGGAACATTGCACATCTCCGGCCTTACTACACTTGAGCCACCGGCTCTCGTCCTTGTATATATCTTTGTCAATGTATATATCTTTTATGATCAATATAATAAAGCTGGCTTCCCCAAAATTCGAGGCCTCTGTCATTTCATATCTGTGTATATGAGTCTTTATTGATTGATCATAAGGTCACTAGGGGGCTTCCAACCCATCGGGTTTAGCTTTCATACCCTCTTGACCGGCATGAAATGCCACATATGGGTTAAACCTGCCTGTTTGCAACTTGCTACTCCGTCAGGTGACCCGCCGTACTCTTGACAGTCAATCTTTTTTAAGACCCTGAATTGATCAAGGTTAAAACGGCGGTTTGGTCACGAGATAGCCGGCTTACAAAGAGCTAGGATAAACTCACATGTCTTCTTAGTGCAACTCCGCTATATGGCCTGTCGTACTCTTAACAGTCAATCTTTTTTAAGACCCTAAACTAGTTAAGGTTAAAACGACAGATTTATGCCATGGAGGGCCGGCTTACAGGATAAAACGGCTATGCGGCCATGAAAGCAAATATATGGCCTGTGTAGCCAACCTTCTTTCAGTCATGCCTTAAAAGCCGGCTTAAATTTGAGATTTGTATCCTCTGTTTTGGTTTTTCAGATGTGTTTATGCCCTCAAATTTTTGCTTCTGTGCAAGTCATGAATTCCCGGGTCATATAGGGTCCGGGTTGCGCTACTCATGTTTGAGTACTTGGGTTGTCACCCGCTCTGGTTTTTGACTTTAAGTCGCCAGTATGTTTTTGGCTAAACAGCCACCAACATGATTTTTCAGTTATATAAGACTACGGGTCTTTGGGATTTTTAACCCGCCTATGTTTTTTATTATAAGTCGCCCGTGTACATATTGATGGGTCTTTGTAGAATATACAAGACCAAAGGCGACAACACAGGCATCATGCAGTAAGATTTGTACATATGATCACATCAAGCATGCAACAAAGTTTATCTGCTGGGTAAAAAGATAAAGTAATATGCGCGAAGGCATGGAAGGACAATTAACTGTTTTCCACTAAAGCTATCACATGGCTATCGCTGAGCCCAAAAAAGTGTTTAAGTGTTTTTGGGAGTCACATCACTACTTTATGCCGGCCTCAAGCGACGTCCGGGTTATGACCAGAAGGATTAGTTCTCTTCTTGGCACCTTGCAATTGAAGATTCCGGGTCATCCCGGGCCGGCTCTTTGTCGTCGGCCATCTGAAGATCACCCAATGTCCAGTCGATGCCAGTTAATGCCTCAAAGACAGGTTCATCGTTAAGGATAACAGAAGGGTCAAGATTAGGGGCGAAGATATGCTTACACCTTTGAGGGGTCAAATCTGTGATTTCATGAGTAGGCGGCTTGATGCGGGTGTTCTTGCTGTCATAAGCTGGCTGGTACTTTGACAGGTCCAGTTCTTGGGCGAGTTGGCATGCTAGAGGACTCATATCTTTAATGCACTTATGAAAATCTGCTTCCTGGAAGATGGACCCATCATCAGTATATTCTGGACACCCGTTGGTCATTTCTGCCGGGTCAAGTTCTCACTGCCACGCTTTTGCTCGCCCCAAAGCAGTGATGGCTCCAGCGCGGGCGGCTGACCGTTTCAACTCTTCAACTTGTGCTGATACAGTTGACAGGTGGTCTAGCACAGTCTTCATAAGCTTTGGCGGCTCTTTGACATTGGATATAGCCACAAGTGTAGGCAGGCTTCCAGCATACGGCTTCTCGGCCAATGAATATACGGCTTTCAGCTTTAGCAACACACTTTGGCCAAAATTGGCGCTTCTGGCGCCTGTCAAACAATCAAAGGACGAGATAATCAAGTTAGCGGTCAAGAGTTTTTTGAGTCGCCATGGCGAGTTAAAATACCTTCAAATGTTTAAAGTATTCTCAATGAGTGCAAGTTTCAACTTACCAAAGATGGCGGCTGTCATTTGTGCTATATGTTGCTTTAAGCCGGCCAGTTCATCAGTGACCAGCTTAAGTTGATTTTTGGCGTCTTCAGCACGCTTCATTAAGGCTGCTTTCTCTGTTTCCTAGGCGGCTCTCTCAGTGGAAAATTTGGCCTTGACTTTTCTTTCTCTTCCAAAGAAAATTTGAATTTTGACTCAACTTTGATGGTTTCAGCCTCTTGGTGTTGGATATTTTTCCTCAGCTCGCCCAGTTCCGACTCTTTCAAGTCTAAGGCTTCCTGCAAAGAAAGTTTGGAAACATCAAAGTTACACATCAAGGTTATGATAACATTACTAAAGTCCCAAGCACATTGCAAGCAATATACTTGGCACTTGGGGCTAATGTAGGTCATTTCAATTCATATTGAGACCCGGCTCATCTTTGTATGATAAGCCGGCCCTTGGGGGCTACATGTGAATTTTTCTGAAGTGTTTACTTAAAAGATCGGTTCATTTTTTCAAGACAAGCCGGCCCTTGGGGACTATATGTGGTTCATTCAAAGTGATTATTTCAAAGACCCGGCTTATCTTGTTAAGATAAGTCGACCCTTGGGGGCTACATGTGTATGTATATATGCTAAGACGGAAAGGGGTTAAGATTATACCTCATATTTCTGTTTCATCATATTTACTAAGCCAGCTTCAAAACCCCGGCTTGTGTGAAGGCGGCTCAGATAGCCCGCGTGTAACTTGCCCATGCTAAACTCAGCAAAACTCTGTAAATCCAGCTTTAGTTTGCCTTTGTCCAATGAAGTTGATTCTTCTTTGGCGTTGTGCTTCGCCAAAACAGTGGAGGCCCCTGGCTCTGTGTTGCCCGTCCCAGTAATGGTGACATCGTCAGCAGTCTTCTCAGAAGGGACCTCTTCAGCTGGTTTGCTAGGGTTAGGAATTGGCGGCTCATGGCTGGGCGCTGGATTGACATCAGTATCCATGGGTTCGAGTGTTGCAACATCAGTCTCTGGCGGCGGGCTATCTTGCTGATAATTGGGATCTTTAGGGTTCTGGACTGGGACTTAGGGGTCTCCAGCACCTATTTCTCCGGCTCATGGAATTCGGGGTTTTTTGAAGAATCGCCCACCTTTTGTTTCTTGATAGCTTTTGCTTTAGCTTTGTGACAAGAATATACAAGGTTCATGAGTACAAGACTGCAAATTTGGTTAACAAATATAAAATACTTGCCCTGGTGCGACGATGAAAGCTGGCAGCTGAGTTCCAGTTGAGTCGCCAGAGGATGGAGGTGTTCCCTGATAATTGGGATCAGAAGGAGTAAGTGGTTGACGAATGAGACCGGCTAAGGGATAAAGCAGAACCGGGTCATGTGGCACCTCATTATGACGTCTTCGATGGGCTGGTGTGTTGGGTAAGCCGGAAACAAGGTGTTCAGAGCCGTCACTCCGGGTCATACGTCTGGATTCGTGCTGTTGCTTCTTCAAAAGAAAGTTGGGATCCAGATAAGCAAGAGGGTGAGAAAATCTTACTTTGCGGGTAACCCACGGAGTTTTCTCTCTTGGCAAGGGTTCTGAGTCGGAGGAAATTATAGTTACCTCTGCTGTATCGGCATGGCTGGTCTCTGCCTCTTCCTGAGAGGAATCAGCGTCAATAAGTTGCATAAAAAGAAAGCCAAGGGAATCAAGTTCTACCTCCGACTCGTCCTCAAGGGCGAGTAGTTCTTATGCAGTTTGTTACTTGCGGCGGCCTGGGGCACGAGCCTTGGATTTGGACTTCTTGGTTGATGGGGCAGGTTGCAGCTTCTTATTCCAGAAGGCGGACTCAGCCTACATACATATATGAGCAAAAGTTTGGAAGGAATAAATACAAGAGACAGACAAACATAATGAAGCTTTGTTCAGAGTACTTACATTAGGAGGCGGGTTAAGAGTGCAGAAAGGATTCGGTCCCACTTTACTGCAGTTCTCTAGAGATTCCCCAAGGAGTGTCTTAACTGTATCGTTGATCTATTTATCAGTCAGACGCTCTTGATTGTAGCATTGTGGGTCTTTTGTTTCACCAGTGTACTGGCATATTAAGCCGGTGTGGCGGCTCAGGGGTAAAATCCTCCATGCGACCCAGCAGCGGACCAGATCAACTCCAGTTAAGCCATTGGCTAGCAAGGCCCTTATCTTTAAAAAGGTGGGCAAATACTTAGCCCGTTCTACAGTAGAAATATGACTTGGGAGTTTGTGGCTGGGGCTATGCCGGAAAGGGCGGAAACCCGGCAGGGGCTTTTCACTAGCTGGAGAGGTATCTTGGCAGTAGAACCAAGTATAGTTCCAGTACTTGGGGTGACTAGGCAGTGCGGCTGTGGGAAAATTGACGTCTCTTCGCCTCTGAATGGAAATCCCACCAAGCTCGAGACTTGGCCCTTCTGTCATATCGGTCTGGCGGTTGAGATAAAAATATTCTCTGAACAGATCAACGTCCGGCTCTTCTTGAACATACACTTCGCAGAAAACTTGAAAGTTGCATATGTTGAAGACGGAATTGGGGCGAATGTCTTGAGGATGAAGGTTATAAAAATGCAGAACATCCCGAAAGAACTTTGACCCGGGTGGCGAAAAGCCACGGAGGAGATGATCCAAAAAAACAACAACTTCACCTTCCCTGGGTTGAGGAATGGTTTCAGGGCCGGGAACCCTCCAATGAATAACCTATTGGGATGGCAAAACTCCCATGTCTACATACTCGCCTAATGAGAGCTCGGAGACTCTGGTAGCGGCCCAGTCACAAGAAGTGGGAGTCTTAGTCATTGTTGGTGGGTTAAAAGCTGCGGCCTGAGAATAAAGGTATGGCGGGTTAATATTGTAGCGATAAGCCGCCTAAAGTGGTTGTAGTGATATTTCGGCAGCAGCAAACCAGTTATGATTGTAAGGTTTATTATTATGGAAGATTATAAACCGCCCTAGTTAAGAGGGTGAGGCGACTCTCAGGCTGATTAAGATACGGCGGGTTAAGTGATGACATATTAAGTTGGCCAGATGCTGGCGGGTTACAAAGTTCATTGTTAAGCCGCTGAAAAGTGAAGGGCGAGTTGACTATCTACGGATTCAAGATTGTTGAATTTTACTAAGTATGGGGAAAACAAGTTTCACAATTTATGGCTATAATTTTGGATCTGCGGCAGCTCAGGAAAATATGGATAATTAAACCTAGAAAGCATAGGCAGATGAACTAGCAGACTGTGTTCTGATTTAAAGAGGAAACGATCTGTCTAAAACATGGTATAGGTACTAAACTGCTACCGCGTCAATCCTACGGCTTTTTTAGATTGAAGTATGGATGTTTGGTTAAAACTAGGATAAGCCAAGATGAACGCCGATGAACTATCAAGAACTGGCTTGACCTAATGTGGATCTGAGAAAGGAAAAGGATGTTACCTGACGGTGTTGGTGAAGAGCGGATGAACGCCGCTAATTTCTGGTCCGAACTGGTTGATGTAGCAGCCTCGATGGAGTGGTTGGCGAGGTTCGGCTGTGGCGGCGGAGCTCCGGTCGCAGCGGACGTTGCAAGGAGGAAAAAGTGGAGGCGAAGGGGGTAAAAAGTGAAAAGGTAACCCCCCGTGCCTATTTATAAGGAAAAAGTGGAACAGTGAAACGACAGGCCCGAAAATCGAGGATGCATTATAATTATCACAATAGAGGAGGCGCCTTGATTTTCGGAATGGCTGGTTAATGCAAAGATCCGTTGTGACGTCATAAGATTTTTATAAGTTTATTTAACATGACGTCATCTTTCCATATGGAGGGTTGTAAAGATCCGTTCAAGGTTGAGTGTTGGAAGGATTCAAAGAAGACTCGCCAACTAGAGATAGTGGAGATTGACATGAACAAGTTCAAATCAATCTGGGGCCTAATGTTGGGGATATAACCCCTCGATGAGACCCGCTCTGCTGGGCCGGGTTAGGATGTTGGCGACTCATAAAGGAGGCCTTAGACAGGCCGAGTAGATCAAGACATGAGACCCGGAGGGTGACTTACGAGATGAGCCACCGGAGGCCCAAGCCCAGAAGATGGTACGAGACCCAGCGTTGTAAGCCACCCGACGGTGACTTGACTGATAAGGCAAGGTGATTCAGAACCAGTGTCAGTCACAAAGTATGACCTAACCTGGACTCTTGTAAGCCCAGGGCCTCGACCTGTGCATATAAAGGCGAGTCCCTACGGCGGGTAAACCTAAGTTACAATCAATCGAGAGCTAGGTCAAGCGAATATGCTCCCTTGTAATCGATATATGAGTAATACAACTGAAAGCAGGACGTTGGCTTTTACCTCATCACGAAGGTCCAAACCTGGGTAAACCCTTGTCTCTCGTCCCGTTCAACCCCTTCAAGCTAACCTACGTTGCGATGGCTCCACGCTTAAGTCATTTCACTAGGACATCTGCCATGTCAACCCCACGACACCGAGGCAACCGCTGAATGGAGGTAGTCGGTGGTAGGCTTAGAACTTGTATTTGTCTTCTTAGCTTGTTGTCGAGTCACTTTCCAGTGGGGGCACGCTGAGTGCACCCACTGGGTGTAGTCCCTGAGACTGCCGTCGATTGCTGGCAATCGGCGGCGGTCTTTAGAACGGTCGCTTTGCACTCGGAGTGCTCAGGAATACGCATGTATCTTGGTGTTGTTGACTTCAATCTCCTTCATTACTGACCCTTAGATGAGCCAAATTATGTAGATCAGAGGGTACTTGAGGATTTGGTACTAGTCTAGCTTGTTCCTTCCGGCTGTGCATGACCGAGTGGTAGTCAGAGGGTACTTGAGGATCTGGTACTGGTTAACTTGTTCCTTCCGGTGGTGCATGACCGAGTGGTAGTCAGAGGGTACTTGAGGACCTGCTACTGGTCTAACTTGTTCCTTCCAGTTGTGCGTGACCGAGTGGTATTAAGCCAGTACTTTCGTTTTTCCTTCATGCCTTCCGACTGACTATTTTTGGTATGGTGTAGAGAGCTTGTGTGTTGGGGTCCCATTATGCTGCGATGGAGAAGGAGGCCACATCCCTCCGACTGGACTTGGAAGCTGAGAAGCTCAAGAGTGCCCGATTGGAGAAGGAGAAGAGAATCCTGGGAGGTAAGTCATCTTCTCCGTCTGGCAGCTGCACACTATTTTTTCCCTTTTGATCCAAGTCATTCCGCTCCGACAGATATTCGTAGCGAGAACACCCGACTCACAACGAAGCTCAGGACTTATATTTCTTTACAAACTATGAAGCAGGCCCTGGAGAACAAGGACAAGGACCTGCCGTTGGCTCAGAAGGAAGCCTGGACCAAGGCCAAGCTGGCCAACGAGAAGCTGGCTTCAGCCGGCAAGTTGGAGTCAGAGATCAAGGACCTCAAGGCTGCCGTTGACGTTGCCAAAGGCAAATCATTCGAATGGAAGAAGAAATGTGAAGACCAAGCTGGTGCCTTTGCGCAGGAGAAGCAGACCCTGGAGGAGAAGGTCGCATAGCTCACGGAGAAAAAGAATGCCCTGGAGTCATATATGGAGGAGTTCTGCACGGAGTTTAGTGAGAAGCTTGCTGGTAAGTTCTTTTCGGGTTCGAATGGAATCCATGCGCCGTTGAGGTTTTTCCGATCCTTCGCTCATGAGCTTCTTTTCATCAGTCAGAGCACTGTTACAACCCAGAGTTGGAGCTGGAGAGGCTTGAGAGGTATCTGAACCCTACCCGGTCACTCATCGTCGACAAAGCAGCTCTCGCCATCTTGCGTCTGGAAGACCGTCTAGAGAACGTCTTAGGCTATATCACTCGGATGAGGGGCGCCTTGGGCCAGATCGACAAGGAGCTGCAGTCTGGTGAGGAGACCCAGATGGACATGGAGTCCATCATGACGCGGCTGAATGAGGTCCTTGCCCGAGTGAAGGCTTGGAAGAAGTTGGCTGCCCGAAGTGGTGCCGATGTGGCCTTGTCACTCGTCTGCGTTCATCGCAAGAACATGGATGAGGAGAAACTGAAAGGCCTCCGAGTGATGAACAAGAAGAATCTCAAATTCGAGGACTTCATGGAGACCTTCGCCGAGGCAGCCACGCGCATCATGGATGGGATCGACTTGGAGACCTTCGTCGAGCCAGCCAGCTCCCACCCTGGTGCTTAAAACACTTGATTGAATTTGCCCCTGAATGCCGAGCGGCTGCTTTAACCGTATAATTTGCCGAGCCTTGGGCTCATTTCACTTTTGCTTGGAACAATCGAATAGACTGAATCTTTGATTTGCGCTCCTTCGAAGACTTATTTGCTTTCTGCGCTTTGTTTGACTTAGGCGGAAGCTGGTCGGCAGCTAAGCCCCCGAGTGTGGAGTGGATCCTCAATCGGATTGTTTTTTTAACTTAGGTGAAAGCTTGTTCACAGCTAAGCCCCAGAGTGTGGAGCAGATCCTCACTCGGCTTGTTTTTTAACTTAGGCGAAAGCTGGTTCGCAGCTAAGCCCCCGAGTGTGGAGCGGATCCTCACTCGGCTTGTTTTTTTAACTTAGGCGAAAGCTGGTTCGCAGCTAAGCCCCCGAGTGTGGAGCGGATCCGCACTCGGCTGGTTTTTTAACATAGGCGAAAGCTGGTTCGCAGCTAAGCCTCCGAGTGTGGAGCGGATCCTTACTCGGATTGTTTTTTAACTTAGGCGAAAGCTGGTTCGCAGCTAAGCCTCCGAGTGTGGAGCAGAACCTCACTCAGGACTTCTATTTCTTTAGAAACCATGAAGCATGCCCTGGAGAACAAGGACAAGGACCTGCCGTTGGCTCAGAAGGAAGCCAGGACCAAGACCAAGAAGGACAATGAGAAGCTGGCTTCAGCCGGCAAGTTGGAGTCAGAGATCAAGGACCTCAAGGCTGCCGTTAACGCTGCCAAAGGCAAATCTTTCGAATGGAAGAAGAAATGTGAAGACCAAGCTGGTGCCTTTGCGTAGGAGAAGCGGACCCTGGAGGAGAAGGTCGCATAGCTCATGGAGAAAAAAAGAATGCCCTGGAGTCATATATGGAGGAGTTCTGCACGGAGTTTAGTGAGAAGCTTGCTGGTAAGTTCTTTTCAGGTTCGAATGGAATCCATGCGCCATTGAGGTTTTTCTGATCCTTCGCTCATGAGCTTCTTTTCCTCAGTCAGAGCACTGTTACAACCCAGAGTTGGAGCTAGAGAGGCTTGAGAGGGATCTGGACTCTGCCCGGTCACTCGTCGTCGACAAAGCAGCTCTCGCCATCTTGCGTCTGGAAGACCGCCTAGAGAACGCCTTAGGCTATATCACTTCGTTGAGGGGCGCCTTGGGCCGGATCGACAAGGAGCTGTAGTCTGGTGAGGAGACCCAGATGGACTTGGAGTCCATCATGACATGGCTGAATGAGGTCCCTGCTCGAGTGAAGGCTTGGAAGAAGTTGACTGCCCGAAGTGGTGCCGATGTGGCCTTGTCACTCGTCTGCGTTCATCGCAAGAACGTGGATGAGGAGAAACTGAAAGGCCTCCGAGTGATGAACAAGAAGAATCTCAAATTCGAGGACTTCATGGAGACCATCGCCGAGGCAGCCACGCGCATCATGGATGGGATTGACTTGGAGACCTTCGTCGAGCCAGCCAGCCGCCACCCTGGTGCTTAAAACACTTGATTGAATTTGCCCCAGAATGCCGGTCGGTTGCTATAACCGTATAATTTGCCAAGCCTTGGGCTCATTTCACTTTTGCTTGGAACAATCGAATAGATCGAATCTTTGATTTGTGCTCCTTCGAAGACTTATTTGCTTTCTGCGCTTTGTTCGACTTAGGCGGAAGCTGGTCCGCAGCTAAGCCCCCGAGTGTGGAGAGGATCCTCAATCGGATTGTTTTCTAACTTAGGTGAAAGCTGGTTTGTAGCTAAGCCCCAGAGTGTGGAGCGGATCCTCACTGGGCTTGTTTTTTAAATTAGGCGAAAGCTGGTTCGCAGCTAAGCCCCCGAGTGTGGAGCGGATCCTCACTCGGCTTGTTTTTTTAACTTAGGCGAAAGCAAGTTCACAGCTAAGCCCCCGAGTGTGGAGCGGATCCTCACTCGGCTGGTTTTTTAACATAGGCGAAAGCTGGTTCGCAGCTAAGCCTCCGAGTGTGGAGCGGATCCTCACTCGGATTGTTTTTTAACTTAGGCGAAAGCTGGTTCGCAGCTAAGCCTCTGAGTGTGGAGCGGATCCTCACTCAGGACTTCTATTTCTTTAGAAACCATGAAGCATGCCCTGGAGAACAAGGACAAGGACCTGCCATTGGCTCAGAAGGAAGCCAGGACCAAGGCCAAGCTGGACAATGAGAAGCTGGCTTCTGCCGGCAAGTTGGAGTCAAAGATCAAGGACCTCAAGGCTGCCGTTGACGCTGCCAAAGGCAAATCTTTTGAATGGAAGAAGAAATGTGAAGACCAAGCTGGTGCCTTTGCACAGGAGAAGCGGACCCTGGAGGAGAAGGTCGCATAGCTCACGGAGAAAAAGAATGCCCTGGAGTCATATATGGAGGAGTTCTGCATGGAGTTTAGTGTGAAGCTTGCTGGCAAGTTCTTTTCAGGTTCGAATGGAATCCATGCGCCGTTGAGCTTTTTCCGATCCTTTGTTCATGAGCTTCTTTTCCTCTGTCAGAGCACTATTACAACCCAGAGTTGGAGCTGGAGAGGCATGAGCGGGATCTGGATCCTGCCCGGTCACTCGTCGTCGACAAAGCAGCTCTCACCATCTTGCGTCTGGAAGACCGTCTAGAGAACGCCTTAGGCTATATCACTCGGATGAGGGGCGCCTTGGGCCGAATCGACAAGGAGCTGCAGTCTAGTGAGGAGACCCAGATGGACTAGGAGTCCATCATGATGCGGCTGAATGAGGTCCCTGCCGGAGTGAAAGCTTGGAAGAAGTCGGCTGCCCAAAGCGGTGCCGATGTGGCCTTGTCACTCGTCTGCATTCATTGCAAGAACGTGGATGAGGAGAAACTGAAAGGCCTCCGAGTGATGAACAAGAAGAATCTCAAATTCGAGGACTTCATGGAGACCTTCGCCAAGGCAGCCACGCGCATCGCGAACGGGATCAACTTGGAGACCTTCGTCGAGCCAGCCAGCTCCCACCCTGATGCTTAAAACACTTGATTGAATTTGCCCCAGAATGCCTGGCGGTTGCTGTAACCGTATACTTTGCCAAGCCTTGGGCTCATTTCACTTTTTCTTGGAATAATCAAATAGATCGAATCTTTGATTTGCGCTCCTTCGAAGACTTATTTGCTTTCTGCGCTATGTTCGACTTAGGTGGAAGCTGGTCCGCCGCTAACCCCCTGAGTGTGGAGCGGATCCTCACTCGGATTGTTTTTTAACTTAGGCGAAAGCCGGTTCCTAGCTATGCCCCCGAGTGTGGAGCGGATCCTCACTCGGCTTGTTTTTTAACTTAGGCGAAAGCCGGTTCGCAGCTAAGCCCCCGAGTGTGGAGCGGATCCTCGCTCAGCTTGTTTTTTAACTTAGGTGAAAGCTGGTTCGCAGCTAAGCCCCCGAGTGTGGAGCGGATCCTCACTCGGATTGTTTTTTTAACTTAGGCGAAAACTGGATCGCAGCTAAGCCCTCTCCAATCACCCACTGGGGCGAGTTAGGTTCTGAATGCAGTTAGTCACTTGAGTGAAAAGGCGGCCGTGAGCTGAACTAGACAATGTACGGGAAAAGTAAGATTTTATTGATCTTTGTTCATTCTGTCACACTATTACAAAGGAGAAATTTATTTTAAGTATAAAACCTGCGGAGCAGATCTAGATTCCAAGCTCTAGGCTCTTCCATCTCTTTAGCAAAGTTGTAAAGTCAGTACGCTCCATTGTGCAAGACCTTCGAGATGGCGAAAGGCCCTTCCCAAGGGGGTGCCAACTTTTGAGGATTCTGCTGGTCCACTCAAAGGACCAAGTCTCCTTCCTGGAAAGCACGTCCTCTGACGTGCCTGTCGTGGTAGCGGCGCAAGTCTTGCTGGTATAGTGTCGATCTTATCAGGGCCAGCTCACGCTCCTCCTCCAAGAGATCGAGGCCATCCTGCCTTGCCTCTTCAGCTTCGGTTTCCGAGTAAAGATCTACTCGGGGGGAATTGTGGAGCAAGTCACTCAGTAAAACTGCTTTTGACCCGTACACCATGAAGAATGGGTTGCGATTGGTGGATCGATTCGCAGTCGTCCGTGGGCCCTAGAGGACTGATGGTAGCTCGGTTACCCATGCTCCTACCGCGTGGGTAAGATCACGCATGAGGCGGGGCTTTAATCCTTGGAGTATGAGTCCATTCGCTCGTTCGGCCTGCCCGTTCGACTGAGGGTGTGCCACGGAGGCGTAATCGACCCGGGTGCCTTGGGTGTAGCAAAACTCAGGGAACTCGTCCGAGTTGAAGTTGGATTCGTTGTCGGTGATGATGCTATGAGGACTCCTAATCTGAAGATTATCTCTTTGATGAACTGAATGGCAATGGCTGAATCCAGCTTCTTTATTGGTTTGGCCTCGATCCACTTGGTAAGCTTGTCGACCGCCACCAACAGGTGCATGAAACCGCTTGCCCCGGTCCAGAGCGAGCCAACCATGTCGAGTCCCCAGATGGTGAATGGCCAAGTGAGGGGAATAGTCTTCAGAGCTGACGCTGGCTTGTGCGACTTATTCACGTAGAATTGGCACCCGACGCATTGATCCACTATATCTTGGGCGACATCATTGGCTCGGGGCCAATAGAACCCGGCTCTGAATGCTTTGGCGACAAGGGTCCGAGAGGACGCATGATTCCCACTGATAACCCACAAGTATAGGGGATCGTTTGTAGCCTTTTTCGATAAATAAGAGTGTCAAACCCAATGAGGAGCTAAAGGTAGGACAGATATTCCATCAAGTTCTATCGACCACTGATACAACTCTACGCACACTTGACGTTGCTTTATCTAGAACAAGAATAAAACTAGGAGTACTTTGTGAGAATAAAACTACAAATAAATTGCAAGACAATAAAAGTAGATAGCTTTTGTCAACAAGAAAGTCATTTGTCCCTAGGCAATCGATAACTAGACCGGTAATCATTCTTGCAATTTTATATGAGGGAGAGGCATGAGCTAATATACTTTCTCTACTTGGATCATATGCACTTATGATTGGAACTCTAGCAAGCATCCACAACTACTAAAGATCATTATGGTCCTGAAACCCAACCATAGAATTAAGTATCAAGTCCCCATTACTCCCATACGCAACAACCCACTTACTCGGATTTGTGTATTCTGTCACTCAAGCCACCCACCATAAGTGAATCATGAACATATTGCAACACCCTACAGCGGGGATCCCTCCGTTTGCGCGACACAGAGGGCACCATAGGACAGCACCATAAATAAAATATACAATCATACTAACCAAGATCACGATTAACCCATAGGACAAAACGGATCTACTCAAACATCATAAGATAGCCACATATCATTGGGAAATAATATACAGAGTTGAGCACCATGTTTAAGTAGAGATTACAGTGGAGAGAAGAGGTGTTACACCACTGCATAGAGGGGGAGAGAGTTGGTGTTGACGGTAGCAAGATTGTTGATGTAGATCGCCGTCACGATCCTTCCCCGGCGGCACTCCGGTGCCACCGGGAAAGAGGGGGAGAGAGAGCCCCCTCCTTCTTCTTATTACTTGGCCTCCTCCCTAGATGGGAGGAGAGTTCCCCCTCTGGTCCATGGCCTCCATGGCGGCGGAGGGGTGGGAGCCCCTCCGAGATTGGATCTCCTTCTCTGTTCTCTTCTGTTTCGCGTTCCTGTTTTCTGGCCCTTCATGGTTTCTTAAATTCCCGGAGATCCGTAAGTCCGATTGCGCTGAAACTTTTATAAGATTTTTTTCCATAAATTATCTTTCTTGCGCCCGAAGAAGGGCCCCAACCGACTTACGGGGAGGGCACAAGACACATGGGCGCGCCAGGGGGTGCCCAGCGCGCCCTGGTGGGTTGTGGAGGCCGTGGGCCTCCGTTAGCGTTGATTCCACCTCCCAAAAATCATAAATATTCCAAAATAATTCTCCATAAATTTTATCGCGTTTGGACTGTGTTTGATATGGATATTCTACTAAACAAAAAACATGCAACAAACAGGAACTGGCACTGGGCACTAGATCAATAGGTTAGTCCAATAAATCATATAAAATGTTGCCAAAAGTATGTGAAAGTTGTATAATAATGGCATGAAACAATCAAAAATATAGATATGACGGAGACGTATCAGCATCCCCAAACTTAATTCCTGCTCGTCCTTGAGTAGGTAAATGATAAAAAAGATAGTTTTTTATGTGGAATGCTACCTAGCATAATCTTGATCATATGTCTAATCATGGCATGAATATTAAGACATGAGCGATTCAAAGCAATAGTCTATAATTTGAAATAAAGACATTAATACTCAGGCATCCCAACAAACAATCGTGTCTTTCATAATATCAACGCTAAAGAACTCTATCCCTACAAAATCATATAGTCTTGTCATGCTCTGTCTTCTTAACACAAAGTATTTATCATGCACAACCCCGATGACTAGCCGAGCAATTGGTTCATACTTTTTAACGCGCTTCAGCTTTTTCAACCCTCATGCAATACATGAGCGCAAGCCATGGATATAGCACTATGGGTGGAATAGAGTATGATGATAGGGGTAAATATAAAGAAGACAAAAAAGTAAGAAAGTCTCACATCGACGCAGCTAACCAACGGGCTATGGAGATGCCCATCAATTGATATCAATGCGAGGAGTAGGGATTGCCATGCAACAGATGCACTAAGAGCTATAAGTGTATGAAAGCTCAATATGAAAACTAAGTGGGTGTGCATCCAACTTGCTTGCTCATGAAGACCTCGGGCATTTGAAGCCCATCATCGGAATATCCAAGCCAAGTTCCATAATGAAAAATTCCCACTAGTATATGAAAGTGACTACATAGGAGACTCTTTATATGAAAAACATGGTGCTACTTTGAAGCACAAGTGTGGTAAAGGATAGTAACAATGCCCCTTCTATCTTTTTTTCTTTTTCTTTTTTTCTCTCATTGTCCGGAGTCTCATCCCGACTTGTGGGGGAATCATAGTCTCCATCATCCTTTCTCACTTGGACATGCTCTAAAAATGAATAATGATGATCATCACACTTCTATTTACTTACAACTCAAAAGAAAGAAAAATCACAACTCGATACCTAGAACAAAGTATGACTCTATATGAATGCCTCTGGCAGTGTACTAGGATGTGCAATGATCTAGCATAACAACGATATAAAAAACGGACAAGCCATGAAAATATGATGCTAGCTATATGACAATGAATGCTCAAGTCATCAAAATGGAAGCGGTGGAAGTTGCATGGCAATATATCTCAGAATGGCTATGGAAAGGCCATAATAGGTAGGTATGGTGGCTGTTTTGAGGAAGATATAATAAGGCTAATGTGTTATAGAGCGTATCATATCACGGGGTTTGGATGCACCTGCGAAGTTTGCACCACATCTCGAGGTGGGAAAGGGCAATGCACGGTACCGAAGAGGCTAGCAAATTGCGAAAGGTAAGAGTCCGTATAATCCATGGACTCACATCAGTCATAAAGAACTCATATACTTATTGCAAAAGTTTATTAGCCCTCGAAGCAAAGTACTACTATGCATGCCCCTAGGGGGATAGATTCGTAGGAAAAGACCATCGCTCGTCCCCGACCGCCACTCATAAGGAAGACAATCAATAAAAAATCATGCTCCAACTTCATAGCATAATGAGAGACTATACATGCATGCTTTGGGAATCACAAACCTTAACACCGCTATTCCTACTAGCCACAACCGTTTACTAGCACTACAAAAAAATACACTTCCGTGATGATACGTGTTTGTCACAGTAGGTCACGTTTTCTGTCATGCATGTACATCCATGACGATTTTATGACAGAATCAAGATAGTCGTACCTGTGCTGTCATAGAAGTGTTCCATGACATTACCAAAATTATAATCACAGAAGTGTCCACTTCCATGAAGATAAATCGTGCGTCATAGAAGTGCTTTCGTCAAGGGTAACCGACACGTGGCATCCACCGTAACGGGTCACCGTTAAGCTATCGGGTGCTGGTTTGGATCCGATAACCCGTTAACAGCCCAGACCAATGGGGAAATTCCACGTGTAAAATTCTCATTCGCCGGAGGATCCACATGTCGGCTCAGTGTTGGGACAGATGTCATCCACTCATAGTACGGGAGGCGCCTATGATACGTCGGCACGTGGCAAGGCCCAACAGTGGCCCATTCAGGTGAAAAAGGCCGGCCCAGTCAAAATTAGCAGGCCGGCCCATATAAGGCCTACTTGTGTCAGTCCATTTAAGCCCACGACCCATACGAGATGTGCCAATTCGGCCCGTCAACGGCCCATTAACGATTTGACACCATTGCAGCCCATCGTCAGTTCGAGCCCGTTAACAGCCCGCTATATATTTGGGCTCAATAACAGCCCGATGTGGTTTCGGCCTGTTAACGGCCCATTCAAGGGATGGGCCAATTTTCAGGATGTACGTCTTTCGGCCTTTTAGCGACCCATTTAAGTGTTGGGCGAATTTCTGGCCCGGTGTGTCTTTCAGCCTGTTAACGACCCATAAATGAGTTCGGCCATTTGCAGTCAGACCTGAGTTTTGGCTTTTTAATGGCCCATGCTCTTCATGGTCCAATACCATCCCGGTTTCTCTTTCGGCCTGCTAAAGGCCCACGACACAGTTGGGCCGTATACAATACGACCAGACTTTCAGCCTCTTAGTGGCCCATGCTCTTCATGGTCCAGTACGAGCCCGCTGTCTCTTTCGGCCAGCTAAAGGCCCTTAGTATAGTTGGGCCATATGTAGTCCGACCTTAGTATCGGCCTGTTAACGGCCAGTGAAATCAAATGGGCCCACCTGTTGTCCGCTTCGATGTCGGCCAGTTAACGACCCGGGAGGTAACAGGGCCGAGCATTAACTGTCGGCTCGTTTCAATTATAGCGACCCAATGGAGCTTTCGGCCTGGTTATGGCCCATTAACTTAATGGGCCCACTAAAGTTCGAACATGTCTGTAGGCCCAATTAGATAATTTGAGACCATTACGATGAGCAATTATGGACATGACCAAAACCGATCAATCAAAGGCCCTATGAGAATTTTGGCCCCTGCGAGCCCATTAGGGAAGCCCATTAAGGGCAGTGGGCTGCTTCCTTCATATAGGGCCCACGACTGTTCATGCTAACTAATAATTTCACTGCTTTTTTAACTTCCTAGTGACCAGTTAGCTGGAATGCGATGCGCGCTAAGCAAACGTACGGCATACAAGGAAAAACGTTGCACATCCAGCATATATTACAGGAAATTACATCCACTGGGCAATCAAAGATTGATGCCAGTGCAAATAAATGAACAGGACCTAATGATCTACAACCTCACAATCTACAACCTCAGTGCGGATGACGCCCATAAGCATGTGAGCAAGTTCTTCCTTCTTTGCTACACTGTCTCTGAAAACATTGATCAGTTCTTGTTGCGCAAGAATGTGCACCTCTGATTCCTCCACGATTTCCGTCATTGCTTCAGCCAGTAATTGGTTCACAAACATACATTTTTCTGTTGCATTCGAGACAGAGGAAACTGAACAGATTCAGATGGCGATTTTGGCAGGCTTCTATTATTGATAGTGGAGAGTGTCTC
This sequence comes from Thinopyrum elongatum, assembly GCA_011799875.1. Classification (NCBI taxonomy): domain Eukaryota; kingdom Viridiplantae; phylum Streptophyta; class Magnoliopsida; order Poales; family Poaceae; genus Thinopyrum; species Thinopyrum elongatum. The sequence goes on from CM022303.1 coordinate 18,927,047, forward strand.
GACCACTGCATCATAACATAAATTAGGAGGGGAACTGAACAGATTAATCAAGAGTTATTGCCATATTACCTGGCCTAGATTTATTGGGAAGAAACAATGGGGTTGCCTTGCTGTTTTCAGAGTTTGTCTTCTTATCTTCAGCAGCCTGCACCAAATTAACACACTAGCATTGCTATCATTGGCCAAGTCAGATAATAGGAAAGCAACATTGACACAACGAACGTTTGGGCAACCAAACCACACCAGCCTACACCAAATTAACACAATATGGCACAGCTATCATCAGTCAGGTAAGGTAATACGAAAGAAACATTGACACAATGAATGAATGGGCAACCAGAACAACACTACAATTTAGTAATGTGCATGATATGAGATAGTACACTTATGCAGCTCAGTATGCAAAACTACCAGGCAGTTTTCCTTACAAAAATCAACATTGTCGCCTTTAATTATACATTTTGCTACAACTAAATTTAGATCAGATAAATGTTGGATTCACGCCGATTGACAAAATACATGCTGATGTAAAAATATAGTGATATACAACAGGTACTTACATCAGAATTGGAGCACAGAGAATTCCCGCAAGATACTTTCCTCGAATACGATCCCAGTATAGAAAGTCTTCTATCCTTTAAGCTTATTTTCTAAAAGAGAGATGGGTAATAAACATGTAGAAAATATGATCAGAATGCTATAAAATTTCATGATGCGAGGATATGCACACGCTTCTTAGAATGTAGTTGACATATTTTTGCTGGACTGGAGCGGACTAGTTCTTTGGCCACTGGAATCTGCTTATTATCAGTAGGAGTTGGGTTTCTCTGTGCTGGAGCAGTCTCTATGAACACTGGAGTTGGTTTACTATCTCCTGGCATTTGGATCTTTTGCAAAGACCTTGTTTGTAACCCTTCAGATTCTATCGTAGCCGTCTTCCCCTTGCATGCCTTATATAGAAGAATGGTGCTTCAATTATAAAACATGCTACAACAGAGAGATGGAATAGGTACTGAAGAATAGAAAGGCATGACATATTGACATGTATTCCCTCCATCTGGAAATAAATGGATGGGTCTAGGCATATTTCAATTCTAGATACACCCATTTTTATCCATTTTTGCGACATGTAATCCGGACGGAGGGAGTATGATGTAAGAGCTAGGGATACGACAGGACAACAGAGTAAAAAAAACACTTGTTGAATGTAAAACTGTATGATAGCAGAATACATACAGAAACACACTAAGGCAACATATGTGTATATGATTGGGAAACTAAGATGGCATTGCAACAGACCAATAGAACATCACTTCAATGTAAAAAAAACATGGCATGGTAGATAGATGAAGTACATACTAATGAATAACAATGCATAAGATATTCAGAAGCATGATGTACAAACTAAGCAGATGGCATTGCAATAGAGTAGAATGATAGTACTTGAATTTGAAAACATGTTATCATGAATGGAATAGGTACTGTAAAACAGGAAGGCATGACATATTTACATGCATGATCAGCAGGCTAAGCACATGGCATTGCAACAGAGTAGATGCACTCCAGGACATTATATGCATCCTGTACCCATATCACGGGCCAAGTTAGAGCCAGGACCTTGTGGGGTGAATAGGATTCATCATCTTTCTGCAAGTCTTCTGAAGAACTGCCTTTACATGTTCCATCATATTGGGTATCATTGACGTCAAGTTTGTTGGCTGTTACATTGCTCTGTGAGGTTCTTGTGGATATATCAGTGTGTGCAATTATATCTGACATGCATGGAAGACAACTAGTAGTTAGATTTATGTAATGAGTTCCTGTAGGAGACGACATAAATAGTAGGACTGGGGTAAACTAGCAGCAACAAGTCTAAAACTAAAGGGAGAACACAGATGAAAGCTACATAATATGTATCATTTGTACTCGAGATTAACTAGATGGCACACAAAAGTATTAAAGAACAACATAGGTAATACTAGAAGTGGTATAATACTATAATCACCAGCCTGTGGGATAGCATTGGCTGATGGATGATAACTATGGAACAACGTTACCTAAAGAACAAGTCTCTTATCTGAAATATGGAACAACGTTAACTCCTGAACAAGACCCGTAAGAGATCAGCATGAATATACAGTGAAATGTGATAATCTATTTTCCACGCTTAGATGAATAACAAAGCCATAAATGTTGCACACAAGTAAGATGAGGGTATCTGGCCGCCATCCATAGGAGTGAGCATCATGTGCTGACTTGTCGATGGCCCTGCAGTTGTTGTGGCTATCCATGTTGGGCACGCGCATTCGATGCAGGGAACTGTTGAGTGGGGACTATAGCTCCCTTTTGGTGTATGCTTCCCTTGTTGGAGCAGTTGCGGTGAGAAGGAAGACGGTGTGGCTGAAGATGCAGAAAATGCATAATGTTCAGAACGACAAATATCTCTGATCTGAAGAAATACCCTAAGAGATCAACAGTAAGGTATGAGAGTGGTCACACGTCTGTTGACTGAAAACTAAATTGGGGTCACACGATTTTATTTTATTTTGGTACTGTCCGATCTACGCCGGATGGCTTGATGGCCGTCTTGTGCCTCCCGGCTAACACTGTTCAGAATCTTTCCCGAAGAGCCAGCGACCATCGGCAGAGCACACTGCCTCCGCTGTCCCTGGCCGCGAGAGCTCCGACCAAAACCCCGCTCCCCGCCCCACCGGACTGCCGTGGTTGTGCCGCCCCCGGCCAATCCACAACGACTCGTCGTCATCCAAGTCCGGCGGCGGCAGTACCTTCAACCCACACAACTCTAAGATAGCCACCTAAGCACTGCTTCTGCGGCGAACTTGCGCCCCCGCACCCTTGCGTTAGACACCAGCAAACCGGCAGCCTAGGAGCTCCACCGCCTCGAGGGGTGCTGCTTCCCATTGGGAATCGATTAGCCCGGAATAAAAATTCAGACAACTGACGCCTAAATAATGTGATTTGAGATGAGTGTATGACCTATCTTGCGGCCCGATGAAGTAGGAAGCTCCAGCTGCCGAGTCGGTGAGGCCGGCACGGTTGCGGTAGCAACCGGCGGCAGGAAAGCAGAGATGTCACAATGGTTGACGGCTACAGGGAAGCAACACCGGTGCCCTGGACGCATCCGAAGTTGGAGCCGCTCCGGCGCCGTGCACAACGGTGCCGGTGAATCGGCTCCGGTACGGTTCATGCGGCCGTCGTCGAGGCAGCTCCAGCAGCACGGAGTAAGAGGCACACGGCCCAGTGCACGACGGCAAACGGACAGCGTCTCCGGCATTGGGGAGGAGGGCGGCGGTGAATTTGGTGCGGTGGGGGGCGCCATGGAGGAGGGGCTGAGTTTTCACGCCTGGGGAGAAGGGAGCTTCCGGGGAGAAGGTGATTTGGCGCCCACGAGGTATGAATGGGAAATTGGGAGGGGGAACCATGTCTTACGGACGCATTTGTCTGAAATGTGTGGGGGGGTTACAGTTCTACCCCTGCCTTTAGGCTTCTGGGCTTGGGTGAGGGTCGGGGATAGTAGAGTAACTTTGCTTCTCCCAAATAGTGGGCACGAGCGATTTCGGGCGAGGAGGGCGTGTTTTGAAATAGTGGGCGCGAGCGATTTCGGGCGAGGAGGGCGTGTTTTGAAATAGTGGGCGCGAGCGATTTCGGGCGAGGAGGGCGTGTTTTGAAATAGTGGGCGCGAGCGATTTCGGGCGAGGAGAGGGTGTTTTGCCGCCCATGGTTTATGAATTATTCGGCACCTGTCATTTCGGCCGAGGAGAAGGCGCGCTTGGATGAAGTTACAAACCTACCCTCGATGTACAACGGGCCAATTGATGTGTGTCCCACATAGGCCGGTAATTTCGCATCTCCCATTTATTTGCTCAGGCCAATTCCACCGAGCACAGGGTGTTTAGCGGTTCGTTCAAATTTTGGGAGAACGAGCATCCACGTCTACCTTACCAAGTCGATTCGAATCAAATTTTAAAATATTAGCTTGCCACTTATTTTTTAGATGGTGAGATGATGCTCGGGACTAATGTGTTTTTACATGCTCGTTGGTAACGATTACTATATGACAAATAGTTGACCCACTCAAAAACGGGAATCAAACCCAAAATGAAATATCTCGATTCAATGAAACAGCTCGTTCACCAGGTCAAAATAGTGAACTAAATCCAAAATTGAACACCTCAATCGAGTAGCATGTTGTACAGTATTATAGTATTCCATGAACATGTTGAAAGTCAAGATACGCATATCTCCGTTCATGTGTGGATTGCAGACAACATGTTCTCCAATTCAAATATTTGAATGCAAATTTATATCGAAACATGTTTTATATCATTCTTTGATGCATAAACGCGACCTCCCCCTCTCCCGGACTCCTGTTCTCTCTCTCGCCGACAGTCTTCAATTCTATCGCACGCATCCAAACACAAACCTTGTCGGTCCCTCTCCCTCTCTCTCTACCTCTCTGTGTGTGTCTGTGTGGGGGGGGGGGGGTCTTTCTAGTTCGCATGCACACTCCATGTATAGGTCTCTCTGGCACACTATGTATGATTCTCTAGTCCAAGCTAAATATCTTGGTTGCACTCATCGTACGCACACAAATTCCCTGGCTCGTTGCCCGTAATTCTCTCACGCACCACTCTGCTATCTCCGAGCTCTTCCCTCTCTTTCTCAAACTCTCCATCTCCCTGGGTCACACATACACATGCATATCTCACTCGCACTCGATAGACCCATCTAAAACTCTCTCTCCCTCGTTCTCTTTCCATCTCACACGCACACACACACAATCTCACGCCTAGCCAAGTATGATGGTCTCTCACTCAATTGTAGGCACACTACTAGGAAAAGGCCTGCTAGTGGCGCACCAGTTTTGCCTACTAATGGCGCACTACTGGTGCGCCACTAGCACCACGCCATTAGAATTAAATACTAATGGCGCACCCCTGGTGCGCCATTAGTATCTGGTATACTAATGGCGCACCACGCAGTGCGCCATTAGTATAGCCCACCGTGCGCCATTAGTATGCCTCCCAGGGGGCCATATGTACCCATGTGCTTTGGCATACTAATGGCGCAATAGTGGGTGATGCGCCATTAGTGTCATTTTTGCAGTGCGCCATTAGTGTGCTGAGTGGTGCGCCACTAGTATGAATATTATGGATTTTTTTTTTCTTTTCTGATATTTTCACAGGTTACAAAATATATTATTGGACAGAATATAGACAGCACCACACAGCAACAGCAGATTCATCGAATACAATAGAAGATTAGTCTCCGAATACAATTCATCATATTAGTCTCCGAATTCAAAAGACCGAACAAAGATAGAACATTACAAGTCTCGAGACCGCGAGTAGCGATTTTGTCTTCACATTACAAGTCGATATCGATCATCTAAACTACCATCACATAGAAGAGAGTTGCGGTCATCACGATGAGCATAATCGCGATGAAACTGGTCTTCATCCGGTTCCTCCAATGCTCCCTCCTCTCTCCCGCTAGATAGCGCGCGTATCTAGATTCCGCCTCCGCCCTAGTGGTGTACCCTTTGTAACTGTTACCGCTGAAACGGTGAACCTGTCTCCAACACTCCTCCCAGTCGTCGTAGACTCCGGGAACCTTACCCTTGTACACGACATACGACGGCATCTCTATGCACTAGCCAAACAAAACGTTAGTAGCAATTCACAGACAATACATAAGCAATATATAAGTATGCAACAAAAGGATCGGAAGAGAAAAGCAAGACATTAATAGCATGATTCATGGTCCTACTAATAAATATCATCGATTACATACAAGTTGAACGACTGTCCAAACCAAAGAGACATACAAGTTCATTAAAGTTTAATTACAACATGAGCTAATCGATATTTCAGGACTACATAGCATCACTACTTTCGACTCGACTCAGGGACCGCAGCGTGGATGAAGCCGCCGTCTGTCGTGATGGTCATGAAATCGCGGGCGTTGTCATCCTGCATTTGTAGCGTTGTTTCTATCTCACTGTTGGACGATTGATATCTGAGGAAGAACTGCCCCGAGGTACGAAGGACATCTTGATGGATGATTTCCGCAAACTCCGACTGGATGCGAAAGAATTCTTGTCTGATGTCCGCGTCCTGGATTGCCGACAAGCGTGCGGCCCAATCTTTGAGATTATTTGGTAGCAGAAGGTGATTATGGTCCCGTACGATCGCCCGCATGTGATGGAGGGCGTAGTAGGCATCCTTCTGACTGCCAGGCGGCTGCTTGACGCAGGGGAACGTCGTATTGTGGGTGAACACGTGCTTGCCGTACCTACGAATTGGCCTGCTGAAGGTGCCTCCAGATCTGGCGTAGCCGGGGAGAACATCATCAAGAACTTTCTTGATATTTGTGTAGTCTTTCTTCGACTGACGGTCCGAGTCGAAATACGTGGCCATGGAATATTTCGGGCTTAAGAGGATGAGTGTGCATTGTGTGTCACTGCACAAAACACGGAATGTTAGAAAAAAAAAGAACGATCGAAATCTAAGAAATCATATGTTACGGGGCGGTGAGGGGATGACTTACTCGGGAAAGTAAGGCACGAGGAAGTTATCCTTATCTGGGTTTGCCAGAATGACGCGTTCGAGGTATGAACTCGCGACTTGCCGGTCCCCAGCGCTGCTCAAGATCTTGGCACGCATGTAGAAGGGGCCGACTATCACGATGTCCGGGGTCTTGTCTCTAATGATCCGCATCTCCATACTCAGCGAAAATAGCCGAACGAAGGTGTAGTGTAGCGGATGAAGGTTAAACATAGCGAAGATGTCATCAAACCGCAGGACGATCGTACCCCCGATGGAGTTATCCACAAAGCCCTTGCCCTCTGGCACCTTGGCCACAAAAACCGGGTATGCCACATCATTCTCTCTGAGATGCCGCTTCTCCAAAGAAAGAACACTGTCATGCAGACTCCGCATAGCACCGGTTGCAGCATTGAGCATATTAGTCGATAGCATCGGCCTACCCGCCACATGCACCCTCCTCGAGATATCCTTAGGTGAAGGTGGCCCGTCCTGAGCACGGATCATACTCGGTGCCGGCTGGCTCGCACCCTTGTTACTCTTTCTTTTCCGTCCCTTCTTCTTCTGCTGTAATGGGACCGAGTTCTGCTCGCAGACCGCCTTCTTGAGTGTGTTGGGGCTGATAATATTTCGCACCTTGGCTATCTGAGGCTCGGTGAAGTCGGCAGCTGGAGGCGTCTCCTGAGAACTGAATGCCAGACGATGCCTGTTGCAATTTGGTTTCTCCGCGGTACCAGCTAGATCGCGATCATCTTTTGCAGGGTTGGGTTCTTGAGAAGGAGGCCCCAAGAATTCGTCATCGCACCCATGTTCGTTGAAGTACATATCGATGTTGGTAAATGTACCGTCGTCATCGTCGTCCAGATCCTGTGCCATATGCATGCCCGGATCCTGTGCCATATGCATGTCCGGCATGTCCGGTAGCATTGCGGGGGTCTTGCCATGGCTTGGCGCCGGCATGACTAGCGGTGTTATCTGTGGGGTGGTGTCCCCCGCCCCCAAACGAATCTGGCTCTTCGGCCAAAGCATGGGCCAGCTTATGCAGGCACTAAGGGTCATCACATCATCTTCGTCGGCCCCATGGGGTCGATATGGAGGTAATATGTCGTCGAAGCCCGGCAGCACCCGAACCAATTGAACCCTATAAACGGTGGGTGGCATCTGATTACCGTGGAACACGCGGCTGCCCGGTTGAACGATTCTGCCCTTGGCGACATCGACCAACTCATCGTTCATGAAGTGCAGGAGAGTGCACGGAACGTCGGCGGCGCCCTGCGAAAACATGTAGGGCATCAGGGATGCCCAGTCAAAGGCAAGGAGATGAAGTCATCGGCCGAGAGGCTTAATTAGTTACCGTGATGGCGTCGAGCTCGGCTAATGTAGAGGCACCACCAATGGCTGGCGTGCAATTGACGGAGGGGCCGCTTGCTGCCGAGGTGCCGGCCGGCGTATTCTTCCCACACCCGGGTGCATTAAGCTGCAATGCCGGCGCCGCCGCGGGAGACACCAATGCCGCCTCCGCCGGAGACACCAATGGCGCCGCCGCGGGAGACACCAATGCCGCCTTCGCCGGAGACACCAATGGCGCCACCGGCGAGTTGCGCGAGTTGCTGCCCGTGAAGCTGGGAATCGGGGGCGGCCCCTGTTGGCCGCCCGCCACCCACGCCTGCAGCCCAGAGACCAAGGTAGGTATAATGGCGGTGATCGTCGCTCCCAGTTGGTCTCGCACTTGCTCTTCGACCATCTCCGGAATCCGCACCACTTGTGCCTTGAGTTGTTGAACCTCGCGCTGCTGGCTTTCCGAGCTGGTCTTTCTCTCCTTTTGCCCAGCGGTATAGTATTCCGACCATTTCGTGGACAAGCCTTTGCCGGCCACACGACCAGCTGACGACGGCTTACTGAGCTTATCCTTGTTTTTCAGTATGTTCAACGCCCTATTTAAAGGGGTGTCGAAAGGGGAGCTCTGAGACGACCCCGCGCTACTGCTTTCAGTGTCCTGCGGAAGGAACGTGAACCATTTAGAAATTTGGCTTCATTAATTAGAATGCAACCATATGGAGCTAATTACGCGGGGGTGTATTCCTTACCAGAACACGCTCAAGCGCCTTGGTCTTCGCATCCGTGGTAAGCTCCTTTGTTATCGGGTCCACCTTGTACCGGGCCCTGACATAGTTCCTGGTCTGCTTGTCACGGTATTTCTCGAAGCGGGGCGGTAGGCCTTGCTCGGCACGCTCCGCATCCTCCTTGTCCCATATAGGTTCCACCACTCTGTAACCGCCGGGACCGAGTTGGTGGACCCCTAAGTTCAAGTCCCGCATATCTTTCCCCCACTGACTTGATTCCACGGTTGCGTTGCTCTCGCACTTGATCTTGAACTCCTTGTGGTCATCTTCGCAGATCGAAGAATTTTTCTCCTTGATCTTCTCATAACTATCACCTTTGTCAATCATTCTCTTCACCGCGCTTCTCCAAGTAGACAGGGCCGTGCTCATCTTCGTGAGGGCGGCACTGTTCACTTTATTCCCTGAGAGGTGTGTGTTTGCAAAGTCAGCGGGGAACTTGTATCGTTCGTGCAGCTTTGTGAAGAGGAGGTTGCGCAAATTCCCTCGGTCCTTATGCCTTAGGTTCTCGGTGTTGATCGAGACGGTGCTCCGGAGAATGCACCCGAGCTGAACTGAGTACCCCTTGACTAATTCTTTGGGCGCCGTTGGATGCCCCTCGGAGGACACTTCAGTAAATTCCTCCTTGACGGTGCCGAGCACGTTCGGGCGCCGGTCCTTCCATTGCCTCTTCGGTTGGCTGCCATCTGTGCGTGCGCTGCCATCATCAGTGGTGGCATCCTCGGCGGCACCATCAGTGGTGTCATCCCCGACGCCACTAGGGGTTGTGTAGTCAGGATCGGTGTCTTCCGCGGCGTCCTCATAGCGGTAAGGTTCTTCCTCCATCTCCTGGGACAGCTCCCAGAATGCCTTGCCGCCCGAACCGCCGGCCTCATCGTTGTGGGCCATGTTCGCTCTAAATAGGAAAAAAGTTTGGTCAAAAAGTTGGTTATTATCAAGGAACAAGATCATGGTCTCATCATTTAGGGTTTGTCGACACCGAGGCATCCTAAAAGCTAAGCTTTTATCATTTAGGGTTTGTCAACGCCGAGGCACCCTAAAAGCCTAAGCTTTCATCATTTAGGTTTTTATCGACACCGAGGCACCCTAAAAGCCAAGGTTTTATCATTTAGGGTTTGTCGACGCTAAGGCACCCTAAATGATAAGTTAAGTTTTCATCATTTAGGGTTTATCGATGCCGAGGCACCCTAGGTTGACTGATATATATGGGTATCTTCTAATAATATACCCTATCAAGAAAAGGGAAGGAGAATTCTAAGTTGGGCCTAATCACTTGGCTCTATTGCCACCTATGGTTTAATGCAGCAAGAATAAAGGGGCAGTTGATCCTACTTAATTAAGTACTAAGATACCCCGGCCCATGCATTAGTCGCAAGTACCCCATATGTCCTATTTTTAGCAAAGTCATGCTAAAATTCACGGAAAATTTCCGCATGACCTTTGCTGAAAATAGGACATATGGAGTACCCAAATTTGGTGGAACGGAAGTTAATCGACATTCCGGCAAACTCAAGGGCCTCTCGGGGTACCTGCAAAATCATTATCCCCGCGTAATGAAGTCGCCAATGGGTCATTTCAGAAGATCACAAGTAGCATCATCACAAGTACCCCTAGACAAAATGACCCATTGCCCCAAAGCTGGACGCATCGGGCTCGGCACTGGCTGGGGAGCAAAGCAAAGCAAAACAGTTTTCCTTTTTTTACTGGACACATGATTACTGGACACATCATGAGCAATGACCTATTAGATCATCTCCATTTTTATTTTTATTGGTCTTTTTAACAGTTTTCAGTAGCACACCATGACACTATTTGCACAAAACAGAGCTCACTGAAAAGTAAGACTATGATCAACATCAAACTACTCCTTGACAAGCAGTGATCACTACTGAACATGATCATATTCTAGTACATCAAACTGACTTTTTTGTAATCTTATTCTGAGAGATTAAAAGTAGATGGTCATTCCTTAAAGAAACATGACACACCAAAATTCAGAGGAACATCCCCAAGCCCCAAGCCCCTATTCTTATTCTTATTCTGTAATCTTATTTACTCACTGAATTTTCATTTTGTAATCGTTTCCTTGTGACCTGCAATTCTAAACCCTGATTAATACTCCATGCAGGCAAAATTCCTAAACTTAGTGATCAAAATACTCCTATTTTAGTGATCAAAATTTGATCAAAGACTCACTTAGGAGTAGTTTGTCATTTAAACACAAGTTTAAAATAAATTGATCTTAGTGAGCTTAGTAAGCTTCACTAAATTTAACAGGATTATTTCACTTAAACTACAGCTTCACTGTAGATTCACTTAAACTTCAATGTAATGCAAATGAAACTGTTGACTATTAACTGAAACTGTTGTAGTTTGATAAACAGTTAAATGAAACAGTGACTAATTATGCTAATTGACTAGTTATGCAGGACAACTACTAATATTGTTAATTTCAGAGTACATCAATACTGCTTCTTACTGTGATCTTCATTTGCATAAATCTTGACAATCATTTGATCAAACACAGAATTCAGTCAATATTCAGTCAAACACAGAGTGAATGCTCTATAACTCCAGCTGACAATATTCAGTCATTTGATAAGAAGATGCCTGATGATCTTGTTGTTGCTGTTTTATTCAGTTTCTGCCATTATAGATCAATCTACAGATCTTGTTGTTTCATTTGATAAGAACCTACTGCTTGTAACTAGAAATCTAAATCAATCTACAGAAGCCAACAGCTAACTGAATTTTTTTTATGTCAATTACCTGCAGTCGCCAACAGCAGCAGCAGAGGCGATCAGCAGTAGCCAACAGCAGGAGCAGGGCGGGGACTGGATCCGGCAGGCGGCAGCGGCAACAGAGAGGTCTGTAGGTCGTCTCGCTGTCGGGGAGGCGGGGAAGATCCGCGAGGCACTGCCTGCCAAAGTCAGCGGAGAGAGGAGCGGTGACCGAGGTTGGCAGCGGCGGCTGGAGTTGCCGCGGGCGTGAGGAACCGGCCCTGCTGCAGAGGAGGGGGCGCACGGTGAGAGAGAGAGGGAGGGAGAGAGAGAGAGGGAGGGAGGGAGCGGGAGGCTTACCGGAGCGGAGGGCGTCGTCGGAGACGAGCAGGTAGGGGGCGGCGCGGCGGGCGGTCGCGGGAGAGGCGCTCGATCTGCTGCAGAGGAGGGGCGCGCATGATGAGAGAGAGAGAGAGAGGGAGGGAGGGAGAGAGGGAGGGAGGGAGAGGAGGGCCACCGGAGCGGGGGGGTCACCGAAGGGCGGCGAGGCGGGGCGGTCCGGGAGAGGTGGGGATGGGATGCGGGCGCGGCGGCGGTGGTTTTGCGCGAGAGGAGCGAGATGTGTGTGCAGTGGTGGGGTTAGGTAGGCCGCGGCGATAGCAATGGCGCACCCCCTGGCGGTGCGCCACTAGAATGTTTTTTTTTGATAGCAATGGCGCACCACCGGGACGGTGCGCCATAAGTAATCTTTTTTTTAGATAGCAATGGCACACCAGCCAGTGGTGCGCCATAAGTAATTTTTTTTGTTGCATCTAATAATTTTTTAGAAAATTAATATGAATATGAAATAGTAATAAATGTTTATAAAAACTGTAATAATTTTTAGTTGCATTCATTTGTGACGGTGGAGCGGGGGAGGGTGCGGGGGTCGTCGGCGGTGGTGGAGCGGGGGAGGGTGCCGGGGGTGCTCGGCGGCGAGGGGGATCTGGCGAGGGGGGATAGCAATCGAGATGGAGGGGGATCGAGATCGAGTGTCCTCATGAATATTCAATATTTTTTCATGAATTCAAAAAATGCCCATGAAATTTAAAAATATTCATGAGTTCAAAAAGTGCCCATGAAATTTAAAAATATTCATGAGTTCAAAAAGTGCCCATGAAATACAATCGAGAAATGAAGGCTACAATTTAAATACAATCGATCTTAGCTAGCTAGCTATCTGTTCACAATCTTCTTGCCCTTCTTTTTCAAAAATGGAGTTCTTCTGTGGAACGGACGTCCTTTAGGTAGGGTGGTCCTGCTTCTTCTTGTGGTGTATGCTGCTACTTCATCGTCGTCGTCATGTTCCATCTTCGGGTCGCCGTACTTGTCAAAGTCTTGCTCATTGGCGACTCCATCCATTCCGATGATCTTCCTTTTGCCTCTCCTCACAACAACATGACTGGGCTTTGACGGGTCGGTAATGAAGAAGCATTGGTCCACTTGGGGAGCCAGTACCCATGGCTCATTTTTCGCGGTGACGTTTGCGCCCGCGGTCTTGGATTTGGCTTCGGGTATAACCATGGTGGTGAAATACCGGTCTTCTTTTAGGACGCTCTTGGCCCATCTGACACGAAACATCGGGACCTTCTCTCCAGCGTAGCTCAGCTCCCAGATCTCCTCGATCCTTCCGTAGTATCTGTCCTTGTCGTTACCGGTGTAGGATTCCATCGTTACCCCAGAGTTCTGATAACCATCGCTCTTCATGTCCTTGTCCTCGGTGTAGAATGTGTAGCCGTTGATATCGTACGCCTCATAGGTCATCAGGTTGTGCTCGGCGCCCTGTGACAAGGCGAATATGAGTTGTTCTTCCACGGAAGAATCCTCATGTAAAGGGTACGACAGAAGCTTCTTCTTGAACCAATGCGTGAAACATGAGTTGTGCTCTTTGATTATATCTCCGTCCGTCCTCTGTTGGCCTCGGTCATTGTACGTCTTCTCAATAAAGGTTTGTGCTCTACCACCCAAGGATCGACCACATCTATGTGTTGTAGCACGACTAGGTTTGCTCTTTCAAAGTCGGCGAGTCGACCCTCGAAGTCGACATGCATTTCGCGGCGACCCTCGCGGTGACCCCATCCAGCGAGCCTGCCGAGGTGCCTGTTGACGGGCAGACCAACGGGGTTCTCGATGCCTAGATAATTCATGCAGTAGGAGATGCACTCTTCGGTCAGAAAGCCCCTGGCTATGCTTCCCTCTGGACGTGACATGTTGCGAACGTATCCTTTGATGACACCATTCATCCTTTCAAACGGCATCATGCTATGCAGGAACGTCGGCCCGAGTTGGATGATATCCTCCACGATATGGACCAGAAGATGCACCATAACGTCGAAGAATGCGGGCGGGAAGTACATCTCAAGCTCGCATAGTATCACCACGATCTGTTCCTGTAGCCTTCTGAGTTGCCTCACGCCAACCGACTTCCGAGAGATGACGTCGAAAAAGTTGCATAGGCCAAATAGCGTTTCACGGACGTGCGCGTCCATGATCCCACGGATTGCAACTAGAAGTATCTGCGTCATCAGCACGTGATAGTCGTGAGACTTCATCCCGCTGAACTTCTGCTTCGCTGGGTCTAGGTATCTGCTTATCTTCCCCACATAACCGTAAGGAAGTTTTACTCCTACGAGGCAGGTGAAAAACTGCTCGATCTCCTCCTGACTTAGAGTGAAGCACACGGGAGGGTAGTCATTTCCGGTCTTCTTGGCCTTTTTGCCTTTGCGACGACTTTCCGTGTCCTGCTTCGCCTCATCATCATCATCATCATTAGCGTGAAGCTCCTCCCTGATGCCCATTGATTTCAAGTCTGCCCTTGCTTTTGGCCCATCTTTGGTCCTCTCTGGCATGTTGAGCAGGGTACCAAGCAGACTCTCGCACACGTTCTTCGTGATATGCATGACATCAAGGCTGTGAGGCACACGGTGGATCTTCCAGTACGGCAAGTCCCAGAAAACAGACCTCGTTTTCCATACCTTCAGCAGCGGCTCTGGCGCCTTTCGCTTCTTTCCCGGCTCTGGCGCCTTTTGCTTCTTTCCCGGCAGTGGGCAATCTTTCCAATTTTTCAACAGCTCGTCTATTTCCTCGCCGCTCCTCGTACGCGGGCGTCTTCGGGGTTCGGTTTCACCATCGAACAGATCCTTGCGTTTTCTCCATGGGTCAGCGTCGCGAAGCCACCTTCGATGTCCCATGAACACGGTTTTCGAAGACCCGGGATCTCTATCTAGCTGGCGATACGTTGTGTCATCCATGCACCTGACGCATCCAGAAAATCTGTGGACCACCTGCCCCGCGAGATATCCGTAACCGAGATAGTCGTGCACCGTCGTGAACAGTGCGGCTCTCATAGGGAAATAATCTTTCTCTGCGGCGTCCCACGTATTGGCTGGCGTTTTCCACAGCGTGTCTTGCTCCTCTTTCAGCAGCCCCAGATACAGATTGATGTCGTTCCCTGGTTGTTTCGGCCCTTCAATTAGCATACTCATGTGAATGTACTTCCTCTTCATGCACTTCCATGGGGGAAGGTTGTACATCCACACAAACACAGGACAGGTGCTATGTGTGCTTCTCTGGCTGCCAAACGGATTGACTCCATCGGTGCTCGCGCCCAACATGATGTTCCTTGGATTGTCCCCAAATTCTGGGTGTTCGAAGTTCAACGCTTGCCACTGGCTCGCATCCTTAGGGTGACTCAGCATCTTGTCTTTTTTATTTATCTCCGGATCATTTCTGTCATCTTCTCGCTTCTTCTTCTCCCTATCCGCGTGCCAACGCAGGAGCTTTGCTGCCTTAGGGTCCACGAAATACCGCTGCAGACGAGGAGTGATCGAAAAGTACCACACCACTTTTCGAGGAGCTTTCTTCCTCTTCTTGTATCGAGTGACGCCGCACACCGGACATATGGTAGACTCCGCGTGCTCGTCCCGATAAATGATGCAATTGTTCATGCACACATGGTATTTCACGTGCGGTAAATCTAGAGGACACACGATTTTCTTTGCCTCCTCAAAATTGGTCGGGCACTTGTTCCCCTTGGGAAGACGTTCGTGCCAGAATGACATGTTCTCGTCGAAGCATGCGTCGGTCATTTTGTGTTTTACCTTCATCTCCAGAGCCATGAGCGTTACTTTCAGGCGGGTATCCTCGGGCCTGCATCCTTCATACAATGGAGTAACCGCGTCTATCTCCAGTTGATCCAGCTTGGCTTTCTCTTGGGCGGCAGCTCTTGCGTTATCCGTCTGCTTGAGAAGCAGCTCTTGAATATGAGGGTCCTGCACCCAGCCCATCGATGGTCCATCGTCGTCTGCTCCGGCATCTTCATGATCATGCCCTTCGTCTTGATCTTCCTCATCATCATGTCCGGCATCTTCTACATGATGACTGTGTATAGCATCACCGTCGTGATCATGTCCTGGAGATTCTTCATCTTCTTGCCTGCCCTCGCCGCGGTGGTTGTCTTGCTGCCCTTCCTCATTTCTTGCCCGGCCCCCATGGACGACTTCATAGTCATCTTCATCACCTTGCCACCGATAGCCATCCATGAAACCACGCAAGAGCAGGTGGTCCCGCACCTGCCCGGAATCCGGGTCCGCAATAAGGCTCTTCAGCTTGCATCTTCGACACGGACATCTTATCTCCGTCTCGTTCTTTTGAAGCATCTCGGCCTTCGCGGAGCTCAAAAACCTATTCACGATGCCTTCGGTCATCGTGCGGACCATGGTCGCCTGTGGGGTAGAGCAAAACGATATTTTAGAACCAAGAAAAAATTTGGCATGACTTTGCCTAAAAATAGGACCAAAAAGAATGCATAGTGCCAAAATTCTTGCCGAAACGGAAATGAATCAACATTCCGGCAAAATATTGGCAACTATCGCATTTCAAATACCGGTACCTGCAAACACAAACATATATGCAACACCATAAACATATGCAACACCACAAACATATGCAACACCACAAACATACATAGATCTAGCTAGGCCGTAAAAAGTGCATGTGCACGTTGTTGGAGGGAGAAAAAAAAGTAGATCTACAACATAAAGATAGCTTTCCCCTTACTTACCTATCAAAAAAAAGGTAATTTAACCACTTAATTTTGATGAATCTATGGTGCAAATGAGGTGAGGAGGAGGAGGCAGCCGACACAAGCTTGGAGGAGGAGGTGGAGAGAATGAAGTGGGGAAAGTGAGTGTGTAGGTGTGGCTGTCCAAAATATCTAGCTGGTCCCAGGTTACTAATGGCGCACCACCTACAAATGCGCCATTAGTAACCCTGGTTACTAATGGCGCACCAGCTGGTGGTGCGCCATTAGTAGTTTTGCAAAAAAAATAATTAAAAAAAATACAGTAGTGACGCACTGTGTGGCTGGTGCACCATTACTAGTTAAAACTAGTAATGGCGCACTCTGCCCTGGTGCGCCATTAGTATTTTTGGAAAAATAATAATAAAAAAATTTATTACTAATGGCGCACTCTGTGGCTGGTGTGCCATTACTAGTTAAAACTAGTAATGGCGCACTCTGGCATGGTGCGCCATTAGTATTTTTGGAATTTTTTTTTATTACTAGTGGCGCACCATTGGTCTGGTGCGCCATTAGTGTCTTTCACACTAATGGCGCACCAACACATGGTGCGCCACTGCTATATAGTAGTGGTGCACCACATGTCTGGTGCGCCATTAGTGGCCATATCATCTATAGCCCTTTTCCTAGTAGTGGCACACGCAGTCCCCCCTATATGTATATGACTAGCTAATTCTTAGTCTCCATCACAAACATGTGCATGGTCTATCTCGATTTCTCTCGGGGCATCTTTCTATCGCACACACACCTCGTACCTCGATCTCCCACCCATATAGTCTCCTCACGATCTCGAGGGGATCTCTCTATCACAAACACACCCTCTCTCCCTCCCTATGCGTCCATCTTCTCCATGCGTCCCTCTCGACTTTTGTCCCTTGTTGGTCATACCTCTATTGGATGATACGTCTCCAACGTATCTATAATTTTTGATTGTTCCATGTTGTTATATTATCATTCTTGGATTTTTTACAATCATTTTATAGAAATTTTATATCATTTTTTGCCACTAACCTATTGACATAGTGCCCAGTGCCAGTTGCTGTCTTTTGCTTATTTTTTACGCAGCGAAACTTTTTGGAGATTTTTTCTGGACCAGAAGACACATGATGGGCCAAGAAACTACCTGAGGGGGGCTCCGAGGGGCCCAGGCGCGCCCAGGTGGGTTGTGCCCACCTCGGTGGCCTCCAGCATCGCCTCTTTGCTCTATAAATACCCCAATATTCTAGAAACCCTAGGGGAGTCGACGGAAATCAATTCCAGCCGCCGCAAGTTCCAGAACCACCAGATCCAATCTAGACACCATCACGGAGGGGTTCATTATCCTCATTGGTGCCTCTCCGATGATGCGTGAGTAGTTCATTGTAGACCTACGGGTCCGTAGTTAGTAGCTAGATGGCTTCCTCTCTCTCTTTTGATTCTCAATACAATGGTCTCTTGGAGATCTATTTGGTGTAACTCTTTTTGCGATGTGTTTGTTGGGATCCGATGAACTTTGAGTTTATGATCAGATCTATGTTTTTAACCATGAAAGTTATTTGAGTCTTTTGATCTCTTATATGCATGATTACTTATAGCCTCGTATTTATTCTTCGAATCTTTGGTTTAGTTAGGCCAACTAGATCGATTTTTCTTGCCATGGGAAGAGGTGCTTCGTGATGGGTTCGATCTTATGGTGCTTGATCCCAGTGACAGAAGGGGAAACAACACATATGTATCATTGCTATTAAGGATAACAAGATGGGGTCTGTTTCTACATAAATAGATCTTGTCTACATCATGTCATCGTTCTTATTGCATTACTCCATTTCTCCATGAACTTAATACACCAGATGCATGGTGGATAGCGGTCGATGTGTGGAGTATAGTAGTAGTTGCAGGCAGGAGTCGGTTTACTAATCTTGGACGTGATGCCTATATAATGATCATTGCCTGGATATCATCATGATTATTTGAAGTTCTATCAATTGCCCAACAGTAATTTGTTTACCCACCGTATGCTATTTTTCTTGAGAGAAGCCACTGGTGAAATCTACGGCCCCTGGGTCTCTTCTTTATTATATTTGCCTTCGCGATATATTTTTATTTGCTTTTATTTTCAGATCTATTAATCCAAAAACCCAAAAATACCTTGCTGCAATTTATTGTTATTTATTTTATCTCGCGTTCCCGCAAGATCTATTTATCCGATCTACTACAATTTTACCTATCTTTTTACCCGTGAGGGATTGACAACCCCTCTCTTACGTCGGATTGCAAGTATTTGTTCTTTGTGTGCAGGAGCTGTTCACTTGGTGTTGCGTGGTTCTCCTACTGGTTCGATAACCTTGGTCTCATCACTGAGGGAAATACCTACCGTAGCTGTGCTGCATCATCCCTTCCTCTTTGGGGAAATACCGACGTAGTTCAAGCCGCATCATTGGACATGTGCTATAGGGGTGTCTCTCTCCGTTGCAAACAATCACGCACTAGCTATCTTTGGGTATCTCCTCACCTTGCTTTACTATCGTGGAGATGCATGCGTGATATGTTTGCATAAGAAACGAACACACACTCTCTCTCTAATTTATCGTTTGTTGTCCCTTTCTCTTTCACACACACACACACACACTCTTTTTGTAGACTCACTCATTCTCCTTCACACACACTTGATCTCTCTCGACTTAGGCACTCTCTTCGGTCCATAGCATATAGATTATAAGATTTATTGAAAAGTCAAACATCACAAAGTTTGACCATGTACGTGGAGAAAAACATTTACATCTAGAACGGCAAACATATATCATTAGATTCATCATGAGATGTAGTTTCGTATAATGTATCTTTGGTATTGTAGATATAAATTATATTTGCGTAAACCTGGTCAAAGTTTTCAAAGTTTGACTTCTAAATATTTTATATGCACTGCATTATCGAGCGGATGGGGTATCTCTTTCCCCCTCTCAGCTATCTGATGCACCACTCAGCCATATCGGGGCTCCTCTATCTCTCTCAAACTTTATATCTCCCTGGTTCACACATACACATATCTCACTCGCGCTACATAGACCCATCTAACACTCCCTGCCCTTGTTCTCTCTCTATGTGACACGCACCCCCCCTAAGTACCATAATCCCTCACTCCATCATAGGCGCACGCACTCCCCCCCTAAGTATGACAATCTCTCACTAGCCATCAGGAACACACGTATTGTCTCCTTCCATCCATACGTCTATCTCGATATCTCTCGGGGTATCTTCTATCACGCACACACCTTGTCACTCGATCTCCCACCCATGTAGTCCCATCACGATCTCCAGGGGATCTCTCTGTCACAAAAATACACTGTCTCCTCCCCATGTTTGCATTTTCTCCATACGTCTCTCTCGACCTCTCTCCCTTGTTTGTCAGACCTCTCTTGGCCACGTGCTAGGGGTCTTTCTGTCTCGGTTGCAAACAACCACACACTATCTCCTCACCTCGCTTCCGCTGTCGAAGATGCATGTGTGATATGTTTGCATAAGACACACACGCTTTTTCTCTACTTTAGAGTGTGTTGTCCATGTCCCTTTTACACACGCACACACACTTTTTTCACTCACTCTTTCTATTTCACACACACTCTTTCTCTCTCTAGTTAGGTAACTCTCACGTCCATAAACATATGGATGTTTTGAAAAGTCAAACCTCAGAAAAGTTTGACCAGGTATATGTGGAGAAAAACATTTACATCTGGAATGATCATTAGATTCATCACAACATGTACTTACTTCATATTATCATTTATCTTTCGTATTGTAGATACAAGTAATTTCATTATAAACTTGGTCAAAGTTTCAAAAGTTTGACTTTAAAAAAAATATAGGCACTACATTATCGAACGGAGGGAGTAGCTCTTTCTCTCTCTCTACTATCTCTCACGAGCCTCCCCTCTCACTTGAACTCTCTATACCGAGGGATTATACGGTCACTGTGTCAGCGTATAGCTCCGTTTATTATTTAGTTGACCGGTCAACCAGTCCACGTGCTGCCTTGTCAGCTCGTGTTCTCTATCTTCGTGTGCTGGCCCATGTGGCAGTGGGTGAAAATAAGTAAACTAGAGGCCCATCTGACATGCGGTGAAGTAAACAAAGTTGAAACCACTCACGGTAGCACCCCGCACGCTAGTAAATTGAGGGCACACTTCTTCCGCGTGAAGGACGCACTCGCGCACACTTCACCACTGTGCGGCGGCATGCACACAAGGACGCACTCGCGCACAACCAGCACACAATACACACCAGCACACGTGTACACCGGCGTCGCCGCCGGCTGAGATGGACAGCGAGGCAGCCAACAAGCGGAGGCGACTCGAGCCAAAACCGCATCCGGCGAGCCTGGACTTCATCAGCAGCCTCCCCGACGACATACTGCTCGTCATCATCGGCATCCTCCCCACCAAATCTGCCATGCGGACCACCCTGCTCTCCCGGCGGTGGCGCCCCCTCTGGCGCCGTGTCCCCCTCAACCTCACCGTCGACAGCTGCCTCTGTGACGGGGATTGCAAACGCATGGCCGTAGTCTCCAAGATCCTTTCATGACACCCTGGGCCAGCCAGACGCCTTGACATCCGCATGTTCAGTACCAACTGCAAGGTCCAAGCCAAGTTCGACGAGTGGTTCTTATCCCCCGCCCTAGATCAGCTCGAGGAGCTCAGGTTTGAAGCACTGCCAACTCTCTCACATCGCTAGAGCGGTGCCAAAATCTTTTGATTTGACATCGATGCGTATTATGTGGCATACTTTTGAGAAATATGGCATCGGCCACGTAGTGGAAGGCAACAAATGCCCAAGCTCTTCACGTGCTCATAGGTAAATGAGAGGAAAGAGAAAGAGAGAGAGTGAAAAAATATCACTAGCCTTAGAGCCAACAATATAGCCAACCCTATCGTATGAGCGGATGATCTTGGTACCTCTTGATGACACGGCAATCTTATATAGCCAGTTGCTCTAATATGTTCTCTTCTTTTGTAGATAAAAAAGACCCGAAAGTGAAAAATGTGCTGCACTATAACAATCTCATCGAATGCCTTGATCTCCATCCTACAGAAATTGATTTGATCGACTACCGAGGCAGCACATCTGAGATTAAATTGGCCAGGTTCTTTGTTTTGGAGGCAAGTGTGCTCAAGGTAATGAGGTTTGGCATTCTCTGGGGCAACAATGAATGGCGTGTTGACAACCGCAAGCGTCTAAGCCTAAATGACAAAGTCTCCGCAGAACCTGAATTTGTTTTTAAAACATCAAGTCGCCAGAGACTCAAAAATTTATTTGCCCATTAGTGACTTGTCGGGGCGGTGGATTTTAGTTTGTACGATAATGCTGCATCCACCTAAAGCAATGAAAATTCTTACGTAAACTTCCTAATAATTCCCTCTTCGTAGGTGCAGCATTACTCCTAGCATT
Source organism: Thinopyrum elongatum (assembly GCA_011799875.1). Classification (NCBI taxonomy): domain Eukaryota; kingdom Viridiplantae; phylum Streptophyta; class Magnoliopsida; order Poales; family Poaceae; genus Thinopyrum; species Thinopyrum elongatum. Next base: position 18,948,993 of record CM022303.1, read on the forward strand.
TGTAATATCAGTTTGAAACTTGTCATATTACGACTATCCAGCATGAGGTAGTACTATGTTACGATAAATGTTCGCGTGCATAGGTGCGGCAATGATATTCCCATTACTCGAGTACAATATTTATTATTACCAGCAAGAGGCCCATGCGTTGCACGGAACATGAAGATGCATTTATACGACCTGTTTATCTTGTGGGAGACGAAGATGAACGAGGGAAGGCCTTATCTCCAAATGTGGAGAGGGGTGCGGGTATCTTTTTGGAAAATTGCCATAGTTTGCTTTCTATCCGTCAGATATAGATCGGACGGTCTATATTGCAGGATGGCAGGCACACCATCATCACGAACTCGGTTTTTTATAAGAAAAAAGTTTCTCTATTTCTCTATACTACTCCTATAAAAACCTGAAGTTGGTGATGATGGTGTGCCTGCCATCTTTCACCAATAGCCGTCAGATCTAGATCTGACGCATACAAAGCAAACTGCAGCAGTTTTGCAAAAAGATGCCCGCACTTGTTCCCTATTTACAAACAACCCCGTGTCTCTCACAATCAGCCTTATCTCTTCCCCACCACATCTAGAAGGCCATGGAACAATCTGGCGCGATGGCCGCTGCCGGCGCCGTCCACCCCCAATCTTGGTGTTCCGTGTAATGCAAGGGCATCTTACTAGTATAAGAAAAGAGTAGAGATACTCGTGGCAACACACGGGAAATTATGTCGAACACGACTAGTTGTAAGCAGGCTAGCTCTACAGCCATGATGATAGTGACTGCACATGGTGAGGCTGACTTTGGTATGCCGAACACGGCGCCAACACTTAGGTGTCATCTCCGGCGCACGGTCTTTTCACTTCACTGTGAGGAGCAGCACGTAATAATTTGACCAACGAGTAGTACAGTACTAGTAGTACATTGGTAGTACAACTACTAGTCTAGCACCATCGTCTAGATTTAGTAGTACTACCACGTCCGTCTGGATTTAGTATTTGACTAGCAATATCTAGTAATGCTTGTCACAAAAAATATACTACTCCCTCTAGTAATTCACGTAACATTTTATTAGTTAAATCAAACGTCAAAACTTAGCGCAAAATGCAAAGTGGACCAATAAACCAGTAAACATCAAAGTTCTCTCGTTTTGCCCCAACTTGGTCTCGGTGAGATGACTACACTGCACCGGCACTGAGGGAGGGCCGAGGAGTAGATGGCCAACACACGTGAATGCAACGCAGTCTGCACTTCTCATATAAAGGCTCCCCGCCAGTCCAATCTACGAAATCCTACGCACCTACGCATCCTAACCAAGGGCAAGAGTGATCACTCCAATCGCAAGATCAGTTGACTAGAAGCTAGACCCATGGAGGCGATGAGCGTGAGCATCAGGCGGCTGTGCCAGATGGTCCACGACGCCGGCCTGCGGCCCGGCACCGAGGAACGTCTCCAGGTCGTGCTTGAGGCCGCCAGGGCGAGAGGCCTCTTGGACGACAGCTTCGTCTCCTTGTTCGGCGAGGTCCTCGTCGGCTTCCTCGACAAGTTCACCGTCTTCAAGAAGCTCGCGTATGACCTTGACGTACGCCTCCAGCCGACGCGCCCAGGCTCTGCGATGCCCGCCACCCTCAACGGCCTCTATGGTGACAACCTGTTCGACGCACTGGTGGCCCTGCGACTGCCCGCCGTTGAGTCGGAGAATGTCCACCTTGAGATCGCGCTCGCCGCGCAGCGTCTGGCGCAGCAAGACACCATCGACATAATCACCCACGTCTACGCGCAAATCGTCCACAAGGACTACTATGTGCAAGAGGAGGACGATAGGACGCTGGCCTTCCTGGACCGCAGGGCAACCTTGGATGGCATTGTTCAGAAGCACGTTGAGCTCGCCGCCAACGCCGCTGCTCCTCACACGTCGGTTGGTGACCCGGCGCACTAGGGCGTGAGGATGTCGTTGATGGATCCGTATGTATCTTTATCTTTCCGTCAATTCCATGTAGTAGTATATTGTACTACTAATTATCTTACCTTTTGCATCAACTTCATAATTTTTGTACGTACTCCATGCATGAACCGTGCCAGAACCAAACTTCTCATTACACAAGGGAAAATCGTTATTTCTATCTATCGGTTGCGCCATGGAGCATAACCAAATTTTACAAGTTACAAGTTCGAAAGGAAAAGCCTGCCGTGTTCGCGTCGCACCCCCACATGGTTGGTCCGGCACGCCGCTCAAGGGGGAATGCGTGCTGTGTTGCATTTTCACTTACAAGTGGGACCGCGGTTGAGCAAACCGACTATCGGCAAACCCCCACCCCGCCCACCGCGCAATTGCTGAGTTAGAGAAAACAGGAGGGAGAAGAGATAGCTGTAGCACGGACTCCAAGAAAATTGGTGTCAGATGGGACTCGTGTGGGTGGCATGTGCCGTACTGCTAGACATGAATGCTAGTTATGGCCCATGCCACCCCACTATATCGAGGTGCTGGTTACGTACAGGGAACACATTATCTCTCCAAGAGTACGGTACATCACTAGTACTACTCACATTGTCGTGAAATTTCCTGGAGTCCATGCTTAGCGCTCATCTCTCTCTCTTCTCAGCCAGCCAGTAGAGGCGCAGAGTGTGCCCACCGTCTGTTTGCTCTCATGCAGTCCCACATGTTAGTGAAAACGCAAGACGACCCACTGAACCTGCACATCTTTCACCTTGACGTGCTGGTGATGAAAAACAAATCCAATAAAGATCTTTGGTGGCCGCTTTTGGAGTTACTCAAGAGTAAGATTCTATTTACAGTTTAACCCAAGATGCACGTCACGTGGCTTCAACTAGCACTCCATTTTCTTGCATGACATGACCTGGTTGCTGGATATCCCACGTGTCGGCAAAAGGAGGAAGAACTCGACCAAATCTTCTCCACATTTAGACAGGAGGAGTAGGAAACACGTCAAGCCCTGTGCCTACATCATACTACGTACAAGCCCACCTCACGCAGTCATGCTATCACCATATTTCTCGGCCTCCGTGCAACACCTAGCTCTAGTTGATGGTAAACTACTACTAGGACTAACTATTGGCACTAGCGTACTCCACTATTAGGTTGGCTCTATGTGATGTGGCAACTTCATATAACTGGATGGTGGCTATACTATTACGGTACTCATCCTCGAAGAAGTGACACAAAAACCATTCATAAATTGAGTTTATGACAAGCATATGCAAATGTACCATTCATTACATGCAACAGGTCATCAACACACAACGACAACGAGGATACATGTTGGATTATAGATTATTTCCAACAAAACATTCTAGTAAATACTAAAGTTTTTATCAGACAACAAATAACAAGCAATGAAATGAACTTCAGCTCAACCAATCCTTGGCGTTGGAAACGCTTGCTTTGAACCATAAGTAAGCCTCTGGGAAGGGGAAGCTATTGTCAATATCGAGACCAACGCAGGACTCATCATCCAAGCTGAAGCGGCCTATATCAGGACGCATATTGTGATAGCCAGGGTAGGGAACCATAGCAATGTCCGAGGTATAGATACAGTTGCTTCTCATAAACGATAGTAACATTGTGCCAACATCAGTTGGATCGCCTTTCACCATCATTGGATAGTTTTGTCCAAGGTAGAGCGAGTTTTCTCCAAGACTATCAATACGGAACCAGGCAGAAGGTGCTGGCGCTAGCACACTAGTATCCATCCCGAATACCCTGCAACGGATGTTGGAATAGGTCCGGAGAGTGCGACCATGGGAGACAACACCTGCTTCCTTAGTAACATCAGCAGTGCCTTGTATGCATACAAGAAGAGGTGATCCATCAGAATAAGTTGCCAGGCGCCACTGAGTATGTAGGTCTTGCTTGTCCTCATGCTCATGATCATCACCATCGTCATCTCCCCCTTGGTTATAAATTTTTTCAAGTATAGGTGGTGGAATGTTCACAGGACCTTGGAAACACAAGAAAGTTAATTAGCACAGGGATACTAACTCGCATGCACGTGGATGAAAAAATTCTAATTACTCCCTCCGTCTAGGTGAATAAGTCATGTTAGGTTGTGCACCGTGACCAAGGCGGAGGGAAAAGCGAGAGAACTTAATGCTTATTTGCTAATTAATAGCATTGCATGCAATAAACTGACCACTGCATGTTGTGTTTGGTAGCCTCGAGTCATTAAAAGCATACACGCCCCACATCTCTCATTGGTTAATTCATTTATTTATGTCAAGAAACAAGAAAAAAGATGGGAGTTAATGCACCGCGCCTAAGTGTTTTGGGATTATTTGGTTTTCGTAAGGTGACTTATATACCTAGATAGAGGGAGTACACTGGGAGACAAACGTACCAAAATAATAAGGATTCCATGCAAAAACAGTGCCACGAGTGGTGGTAGCAAACACAAGACTCTCGTATTGAATTGCATCACGGTACTCATCCATGTACCGAAATTGATTGTTGAGCAATATCCATTGAGGCGTGGAAGTAAGGACGGCAACAAGCTTGTCGAAGATAGCAACAACATGATAGTTCGTGTAATCCCAAGAGCGGTTGGGGACTCGACAAATTGCTATCTTTTGTAGACTACAATCACCATGATCGTATTTGAACCTACGTAGAACATCTATGTGCTCAACCTCAGGGCACTCTGAGATTTTTGGAAGTGGAACCCGGTGACGAGTGTACACATTCACAAGTTCCCACTCGCAGTTGTACCCAATAAAAACAACCCACTCGAAGCTGAACCACGTAGGCAAGGCTCGTGCTAACCTATCAGGTGCGCAACGAGATATTGTTGTTAGACAACAGTATACCTACGATACACAAGGAAGCGTTGATGGGCCCTGACTCCGGAATTGGCTAAATGCCAATACAATCCGAGATAGTTTCCATATAAGTGATTCAAGATTAAAACCTTGATACACCTTTCGGAAGACTTAGAGTCTGACGAATATTTATGGAACTATAACTGATACGAATAAAAATGTTTTATCCATAAAGCTCGACTTGTTGCAATATACAAGTTCAAGGAGTTGACTACGATGAGGTTGCTTCACCGTAGCGATGCTTAAAGTCGGTTCGGGTTGAACTAGCATTAATACATATTTCAATCATGAGATATGAAACAAGGATGACGAAAGGATTTCCATCTGATGGAAATGAAACCAAGGACTTGCATGTGTTACAGTCCAAGGTATTTTGTCAGTCCAAAGGATGCTAGTAAGTATGCAAACTTCAGAGTTCCAGCGATGGATAGAAGATAGCAAAATGGAGTTGGAATCTTCGTGTTTTGATGATATGGTTAAAAGGGTTTTGACTTCATCAATGGGTAACGAAGATGCTTATGATTCAAGAAAGTAAGTGGGAGCATAATAAAATTTCTAAAAAACGTTGTGTGCTTGACACATTGTTAATTGGAAATAAATTTCTTGACATCAATTAGGACTTCATTTGAAAATAGTTTTTCGATGAAGTGCTTGGGCTAAATAGCCTTTATATTAGGCATGATGATCTATGGAGATAGATTTACCTAATGGGGCTGAGCAAAGATACATATTGACAAGATGCTAAAACCTTTTAGCATTAAAAACGTCAAGGAGTGATTCTTGCCGAAGTCACATGGAAAGAGTTTTTGCAAGACTCGGTGTCCCAAAACACTGATGAGCAAAATACATGATGGAGATTCCACACACTCTTGTGTTTGGATTAATCATGTATTCCATGGTATGTAAAAACAACCAGATATGTCCAATACTCCCAAAGTTGTTGCGAGTATAGATACCAAAGTGATCAAAAGTACTGATCATAGGACAACAGTGAAAAAGGGTCATTGAGTACTACAGTAGCACTGATGACATGTTTTCTCGCAAGCAGAGATCATGAAGAGTTCGTTGTAAAAGGTTACATCGATACAGTCTTCATCCATGCTCCAAGCGATTTTCGATTTAAGTTAAGGGTTTTGTGCAATACACAATATGGTGGCACGGTAGTTGGAAATTGTTCCAAACAAGTTACTGTGGCGAATTCTATAACAGAGGCGAAGTATGTTGCCGCTTTTAAAAGCGACAAAGAAGATGTTGAATCATATAGTTCATTCATGAACTTAGTATGGTTCCAAGATGGCTTTTGTCAATAGGACACTACTGCAGGTAGTTGCTCCATAACTCAGTCTGAGGAATCCAGGTTCGACCTGTGATTCACATACATACAAAGCCAAGTCCACACAAAATATGAATTTTGTGAAAGCGTGAAAACGTGAGGATATGCAAAGATACACACGGAGCTGAAGTCGTCAGATCCGTTAGACATCAGGCTATACCACAAGCGAAGCATATTTACACCGGTGTGCCACAGGTGTAAAGTGCATTAGCATTAACTAGATTATTGACTCTAGTGCAAGTGGGAGTCTGTAGGAGATATGCCCTAGAGGCAATAATAAATGTTATTATTTATCTCCGTGTTCATAATTAGGTTTATGTTCCATGCTATAACTGCTGTGGTTCCCGAGCCCGTATATCCATAAAGGCTCTGGGGAAAACCCATGTGCACGTGTGGAATAATAAACGGTAAAATGTATTCCTAGTCATGCCTCTAAGACTTGCTCAAGTGTTGCATGATGATTATGTTTTCCCAATCATAGGCATGTCTATGCCAGCAACTTTGAGGGCACAAATGTTAGAAGAACATTTGTGTTGAATCGACCCGATTGATGTTATGCTATGAGATACATTCGTCACAAGTTAATGGTTAATAGCACAGAGATGGTTAACGTTTGCATGATTCCTCAGACCATGAGAGTATCGAGTTTCTTCATGCTTGCTTCATGAACTTTGGGGTTTGTTAAACGTCATCCGTAAATGGGTGGCTATTACGGCGGCTTACGGGTTCATGGGAAAGTATGTCAAGTAACTTGATAGCTCAAGATTGGGATTTGCTCCTCCGGCGATGGAGAGATATCTCTGGGCCCTCTCGGTGTTACGGTATCCATCATCGTCTGGCCAGACACTTTGTGATTTGATCACGGGGATGCCGGAACACGGTAACGAGAAAAGAGAACAATACCGATAACGGGGTAACTGGCATAGTGGACAAGTTGTTGATCCACGGGGATGCCAACATGTCTAACCTTGGGTATTTGTAACATATCGTGAAGCAACAGGAATAGCACACAGCAACTGGAGGTTCACTCGAATATTCATTCGTGTGGGTATAGGGGTCAATATGGGTGTCCACGGCTCCGATGTTGATCATTGATCGGAAGGGGTTCCAGGTCATGTCTATACTTCACCGAACCTATAGGGTCACACGCTTAAGGGTCATCTATCTGCTGAATACTAGACAGGGAGTCTGAGAGAAAATCACCGAAAAAGTTTCGGACACCGAAAAGTTTCGGACAGCGGAAAAGTTCCGCAGAGAGAGGTCACCGGATGAGTTCCGGTGAAACTGAAAAGTTGTTTCAGGGGATACCATTAAGTCAAAATGGTTTCGGCACAGGATGCCAGAATCATTCTGGAAACTTCTGGGAATTTTCTGGAAGAAAAACCGGAAATTTTCCGGGGCTGCCGGAACCGCTTCAGATGCTTTTCGCAGATGAAATCACTAAACTGGAATTGTTCCAGAACGCATTGAAAATTATTTTAGTGGGTACTGGAAATGTACTAAGCCCACATAAATATTTTCAGTTTGAACGGACGCTGAAAAATGTCGTCGTGAATAGTGAAAGTGCTTTTTGGATGGCTTCTTGGAGAAGCCACCTTGAGGGTCCTTTGGTATTTTTCCCCTTGGCTTCTTGGAGAAGCCACCCTTGGGCTTGGCCTATAAATAGGGGTGGAGGGGGCTGCCTAAAGACTCACTCCTTCTCACATACAAGTGCCATGCAATGATCTGGCTTCTCTCTCCCTCCCACGAAAAGAGTTTCGTAGAGCCGAAAGGCTGTCTGGGTTCCGGTGGGAACTAGTTCTGGACGGCGAAGCCCTGCCGGATAGTTGACACCGTATGTGTGCAACTCTGTAGAGAGGTCGTAGTTTCGATCTTAGTGCCCGAGGGGCTGTTCGTGAGTGCCTCCCGAAGGGCTGTCCAAGTGACGGTCCGAGTTCTGTGAGTCCTCCCGAAGGGCTGTCCGAGTGACCGTTCGAGTTTCGAAGGTCCTCCCGAAGGGCTGTCCGCGACATCGTCTGGGGGACTGTTCGACAGCCTCCCGGAGGGCTGTCCGAAGGGAAGACGAGGGTATACATCCTCGCGGTTGGGAGGTTGTAAATCCTAGCTGCGGGGATCTGCACCGCCGATCGTCATCGACTCTACTTCCGCTGCGCTTCGAGTCGGTAACGAAAATGATCAAACCTTGTATGCAGTCTCCATAGTGGTCCTGGGCTGGTGCGTAGGTCGGAAATTTTTTGTTTTCTGCTGCGTTACCCTACAGTGGCATCATGAGCCGTGCTATGCGTAGATGCAGGTTGCGATCTAGAATACATGGAGATGTATGGGTGTTGCACAATATAATTAGGTAGTAGATGAGTTCTATTACTGAAAATTATTTGTGCGGGTAGCAGATGAAATCTGTTACCTGATGTTCTTGTTGCTTCCCTGGAATTTGCATATTTCTGATCTTGATAACAGTATGGTGGAGTTTCAAGGTTCTGGCAATCCGCGATCCTGATTGATCAACGAAGTGCTAACAGTTCATTGAATTCCACCGTAGTTAAAAGGAAAGATGAAATTTCGCAGACAAAAGGGCAATGCAGATATGATCTGCACGGGGGTCATGCGTATGACGAAGTTTAGTATGGGGCTCGAGATTTTATTATCTCGGATTTCATACACCCTGGAAAGTTAATCTAGCGACTTGAATTATCATACTTGATGATGGACGTTGGTAGCTTTGGTTTGTTTCGAAACCTTAGAAGCCACGTAAAACAAGTTTTTGCATGAACCGATTAGAGGCGTCTAACTTGGTTTTGCAGGAGGGTTTGCATGTGCATATGATGTGGTATAGCAATGCTCATAATAATTTGATTATGTATGAGATGACTATATGATGTAAATTGATTAACATGACCTGCGTGTCATGATTCGGCATGATGGTTGGAGCCATATGATTGTCACTTTATTGACCTGCGTGTCAACCTTAAGTAATGCATTATTTTATTAGCTATAGAGATAGCAATATTATCTGGTGCATCGATAAGGTGGTGGCAATCTTCGCGAAGGTGAACACCGACGCGAATGCCGAAGATGAAGAAATACAAGACTTCTCCGTCAGAAAGGGCTATACCATATCATGCTATTATGAATTGCCTGAGATGTTTATCCCTTATGATGCACCCTTCTTGATTGCGCGGTAGTCGCTTTTTATTAGGGTGATCTCTCACAAAAATATCAAGTAGTTAGTGTTCTCCCAAGTGTAGCACCGTCACGGCACCTAACTTTTCGGGGTATCACATGCTACCATGGGTACGAACGATTAGGGATGTGTGAGGCGGGTGAGTTGAGACCTCGCAGCGAGATCACTTGGTTGTCTTGACGTTCAGGCATGAAAGTCATGAGCTCGGAACACACGCATCGAAAGATGAACAAGAGTCACATAGAGATGTGATTGGCAAGTTTGCCTACCGATTGAGATTTTCGTCATCTGTGATGCTACCATCGTGGCGAACAATCAAAACTCGGATCTTGAATCACTCACAATCAATTATGAGAGATATTAATTTGAGTGGGAGCGCACTGTTGAATTAACTTGTTTAATTCTCAGTGCAATTAATTATGGACACTGTCTAAGTGTTATATGCATAATAGTTGTAGAATAATGGCTCGCGTTTCCACCTTCCCTATTAAAATTGAATAGCTGTTAAATATCTGGTTAAAACTTTACGGTTGGTAACGTAATGTGAGGATTGTCCTCAAGAGTGCCGAGAAGGACTTTGTCCTATCGCATACTTTCGGTATTCTCTTGCTTATGCTATGGATCATGTGACTCTCGTCCGTTGATCCAAAAGCTAGAATTCCATTTCAGTCAAGCGCAATATGTTTGTTTCCATGAGACCCAAACTTCGAAAGTTTGGATAGTTATGTGATATTCATGGAATCTGAAAATTATTTTCAGAGACAGACAAAGGCTAAAAGATATGAGATATCCAAAGCAATGTTTGTTTGCAAACTATTAGTAAAGGAGTTTACTATGCATTAGACTGATAAGAGAGGGATCCAGAAGAACGCCTGTCATATGATGAAAGGTGAATAAAATAACAACTTAAAGAGAAAGGAAGTATCCGAAGGGTGTTAGTAAGACTTTCACGCCTAGGAAGTCCGGGGCTAACGCCACTCTTAAGTTCGGTGCTTTTTCTGAGAGTAGGAGAAATACTGAAAGTTAAACTGTTAGAAGTATAAAGGCAGAAAGAAAGGAGACTGGAATATCCAGCTCATGTATGAATGTCATACAAGTTTTTGATGTATAGAAGGCTGGTCAAAGATATAGTCCTTGGGAATTATGATTAAATTGTTAATCACTGATTCTTGGGTACTGTGAGTTAATCACAAAGATACCCGCTCGATTGCTTTCTGTTGCAACTCGATGTAAGAACTACTATGGCCTGAAAGACTAGCCAGAAATGAGTTTTAGGTATACACGGGGAACATAGTAAATGTTACTATACCTTCCATCGGTGTATTACCGTCCGTATTTATTTTTATAATTCGTTTGGAGTATTCCTAGTCTGGCCTCTAAGACTAGCTCAAGTATTGCATGATGGTTCTGTTTTCCTGATCATGGGCATGTCTATGCCAGCAATTTTGAGGGCACAGTGTTAGAAGAACATTTGTGTTGAATCGACCCGATTGATGTTATGCTATGAGATTCATTCGTCACAAGTTAATGGTTAATAACACAGAGATGGTTAACGTTTGCATAATTCCTCAGACCATGAGAGTATCGAGTTTCTTCATGCTTGATTCATGAACTTTGGGGTTTGTTAAACGTCATCCGTAAATGGGTGGCTATTACGGCGGCTTACGGGTTCATGGAAAAGTGTGTCAAGTAACTTGATAGCTCGAGATTGGGATTTGCTCCTCCGACGATGGAGAGATATCTCTGGGCCCTCTCGGTGTTACGGTATCCATCATCGTCTGGCCAGACACTTTGTGATTTGATCACAGGGATGCCGGAACACGGTAACGAGAAAAGAGAACAATACCGGTAACGAGGTAACTAGCATAGTGGACAAGTTGTTGATCCACGGGAATGCCAACATGTCTCACCTCGGGTATTTGTAACATATCGTGAAGCAACAGGAATAGCACACGGCAACTGGAGGTTCACTCGAATATTCATTCGTGTGGGTATAGGGGTCAATATGGGTGTCCACGGCTCCGATGTTGATCATTGATCGGAAGGGGTTCCGGGTCATGTCTATACTTCACCGAACCTATAGGGTCACACGCTTAAGGGTCATCTATCTGCTGAATACTAGACAGGGAGTCTGAGAGAAAATCACCGAAAAAGTTTCGGACACCGAAAAGTTTCGGACAGCGGAAAAGTTCCGCAGAGAGAGGTCACCGGATGAGTTCCGGTGAAACTGAAAAGTTGTTTCAGAGGATACCATTAAGTCAAAATGGTTTCGGCACATGCCTGATAATTCTTGGAGGGTGCCAGAATCATTCTGGAAACTTCTGGGAATTTTCTGGAAGAAAAACCGGAAATGTTTCGGAGCTGCCGGAACCGCTTTAGATGCTTTTCGCAGATGAAAATCACTAATCTGGAATTGTTCCAGAACGCGTTGAAAATTATTTTAGTGGGTACTGGAATTGTTCTAAGCCCACATAAATATTTTCAGTTCGAACGGACGCTGAAAAATGTCGTCATGAATAGTGAAAGTGCTTTTTGGGAATTTTTATGGAAAGCACCTTTTTGGAAATTCCAAAAGGGCCTTCTAGAAGGGGAAGGAGGGCATGGCACCTCATGGGGGGGTCCCCCCCCCAAGGGTGGCCGGCCAAGGAGGTGGAGCACCATGGTGCTCCACATGGCACTCCCATATGGCATATTCCCTTTTGGAAAGGGATATTCCAAGGGCACTTTGGGGTTTTTGTGTGACAATTTTACCCCTTGGCTTGCCTATATATAGGAGTGATCTTGGCAGCCATTTCCTCATCCCTTGCTCTCATACACATGCCAAGATGTTATCTGGCTTCTCTCTCCCTCCCACAAAAAGAGTTTCGTAGAGCCGAAAGGCTGTCTGGGTTCCGGCAGGAACTAGTTCTGGACGGCGAAGCCCTGCCGGATAGCTGACACCGTATGTGTGCAACTCTGTAGAGAGGTCGTAGTTTCGATCTTAGTGCCCGAGGGGCTGTTTGAGAGTGCCTCCCGAAGGGCTGTCCAAGTGGCGGTCCGAGTTCTGTGAGTCCTCCCGAAGGGCTGTCCGAGTGACCGTTCGAGTTTCGAAGGTCCTCCCGAAGGGCTGTCCGCGACATCGTCCGGGGGACTGTTCGACCGCCTCCCGGAGGGCTGTCCGAAGGGAAGACGAGGGTATACATCCTCGCGGTTGGGAGGTTGTAAATCCTAGCTGCGGGGATCTGCACCGCCGATCGTCATCGACTTTACTTCCGCTGCGCTACGAGTCGGTAACGAAAATGATCAAACCTTGTATGCAGTCTCCATAGTGGTCCTGGGCTGGTGCGTAGGCCGGAAAATTTTCGTTTTCTGCTGCGTTACCCTACAACTCGGGCGGCCCGGCGACAACGTCGGGGGTGGCGACCCCGGCGTGCTCGCCGCCGGGCTGCCCTTAGCCTTGACTTCAGTGGGAGGGGACGCGAATGACACCACGTCGAGGCTTGAGGTGAGCATGGCGTGTGGTAGTCGATTGCTCCCCATTCTTCTTCCCTTTGCGGTGCTGGGGAGGAGCCACGGAAGGGATTCGTCGCCAGTAGGGGCGAATCTAGCTCCCCCCGGGCGCCACCCTCTTGCCATGCGGGAGGGCTTCTTGCTCTCATATACGTCCCCGGGATGTGCGGTGACTCCTAATGCAAGGGCTTCTGGGGACGACCATGCTCTCTTTGGGAAGACCCAGAGAGCATGGTGTCCATCATGACGGTCGCGCCGAGGTCTTCGGGTGGTAGTGATGTGGATGGCGGCGGCAACCCACGACGTGTCAAGAACGGGGACGACCGTTCCGACGAGTCGCGTTGCCGGTGACTCCGTGTCCCCCATCAGGTCCTCCGGTAGCGTCACCATCCACGCCTGCCCTCTAGTTTCTTCCTCCTTGCTGGGGAGCGGCGCCGCCCTGATCCTGGGGAGGCGCCGAATCCCAGCTGTGCCCGCCTCCGGCCTCTTCGACCTCTTCCTGTAGGAGATGGACAGGGGCAAAGGCATCACGGGGCACTTATCTTTTTTCAATCTTAAATCTGCAGGCACTTGCCAAATTTTAATTCAAATAATGTAATCTCTCAAGTCCATGTTTGTGTTCTGTAATGCATGTACTTGTATCAGCATATTAACGAAAAAGATGAACCTTGCCGGGAATCCATGCATGTGTATGTCCATGCAGAGGTGAGATGCCTCTTTAGTGTAAATAAACGAGTTTTCCCCGGAGAGTCACATCTGTCGGGTAACAAGCGAAGGGGCCAGCCACCCGCCAAGTTCCTTTTACCAAAGGCCACTGCGACCATTTTGACCGAAGCAGCGTTCGAGTCAAGAATGGGAGCACCTAAGTTTCAAGAGAGTGGCGAGGTTTTCTAATGCACAAGTTATAGCTTACAGAACACAAATGGACAAGAGGTAGAACTTATCCGTATGGCTTGCCGGGGATCGTAGTGCCGGGCAATCTTCTCAACTCCTTGTCAAAGCTAAGTTCACGGTAGGAACCTGCAACTTCATGCAAATGAGAATGAATGCAGGATGCGATCCTATCTATATGCATATGCAAATGCTCATGAAATGCTTATGCAATGATCTTGGAATGCTCATGCATGCATGCAATCTTGATCGGGGGCCCCCACAGCGCTTCTTTATTTTCTCTTGCACAGGGTCATCGCCCCAGCTTTGTACGAGGGGTTACATGCAGCTGAGGCAGGGCTTGTACAAAAGGGTGGCTGCCGGGCAGGGCCCAACAGCCGCGCCTTACGGGTAGAACTTGCGGAGATGCTCAATATTCCATGAGTTTTGCAATTGAATGCCATCTCCGGTCTCCAGACGGACTGAGCCAGGTCTGGTGACTCGTACTACTTGGTAAGGGCCTTCCCACTTCGGTGACAACTTGTTTGTACCCTTGGCGGACTGAGTGCGCCTAAGAACAAGGTCACCTTCCTCAAAACACCGGGCGTGAACCCTGTGGCTATGATAGCGACACAGGGCCTGCTGATAGCGTACAGCACGCGTAGCAGCCCGGAGATGGTTCTCCTCGAGTAGCATAGCGTCGTCACGCCGGTGCTGATCTTGCGCTACTTCATCGTAGGCAAGCACTCGAGGCGACCCGTAAATGAGTTCCGTGGGGATAACTGCTTCTGCCCCGTAGACCAGGGAGAAGGGAGTCTGCCTGGTAGCTCAGTTTGGTGTCATTCTGAGGGACTAGAGAACTACCGGCAGCTCCTCGATCCACCGCCTGCCGTGCTTCTGCAGCGTATCAAAGGTTCTCGTCTTGAGTCCATGCAGCACTTCAGCGTTCGCCCTCTCAGCTTGTCCATTGCTCCGGGGGTGTGCCACAGAGGCAAATGAGACCTTGCATCCGAGGGCATGAACATATTGCATGAAGGCGTGGCTCATGAACTGGGTGCCGTTGTCAGTAATGATCCTTGCCGAAACTCCAAAACGACACACCAATTCTTTCAAGAACTTGATAGCTGACTAAGAAGTCACCTTTCTCACGGCAGTCACTTCCGGCCACTTTGTAAACTTGTTGATAGCAACGAACAAGAATTCAAAGCCCCCGATTGCTTGGGGGAAGGGGCCGAGGATATCGAGCCCCCAGACCAAAAATGGCCATGATAGAGGGATTGTTTGAAGAGCTTGGGCAGGCAGGTGGGTTTTCTTGGAATGGAACTGGCAGGCTTCACATTTCGTGACTAGCTCGACCGCATCTTGGAGGGCCGTGGGCCAATAGAATCCTTGCCGGAATGCTTTCCCAACTAATGCCCTTGATCCAATGTGGGAGCCGCACATGCCTTTGTGTATCTCAGCCAGCAGTTCCTTTCCTTCTTCCCGGCAGACACACTTCAATTTCACACCGTTGGGCCTCCTTCTGTACAGAGTGTCATTGACAAACTGATACATACTGGCCCTCCGGGCTACTTTTTCAGCTTCGTCTTGGTTGCCGGGAAGCTCTCCGGTTTGGAGGAAGTGGACAATGTGCCTTGCCCAAGTTGGAGCCTGAGGCTCGGCAATGAGGACTAGCGGCACCTCCTCTGCTGCGGGAGCACAAGCCTTGTTCGCGGGGTCCATGGGCCCGGCTGGAGGGGGTGGTCTGGCAGGCTGCGAGGAGTTGTTTCTGGCAGGGTCTCTGCCAGGAGCGGACGGCTCTACCGGAAGAGGCTTACCGTAGTCCAACTTTCTCCTTTTCCGGGCCATTGTTGCCGGGGATACGGAGTGCTGAGTGAGATGGAGAACAAAAGTTCCTAGTTCCATAGGAAGCTTCTGCGCAGCACACTTTGACAGATGATCAGCTATGCTGTTTTCCACACGAGGTACGTGCTCAGTTTGCAATCCGTCAAAGTGCTCCTCCAATCTCCTCACTTCCTCGACGTATGCCTCCATCAATGGACTTTGGTAATCCTTGTTGACTTGTCTCACCACAAGCTGTGAACCTCCTCGAATGATCAGCTTCTTAATTCCCAATTCAGCTGCAATCCTGAGCCCGGCAAGGAGCCCTTCATACTCTGCTGTATTGTTGGTCGCTTCTTCCCGGGCAAAGTGCATCTGGACGACATACTTCAAGTGCTCCCCGGAGGGTGCGACAAGAAGCACGCCAGCCCCCGCACCTTGTAGGGAAAAAGCACCATCAAAATACATAATCCATTCTTGAGGTGATTCCTTGCCGGGGATAGCTGTCTCTGTCACTTCCTCATCAGGGGTTGGCGTCCATTCTGCAATAAACTCTGCCAATGCCCTACTTTGAATAGTTGATGTGCTTTCAAACTTTAAACCAAAACTGGATAACTCCAAAGCTCACTCCACTATTCTGCCGGTAGCCTCAGGGTTTCGGAGTATCCTTTGCAACGGGAAACGAGTGACAACCGTAATCTCATGGGCTTGGAAGTAGTGGTGCAGTTTCCTTGAGGCTATGATGAGACCAAAAATCAACTTTTGCACGCCAGAGTACCTCGACCTAGCCCCCTGTAATAGGGAGCTGATGAAGTACACTGGGCGCTGCACCACTTTCTTCCTTGCCACGTCCTTGGGGTTGCTGTCATTGCCGTGCTCACAGCTATCCTGATCCTTTTCTGACTCTGCCGGTCTCTGCTCACTTTCTGCCTCATCCACTTCTCGCTGCACTACCAAGGCTGCACTGACCACTTGGTTGGTTGCCGCTAAGTACAGCAGCAACGGCTCCTGGGGTTTGGGTGCAACCAAGGTAGGCACGGAGGACAAGTAGGCCTTCAACTCTTGCAAAGCTGCATCTGCTTCTGGGGTCCACTTCATGGGCCCTGCCTTCTTCAAAATTTTGAAGAACGACAGGGCGCGCTCAGCAGACTTAGAGATGAATCTGCTTAGCGCGGCAACGCACCCTGTCAGATGCCTCACATCCTTAACTATCCTTGGTGCTTGGATCTGTTCGATGGCCTTGATCTTGTTGGGGTTGGCTTCGATCCTGCGATGGGACACAAAGAACCCAAGCAACTTGCTGGAGGGAACTCCAAATACACATTTCTCCGGGTTGAGCTTCAGATTGATCTTTCGCAGATTAGCAAACGTCTCCTCCAAATCTTGGATAAGGGTGGCCTTATCCTTGGTCTTGACCACAATATCATCCATATTTGCCTCTATGTTTCTGTGCAGCTGTGGCTCAAAACCAATCTGGACTGCCCTTGCAAAAGTGGACCCGGCACTCTTTAATCCGAATGGCATGCGGACAAAACAGTACGTACCACATGGAGTGATGAACGACGTCTTCTCTTCATCCAAAGCCTCCACTTCCCGTTAGCCTTCCGGACTACCACTGGATTTGCCAACCATGTGGGATGCAGTACTCCTCTGACCAATCCAGCTGCCTCAAGTTTCTTGATCTCTTCTGCAATGAACTGCTGCCTCTCCAAGGCCTGCTTCCAGACTTTCTACTTGACAGGTCGGGCATGTGGGCAGACAGCAAGGTGGTGCTCGATTACCTCCCTGGGAACACCGGGATATCAGATGGTTGCCAGGCAAACACATCGATATTCGTCCGCAGGAAGGCAATGAGCGCGCTTTCCTATTTGTCATCGAGGGTGGCGCTGATAGTGAAAGTACCATCAACGCCATCTAGCCCTACCGGGACCTTCTTCACTTGGGTGCAGCGACCTTGGAACTCTTGCTGTTGGAACACTCCAGCACGTCGTCAACGGGTGCCGTGCACTCGGTGGGGGCACGCTTCCCGGACTCTTTGCCGGAGTCCCTACAATGCCTCTTCTTTCCCTTGCAATCCTTGGCAGGAGCTGCCGCAGCCGCTGCCTCTGCCGCGACCGCGTCCCGGTACATCTTGTCCACCCAAATGATTGCATCCTTCTCATCTGATGGGATGGTGATGACTCCCAGTGGCCCAGGCATCTTCATGGTGTTGTAGGCATAGTGAGATGCCGCCATGAACTTGGCCAAGCCGGGCGTCCAAGAATCCCATTGTACAGCAGGGGGAGATCAACTACATCAATCACAACCTTCTCAGTCCGGTAATTCAGTTCTCCCCCAAACGTTACGGGCAACGTGATCTTTCCCTTAGGACGGCTCCTGCCGGGATTAACTCCTTGAAACGTGCCGGTAACCTCTAGCTCTTCCTCTGCTATCTGAAGCTTGCTGATAACTGCTGGGGAAATTAGATTCAACCCGGCCCCGCCATCCACTAATATCTTTGTAACCTTGAGGTTGCGAATCGTTGGTGAGACCAACAACGGCAAACACCCTACCGCAGTGGTACGGCTAGGATGATCCTCCTCGCCAAAGATGATGGGCCTGCGGGACCATTTGAGCGGCTTCCGGGCCTCGAGCGCTGGTTCCATGGCATTGACTTCTCGCGCCCACCATTTGAGTTAGCGGCGCGAGGTGTGCAAGGATGCACCCCCGTCAATGCACAGGGCGTCGGTGGCCTTCTGAAACTCTTGCTCACTGGTTTCCCCTTCATCCCCTCCATCACTCTCATCACCACAGGCTTCCTTCTCTCTACCTCTAGCGGGCTTTCCTTGGTTCCGAAAGGGTTTGTATTCCAAAAATAGTCTCGCCGTGTGATCGAGAGAAGACCAAATCATATTGCAGTGGATGTTCTTCCATCATGTGTGGTACATTCTCATGGTTCCAGCTGTTGGTGAAACCACTTACGTTTGCAAGAGAAATTGTAGACTTCACAAACAAATTTGTCTTTTACTCTGTACTGAATGTTGGCCCAGAGAAACATCCATGTTAGTAGCAAGAACATATGTTTTTTCTAGATCTTTGCTTTTGGAGCTACATAATTGTATATGATCTGTGAATCATTGAGATGCATTAACATGTTGATCTTATGTATGGGAATCATACTAGTTGGTTGTGAATTTGAGCTACTAATGTGAACATATTACAATGCCAGGCCTGTGAGTCTCATGTGAATATTTCGAACGGATCGGCTCTTACTACTGTGGACAGCATGATCCTTATTTCTGTGTGCTCAGTGTTTACAAGTTACTAGCAGTTCCTTATTTCTGTTTGCTCAGTGTTTACGAATTACTGATCGATCACTAGCTAGCCTACTAATATGCTCCTGGCAGTTTTAGTTGCGATGCAAGATCCGAAGGTGGTAGTTTTTTGAATAAAAATGCCTACCTCTGAAGAAACTGACATGCTGTTTTGAAGAAAATGTCATGCGAATCTGAAGAAACTGCCAGCAAAAACGTTCGCAAATCCCTTATCTCCCAGCGAATGTTCATCAGCTATTGCGATCCTACACGTACACTATCTGACCGACTCGATCCTACGCGATTAACGAGCGGATCACGCACGTACCTCATCTAGATGAATCAAGCGCACTGGTTTGACCATCATGCCGACGTGTGACCCAGCACGGACGGGACGCACCACTAACGGGACGGGACGGGACGGGACAGCACCGTCATAATTTCAGTTTTTCTACTTTTCCAAGGCAAGCTGGTGCGCTAAGCCATGCCTGCTTATGCAATGAATTCTGATGACCGCGATGACCGTCGCGTTTCCCGCGACACGCTGGTTCACCTACCTTCCGCCTATAATTATTGGTTCCCGGCGTTCTCCGGTGGCACCATCACCCAACTCGCCCTATCCTCATAAGCCCCCACCGGCCCGACGTCGCTCGCCACTTGCCCTCGCTGTCGCCACATCCATCATGCCCTCGCCCGTCCGCAATAGGCGACGCCGGAGGCTGTCACCACCGGAACTACTGTTTGGTTTTTCACCGGAAGGCAGACGGAGGGAGGAGGCATTCTAGCGGTCTTTAGATGGCAATGCAGAGTATGAGGACTTGTTGGAGCGCGATCGCCTGGCAGAGGAGCAGCATATCGCCGATTTGCGCCGCCAGCGGGGCATGGAGCAGCAGCGCACCAACGCTCTGAGCCGCGAGCAGAGCGCCCGCAACTGGGCCGACTACGTGGAGGCCGGCGCCCGGCAAATAGCCCTGGAGGCTGTCGGGCACGCACGCGTTCGCGACGCCGAATTTTACTACCAGCTCGTCAAGTGGGTTTCCCGCTTAGAAGCCGAAGCTTTGGTGGACCACGCCGGCATGGAAAGGGCCAACGCGCGCGAGCAACACGCCCTATCGCACCTCTGGCAAGTCCGAGGTGAGGAGGAGGACGTCGGTGCCGGCATTTAGCATGTACCACACATGGCTGCCGGCATCGTCTAGTTAGCTAAGAGTAAGTTAGTACTTGTACACTACTAGAGTATTAGTGGGAGAAGATAGTTAACCTGGCTATGATGGTTGTCAACGTGGAAGTTCAGTACTCTATATTTGGATCAGACCTGTTACTTTGCTCTGAATGTTGAACAATCAGTTTGAACGTATGGAATGGGCTGTTATTTTTTTAAATGGGCTGTATTTGTCCGCCACGGGTTTAGAGGCTGACTTGTGGGCCTACTAGGTTGACGCGTACATAGTCAGGAGATGATTGTATGTGGAGAGGATGACAGCAGGAACCCACTAGGGTCATGGCAATACGCAAGCAAGGGCCTCCTTATTTCAAGCAAAAAAAAGGGCTCCTCCTAATGGATTTCTGACATCTGGGTCTCATGCCATTGTCAATGTAGTCAATAAACGAGAGAATTGCACAACGAGCGGCTGACACCAGGGACCCAGCAGCTCGCCCTGTTCTTTTTGTTTTTGAGACGGAAGCAGGGTGTCAACTGGGCTGTGTGGAGCACTCTGGCCTGCCTTGCCAGCCTTTTATTTTATGTTTACCACAAGACCAGGCCAGTAGTTTTTTTTCTTTTTGAAAATGGCTAGCCCAGTTTTTTTTCTTTTGCAGAATACCCAATCGAGGCCTACTTGCTTTGTCAGCCCTGCTGGGCTGCAAATCTTTCAAGACGAGGAGAGTTTCATTCGGCTTGCCCAGAAAATGGGCTATCAGTAATGAGAAATGGGCTGTACATTTTTAAAACACATCAAACAGGCAATTAGTTTTAATTTTTTTTTTCATTTCAAGATTTTAAATTCTATTAATTTTTATGCTTGGACAATTATTTGGATTTTATATTGATATATATTTATTTTTCAAATTAGTTTGAACGTGACACGAAATTTCGGGATTAAAAACCGTTGGGACCGCACCGAAATATGCAAAAATTTGTAATAATTTTTTAACCGTGGCCATAATATGGGCTATAATGCTAACAAAAAGAATATGGGCTCCAAAAAATTTCTTAAGAATTAGCAAATGGGCTGTAAATTATTAGAAATAATGGCAGATGGGCTGTATGCTGTTTTCCACACATTTGAGGCTGAATTGTGCACCTACTGTAGGTTGACGTGTACGCTTTCATAAAAAAAAGGTTGACGCACACGCAACGCCGTGTCAACTTAGTCAACACATGAGAGCAGTGACTGTTGTATGTCCATCCAACGGCCGTCGTGCTTCTTCAATCTCTGCTCTTCCTGCTCCAGCCGCTCAAACAAGCGCCGGCGGGATTGCCTGCTCACTCCTCCCGTGGCCGGCTGTGCTGCCGCGTAAGCCTCACCGCCCCACCGTACTCCCATCGCTGGCCTAGCCATCCCTCTACTCACCCAGACCTCCTGTTATTCTCCGGCGACGGCAGCCTCACACTGCAGCTGAAGCAGTAAACCCTCGTACTCCCCTCCGCGTGGGAAACAACTGCCGAGTCTTCCCCGGCTCCTGGTCATTCCCTTCCTAGGCCTCGCCATCGTCCCGCCTTGGTGCTCTCGACGCGGCGTGGTCAACGTGGTCAAGGAGCGACTTCCATCGGAAGAGGAATGTATGTGGAGAGGCTGACAGCTAGGTCCACGGCCGCAGCAAGGAAGTGCCTCCTTATTACGCGCAAAATAATGATTCCTCCACCCGACAGCGGGGACCCACCGGAAAGGCCTCTGTATTTCGTAAAAAAACATTCCCCTGCTGACAGCTCGGACCCACCAGCTATATCTTCGAATGCAAGGAACCGCCTCCTTATTACGCACAAAAAAATGAATACGCCAGCTGCTAGGTGGGACCCACCATATTTGAAGGCTGACTTGTGGGCCTACTAAGTAGACGCGGATGCAGGGCTTTGTTTACTTAGTCAATATAAACGATTCTAGCTGCGGTGACCCCACGATGTCCATCCAACGGCTGTCGTGCTCCTTCAACCTCTGGTCTTCTTGCTCCAGCCGCCCAAACCATCGCGGGCCGTGCCGCCTGCTCCTGCCTCCCATGGCCGGTTGTGCTGCCGCGTAGGCCTGACCGCCCCACCCTACTACCATCGCTGGCCTGGCCATCCCTGTACTCACCCAGACCTCCTGTTATTCTCCTGCGACGGCAGCCTCACACTGCAGCCGAAGCAGTAAACCCTTGTACTCCTCTCCGCGTGGGCATCCACTGCTGCGTCTTCCCTGGCTCCGCGTCGTCCCCTTCCTAGGCCTCGCCGTCGTCCACCGTCTTGGTGCTCTCGGCGCGGCATGGTCAACGTGGTCAAGGAATGACTTCCATCGAAAGAGGACTGTACGTGGAGAGGCTGACAGGTGGGTCCACGGCTGCAGCAAGGAAGTGCCTCCTATTACGCGAAAAATAATTATTCCTCCACTAGACAGCAGGGACCCACCGGAAGGGACTCTGTATTTTGCAAAAAAAACGTTCCCCCCTGACAGCTGGGACCGACCAGCTACATCTTTGCACGCAAGGAAGTGCGTCCATACTATGGCCAAAAAGAAAGATTCTTCCCCCTGACAGCTGGGACCCACCAGCTATATCTTCGCACGCAAGGAAGTGCGTCCTTATCCTCCCTAACAGCTGGGACCCACCAGGTCAAAGCGTACGTAGCGTTGTCGCAAATGTGTACGTACATACTGGTGATCGGTCTCTCTGGAGCGATGAACTGTGGCCAAGTACGGAGCGGCACATGTCGTAGTAGAGGCGTGGACGTAGCATGTCACGCAGTCCCGTCTATATCATGTACACGTACGTACAGCCACGCTGCAAGAAAGTAAATACGGCTACGTACGTACATACAGGCGGGGTCTCGAACGCATACAACGACGTCGTCCTATTCATCGGCAGCCAACCGGTTGGGTCGCAACGGAGGAAACAACGTTGTGTTCATCGGTAGGCAACGGAATACGTCGTGTTCATCGGGAGCCAACCGGCTTGGACGGAACAGCCGAAACAAGGTCTGGCGTACCGCAGAATGGAGGAAACGGGCCTTCTGTTCGACTGCGTACGTTCGAAACGGGGTCTTGTTCATTGGGAAGGGTCTGGCGTACCGTAAAATGGAGGAAACGGACTTGTGTTGGAGTGCCTACGGTCGAAACAGGGTCCTGTTGATCGGGAGGGGTGTGGCGTACCGCAAAACGGAGAAAACGGACTTGTGTTGGAGCGCCTATGGTCGAAACGGGGTCCTGTTTATCCACCGTCTACTGCCTCGCTCCAGTCTCCACGGGCTACTGTTCATCCACCGTCGACCTCCTCCTGCCTCCACGAGCTACTATTTATCCACGGATACTGTTCATCCAGCCTCCACCGGCTGCTGTTCATAGAGCCTCCACGGGGTCCTGTTCCTCCACCCACAACTGGCTGGGGTGCGGCGGCCTCCCCGGGGTCCTATTCATCCAGCGGCAACGGCCTACTACCACGGGGTCCTGTTCATCCAACCTCCACCGGGAACTGTTCATCCACAGCCAACCAACCAGCTCGACTCACCATGTCTCGACTCATTCTACGTACCGCGCGCACGGTAGCAATGGTCACTGTTCATCGAGAGGCAACTAACACCGGCTGGCTACGTCTCGTACAAGGGCTCGATCGGCTTCTGTAAGCAGCAGCAGTGATCGATCACTTGGTTCAGTTAGCAGCAGCAGCGAAGGAATCGCTCGGGTTCAGTCAGCAGCCAAGGGATCGATCGCTCGGGTTCATAATGTAGCTAGTGCAATCGCTCGGGTTCGGTAAGCGAACTCCTCGCTCGGGTTCAGTTAGAGCCCAACGCCTCACATACACGTGCGTACGTATACGAGAGAAAACGCGCAAACCTCCATGCATCGCTCGGCCCCGACCACCCACCGTAACCGGGAACTCCCCGATATTTTCCTCGCCCTCGCTTCTACCACGATTTTTTCCATCATGGACGGCCCAAAGAATGTCATGCAGTTGCATCTCTGGTGCGCCCACGATGAAAAGCCCCTTTTCTGTCATGATTTTTTGTCATAGAAGTAGGAGCCCACCACATCTATGATGATACTAGGTTTTGTCATAATTATCGTCATAGAAGTGTCATAAGCATGACAGAAAAAATTCGTCCAACCCAAAATGTCACGGATGTGTCTTTTTTTTTGTAGTGTAGTACCTCCCACATATTACCATCTCTATATCGCAAAACTATTGCAAGGAATCAAACACATCATATTCAGTGATCCATAAGTTTTATGTAGGATTTTATGACTAACCATGCAAATGACCAATTCCTGTTGGCTCTCTAAATAGATATAAGTGAAGCAAGAGAGTTTAATTCTGTCTACAAAAGATCATGCTCTAACGAATATAAGTGAAGCAAAAGAGCATTCTACAAATAACGGTTTTCCATGTGAAGAGAAACAGGCAATCCAAACTTCAAATGATATAAGTGAAGCACATGAAGCATTTTATAAAGCCATACTCAAAAGATATAAGTGAAGTGCAATGAGCATTCTATAAATCAACCATGGACTATCTCATACCTGCATGGTGCATAAAGAAAAGTGAAAACTAAACACAAAAGACGCTCCAAGATTTACGCATATCACGTGAATGAAACGAAGATGAAAACATACCGATACTTGTTGAAGAAAGATGGGATGCCTTCCGAGGCATCCCCAAGCTTAGATGGTTGTGTCTCCTCGAATATTTACTTCGGGTGCCTTGGGCATCCCCAAGCTTGAGCTGTTGCCTCTCCTCATATCGAGACCTCCTCGATCTTTGATCACTTCATCCACACAAAACTCAACAGAAACCTCGTGAGATCCGTTAGTATAATAAAGCAAATTTCTACTTTAAGTACTGTTGCAAACCAATTCTGTTGGATTCAGGGCTCCGCAGACCCACAAAGGTTCGAGCTCTGGGGCGTGTGCGAAGAACTCTACCTCTCGGGCTTACCAACTCGTCGCCCTATTGTCTAGTCTAGCCGGATTCGCGCGAGCAAGGAAGAAGATGAACACAGCAGTTTACCCAGGTTCTGGCCACCTTGCGGTGTAATACCCTACTCCTTCTTTGTGGTGGATTGGCCTCACGAGGGGCTGATGATGAACTAGTACAGTGGATGAATAGCCTCCTGAGGGTGAGAGTTCGTCCCTCTCGGACCGGATCCCTTCTACGGTGGTGGCTAACCTATATATATAGTGGCCTTGGTCCTCTTCCCTCAAATCAAAGGCGGGAAGGAATCCCACAATGGCCAATTTGAAAGGGGACAAGTAGTACATCTTATCCTGATGAAAGGTGGTCTTCGTCTGCAAAGCTTCTGGTCATGACGCGGCGGTAGGCTCGGCGATGACATCCGCCCTGCCGCGCCTGTGGTCCTAGTCTCGTTGCACCGGAATGGAAACGTTTGGTAGATTCCTCGGGAACCCGCGTCTGTCCTTGCCTCCTTAGCACCAAAGAGGAAACTGCCTCCTCTGCGCCCGCTGGCGCCCGCCTGGCCTTGGTCGTCATGGCTTGTGTCATCATAGCCTCATGAGGCTGGGTACCTGCATAGAAATCTCCACTCCTCGGGAGGCAGCCTGGGAAGGCCGCTTCATCCGGAGGTCTTGGTGGCGCCCGCCTCGCGAGGCCAGGAGGCCCTCGCAAGGGTCTTGACTTGGTGGTCTTGTAGATGGGCCGTACCAGGCCATTGAGCGAGCCACACCGTGGGCCGCACGTAGGCAAGTCTGGGTATCTTGGTTCCTAGAACGCCGACAGTAGCCCCCGGGCCCAAGGCGCGCTCGGGCTTGCCTTTGAGGTGACTTCGAGGTGAAGCCAAGGGGCAAGGGCGAAGCGCCGCGGGCCCCAATCTCCTCCGGGCCAGGCCGACGCGTGGCGATCGACGGGGCACGGACGCCTCCGCTTCCCCACGCCCCCTCGGCAACTGCCCCGACTTGACAACTGCCCGGTGCATGCAGCGTGGCCGCCATTACTCGGAACATGGAGGGGCGTCGGTTAGCATCCCTCTGCCTATAAAAGGAGCAAGGGAGGTGAATCCCTCAACCCATCTTCGTCTTCTTGCTTCTCGCCCTTTCTCCTCCTATCTCCTCCGCGCCGTCACCCTGCCGAAGCGACCATGGCGCCACCGAGGAGGTTCTCGGCCGAAGAGAAGGGTAAGGCCCCAAAGGAGGGGCCGGGCTTGCCGCCGCCCAAGAGTGGACGCGGACGTCCCCGCAAATGCATCGCCACATCAACGGCACCATCACATGGGCGCGGGCGGCCTCACTGCCGACCTGCGCCAGCCCCCGTAATCGGGGGAAGGGCCTTTCAAGCGAGGGCGGCTGCGGGGGCCCTAGCGGCCACGGTGAGGGGGAAGGCGCACCGCAGCCGCCCGGCCACCGCACCCACGTGCCCGCTCGGGTGACACCTGGCGCAAGTTCGTCGTAGGAGTGGAGAGCCCTCCTGGCACCTGGCTTCTGCTTCCGAGCTCCTTCGCGGAGAAGCTACCGGCGGTGGAGCTTGCCAGCCTGTGGCTGCAGCCGGACGGCTACTGCAACGGGCCGTCGTGGGTGAAGATCGAGGTCTCCTCCATCGGGTACATGTTCCTGACCCGCGGGTGGCAGTAGTTTGCCCGCGCCCGTGGTCTGGACGGGAGGCGCACCCTCCATTTTAGGTACGACAGATCAACGACGCTCTTCGTCAGGGTCTTCGGAGAGGACGACAGCCGCCTAGGGTGCTGCCCGGAGGGCAATGATGATGGCAGCGGCTACATCCCCGACTACGACGGTCAGGGCGGCGGTGCCCTCCGCTGTGAACTTGCCCTTGGCGATGGCCGCGGCACCCCCAGCAGCAGCGGCTCTTCCTCCGGGGGGAGCACGAGCGACGACGACTACGACAAGCCGCCACGTCGCCGCGCCCGGACCAGGGAGGGTAGTGAGCCACCACGTTGCTGCACCCCCGGTCAGGAGGACGTCGAGCCGCCTTGCCATCGTGCTCAGGTGAAGCTGGAGGAGGACTCTGACTGAACGTAGGCGTCGCCGGAGCCAAGCTTTGGGAGTTGCAGTGGTCGTGAGGCCGCTTTTGCTTTTTTTTCTTTTCCTTGCTTCAAGAAATGTAGAAGGCCCTACTGGGGCATGTAATGAACGATGGCGCTTGCACCATTATGTTAACGTTTTTATTTCATATTTTAGCATTCGTGTTGCTACCAACTGACGGATTCTTGCTGATCGCGATTAGGATAACTTAGCTTGGTGTGCTTGTGGTAGACTCCTGCGTCGCAAGAGAGCGCTCCTCCAGAGCTTGGGTCCCCTGCGTGCCTCTCATTGCCGCGATGGCGCGGCCGGGGCACCGGAGCGGTTTAGAGACCTTGCCGGGAGCTTCTTTCTTGAGGATCAGAAGGCACAAGGCCTCAGTAGGCGCCCAATGCCCGCGAGGCCTCTAGTGGGTCATGAGGATGCGAGGCCTGCGGAGATGCCTCACAAGGCGCCGTGCCCCACGCGAGCCCCCGAGCGGTGACCGATCATCACTGTTACGGCGAGTCACGATGCCTGGCGAGGCCAGGAGATGAATGCTCCAGAGGCGAGGACGGATCGTCGCTGGTACGCCGGGTCGCGATGCCCGGCGAGGCCAGGAGATGAGGACTTAGGAGGATGTACATGCCTGTTGGCTCGCTTGTGAGCGTCGCATGAGGACTAGGAGGTGTGTTCGTGGGTAGGCCCAGGCGTACACACCATGCCCAGCCCTCGCTCATGAGACGCGCGGGGAAGAGCGAGGGTAACTGCCACTCTCCCTAAAGCAAGACTCGAAAGAGCAAACGCTGCAAGGAGAAAAATTCCCATCCCTTCTGAAATAAAGACGCGAGAACTTCGGATTTCATTTCAAGAAGTGGCAAATTGGCTACAAAAGCAAGCAAAAGAACAGCCCCGTCCGACGCCTACACTAGTCTTCTAGTCTTCCCGCCAGCGCGGAGCATGGGGCTTCCACTAGGCGTGGGCATAGTCGTTGAAAGACTGTGTCATCCGCCAGCGAGGAGCATGGGGTTTCCACTTCGGCATGGGTGGGAGCCCCCATGAGGCCCCAGGACGGCGCTCAGGAGACTTCGGGGCGTGTACAGCCCCACTCATTATTATGTGTGAGTGTCACGGGTAGAACTTCCGGAGATGCTGGATGTTCCAAGCATTCTGGATGGGGACCCCTTCCTGCGTCTCTAGGCACACGGCGCTAGGCCTGGAGACGCGGGTGACCCTGAACGGGCCCTCCCACATGGGCGAGAGCTTGTGGAGACCCTCCCTGGAGAGGACCCGCCTCAGGACGATGTCACCCACCTCGAGGGTCCTAGAGCGGACTGCGGCAGTGGTACCGCCGCAGCGCCTGTTGGTACCTCGCGGACGGAGTGAGGCTTGGCGGCGGGCCTCCTCCCCAAGCACGAGATCTGTCCCTCGTGAGGCGTCCTGGCGTGCCTCGTCAAACGCCAAGACCCATGGGGAGCGATGTTTGACCTCGTGTGGGAGGACCGCCTCAGCCTCGTAGACGAGGAAGAACGGGGTCTCGGCGGTGGGCTTAGTCGCGGTGGTGCGGATGGACCACAACACAGACTGAAGCTCACCAAGCCAACCCCTGCCACAGGCCTCGAGCTTTTTCTTGAAGCTCCTTGTCTTGAGGCCCCTCAGGACCTCCGTGTTGGCGCGTTCGGCTTGGCCGTTAATCCATGGGTGCGCCACTGAAGCGTAGCATATCTGCGTTCCAAGGTTAGCACAATATGTCCTGAAGAGATTGCTTGTGAACTGAGAGCCATTTGTCAGTGATGATACGGTTAGGCACCCCGAAGCGGCTCACGAGGCCCTTGATGAACTTGACGGCCGAGCCAGCAGGAATGGTGCGCACGGGCTCCACCTCTGCCCACTTGGTGAACTTGTCGATGGCGACATAGATTTAGCGATATCCCCCGGCTGCTCGAGGGAATGGGCCCAGGATATCCAGCCCCCAGACCGCGAACGGCCACGAGAGCAGGATGGTCTGGAGACCTTGAGCGGGCTGGTGGATCTGTTTGGTGTGGAACTGGCTGGCCTCGCAGGATCTCACCAGCTCGGTAGCGTCGTTGAGCGCCGTGGTCCAGTAGAACCCGTTGCGGAACACTTTGCCCACGAGGGTGCGTGACGAAGAATGGTGCCCGCAATCTCTGCCGTGGATGTCGGCCAACAGCTCACGCCCCTACTCCTTTGGTATGCATCACAGCGAGACGTCATTGGGGCGCCTTCGGTAGAGCTCGCCGTCCTGCAAGCAATAAGCGGTGGCCTGGCGAGCCACGCGCTCTGCATCTTCCTCCTTCTCCGGCAGGGTGCAGTAGAGCAAGTACGGCTTGAACTCATCGTTCCAACACTCCTCTTGAGGTTCCAGCGCTAGGAGCAGGCGGGCTCCTGAGGTCAGACTGCAGGCTGGGGCGCCTGAGGAGGGGGCCAAGGGTGGCTCCTCCCGAAGCAGCGCCGTGCCTGCGGCGGGGTGTGCTGCTGATGGCTTGGAGAGCCTTTCCTCAAAGATGCCTGGCTTCTGGGGCTCGCGTCGAGATGCCCTCTTGGCGATGTCATCCGCCTCCTTGTTGGTGCCACGCGGGACGTGCTGCAATTCCAGGCCCAAGAAACATTTTTCGATTTTGCGTACCTCTTCTAGGTATGCCTCCATGTGTTCGTCTTTAGGCTTGTATTCCTTGTTGGAGAAGTTGACGAGGAGCTGAGCATCGCCCTTGATGGTGAGACACTTGACCCCCAGGTCAGCCACGGCCCTGAGGCCAATGATCAGGCCCTCGTATTCCGCGGTGTTGTTGGAGAACTTCTCACCACGCTGGAAGCAGAGCCGCACCGCATAGTGTAGCTTGTCCTTGGTCGGCGAGATGAGTACGGCTCCAGCCCCCGCGCCCTGCCGCGCGAAGGCGACGTCGAAGTACATGACCCAACCATCAGGCGCCTCGTCGCCAGGGGCGAGGGATTGGCCTTCATCCATCCCCCGGTCGGGGGCATCCGTCCACTCTACCACGAAATCAGCCAGGGCCGCGCCCTTAATGACCCTGGTGGTGCTAAACTCTAGCTGGAAGGCCTGTAGCTCGATGTTGCACTCCGCGACCCTCCCCGCAGCATTGGGGCTGCGAAGCACCTTCTCCAAGCGGTATGCGAAGATGACTTTGATGGGGTGGCCTTGGAAATAGTAGCGCAGCTTCTGGGAGGCGACGAGGTGCGCAAGCAGGAGCTTCTCGGCATGGGGTAGCGCGCGCGCGTGTCACGCAACACCGTGCTGACGAAGTACACCGGGTGCTCGATGAGGGAAGAGGTGTCGACGTCGCCGTCGTCCCGCCCTGATTGGAGCGTGGGGGCCTCTGGAGCCTTGTTGTCTAAGGGGGTAGCGGAAGTCTCAGGAGCGCCATCTTGAGGTGGCGACGGCGCGACCGTATGCGGGGTGCAACAGCGCTCGCCCACACCTGCGCGCTCCTCCCTGACCACCACGAGCGCTGCGCTGGTTGAGTGGGGCATGGCGGCCAGGTAAAGCATTAAGGGCTCAAAGTGGACGAGGCGCCACCATCACAGGTAGGCTCTTGAGGTACCGCTTGAGGTCTTGGAAAGCTGCCTCTGCCTCCGGAGTCCACTCGAAAGGGCCCTTCTTTTTCATCAGCTTGAAGAACGGGAAGGCGCGTTCGCCAAGCTTGGAGATGAAGCGCCCCAGTGAGGTCATGCAGCCTGTGAGTTTCTGCATCTCTTTGAGGGTCTGCGGTGGGCTCATCTTTTCTATTGCCTTGACCTTCTCGGGGTTAGCCTCAATCCCTCTGTGTGACAGCAGGGAGCCCAGCAACTTGCCGGACGAGACACCGAACACGCATTTCTCTGGATTGAGCCGCAGGTTCACCTTACGCAGGTTGGCAAACGTTTCTTCTAGGTCTTGGACAAGGGTCCTCGCCTCCCGTGACTTGACCACTATGTCGTCGATGTATGCCTCAACGTTCCTCCCGAGCTGCCGGCCCAGTGCGATGTGCATCAACCGCTGGAAGGTCGCGCCAGCATTCCGCAGCCCAAAGGGCATGCAGGTGTAGCAGTACACGCCGCACGGGGAGAGAAGGTCGTTTTCTCGACGTCCTGTACCGCCATCTTGATTTGGTGGTAGCCTGAGAAGGCGTCCAAAAAGCACAGCAAGCCGCACTCGGCAGTGGAATCGACGATCTGATCGATGCGCGGAAGAGGGAATGGGTCCTGAGGGCAAGCCTTGTTGAGGCTCGTGAAGTCGACGCACATGCGCTCTTTCCCGCCCTTCTTTGGGACGATGACTGGGTTAGCCAGCTAATCCGGGTGCCGCACCTCCTGAATGACGCCGGCTTCTTGCAGCTTTCGGACCACCGGGACGATGAACGATTGCTTCTCCTGGGCCTGCCGCCTCGCCTTCTGCTTCACTGGGCGTGCACTGGGCACACCATTAAGTGGTGTTCGATCACCTTCCGCGGGACACTGACCAAGTCCGTTGCCTCCCACGCAAACACATCCCTGTTCGCACGGAGGAAGCCAACCAGCGCCTCTTCCTGATCTGGGGGAAGGCCAGCGCCTATGGTGAAGGTGAGGCCTGAACCTCCATCGTCGACGGGCACCTCCTTCGTCCCGGCCCGGTCTTGAGAGAACAATTGCTTCTTCTTCACGGGCGCATCCTCCGGGGCCTCTGGAGCGTCCCCAGTGCCTAGCCGCATGACTGCCATGGCCTTGAAAGCGAGCTTGAGGGCCAGGAGTGCATCCTTGGTGTCCCCCACCACAGTGACGATGCCGCCGCTCCCCGGCATTTTGATGACGTTGTAGCCGGCGTGCGTCGCCGCCATAAACTTGGCAAGGGCTGGATACCCAAGGAGGGCGTTGTATGGGAGGCCGATGTGGGTGATGTCGAAGTCGATGAGCTCGGTGCGGTAGTTGTAGCGCGTGCCGAAGGTGACTGGGAGGCGTATCTGCCTCAGGGGGTGGTGGACCCGTCGGTCACCCCTGAGAAAGGCTTGGTGGGCAGGAGCTAGTCGTAGGGCACCTGAAGCAGGTTGAAGGCTTCCATGGAGAGGACATTGAGCCCCGCGCCGCCGTTGATGAGGGTCCTGGTGACCGCGACATTGCTGATGGTGGGCGTGCACAGCATGGGGAGTGCACCGGTGCCGACCGCGGTCCTGGGGTGATCCCCGGAGTCGAAGGTAATGTCGGCCTCTAGCGCCGCATGATCTGGAGGAGCCCCCTGGCGCGGCCGAGTGGCTTCCACCCGACGAAGGAGCTGCTTGACGTGGCGGCCCGAGGCTGGCGCCTGCGTCCCGCCGAGGATGGACGAAACATCGTGGGGGCCGATGCCGCGAAGCGCGCGACGAACAGGCTGTGCAGCATCTCCCAGGAGGCCACCGAGGACTCTGGCAGGCTGAGCATCCAGGAGCGCGGCACGCCTGTGAGGGCCATAGGGAGCCAATTCGAGATGACCTTGTCGTCGCCACCCGCAGCCCAGACTGCCTACGCATACAGCTGGAGGAACTCCTCGGGGTCCGCCGTGCCGTCGTATCGCGGGGCAGCGCCGGCCTGAACTTCTCCAGCCACTGCACCCGCCGCAGGCTGGGGGTAAAGGCCCGGTGGCCCGCAACACCCCCTTAGACGCCCGGCGGCCTGGCGGGTGGCGTGGCGCCTGCCATGGGAACCAAGAAGCACGAGTGGAGCGCGGTTGGTGAAGAGGCAGAACTTTAACACGCCCCTACCTGGAACGCCAATGTCGGATTCAGGCCTCCGCAGACCCACAAAGGTTCGAACTCTGGGGCATGTGCGAAGAACTCGACCTCTCGGGCTCACCAACTCGTCGCCCTATGGCCTAGCCTAGCCGGATTTGCGCGAGCAAGGAAGAAGATGAACATGACAGTTTACCCAAGTTCGGGCCACCTTGCGGTGTAATACCCTACTCCTGTTATGTGGTGGATTGGCCTCACGAGGAGGCTGGGGATGAACTAGAACAGTGGCTTGAGTGGCCTCGCAAGGGTGAGAGTTCGTCCCTCTCGAACCGGATCCCTTCTACGGTGGTGGCTAACCTATATTTATAGTGGCCTTGGTCCTCTTCCCCCAAATCGTAGGTGGGAAGGGATCCCACAACGGCCAATTTGAAAGGGGACAAGTAGTACATCTTTTCCTGACGAAAGGTGGTCTTCGTCTGCAAAGCTTCTGGTCGTGACGCAGTGGTGTGCTCGGCGATGACATCAGCCCTGCCGCGCCCGTGGTCTTGGTCTCGTTGCACCGGAATGGAAACCTTTGGCAGATTCCTCGGGAACCCATGTATGTCCATGCCTACTTAGCACCAAAGAGGAAACTGCCTCTTCTGCGCCCGCTGGCGCCCGCTTGGCCATGGCCGTCATGGCTTGCGTCATCATAGCCTCATCAGGCTGGGTACCTGCATAGAAATCTCCGCTCCTCGGGAGGCAGCCTGGGGAGGCCGCTCCATCCGGAGGTCTTGGTGTCGCCCACCTTGCGAGGCCAGGAGGCCCTTGCGAGGTTCTTGAATTGGTGGTCTTGTAAATGGGCCATACCAGGCCGTTGAGCGAGCCACGTCGTGGGCCGCAGGCAGGCAAGTCTGGGTACCCTGGTCCCCAGAACGCCGACAAATTCATATTTTGTTTTTGCATTAACCCTGCTATATTATAACTTTTCCATGGCTCATACCACCGATAGAATTGATAGTTTCATCAAAACAAGCAAAATAATGCATCAAAAACAGACTCTGTCTTAAACAGGATAGTCTGTAGTAATCTGAAGATTAACAATACTTCTCGCACTCCAAAAATTCTGAAAAATTAGGACAAAATAAACAATTCGTATATCAATATTGTGCAAAAAGTTTTAGAAACTATTTACGTTCCAGTAAAAAATTAAAATTCATGCGCTACAGCCAGAGTTTATGTTTTTGCACCGCACATACCAACACGCAATCTAATCATCCTAAAGGCAAATCTTGGCACATTATATTTATAATACAATGGATTTGTACAAGGGGATAATTATTTTTGTGAGAAACTTCCATGAAAAAATTACATTGTTTCCATGTGCATGAACACAAGTGTTCAAGGTCGACCCTCACTTCTCCAATGCATCACCTTTCAATCGCTTCTCTTTTTGAAAAAGTTCTTAGGTTCCACCCGGATAAAATGACTCTCAAAAACTTCCGGGTTGTCTCCCTTGTAGCGCTTTCTTTAAAGCCATTAAGCTAGGCATAAAGTGCTCAAGTAATGGATCCACCCGGATCCGAAGGTATATCAAAGCCAATTTTAATTAGCAATGATTTGGCATTTAGTAGTGAGCACAAATCAACATATATCATGCAATGATGAAGTCTAACTCTCTTCCTATGCATCGGCATGTCATACAAGAACAATTCATGCACATCAAGTAAAGGCCAATACATAGCATAAGCAGTTTCTTGCAATTTTTTCGTGTTGGAAACAAAGAGAGGCGGAGATGTAGTTCCTCTCTCATAATAATTGCAAGTAGGAGCAGCAAGCACATGCATATTATATTCATCAAAATTATCATGTGCAACGGTAAAAGGCAACCCATCAATGTAATCCTTAATAAGTGCAAACTTCTCCGATATAGTGTAGTTGGGAGAATTCAAAAAGATAATAGGACTATCATGTGTGGGTGCAATAGCAACAGTTTCATTCTTAACATAAGGAACTACAGCAAGTTCATCTCCATAATCATAATTCATATTGGCATCTTGGCCACAAGAATAGGAAGCATCAAGTTCATCAAAAAGGGATATTTCAAATGAATCAATAGGATCATAGCATTCATCCTTCTGTAAGAACAAAGGGATATTAAGCAACGTATGACTTGAAGAGTTACTCTCATTAGAAGGTTGGCACAGGTAGCTAATCCGTTCTTCCTCCATTTATTCTTCACTTTCCTCATAATCTTTTTCATCCAATGAGCTCACAGTTTCATCAATTCCTTCTTCCATATATAGACTCCTGCTAAATATTAGTCTCTTCTTGGACAGCGGAGACATTCTCAATAAATACATCAATATCATAATTGCATTTATAATTGTCATAGCAATATTTAAGTATAGCAAAAATTTTAGGTCTATAAACTAAATCATCAAAATCTTTATACTTTTCAAACAAAGATTCAATTTGATAAGCACCCTTAAAAGCAACAAATTCTTCTATTCGTTCCACATCATATTAATCATATATACCATTAGCATAAGAAGCCAAGGTTTCATTATCATTAAATTTGAATGAAAAGGGAAGGTGTGGAGCGTTCATCCTAGAGCAACAAGTATAATCATATCTCTGGCATAAATTCCAAGCATACCAGTGCAACATATCAATTTGATCCCATAATAGTTTCCCTTTTTGTGTCAAGCGATAGTCCCTAAAGTATTCACGTTGATCCAACGTGTCTCCCATTATCAAGCTGAATGGGGTTTTCTCAGGATTATCAAAGTAGTTTTTAATATTTTTCACATAACGAGCATCGAGGGTTTTAGGAGGTTCCCCATCTCCATGAGTAACAAGTACAACTATTTTTTTTGGTATTTCGTGTTCCATATCCATAACTAAAGATAGAGAACAACTTAAAACAGGAAATAAAAACTACTTAGTGATAAAGCAAACAAGCACACATGAGAATATTCACCCCACGCTATTGCTCCCCGGCTACGGCGCCAGAAAAAGGTCTCGATAACCCACAAGTATAGGGGATCGTTTGTAGCCTTTTTTGATAAATAAGAGTGTCGAACCCAACGAGGAGCTAAAGGCAAAACAAATATTCCCTCAAGTTCTATCGACCACCGATACAACTCTACGCACACTTGATGTTGCTTTACCTAGAACAAGAATAAAACTAGGAGTACTTTGCGAGAATAAAACTACGAATAAATTGCAAGAAAATAAAAGTAGATAGCTTTTGTCAACAAGAAAGTCATTTGTCGCTAGGCAATCGATAACTAGACCGGTAATCATTCTTGCAATTTTATATGAGGGAGAGGCATGAGCTAACATACTTTCTCTACTTGGATCATATGCAGTTATGATTGGAACTCTAGCAAGTAACTGCAACTACTAAAGATCATTACGGTTGTGAAACACAACCATAGCATTAAGTACCAAGTCCCCTTTACTCCCATACGCAACAACCCACTTACTCGGATATGTGTATTATGTCACTCACGCCACCCACCATAAACGAATCATGAACGTATTGCAACACCCTACAGCGGGGATCCCTCCGTTTGCGCGACACGGAGGGCACCATAAGACAGCATCATAAATAAAATATACAATCGTACCAACCAAGATCACAATTAACCCATAGGACAAAACAGATCAACTCAAACATCGTAAGATAGCCACATATCATTGGGAAATAATATACGGAGTTGAGCACCATGTTTATGTAGAGATTACAGCAGAGAGAAGAGGTGTTATGCCACTCCATAGAGGGGGAGAGAGTTGGTGTTGACGGTAGCAAGATTGTTGATGTAAATCACCGTCACGATCCTTGCCCCGGCGGCACTCCAGCGCCACCGGGAGAGAGGGGAGAGAGCCCCCCTCCTTCTTCCTTGGCCTCCCCCCTAGATGGGAAGAGAGTTTCCCCTCTGGTCCATGGCCTCCATGGCGGCGGAGGGGCGGGAGCCTCTCCGAGATTGGATCTCCCTCTCTGTTCACTTCTGTTTCGCGTTCCTGTTTTCTGGCCCTTCACGGTTTCTTAAATTCCTAGAGATCCGTAACTCTGATTGCGCTGAAATTTTTACCTGATTTTTTCCCATAAATTATCTTTCTTGCACCGGAAGAAGGGCCCCAACTGACTTACGGGGAGGGAACAAGACACATGGCGCTCCAGGTGGTGCCAGGCGCGCCCTGGTGGGTTGTGGAGGCCGTGGGCCTCTGTTAGCATTTATTCCACCTCCCAAAAATCATAAATATTCCAAAATAATTCTCTGTAAATTTTTATCACGTTTGGACTTTGTTTGATATGGATATTCTGCGAAACAAAAAAATGCAATAAACAGGACCTGGCACTGGGCACTGGATCAATAGGTTAGTCCAATAAATCATATAAAATGTTGCCAAAAGTATGTGAAAGTAGTATAATAATGGCATGAAACAGTCAAAAATTACAGATACGACGGAGACGTATCACCCACATGTTCCCGAGTGAATCTCCTATAGAATTTGCTGCCCTTCCTTTGGCGATATGCATCGCTGAGTGACTCGTGTCGTGCTTTTCTTGTACAATTGATCTCCCATGACGGTGAAGGCCTTAGATTGACGGACGATCTATCAGGCCTCAGCTTCATCTTCTAGGAGCTCTAGCCTGAGCAGGTACGCCAGATATGGCTCTGTCCACTCGGGGGTGATAACAAGGATCTCTTGGACCAGATCGATTACCGCAGTGACATCTACTTCAGTTGGATTGGAAGGACCGACTGGTTGTGTTGGCTCTTCTACAAAAGGATCTTCCTTGATCGTGGGCGAATATAGGTGCTCTAGGAACATGTTCTTGGGCACTTCCTTCCGAGTGGAGCCCATCTTGGCCAAATCATCAGCTGCTTGATTCTTGAGACGTGGCACATGGTGGAGCTCCATCCCTTCAAAGTGTTTCTCCAACTTTTTGACGGCGTTGCAGTAGCCAGTCATTACCGGACTACTGATATCCCATTCCTTCATGACCTGATTTACCACTAGGTCCGAGTCGCCATAGATCATCAGTCGGTGAATTCCCAGAGAAATTGCCATACGCGGCCCATACAGGAGAGCCTCATATTTTGCTTCGTTGTTGGAGGAGTTGAAGTGAATTTGAAGCATATAGCTGAGTCGATCGCCTTTAGGAGACACCAGGACTACTCCGGCCCCGGAGCCGTTGAGCATCTTGGAGCTGTCAAAGAACATCGTCCAGTGTTCGGGAACACTCGGGACGGGCTTTTCTTACTCGATCCATTCGGCAAGGAAGTCTACTAGGGCTTGCGACTTGATGGCTTTCTTCGCTTCAAACTTGATGTCCAGCGGAAGGAGCTCTATGGCCCACTTCACCACTCAGCCCGTGGCATCTCTATTGTTCATGATCTCAGACAAAGGAGCATCCCTCACCACCATGACCGAGTGTTCTTGAAAGTAATGTGCCACCTTCTTTGCAGTTAGATAGATTCCATACACTAGTTTTTGATAATGCGGATACCTTTGCTTCGAAGGGGTTAGGACTTCAGAGATGTAGTAGACTGGTCATTGGAGCTTGAAGGTTTTGCCTTGTTCTTCCCGTTCGACAGTGAGCACCATGCTAACAACTTGGCCTGTGGCCGCGATGTATAGGAGCAAAGGCTCTTCTCTGCTCGGAGCAGCTAACACCGGTTGGGTGGAAAGCAGGGCTTTAAGTTCCTGGAACGCAGCCTGCACTTCAGGAGTCCACTCGAACCTGTCTGACTTCTTCATTAATCGGTAAAGCAACAATGCTTTTTCACCGACTCTGGAGATGAGTCTGCTTAGGGCCGCCAGGCAGCCTATGAGGCGTTGTACGTCGTGGAGACGCTCTAGTTGCTTCATTCGGACGATGGCCCCTATCTTCTCAGGATTGGCATCGATTCCATGTTCGAAAATGAGGAAACTGAGTAACTTGCCTGCGGGTATGCCGAATGTACACTTGGTTGGGTTGATTTTGATGCCATAAGTGCGTAAGTTAGCAAAGGTTTTAGCGAGGTCAGTCAGGAGGTCGGAACATTTCCTGGACTTGACCACGATGTCATCCATATAGGCTTCCACGTTCCGACTGATCTGCTTCCGTAAGCACTTCTAGATCATACGCTGAAATGTGGCCCCAGCATTTTTCAACCCAAAAGGCATGGTGATATAACAAAAACAACCGAATGGGGTGATGAACGCTGTTTTTATTTCATCAGGACCATACATTCGGATCTGGTGGTACCCGGAGTATGCATCCAGAAACGACAACTTCTCACATCCGGCAGTAGAATCTATGATCTGATCTATGCAAGGGAGAGGAAAATGATCCTTCGGGCAGTCCTTATTGATCTGCTTTAAATCGATACACATCCGGAGAGAATTATTTTTCTTCGGCACCATAACGACGTTGGTGAGCCACTCGGAGTGGTACACCTCTCGGATGAATTCGGTGGCTATGAGCCGCGCTATCTCCTTGCCAATCGCCTTGCGCTTCTCAGTGGAAGATAGTCGGAGGTGCTCTTTGAGGTTTCATCATCGAGTCGACACGGAGTCTGTGCTCGGCCAGCTCCCTAGGAACACTCGGCATGTCAGAAGGCTTCCATGCGAAGATGTCCCAGTTCTCACGGAGGAACTGGACTATCTCGGCTTCCTATTTGCTGTCAAGCGTAGTGGAGATGTTGGTCGAGGCGGCGCTCGGGACCTCAGGATGAATGTGCATGGGCTTCATCTCCCCTACCGACTGGAAAGCGGATTCCACAGTTGGCTTCTTGGACTTCAGCAACTCGCTCGAATCCACCGCCTTCTTGTACTCATCTAACTCGGCCATCGCTATCTGTTCATCTGCTATCTGTGGGCCCTTCTGGAGACACTCTTCGGCCAACTTTCGATTGCCCGTGATGGTGATCACGCCTTTCGGTCCCGGCTTCTTAAGCTTGAGATACACGTAGCATGGTCGGGCCATGAATCGTGCGTAGGCTGGCCTACCAAGGATAGTGTGGTAAGCGCTCCGGAAGTCTACCACTTCGAAAGTCAGGCGCTCCTTTCAGAAGTTCTTCTCTTCGCCGAATACGACATCGAGGGCGATCTGCCTGAGTGATTTGGCTTTCTTCCCAGGGATTACCTCGTGGCACTGCATGTTGCTCATGCTGAGTCAGGTCATTGGAATGCCCATTACTGCCGTCCATTAAGACTTTGCGCAAACGGACTCCACCAACGATCGGGTCAACCACCAAGGCCTGCCGCCCGGGGGTCGGTATATGGGCCGGGTGATCCGACTGATCAAAGGTCAGTGGAGTCTTGGCCCAGTCGAGATACTTGGTGACAGTCGAAACGGCCATGTTGACCTCTCGGTTAATGACTTTGAGGCGACTCTTCCTCTCGACATCAGCAAAGGTCATCAAGACGTTCTCAACGTTGGGGTACCCGAAAGTACCCTTGCCTCCATCGTCGTCATATTCATCCTTGTCTCCAGAGGGATCCTGCCGCATCTCTTGTTTCAGGAGTCTGCACTCCCGAGTGGTGTGCTTGGGAAAAATCAGATTGCCCTCCTCGTCTTTCTTCGTGTGGATCTGGCAAGGTTGGTCGAGGATGTCACTCTTCTAGGTGACTTGCTTTTTTCCCTGCCAGTCCTTCTTCTGCTTCTAGGAACCTTTGCTTTTCCCTTGGCCGGCCAGGGCCGCAGCCTCGGTGTTCCCTCCAGCCTCAGTCTTTCGCTTGTGCTTCTTACCCTTGTTGTCCGACTGGTCGGCATCGCCTGCCCGACTTTTGCCGCTTCTCAGTCGGTCTTCCTCTTCACTGTTGGCGTACCGATTGGCTATCTCCATAGCCCAACTAAGAGTCGGAGTCTCGGTTCGGCCGAACTTCATGTTCAGCTCTCGGTATCTTACTCCGGCCTAGAAGGTGCAAATCGCCTGGTGTTTGGTGACGTTCTCCACCGTATTGTACAGGGTGGTCCACCGCTGTAAGAACTCATGGAGAGTCTCATTCTGCATCTGAATGCAGTGCTGCAACTCGGCCAGACCACCCGGCCTGTTGTAAGTGCCTTCAAAAGTTTTGGCGAACACTTTCACCAGGTCGTCCCAACAGAATATGCTACCTGGCGGGAGTTGTGTTAGCCAAGCCCGAGCGGAGCCCTCAAGCATCCACGGTAGATGTTTCATGGCCACATTGTCATTGCCGCCGCCGATCTGAACCGCCACTCGGTAATCTTCTAGAATATTTCAGCCTTGGACTCGCCAGTAAACTTGCTGATCCCCGTAGCCAACCTAAAGTTGTTGGGAATCTCTGCCGCCCATATGTAACGTCTGAAGCACTCAGGTCTCGCTGGTATGGAAAAACTCAGAATGTCATGATCTTGGGCCTCTTGCAGGGCACGGCCCCTGTCGACCAAGCTCTGAGCGAGAACGGATATCGCTTTGAACAGAGGGTCGCGAGTGTCTCTCGTATGACGAGCAGGACTTGGCCTGCGATCACCACCGTCTGTCCGCCTGTTGTCGTAGGGCTGGTGCCCATACACGCCATCTCGTGGTGGAGGCATCAGGGCGCGATGGTAGTTGTCGTGACACCGGGGCGACACAACTCGATCGCGCTTCCAATCTTTGTGATGATCTCTTAAGGAGGATGTGACTCGGTGCCTGCCGGAACCAAGTGGGCTGTGAGCCGACTGAACGGTCTCCGTGCACATGGAAGCTCCTTGGATCCGGTCTCTGGATTGGGACACTGCCGCATTTTGCGACAGTGCTGTCTTCAGGAGCGCCTGGATCTGCCGAATCCCTTCCCCGACCGCAGAGCCGGAGGGCTGGATGGAATCCGTGATCCGAGTGGCTGCTGCCAGATTTTGTAACGGAGTACTGAGGACATGATACTTACGAGGTTGGTCACTCGAGAAGACCCGACGTTTGTGCCGACTGGAGTTTGGTTGGCGACGCTCGTGTTCGTCTAGGTCCATCTGAAGACGTTCGAGGCGATCGCGCTCGGCCAATGTGGCCAGGTGTCGTGGTTTTGTCATGGCAGATGCCCTTGTGAAAGGACATAGG
Source organism: Thinopyrum elongatum (assembly GCA_011799875.1). Taxonomy (NCBI): domain Eukaryota; kingdom Viridiplantae; phylum Streptophyta; class Magnoliopsida; order Poales; family Poaceae; genus Thinopyrum; species Thinopyrum elongatum. Next base: position 18,990,688 of record CM022303.1, read on the forward strand.
GGTGGAGCCATCGCAATGTAGGTTAGCTTGAAGGGGTTGAGCGGGACGAAACACACGGGATTACCTAGGTTCGGCCCCTCACAACGAGGTAAAATCCTACATCCTGCTTTGAGTTGTATTGCAAGAATATTGATTACAAGGGAGCGAAATCGCTTGACCTAGCTAATGATTAGTTGTTTCTTGAGTTAACCCGCCGCAGGGTCTCGCCTTTATAAACACAGGTCGAGGCCCTGGGCTTACAAGAGTCCAAGTCGGATCACACAACGTGTCCAATTTGGGTTCTAACACTAGTAGAAAACAGGGCTTTGGTCCAGGCCAGAAAAGGGCATTAATCCCGGTTCTCCTACGAACCGGGACCAATGGGGGCATCGGTCCCGGTTCGTGAGGCCAGGGCGCCGGCTGGGCCTCAGGGGCCATTGGTCCCGGTTCGTCTGACCCCTTTAGTCCCGGTTCCAGACACGAACCGGGACCAATGGGCCTCGCTCCTGGCGCAGCACCTTTAGTCCCGGTTGGTGGCTGGAACCGGGATTAAAGGTCAGTCTTCTGTCCCGGTGCTAACCACCAACCGGGACTAAAGAGATGCCTATATATACCCTTGCCCCTCCCGCTCACTCCTCTGTTTTTCGGCCGTGTGGGAAGTGTGCATGCGTTGCTCTGTTCTCACTTCTATGCATGCACATGAGGTGTTCGGTGAAATGCCCGAGCCACACTTAAGCTTTCTCCTCTCCAAGCCCGACCTCCAAGCTCCATTTTCCTCATGATTTTTCTAGGTTTGGCGGTCCGTCCCGTCCCATCCCCGTCCTCATCGCCGTCGATCGCCCGCGCCGATTCGTCGCCGGCACCACCGTGTGGTGAGCCTCTTGTTCTTATCTTCTTTCTAAAAGAAAAAATTCTTACTTGTATGATTTAGATAGATACTTGTACAATTTTATTACTTTTATTATTGTTTGTTATTATATAGTGCCATGGTTTTGGTATCCGCCCCCGTTGGCCCTCATCCTATCTATGATTCAGATGTGGTATATTATCTTTTATAACTATTTGTTTCATTTAGTGTTTATGTCAATTATGCCGACCAACGTGACATAGATGTTTTTATCTAGGAGGTATGTGAACCAGAAATTCCAACCGACCCTCTTGTCAAGAGATTAAATTTAGATGAAAAAGAAAACAATTACCTGAAGAAAAAATTGAAAAGAATTGAGGAGGAGAAGAAGGAATTGGAGTTGCATGTTGCGGATGTCGTCGATGATCACAAGATCAAGATGGATGCAATGCGCTTGAAGATTTGAAATATTACAAAATATGCCATTCATACTGAGGCTTGGTATCATTATGCCGTTGGATCAATTATTACCTTAGTTGCGATTATGATCGCATTTGTTGTTGCATTGAAATGTTTTACATAGTTTCAATGTATGTTTTAATTAGATGCTCTAGAGAGCTATATGTTGTTCAATGAGAACTATGTATGAACTTTATGTATTTATTTTTTCAGTAATAACATTTGATCACTACTATACTTTGGTTTTAATGTGATGATGAACTTGTATTAATTTGGTCACTTCTCTATTCATGATGTTCTATAATGGTGACCGACGCACCTCCGAGTACATTGAGGGCCTGCATATATAATTTTCTCAAAGTGGCCGAGGCAAACAAGCTGAATGGTTTTATGTATTGTCCATGCCCTATCTGTGGGAATACGAAGGATTACTCTGACTCGAAAACCCTTCACATCCACCTGCTTGAGAAGGGTTTCATGCCACACTATAATGTTTGGACCAAGCACGAAGAAACAGGGGTTATGATGGAAGATAACGAAGAAGAAGAGGATGATGACAACTATCCACCCCCTGAATACGGTGATACTGCAACGGGGGAAGCTGAAGATCAAGAGGAACCAGACGATGTGCCCGATGATGACCTTTGCCGGGTCATTGTTGATGCAAAGAGACAATGCCAAAGTGAAAGGGAGAAGTTGAAGTTCAATCACATGCTAGAGGATCACAAAAAAGGGTTGTACCCAAATTGCGAAGATGACAACACAAAGCTCGGTACCACACTGGAATTGCTGTAATAGAAGGCAGACAATGGTGTATCTAACAACAGATTTGGGAAGCTACTGAAAATAATGAAGAAGAAGCTTCCAAAGGATAACGAATTGCCCGACAGTACGTACGAAGCGAAGAAGGTTCTATGCCCTCTAGGATTGGAGGTGCAAAAGATACATGCATGCCCTAATGACTGCATCCTCTACCGCGGTGAGTACGAGGATTTGAACGCATGCCCGGTATGCGGTGCATTGCGGTATAAGATCAGACAAGATGACCCTGGTGATGTTGAGGGCGAGCGCCCCAGGAAGAGGGTTCCTGCCAAGGTGATGTGGTATGCTCCTATAATACCACGGTTGAAACGTCTGTTCAGAAACAAAGAGCATGCCAAGTTGATGCGATGGCACAAAAAGGACCGTAAGAAAGACGGGAAGTTGAGAGCACCCACTGACGGGTCACAGTGGAGAAAAATCGAGACAAGGTGGGGGGACTTTGCAGGTGACGCAAGGAACGTATGGTTTGGTTTAAGCGCAGATGACATTAATCCTTTTGGGGAGCAGAGCAGCAATCATTGCACCTGGCCCGTGACTCTATGTATCTATAACCTTCCTCCTTGGTTGTGCATGAAGCGGAAGTTCATTATGATGCCAGTGCTCATCCAAGGCCCTAAGCAACCCGGCAACGACATTGATGTGTACCTAAGGCCATTAGTTGAAGAACTTTTACAGCTGTGGAATGGAAAAGGTGTACGTGTGTGGGATGAGCACAAAAAGCAGGAATTTGACCTACATGCATTGCTGTTTGTTACCATCAATGATTGGCCTGCTCTTAGTAACCTTTCAGGACAGACAAACAAGGGATACCACGCATGCACACACTGTTTAGATGACACCGAAAGTATATATTTGGACAAATGCAGGAAGAATGTGTACCTGGGACATCGTCAATTTCTTCTGACCAACCATCAATGTCGAAAGAAAGGCAAGCATTTCAAAGGTGAGCCAGATCACCAGAAGAAGCCCGTCCTCCGTACTGGTGATCGCATACTTGATATGGTCAATGATTTACAAGTAATTTTTGGAAAGGGTCTTGGCGGACTATATGTTCCAAATGACGCCGAGGGACGCGCACCCATGTGGAAGAAGAAATCTATATTTTGGGACCTACCCTATTGGAAAGACCTAGAGGTCCACTCTGCAATCGACGTGATGCATGTGACAAAGAATCTTTGATTGAACCTGCTAGGCTTCTTGGGCGTGTATGGGAAGACAAAAGATACACCAGAGGCACGGGAGGACCGGAAACGTGTGCACAAAAAAGACGGCATGCATCCAAAGCAGTATGAAGGTCCTACCAGCTACGCTCTTACCAAAGAAGAGAAGGAAATATTCTTTGAATGCCTGCTCAGTATGAAGGTCCCGTCTGGCTTCTTGTCCAATATAAAGGGAATAATAAATATGGCAGACAAAAAGTTCCAGAACCTAAAGTCTCATGACTGTCATGTGATTATGACACAACTGCTTCGGGTTGCATTGAGGGGGCTTCTACCAGAAAATGTTCGATTAGCCATTGTGAAGCTATGTGCATTCCTCAATGCAATCTCTCAGAAGGTAATCGATCCAGAAATCCTACCAAGGTTAAAGAATGATTTGGTGCAATGTCTTGTCAGTTTCGAGCTGGTGTTCCCACCATCCTTCTTGAATATCATGACGCATGTCCTAGTTCATCTAGTCGACGAGATTCCCATTCTGGGCCCTATATTTCTACACAATATTTTCCCCTTTGAGAGCTCCATGGGAGTCTTAAAGAAATATGTCCATAACCGTGCTAGGCCAGAAGGAAGCATCTCCACGGGCCATCAAACAAAGGAGGTCATTGGGTTTTGTGTTGACTTCATTCCTGACCTTAAGCCGATTGGTCTCCCTCAATTGCTGTATAAGGGGAGACTGACTGGAAAAGGCACGCTAGGAGCGGACTCAATAATATGTAGGGATGGGCATTCTTGGGCTCAAGCACACTACACACTTCTACAGAATTCTACCTTGGTGACCCCGTATGTCAATGAACACAAGAATATTCTAAGCTCCAAACACCCGGAGCAGTGTGACGACTGGATTACATGTGAACACATCAGGACTTTCGAAAGTTGGTCGCAAACACATCTCATGGGTGACAAAATTGTTGGAGATGAGCTGTACTCGTTGGCCAGGGGACCATCTTCGACTGTATTGACTTACAAAGGGTACGAGATAAATGGGAATACATTTCACACGATCGCCTAAGATCAAAAGTGCACCAACCAAAACTGTGGTGTCTGCTTTGATGCAACAACCAATAGGGGAAAGGACACATATTATGGTTACATAGTGCACATATGGGAACTTGACTATGGACGTGATTTTAAGGTCGCTTTGTTTCAGTGCAAATGGGTCAATCTGTCAGGAGGCGGGGTGCAGGTAGACCCACAGTACGGAATGACAACAGTGGATCTCAACAATCTTGGGTACACAGACGAACCATTCGTCCTAGCCAATGATGTGGCGCGGGTTTTCTATGTGAAGGGCATGTCTATCAAACTGAGAAAAAGAAAAGATAAGGAAGCGAATACTTCATACGATGAGCCAAAGCGCCACATAGTTCTTTCAGGGAAAAGAGACATCGTGGGAGTGGAGGGCAAGACAGACATATCTAAAGATTATGAAAAGATTCATGAAATTCCTCCCTTCAAAGTGAAGGCTAACCCAAGCACCCTGTTAAACGATGAAGATTATCCATGGTTACGGCGCAATAAGCAAGAGACACACGCAAAGAAAAAGTGAAGGAGGATGCAATGATGGCTCTGCTTACGCGAAGAAAAATGAAATGCCTTTTGTAACAGATGAATTTTCGTCCGAAACCCTGATACTTCGAAAGAGATTGTCCATTTTGTACACGAAGTGCATCCAGTTTTTGCCGTAACCCTCTCAAATTTTTAGCACACGCTATGTGGGTGAAATGATGATATCATGCCAACTTCCAACCTTTTCAGAGTTCATTTGTAGTGCTTTTCAATTTTAGGGTCATTTCGCTAAAAAAATCAGTAAATGCATGAAAAATACCAAATGAAGTCAGAAAGGGTTGAAAATTGATGATGTGGCTTTGAATGGTGCATGTTGAACGAACAAAAAGTCTGGAGTTGAAATAAGTTCAAAAAATGAAATCCCTTTGTAACAGATGAGTTTTCGTCCGAAACCCTGATACTTCGAAAGAGATTGTCCATTTTGTACACGAAGTGCATCCAGTTTTTGTCGTAACCCTCTCAACTTTTTAGCACATGCAATGTGTGTGAAATGATGATACCATGCCAACTTTCAACCTTTTCACAGTTCATTAGTACTGCTTTTCAATTTGAGGGTCATTTACCTCAAAGAATGAACTAATAGCAAAAAGAATGAACTAAAAAGCTTTTATAAAACTCTAATATAGCAAAAACAATGAACTAAAAAGCTTTTATAAAACTCTAATAGCAAAAAGAATAAACTAAAAAGAGTCAATTAAAATATAATATTCTTCAATAGCAAAAATAATCAACTAAAAAGAATCAAAATAATATTAACTAAAATTATCAAAGTATTTTTTTGTTAAAAAGTTTATTAGTAAAAAGAATTTTCATAAAGTATTTTTGTTACAAACTTTAATAGCAAACTAAAAAGCTTTTATAAAACTTTAATAGCAAAAGGAATCAACTAAAAAGAAACTACAAAAATCAAAACTTATGCAACTAAAATTATATAAATTTATGCAACTAAAATTATATCAAATTTATGCAACTAAAATTATATAACTAAAAATAACATATGCAAAAAATAAAATTTAAAATTTAAAAACATAACATATGCAAAAAATAAAAAAAAGTCCCGCCTACTAGGAACCCCGGCTTGCATACGACTAGAAACCCTACAAATGGGCCAGGATGCAGGCCCGCAGCGCAAGCAGGCCCAACAGGGCGTCAGATAGGCATGTACTACCTGTATTAGAGAGGGGCTCGAGATGGTGGTGGCAGCTGCGCTTATAAATCACTCACAATCCCTCTCAACTAGCGAGGTGGGACTAAACTTTTGGCTGCGGCAGCGCAGCCCTTTGGTCCCGGTTCGTGGCTAAAACCGGGACTAAACGCCCCCCTTTCGTCCCGGTTCGAGCCACGAATCGGGACCAAAGGGTTGAGCTTCCCGCCCTTTGGGCTGGCGAAAAACACCTTTGGTCCCGGTTGGTGGCTCGAACCGAGACGAAAGGGGGGCCTTTAGTCCCGGTTTGAGCCACGAACCGGGACCAATGCTCTGGGTATATAAACAACACTTAGCAGTTTTCCATTCACTTCCTTCGGTCTCTCCTCTCCACCGATGGCGCCGCGACCACCTCGATGCCGCCAGGCTGCCGATCTGCGCCGTCGCCTCCCCGAGCACTGCCCCGACGCCCTCACTGGCCCCCCTGCCCCGACGGCCTCACCGACACACCGGACCTCCTCGCGCGCCCTCCTCCCCGTCGCCACGCGTGCCCCCAAGCCTGCCTCATCGCCGTCGCCACGCCCCTGCCGCGACATCGCTGTCGCCGTCGCCGCACCCTGCCTCCTCGTCGCCGCCCCCAGTGAGCACGTCGCCGTTGCCCCCTCTGTTTTTTTTCTGTAGATGATATGATGATGCAGAATTTTTTTTTTCTGTTGTATATATAGATGATATGATGATGTTATATAGATGATTTTCATTATGGTGATATATAGATTATTTTTATTTTGGTGATATATAGATTATTTTTTATTTAGAATTTTTTTGTAGATGAAATATAATTTTCTGTAGATGATATGATGATGTAGAATTTTTTCATTATGATTATGTAGAATTTTTTCATTATATATGATGATGTAGAATTTTTCTGTAGATGATATGATTATTTTTTCTTTAGAATTTTTCTGTAGATGATATATAGATGATTTTTCTGTAGAATTTATTTAGAGTTCATTTTGATATACATTGTAGAATTTTTTTCATTATGAAGATGTATGAAAACTTGATGTTCATTTTTCTGTAGAATTTATTTAGAGTTTATTTTGAATTTATTTAGAGTTCATTTTGATGGTCATTTTGATGTTAATTGTGATGTAGCACCTCGTCGCCGCCCCCGACGCCGTCCCTGCCGCGACACCGAGCCCCCGACGCCGGCCGCTCGCTCCCTTCCCCGACGCCGAGCCCCCGACGCCTGCTGCCGCTCCCTGCCCCGACGCCGGCCGCCGCTCCCCGCCCCGACGCCGAGCCCCCGACGCCGGCCGCCGATCTTTAGCTCATGTGAACATATTCCCATTGGTTTTTTTGTTCATTGAAATTAGTGCGAATTTTTTTCATACAATTTTTTTTCATGATGATCTTGCTAAAACTCATATTAAGTTTAATATTGTTTTTCTATAGACTTGGTTAAAATTTACTAAGGTTAATTATGGAGAAAGGGCGTAAGAACTCCTATATTCAAAATTTACTCCCGGTCCGCTCGCCTAACCAACTCTCGAGGCCACCCAAACCCTAGAAGAAAGAGCGTTGTCGATCTCCTTCGCCCTCCCGCCCCTACCCGGTCCTATATATAACGCTATAACAATAATATCGATTTATTCGGTAGGCGGCATAGGTCAATGGGGTAGAATGGATAGTTCGATCTCTTGCATAGCGATTGTCGTAACTCTCTCGGGAATTCAACATATCCGCGATAACTTCGACATGAGGGGGGGGGGGATCCGCAAAGTATCCTCGATGACCACTAATCCATCTCTCATGTTTGTATATCCCCATGTTTGCCACCAATCCATCTCTCATGTTTGTATATTGCCATGTTGTAATATTTGCAGAAACTATGGATAGAGACTTAGAACAAGAAGAGTTGTTGGGGGATATAATCCGTGATGGAGGTGATCCCTTATCATTTCTCAATGACACCGATGGTCCGAAAGGAGAGGATGATCGCTACGGTGATCCAACAATGGAGGAGGAAGGAGATCATGACGGCTCCGGTGACCGAATGGCGGAGGAAGGAGATCATGATCACGGCTCCGGTGACCGAACGGAGTAGGGATCCTTAACTGTTGCGAAGTCCGGCAAGGTGTATATATATATATATATATATATATTAATTAAGCCTGTGCTGACTTGATGCATTAATTGTTTTGTATGTACATATATTAACGCTTCTTTCTTCTTTTAGCCCTTCAGATCGAGCCAAACTTCCGTAAGGAGACGAGGCCCAAAGAAAAGGTTGCGCCAGGATGAAAGGTTGACGATCACAGAAGTCGCAAAAGATGGCCAACCGATTGCTCCCAAGCGGACTAGGGACACATTTGTACAATCTTTCTTCCAGTTGTTGTTAGGGACAGCGTCCCGATCAGCATCCAAGAATGGAATAAGAAGAAGGACCCTGAAGTTTCTTATGTCCAGGATAGACTGAAAGATGATCTTTGGACCTCGGTGATGACAAATTTCAACCTACCGCGAGAGGAGGATCCGAATAACCCAGTTATAGAGCGAAAGGTCAAGGCGTTTGCTCTTAAGAAGATGGCAGCACTATTCAACAACTGGAAGAAAGAGTTGAACAAAAAGTTTGTCAAGAAAGAGGAGACTCCAGAATTCATCGGTCGATATGAGAAGATAAGAGATCACTGGCCCGCATTTGTGGCCTACAAGAAATCGGAGAAGGGTAAGCAAAGGTCACTGACAAACAAGAAAAATGCTGCAAAGAAGAAGTATCACCATACCACGAGGTCAGGTGGCTACAGCAACGCCCAGCCGTTGTGGGACAAAGCTGAGTAAGACCTGCTTGCTAAAGGGGTCCAACTAGCGACATTGCACTGGCTAGATCGGGCAAGGACTTGGTTCTTCGGGGTTGGGGGAACTTTGGACTTCGAATCAGTGAAGTGTGTTTGGATGAATGATTAACTTGCAATACCCATCAAGAAGCTTCAGAAAGCAATCAAGGCAGCGCAGGAAGGGACGTTCATTCCCGACAGAGAGAAGGACGAGCTGATAGAGGCCCTCGGGAATCCTGAACACCCTGGACGAACACGAGGCACATCAGGCTCCGTTCCGAGGGTGCATGGGTTTCCCGACAGTGGTGTTTATAGAAGCCGAGAGAGAAAGAAGAAAGAGGAAGCAACCGAAATGCAGAAGCTCAGTGCAAGATTAGCGAAACTAGAGGAACTTGAGAGCCAGCGAGCTACCGGCCAACCATCTTAGCGGCACGAAGATCCTTCCTTCGACGCTGCCCCAGAAGCTACCCCACCATCTCAGCGGAGAAGCAGCGTGGCTTCCACGGAGCTCGTTCAGCCTGATTTCACGCCTCCTCGCTACCCCGTGGATAGTATCACGGATGCTGAACATTGTGTGCTAATGACGAAATCCCAGAACCTGACCTTGAAGGCGGCGGTCGGCTCTGTTGTACCTCCTCGACCTGAGGGAACTTTCCATTGCCGTCTGATTCCACATGGCTATGCTATTGTGACGGTGGATGAAATAATGGAAGGATTTGATGAGCTGGAGCTTGACTACCCTACAGGTGAATGGGATATTCATCTGGAAAATGCTTTAAGGAGTACCTGTCTATGGAAAAGGGAGTACATCAAGCTTCCAAACTGGACACCTCAGCAGACTCAGCCGGTTGAGGCCCCTCAACAGACTCCTCATAGTCCAGCTCAGCCGTCGGATCAGCTGCCTGAGTTGTCTCCGGCGCGTCAGCGGACTCCGCCTCCTCCTCCTCTGCCTCCTCCGGCGTGTCAGCGCACTCCGCCTCCTCCTCCGCCTCCTCCGGCGCGTCAGCAGACCCCGCCGCCTCAACAACGGCGGAAGAGAGACACCGCCGCTACGACAGCTAGCAGTACAAGAGGCGGGAAAAAATTCAAATCTGGTCCAAGCCTCAAGGCTCTTCCAAAGTTACCATATGAGAGGACTGATGACGAAACCGATGACATCATGGCAACCGAAGTGCAGGCCCATTTTGAACCGAAACCTCCACCTTCGAAGGAAACGGTAGATCCGGTGAAAGCGAAGCGCACTCTGCATGCCCTTAAGCGACCACTACCGCCTCCGCCGCAATCCAACTATGACCACTGTATCGAAAATACATATGATGAAAAGCGGTGGTCGGGAAGTACTACCAGTGCTGCAAGGGGAGCAAAACGAAGAAGTGGGAAAACAATTCCCCAGCTCGGCTTACAGGAGAAGCAATCGTGCCCCCGGCACAAGGTGTCTAGCGATATCGCTAATCATCCGGGGCTACTGCCCGGTACCACTCTTGTTGATTACGTGGGCGATGATGTACATTTTGAAACGACTGAGGTAGTAGAGATCTTTAGATACAAGCACGGGAAGCCTCTCGTCAAACCTGATCAGCTCCCGCATCTACCAACGATGATGCGAAGATTGCATAACTGGTACTTGGTTACCTGCCACAAGGATGGGACCGACAGTATATTGCTGGGAATTAAACATGAGCACGACTTCATTGGAGTTGAGGTGATGCCTGTTGAATTTGTGGAATTATTTCAGTTATTCAATCAAGACGCCCTCGACAAACAACTCATGTCTTGCTACTGTCTGTAATTATTATTTCTGTAATTAAGTCTCTAGCTCAGCTCATTAATTGCATGTATATATAAGTATCCTTACTATCTTATGCAGATTGAAGATCGTCGAATGCAAAAGAGGACAAATCTATGACATTGGGTTCATTAGCCCAAATACCGTAAATGAATGGACAGTACAAAACAGAGTTGAAGATACTGAGCAAAACTTGCTAAAATTGTTCCTTCGACATCAAAACAAAGGGAAAATACTCTTTCCTTACAACTTCAAGTGAGTGTTACTATCTTGTGCATATTCGGTTTCGCTTACTCGAGGTTAAGTAATGTAATTGATGAGTTATGCGCCCACAGCTTCCACTTTATTCTGCTATCCATTAAGCTTGACGGGGGAGTAGTAACTGTCTTAGACTCGCGATGTAAAGATCCCCTGGATTATGTGGACATGACTGCAATGCTCCAGAAGTAAGTTCAATCATTATCGCACCATATCGGCAACTTTTGTTTATTTCCTGATATCAATTAATCATTTTCTTTGCCTGGCAGGGTTTGGAAAAAGTTCACCGAAATGGTTTCGGGTCTGCAGAAGGAGCTATGATTTACACACAACAAAGTAAGTAGTACTAGCTAGTTCCGCGCATCTCTCATTGATTCTAGTTTCATCAATACCATTTACCATGCTTGATTATCAATTTGATTGAACTCTATTCTCGTAAAGTGCTTGTGGCAGGAAGGCGGGAATAATTTATGTGGATACTATGTTTGCGAGTTCATGCACCGCTCGACCTCTGAGCGGGGCTACTCTGACAAACAATATGAAGTACGTAAACAATATTCACAATTTTATTTTATTGCCATCAATTGTGTTGAGTTTGATTCATATATATGTATTGACCCCCTTCTTTAAGTTAGATGTGGCATATGAGGGATGAACTCCTACCACATGATCGCATACGAGCAATTCAAGAGGAATTGGTGGGATTCTTTCTTGACCATGTCATACATAAAGACGGAGAATACCATACGGAAATTCAAATGGATTTTCAGTAGATGATGTTAGGGATCGTAAGAGATGTTATATTGTATATATGTAGTAGCTTCGGACAGATATACGAAAACTTGTTGTTCGACCAAGCACGGAGAAAGAGAGGTCACTTCTCTCTATATATGTTCATGATCATGATGTTGTGTAATTAATGGTTCCTTCATTTGCTTACTAGCTAGCGTCGAGTTCTCTCTATATGTAGTAGCTACCGTCGACCAAGCACGGAGAAAGAGAGGTCACTTCTCTCTATATGTAGTAGCTAGCTAAAACAATATGAAACCCCTAAAACCCTCCAAAACCCCTAAACCTCCCCTTAAAAAAACAAAAACCCCAGCGCCTGCAAGCTGCTGACGCATGGCTGCCTTTTGGTCCCAGTTGGTGTTACCAACCGGGGCGAAAGGTCCTCCTGCCTGGGCACCCACAGCGGCCACGTGGAGCACCTTTGGTCCCGGTTCGTAAGCCAACCGGGACTAAAGGTTTTGGGTATTAGTCCCGTTTGTTTTCTCCCAGTTCAAGAACTGAGGCTAAAGGCCCTCTGGAACCGGATTTAATGCCCTGTTTTCCACTAGTGTAAGTCGCCTTGCCTTGCGAGGTAAGTGTAAGTGCATCTACTGCCCCTTAGTGATTTTGGTATATTGAGGACTTATAGGTTAAGATACTAATGTGGTTGTGAGTGTACACAGGTTCTATAAGTCACTGAGGAGTTTGATATTTCCGAAGAAAGTCGACTCCTAGAAATGAATGTCTTCATTTGAAGACTTTGGTTTTCTTGAAGATTTTGAAAATGAGGAAATTGGTGTGACCTTGAAGACATTGATATTGATGCGAGGATTACGAAGCATGAAGACTTTTGTTTGCGTAGTTTCATTTTCTCTTTCTTGAGTCATAGGAAACACCGTACTGTTAAAGGGGGTCGAGGTAAAACTAAGGAAAAGTTTCCAAGTGATGCTCATCTCAAAGCCTACTCATACCCAATCCTTCGAGTGAAGCATTTGGAAATCTCATATAGTTCAATCAATTTCTTTAGTGACAGAGACAAAGATCTTCTGTTCTTTGAGGAATTTGTTTTGACTAAGGAGTTAGGAATTCGTCAGTGTGGATTGCCTACAAGTGAGGAACATGATAGCCCTGAGGAATTTGAGAGCTCAAATTTCTGACTGTTGCTGTGCTACGCGCCAGCTGTCCCAAATATCTTATCCACCTAACGGTCATATCATTAGGGGCATTTATGTATTATCATGTCGGGCTGCTCCCCGGCTATAAATAGCCACCCCCTTCAATCACTAGCTGGTTGGCTGCTCTGAGAGAAACTGACACTTGTCATTTAGAGCATCCCATCCTCCGAGGACTTTGAGAGAAAATCATTAGTGAGGAAAAACCCAAAACCCAACACCTAAAAACCCAAAGTGATTGAGCATCACTGAAGAGATTGTTCCTGTGTGGAACCGGCGCCTGTTACCTTTGAAGACTGTGCATCTTCCAGACGGTTAGGCGTCATGGTCTAGAGCATCCAAGAGGAATTGTGGATCGCCGAGTGACCAAGTCTATGAAGGTCTGGAAGTCACCTGAAGACTTACCACTAGTGATTGGGCGAGGTCTGTGTGACCTTAGCTCAAGGAGAATACGGTATGGACTATGTGTCCTGGGACTGTGTGTCCTTTGGTTTAAATACCAAGCAGCTCCAACCAGACATACAACTGTCACAGCAGTTGGAACTGGTCTACCAAATCACTGTCTTCACCAAGCTACTGGTTCTATTCCTTAACCCTTTTATTTCCTCTCTTACTTGCTGTTGAACTTGATCGTTACTGTTCGAAGACTTTGACTGAAGACTTTCTCAATTTCCTCAATCCTAATTCTTCAGTCATCTTGTCTTCTGCCTTCTTATCCTGATTACACGCTACTTGTGCTCTGTGTGTGCTTCATTTCATCATTATGACTATGCTTCTGCCTTGTTAAGCATGCACCTGAGTACTTATCCCGCTGCTTGTAGTTTGTCACTTAGCAAATTCCTCAAGTTGTATTTCCTCAGTAACGAATTTGTAAAAATCCCCTATTCACCCCCCTCTAGTCGATATTGCGCACTTTCAATTGGTATCAGAGCAAGGTACTCCCTTGTTCTGTGTGATTTTGGTTTAACCACCTGGAGTTTTAGTTATGTCGACCGCAGGTATGAAGAAAGTGTCATGCCCCATCTTTGATGGTCATGATTATCCTAAGTGGAAGGCCATGATGAGGAAGCGCCTCGTGGCGATGAATAGTGAGCTATGGACCATCACTGAGATTGGTCATACTGATCTATGAAAGATGGCGCATGCTGATGACATTCGCAAGTTCACTCGGCTTGATATCATGGCGAAGGATATCATCTGCTCCTGCCTATCCAGAGATGAGTTCAGGCGCATTATGCATCTTTGAAATGCAAAGCTTATATGGGACCGGATCTCTGATGTCTATGAAGGTCATCGAACTTGTCAGGACCCCTGGTTTCTCGAGTTCAAGGAATCACTCAAAATGATGACTTTCGAACCTGAATCATCTTCTTCTGCACCATGCCTAATGGCAAAAGGTGCCAAGGTACTCGATTATCCCTCTTCTGAATCAAGTGAGGATGAATCTTATGAAAATCTCAAACCTAGCTATTCCAAACTTGCTAATATTGCCATGAAACAACAAAAGGCTTTGGAAAAGATTCAATATTTGCTAGACAAAAGCGATGACTTGTTGGGTGAGGAACTGAATCGAACTCAAACTCTGACTGATAATCTTCAATGACTACAGTCTAAGTTTGATAACCTTCAAGGTCGTCATGAAACACTCTTAGCCAATCATGAGAAGCTTTCTTATGAATTTCTTCAAAGAAAGCAAGATCTTGAGAAACTAAGGGTGAGTCATCAAGATCTTCAGAAGGAAAATGATTCTTTGCTTGCTCAACAGATCACTTCCACGCAGGAAGAATTCATTCCACCATGTTTGAAATGCATCGAACGTGAATCTGCTAATTCTTTACCTGAATGTTCGAATGCTTCTATTGCTGCAACTTCTTCACCTATCTCTATGGTCACAAATTCCTCATCTGAGGATACCACAAGTATCACTGACGAAAATGCAGGGTTGAAGGAATTGTATGTGACAGGCATGTACAAAAGCCTCAAAGGGCATTAGGCTCTTTGTGATGTGCTCAAAAAGCAGATCCTGAACAGGAACCGTAGGAAAGAGGGTATTGCCTTTGAGAGGAAACTCAATGCTGATGGAACCTATTGGAAACCTAAGTAGTATCCAGAAGCCACATGGGTTGCTGCGAAAGGACCTCCCGTAGATCCATCCACTTTATCTGGCTTTACATGTGAATCTTCATATTCATCTGATGAGTCATTTGACTCCAACTATAAACTCTTCAAAAATCAGAATGGTGAAGTATTTGCTAGATATGTTGGAACTAACTGCAGGAATGGTCCACCTATGAAGAAAATCTAGGTTCCCAAAAGGTGCCTTGAAAGTCTTCAGGTGTATGTCCTCATGACACCACCTGTGAAGAACATGAACCCCAGATCAAATTCTTCATACGGACCAAAGTCTTCATATGGATCAAAATCCTCATGTGGATCAAATTCCTCATATGGATCAAATTCCTCATATGATCATCATCGTGCTAACACATTTGTTTCGCAGGGAAAGTCTAAGGGTCATGAATATATGCATTATTCTTCAAATTATTATGTTCATAAGTCGTCGGAGAATTTCTCTGCTTATTCATATGCATACTCTAACCCCTCCTCTGTGAAACGAAGTGCATTGGCTTCAATGCCACCTTTCTCTTATGGAGCTCGCAGAATGATGAACTCTTTGCCACCCCTCCAGATGTGGGTGGTGAAGAAAAAGAACTAATCTCTTATGCAGGGTCAGGTCTCCACACGAACTTGAACGTCTGAAGAATTTGCTGGAGACCTGAGAATGCTTGAAAGGATGCAAGCTAATCATGAAGAAATGAATTACTCATTTCTCACGTCCTTATATTGTTGTATCTATTGTACTGCTTGATGAAATTCTATCTGACGAATTTGATGTCATATTCTTCACTCTGAAGTATGTGAGTCCGTAAGACACACTAATTCATCTGCAGGATGAACAACCCGAAGCAACTGAGTGGGTCCTCGATAGTGGATGTACAAATCACATGACTGGTGACAAGATTTACTGATGGACTCTGTACTATCTCCATCGCATCTGAAGCATATCATCTACGCTGACAAAGGAAAAAGCAAGGTATTGGGTCTAGGTAGGGTTGCTATCCCAAACGATCGACACATGGACGAAGTCATGCTTGTCGAGTCTCTTGGATACAACCTCATGTCTGTCTCAATGCTTTGTGATCTTGATATGGTTGTAGTCTTTGGCAAATATCGCTGCTTAGTACTCATGGAATCTGACAATTCCAAAGTCTTCGAAGGCTTTAGGAGACGAAACTTGTATATTGTTGATTTCTCTGCAGGACCACAGCCTGCCACATGTCTACTGGCAAAAGCTTAAGAAGGCTGGCTATGGCATCGACGACTAGGTCATGCTGGCATGAGGAACTTACACACCCTCGCGAAGAAGAAGCACGTCATTGGCATCAAGGGTGTTAAATTCCTCAAAGACCATCTTTGCGGGGCTTGTGAGGCTGGAAAGATGACCAGATCCAAGCATCCCTCGAAGACTATCATGACTACCTCTTGTCCTTTTGAATTGCATCACATGGACCTCTTTGGCCCCACTCATTATGCCACACTAACAAACGCTGCATCTCTATATGGCTTTGTTATTGTTGATGATTATTCTCGTTACACCTGGGTGTATATCATCACTTACAAAACTGAAGTGCAGGAAGTCTTCAAACGATTTTCCTCAAGGGCCTCGACGAATATCGGTGTGAAGATCAAGCATATCCGGAGTCACAATGGGACCGAGTTCAAGAACACTGGTCTTGATGACTATCTTGATGAACTTGGTATTACTCAGAGCTATCTGCCCCATACACTCCTCAGCAGAACGGCGTCGTGGAGCGCAAGAACAGGACTCTTGTTGAGATGGCTCGCACTATGCTTGATGAATACAAGACGCCACGTCACTTCTGGCCAGAGGCTATTGATACTGCATGCCACATCATCAATAGGGTATATCTTCACAAATTCTTCAAGAAGACCTCATATGAACTCCTCACTAACAAGAAACCCAATGTGAGTTACTTCAAAGTGTTCTGTGCTAAATGTTGGATTAGAGATCCTCATCACAATTCTAAATTTGCACTGAAAGCACATGAGGGTTTTATGCTTGGTTACGGAAAGGACTCGCACACCTACAGAGTCTTCAACACCTATCACCACAAGGTTGTTGAAACTGTAGATGCGCGGTTTGAGAGACTAACGGCTCGCAAAGAGAGCACCCACCTCCTGTGCTAGATGAAGTACCTCCTGAAGAGTACATTAAGCTCAAGGCTACTGAGGATGCCATACCCACTGAAGAATCTGCTGAAGAAGTTATTCCAGATCGTGAAGAAAATCATGCTGGTGCATCTGAGGAAAATGGTGCTGAAGAAAATGCTCAACCCAATCAAAGACGTCAACCTACTCATCCTCGCGTGGGAAATGAAGTGCAGATTGACAAAATTCTCGACGACATCAATGCACCAGGTCCTCTCACACGCTCAAAAGCTTCACATTTGTCTAACTTTTGTGGGCACTTCGCTTTTGTCTCTATCACAGTGCCCCCCAAAGTTGACGAGGCATTTCTGGAGCCTGAGTGGATTCAAGCTATGCAAGAGGAATTGCATCAATTCGACCTCAACAATGTTTGGGAGCTTGTGAATCGACCAGATCCTCGCAAGCACAATATCATCGGTACTAAGTGGATCTATCGCAGCAAGCAAGATGAAAATGGCCAAGTGGTGAGGAATAAGGCTCGTCTTGTAGCTCAGGGCTACACACAGGTTGAAGGAATTGACTTCGATGAAACTTTTGCACCTGTTGCTAGGCTTGAAGCTATTCGCATATTGCTTGCATATGCTAACCATCATAATATCATCTTATATCAAATGGATGTGAAAAGTGCATTCCTCAATGGTAAGCTTGAGGAATAAGTATATGTTACTCAACCCCCTGGTTTTGAAGATCCCAAGCATCCTGACAAAGTCGTCAGACTCAATAAGGCCCTCTATGGCCTCAAGTAGGCCCCTCGGGCGTGGTATGATACACTGAAGGAATTCCTCATGAAGAAAGGCTTCAAACCCAGATCACTTGATCCAACTGTTTTCACTAAAACTTATGATGATGAATTGTTCGTGTGTCAAATTTATGTGGATGATATTATCTTTGGCTGTACTGACACACGTTACAGTGACGAATTTGCCTATATGATGAGCGAAGAATATCAAATGTCTATGATGGGAGAATTGAAATTCTTCTTAGGTCTTCAAATTCGTCAACAACACAATGGCATCTTCATATCTCAAGAGAAGTACCTCAAGAATGTACTGAGGAAATTCGACATGCAAGATTGCAAAGGCATCAAAATCCCTATGCCCACAAATGGCCATCTATGCACCGATGAAAATGGTAAAGACTTCGATCAAAAGGTATACCACTCCATGATTGGTTCTTTATTGTACCTATGTGCATCTAGGCCAGATATTATGCTTAGTGTTTGCATATGTGCCCGATTTCAAGCTACACCGAAGGAATCACACCACAAGGTTGTGAGACATATTCTTCGATATCTAGCTCACACTCCAGCACTTGGATTATGGTATCCCAAGCGCTCGGATTTTGATCTCATTGGATATTCTGACTCTGACTATGCTGGTGATTGAGTGGATCGCAAGTCAACATCAGGCACATGCCATTTCCTCGGACGATCCTTAGTATGTTGGTCCTCGTAGAAGCAGAACTGCGTATCTCTCTCTACTGCTGAAGCTGAGTACATTACTGCTGGTTCTTGCTATGCTCAATAATTGTGGATGAAGCAAACCCTCAAGGTTAATGGCATCAATGTGAAGAACATACCTCTCTTCTGCGACAACGAGAGGGCCATCAAGATTGCTCACAACCCAGTTCAGCACTCGAAGACAAAGCACATCCAAATTCGTCATCATTTTCTTCGTGATCATATCTTCAGGGGCGACATCTCCATCGACCACGTGAAGACTGAAGAACAGCTAGCGGATATCTTCACAAAGCCCTTGGATGAAAAGAGATTTTGCAAGTTGCGGTGTGAGCTAAATATCTTAGAATCTTTGAATGTTCTCTGAAAGGACACACACCCTAACACTTATGCAAAATTGATGACTTTGATGTGCAACACACGAAGTAATGTTTTTCTTCAATCAATGAAGACTAACCCTCTAAGTGTGAAGAAATTAATAAAGAATTTGATTCTCAGAGCCCTAACGACAATTGTATGTGGTGTCTGAAATCATCATTCTTATACGGTGGGTCACGCCACCAACCAAAGTTGAAAATCTTCAAATTTGAGTTTTTCGTCATTTTGCAAATTCTTCAAAATTTTCAAATTCCTCATTTTGCAGTGTTTTCAACTTTTTGACTGGTGTTCTTCATTGACTATATACATATTTGAGTTTTCAATGTCCTCAACAGCATTCACTTATTGCTAATTCTTCAAGTTGATTTTTCCTCTAAGTGAATGTGATCGGACCCATTCCCCCCTCTATGCTAAACTCAACCTAGTCTGTTCACCAATTCTTCGTGTGCGTTCTAATTTGAAACCCGTTCAAAATCTTCACTGTGTCCTTGACAGCTGAAGAATTTGCGAACGAAACATTAAAAATTTCATATCAAATTTTGGCTTTTGCCGCTCAAACCATTCCACTTCCCACGATGGAATAAAATACTCACCCACGATCCCCCATGATCTCCACCTCTCTGTACATGGGTGACACATGACAAAGGGATAGCAAAGGTCAGGGGTACGAATGCCCAAAATCTTCGGGCGTTCGGTTTTTCACTTCGGCTATAAATACCCCTCGCCCTCCTCAGACCTCATTTACTCCGCTCGACTGCAACTCCCCTCGCTCGAGATCTCAGACCTAGTGCTGCCGCTAACATCCATCGTTGCCGGTGAGGAAGAGCTTCACTGCCTCGACCTCGTCGCCGTCGTACTCGCGTCGGCCGCGGAAATCTTCACTCCGCCGCCGCCGAGCTAGGGCGTGGGAGATCTGGACAGACGAACTTCCAAGTTCTAACTCCCAGCTCGCCATGTTCTTCATCAAGGGTAAATAAAATCTGATTTTACTGCCCTACTTTGATTCTTATGATTTTCATAAAATCCTCAAAAGGTGTTTATTCTTCAACTTCCAACTCCATAAACACCGGACTGCTTCTTTTCCTTGATTTGTTTCTCTGAGCTATGATTTTCCTCAAGATTCCACAACTGTGTGGATTTTCAAATGTATACAACTCTGGAACCTGTGTCAAGAACGCTCAATGAAATTCCTCAAGACATCTATGATCAAATTCCTCAAACTTGATACTTCTTTTTGAAAATTTCTGAGAACGCATATGACGTCTCCAAATTCTTCGCATCTATACTTTGTTCATAGGTACAAAATGTCTGCCGCTGAATCACTAGGTTCTCATCAACTTAACTCATTTGCAGCGTTCCTCTCGAAGAAAATTTGCATACCTCCTCAAAAACATCCGAAGTTTAAAGTCCTCAAGTGAGGAAAATGGCAGATGGGAAGAGACCTCAGAAAGGAGGCAAGAGGCCAGAAACAAATACTGCTTTTGAGATCCCGGAGGATATATATGATGATTATTGCACACCAGATGAAGAAACTCATGGGAAGGAAAACAAGAATCAGCGCAAAGTGCGCATACAGAGAATTGAGAGGAGATGGGCGAAGGAATGGAGGGAATACCGCTATGTTACTCCCAAGTACATGAAGAAATTCGCTGTAAACCCTCCATGTCCAAGACCACCTTTGGCAGCTGGCCAAATAGCTGATCCCACCAGCATCAAGCGTGGTGAGGAATTTCCTAAGGAATGGGCCAAGCATCAAGCTAAACTTCAGAAAGTTGCTGCAGAACCAGTGAGGAAATTCAATGTAGATTCTCAAGCTGCTGCTACTGAGGCCTCTGCAAGAAAGCCAAAGAAGGCTATGCCAAAGAAATCTGTTGTGAAGCCAAGCTCCTCAACAGCAATGCCCTCACGGCCAAGTCCCTCAACGGTAAAGCCCTCAAGGCAAATTCCTCAAGCAACTTCTTCAAGGGCTGTGCCAATCCCCTCTATTGCCACAAAATCCTCAGCTGCTGCCACAAAGTACTCAACACTGTGCACCTTGCAACGTGTCAGCAGACTGCAGGCTTCTCTATTGCCTCAGGGGCATCTGCATCTTCCTCAACTCAACCACAATACTCAAGTGGTCCAACTCTGCTGAAGGTCAAGACCACTGCTGGACGAGGAAGAAGGCCAAGTCCTCATAAGAAGCAAGTGGCATTCCATGTTCCATCTGATGACGATGATGAAGCTGATAATGGAGAACTTGCTGAAATCATCAGGGACAGACAAGAAAGGGCTGCTAGAGCCAAAGGCAGCTCTGTGCCTCTTATGCTGGATCCGAAAAAGATCCTCGATTTCATTGACATATGGCACAAGGATTCAAACACTCCACACCCTGTCTTGAACCTGACTCCTGGTCAAAGTCATATGTTGACTGCCTTCATAAGTGAAGAGAAATGGAAATTTCAGAAGGCCAGACAAGTCAAGAAGGCCCGGTACAAGAAGGAGCGTTTTCTGAAGAACAACGTTATGAATATGTCTCCTGAAGAACTTGTAAATATGCAAAAGGAAATCAAAGGCCTCAGCGATGAATTTCACAGATATCATGCAGATTGGCTCGGCGCCAAGGTCAGATTTGTCAAACTTGCCAAGAACCTCAAGAAAAATGTTGCAGCTACATCGCAACAACAAATTCCTCAGGCTGAAGAATCTATTCAGCCTGCTGAAGAAACTGCAAGCGCAACTGATGAAAATCAGGCTGCAGAAGAAATTCCAGCTCCTGAAGACAATGCCAGGGCAACCATCAATGTTGCACCTGAAGAATAACCCAGGCCAGCTAAAGAATTTGCTGCGCCTGAAGAAAATGCTCAAACTTCATCTGCTCCTCCTGCAACATCTTCAAAGATAAAGAAAACCAAACTTCCTTCTGCGTCAGAGGTGAAGAAAATGAAGGCTGCGGAGAAGGAAGCCGCAAAGAAGAGGAAAGCATCAACCTCTGCAGAGTCCGCAGCTCCCAAGAAAGTGAGGACTTTGACGAGCTCTTTTAATGAACCAATTGATGTTGTTCTGATCTCAATAGTGCCATCAAAGGAACTCATTCCGTTTGGTGAAGAATATGTCATTCCAGATGACATTGGTGAAGAAAATCCTTCTGCTGCTTCTTTAGAGCAGTTGGATGAAGAAATTGAAGTGGAAGATATCCCTTCCACCCCATTGGTATCAGCGCCTGTGCCTCAGTTCACTGCTGAATTGGCGGGCGTTGAAGAAATTGAAGAAGATGTGGACATTGGTTCTACAACCCTTATGCTGAATGATGATTATTGGGAAAATCTTCACCCCAACTCTCCAATTGCCACACCTCTGCATCAAAATCCTCAGTCCCCTGTGCAGACTGAAGAAATATCAACAGGGTCTGAAGGATGTCCAACTTCTCTCCTGTCCATAGCTGAAGAAATTCCAGCTGCAACAGCTGAAGAAATAGAGAATCAGACTGCTGCTGAAGAACATGAAGCTTCAATTCCTCAGTCAGCAGCACCAAAAGTTGTGACTCAAGAGGCTGTGAGGCCTACTACTGCAAATCTTCAGCCCAAGCCTCAAAGTCCTCATACAAAGAGGCCAAAATTCAAGGCTGATGATTTCTTCGATGAGCATCATTTCTTCACTGATGCAAATCCATATGACTCAGCAAGGCTAAGGCGTAAGAGGTTTTGGACTGCTAGCCAGATGAAGTTCTATACTTCTGTTCTGTTCGATAAGGACAAGGTATTTCAGCACCGTCAAATTCCTCACATGGATATGGAGTCCATCCCATGCTTTCAACCACTTCTCAATGTTCTTCATGAAGCTGGGCTCTTAAGTTGCTGTGCTGATATGTGTAATTGGAATGAAGAGCTAATTCTGCAGTTCTATGCAACTCTGCACCTCACTGGCAATGTGGCTGATATCAATTCATGGGTGCTTGACTGGATGACTGAAAACACTCACTACAAAGCTCCGGCCTCTGAATTGCTTCATGTCATTCCAGTTAGTCCTCCTGCTGAAGGCGCAAGGCTGGTCTATGAAGAACCTGAACTTCAAAATCATCTCATGCAAGTGCTGATGAAGCCTTTGCGGCCTGGACAAGCTCCAAGAACCACCATCCTAGTGAAGGATTTATTGTATGTGCCAAGAACAATATACCGCATCTTGACAAAAACCCTCAGTCTGATCAAAGGCCACAACTCTGAAGTAGAAGAAGTTGTTGGCATCAAGAAGAATCTGCTATTCAACCTCATTCATGGGATACCGATTAACTATCATGATTTCTTCATGAGGACTTTGGCTAATGTTGCATTGTCGCCATTTGAATTGAAGCCCTATGCTCCTTGGATATTGAAATTCATCAGAACCAGGTCTTCAATTCACTACAAGGCAGATTTTCAAAATCACCTCAGCTTTTTGCCTCCCATTGAAGTCCTCAAAAGGACCATTTCCTCAGTTGATGAAAAAGGCAAAGCTGCTGTTATTGATGAAGGCACTCGTCCATTGGATGGTCAATTCCGTAAGGCTGCATCTTACTCCACCAATTATGACACTGCTACTCAAGATTCTGCCAGAGCCGCAAATCAAAATCCTCAAGCCACTGCCCCGCGAGTGATGACTGATCGTGAGATTCTTCTAAGTCTTCACCAAAAGGTCGATCGCAATAACAAGTGGGTCAATTGTCAATTTGGCTCAATTCTTCAGAACATGACAGTTACTCAGAACTCTTTGAAGAAGAATCACTACTATGTGCATGAAATCTTCGACCGCACTTGGGCCATACTTTCTCATCTTTACAGTGATGAAGACCTCAAGAAGATGGACTTTCAGCAGAACTTTGACTGGGCTCATCCTCCTTCAAAGAAATTCGAGAAGGTCAGAGTTCCTCAGCTAGTCACCAGTTCATATTCTTCATCGCGTGAGACGGATGAAGCTGAGGATCTCAACGACACTGCGGTAGGCCCTACAACGACAAACGACCCTGAGAACGCTGGCGCTCCTCCATCGACCTCATGATGATATTCTTTAGGGGCGTTAGTCCTCAAGTTTTGTCCCTTTTGGTCATTTGATGACAAAGGGGGAGAAATTTGAGTTAGTCTTCAAGCGGGTCTTATATAATGGGCTGTTTTTTTGTTAAGTTACAACTCTCGCTCTTCTGAAGTGTTTGTTGGTTGAGTTGTAAACTTAAGTCCGATGGTGGTATGACACTTTTGAACTGTTTTTCTGCATGCTTATTTCCTCAAGTACCTTAATGCACGCTTGCTGAATTTCGTCACACACCATTTTCCATCATGCATGTCAAATTCTTCATATTATATGTTAAATGTGTGTATGGATTACAAGATATAGGGGGATATCTCCATGATTTTATTCTTCAATGTGCACTTGCAATCCAAAGCAAATTCCTCAAATATGCACATCTTCAGGGGGAGTTCTTCTATATCTTGCAATCAAATTCCACAATATCAGTATTTACACTTCATATGCTTATCCCTGTTGAAAACTTAACCTATTTGTCATCAATCACCAAAAAGGGGGAGATTGCAAGTGCATCTAGTGCCCCTTAGTGATTTTGGTGTATTGAGGACTTATAGGTTAAGATACCAATGTGTTTGTGAGTGTACACAGGTTCTATAAGTCACTGAGGAGTTTGATATTTCTGAAGAAAGTCGACCCCTAAAAATGAATGTCTTCATTTGAAGACTTTGGTTTTCTTGAAGATTTTGAAAATGAGGAAATTGGTGTGACCTTGAAGATATTGATATTGATGCGAGGATTATGAAGCGTGAAGACTTTTGTTTGTGTAGTTTCATTTTCTCTTTCTTGAGTCATAGGAAATACCGTACTGTTAAAGGGGGTTGACGTAAAACTAAGGAAAAGTTTCCTAGTGATGCTCATTTCAAAGCCTACTCATACCCAATCCTTCGAGTGAAACCTTTGGAAATCTCATACAGTTCAGTCAATTTCTTCAGTGACAGAGACGACGATCTTCTGTTCTCTGAGGAATTTGTTCTGAATGAGGAGTTAGGAATTCGCCAGTGCGGATTGCCTACAAGTGAGGAACATGATAGCCCTGAGGAATTTGAGAGCTCAAATTTCCGATTGTTGCTGTGCTACGCGCCAGCTGTCCCAAATATCTTATCCACCTAACGGTCATATCATTAGGGGCATTTATGTCTTATCATGTCGGGCTCCTCCCTGGCTATAAATAGCCGCCCCCTTCAACCACTAGCTGGTTGGCTGCTCCGAGAGAAACTGACACTTGTCATTTAGAGCATCCCATCCTCCGAGGACTTTGAGAGAAAATCATCAGTGAGGAAAAACCCAAAACCCAACACCTAAAAACCAAAAGTGATTGAGCATCACTGAAGAGATTGTTCCTGTGTGGAACCGATGCTTGTTACCTTTGAAGACTGTGCATCTTCCAGACGGTTAGGTGTCATGGTCTAGAGCATCCAATAGGAATTGTGGATCGCCAAGTGACCAAGTCTGTGAAGGTTTGGAAGTCACCTAAAGACTTACCACGAGTGATTGGGTGAGGTCTATGTGACCTTAGCTCAAGGAGAATATGGTAAGGACTGTGTGTCCTGGGACTGTGTGTCCGTTTGTTTAAATACCAAGCCACTCCAACCAGACGTACAACTGTCACAGCAGTTGGAACTGGTCTACCAAATCACTGTCTTCACCAAGCTACTGGTTCTATTTCCTCAACCCTTTCATTTCCTCGCTTACTTGTTGTTGAACTTGATCATTACTGTTCGAAGACTTTGACTGAAGACTTTCTAAATTTTCTCATTCCTAATTCTTCAGTCATCTTGTCTTCTGCCTGTTTATCCTAGTTACACGCTACTTATGCTCTGTGTATGCTTCATTTCATCATGATGACTATGCTTCTGCCTTGTTATGCATGCACCTATGTACTTATCCCGCTGCTTGTAGTTCGTCACTTAGCAAATTCCTCAAGTTGTATTTCCTCAGTGACGAATTTTTAAAAATCGCCTATTCACCCCCCTCTAGTCGATATAACGCACTTTCAGTAAGTCGCCATCGGGCGGCTCACATCTCCGCGTTACAGCACCGTCACCTGGTCTTGGGCCTTCAACAGGTCCGCCTCGTGAGCCGCCTTCAGCCTCCATGTCTCCTCCTTGGGCTTACTTAAGCTTTCTCCTATGAGTCGCCAACGGTGTAACCCGGCCCCTCCTGGGCGGGTCACACCGCAGGGTTATATCCCCAACATTAGGCCCCAGATTGATTTGAACTTGTTCATGTCAATCTTCACTCTGTCTCATCGGCGAGTCTTCTTTGATTCTTCCCAATTTTTAATTTTGAACAAATCACTGTAACCCGCCATGACGTCACGTAAAATAAATTCAGAGAAACTTATGACGTCACAACGGATCCTTTCGCATTAATTAACCGTCCGAGAATTGAGGCGCCTCCGCTGTTGAGATAGTCATGCCGTCTCCTCGATTTCCACTCCTGCCATTTTACTGCTGCACTTTTTCCTTTATAAATAGGGATGACGGGGTTCCCTTTTTCACTTTTACCCCCGTCCCCCTCTCTTCTTCTTCTCCCTCATGCCGCCCGTTGCCACCGGAGCTCCGCCGTCACCACAGAGCTGCGTCAACCGCTCCGTCGAGGCCGCTGCATCACCCTGTTTGGATCAGAGAACTGCGACGCCCCTTCGCTCTTCACTCAAATCCTCATGTAATGCTCCTTTCTTGGTTCAGATGCACATTAGGATGCCCTAGTTCATGGAGTTCATCGTAGTTCATTGCGGTTCATCCAAGTTCATCCATCTGTCACTTACAAAACGTAGTCCAATCCAAAACTAGGCAGAAGTATCGCGGTGACAGTTTTTGGCCCTTTACTCAATTCCATGATAGATCCCATCTTGTCACAAATCAGTACCCAGTTCCTTAGCTCTTCCACTATCATACCTTAGTTTAAGCAATTGTTCTTTATTTCTTGAACTGCTGTAGATCCAGAATTATAGGCATAATCCATGGAACTTGTTTGTCCTACACTTAGCAGAATTCCATAATCTCAGATCTGTAGATTACTGACCCGCCATTCTTTGTTTGGACGGCTTAAATAATGACTTTATAACCCGCTAGCACCTGACCGGTTTAACCATGAATTTGTAACGCGCCAGCACCTGGCCGGCTTAACAGATACAACTTGACTTGTCAAACTTTAACTTTAACCTTATCCTGAGAGTCGCCGCTCCCTCCTAACCAGGGCGGCTTAAAATTCTTTCATACTCTTATCATAATGATTAATCTCTTATCCATAACCACCTCATTGCCACTGATTTATCTTTGCAAATACTGAAAAAGGTTACCACTATAATTTTAACCCGCCATACCTTAAATTTCTAGACTGCAGCTTTTTTAACTCGCCAACAGTGACTAAGACTCCCACTTCTTGCGACTGGGTCTCCTCCCAAGTCTTCGAACTTTCATTAAACAAGTATGTAGACATGGGGGTTTTACCATCCAAGGAGATCATACACTGGTGGGTCCCTGGTACCGAGACAACTCCAGAACCCCAAGAGGGTGAAGTTGTGATTTTTGCAGATCACCTTCTCCGTGGTTTTTCACCGCCCGGGTCAATGTTTTTTTGCGATGCTCTGAACTTTTACCAACTTCATCCTCAAGATATTGGTCCCAACTCTGTCTCCAACTTATGCAACTTTCAAACATTCTGCGAAGTATACCTTGAAGAGGAGCCCACAGTTGACCTATTCAGAGAATATTTTTATATCAATCGTCAAACCGAAATGACTGACGGATCCAGCTTGGAACTTGGAGGGGTTTCCATTCAACGGCGGAGAGACATAATTTTTCCTAAAGCCAGACTGCCTAGTCACCCCAAAGATTGGAATTTAACTTGGTTTTACTGCAAAGATACTTCTCCGGCTGACAAGAATCGTTTGTCGAGCAACCGCCCCTTCTGGCTCAACACCCACAGTAAGCTTCCAGACCGATTAATCGCTGCAGAGCGCGTTAAATTTGCCAACACCTTTTAAAAAATAAGGGCACTGGTAGCCAACGGCTTAACTGGAGTAGATCTGACCCGCTGCTGGGTCGCTTGGAGGATATTACCTTTAAGCCGGCGCAGCGGTTTAATGTAAGAATACACTGGAGACACCAAGGACTCGCAGCGTTTTAATCAGACACCCTTGAGCGACAATGATGTTACTGACATAATCAAATCACTGCTCGGGGAGCCCATGGACAATTGTCGCAAAGTGGGACTGAATCCTTTCTGCAAACTTAACCCGTCTCCGGCTGTAAGTACTTTAAACAATCCTTCATTTTGTTTGTCTATCTCTTGCATAGCATACTCTTTATTTTTCCTGTTCATATTAAAATAGGCCAACTCCGGATTTTGGAAGAAGAAACTACCTGCCACCGCCCCGCCCAAGAAGCCTAAAACAAAGACTAAAGGCCTAGGTCATCGCAAGAAGCCATCAGCTGAAGAATTGCTCAAGCTTGACGAAGAGTCGGAGGTAGAACTTGATTCCCTTGGCTTTCTTTTCATGCAACTTATTGACACTGATCCCTCTCAGGAAGAGGCACAGACCAGTCATGCCGATGCAGCAGAGGTAACTATAATTTCCTCCGACTCAGAACCCTTGCCAAGACAAAAAACTCGGCAGGTTAGCCGGAAAGTAAGATTTTCACATCCTCTCGCTCATTTGGATCCCAATTTTCTTTTGAAGAAACAGCAACATGAATTAAGACGTAAGACCCGGAGTGAGGGTACTGAAGATCTCATCTCCGGCTTACCCAATACGCCTGCCCCTCGCAAGCGTTGAAACGAGGTGCCTCATAGTTCGACTCTTAATCCATTAGCCGGCCTTATACGTCAACCTCTTAAACCTTCCAACTCAAATTATCAGGGGACACCTCCTTCTTCTGGCGACTCTACAGGAACTCAGATGCCTGCTTTTAAAGTTCCCATGGGTAAGTACTTTCATTTGTTCATAAACAATTTGTAATAATATGCTCATGGTTTCTTGTATTCTTTTTGTAGAGGCGTAGCAAAAGCAGGCAAGAAACAAAAAATGGGCGGCTCTTCCGAAGATCCCAAGGCCGCTGAGCCAGAGAGGCAGGCACCAGAGGCTCCTGAGGCTTCAGTTCAAAATCCTGAAGACCTTACCAATGATCCGCCACCACAAATTGATGCCACGGTTCTTGAACCAATGCATATTGAAGTCAACCCAGCTGCTAGTCATGACCCGCTGAGTCCCAAGCAGCCGAGCCCTGCCAAGTTAACTGAGATTCCTCCTGAGAAGACCACTAAAGATGTCATCATTACTAGCACAGGTTATACAAAGTCAAGAAATCCTACTATCTTGGCAAAACACAGTGCCAAAGAAGAGCCGCCGGCCGCAGACAAGGGCAAGCTAAAACTGGACCTGCAAAACTATGCAGATTTTTGTGCAGGTGAGTTGCACGCAGGCTACCTAAGCCGCCTGACACAAGCCGCGATATGGAGGCTGGCCTGGTTAATCTGATGAGGCAGAAGTATGAGGTACAACTTAAACCTCTTTTTACTGGTTCATATGTGCATAGTCATGTAGCCCCAAAGGGCCGGCTTATCCTAACAAGGATGAGTAGGGTCTTAAAATCATCAACCGTGAACAAAACCACATGTAGCCCTCAAGGGCCAGTTTATCCTAACAAGGATGAGCCGGGTCTTCAAATTATTAATTTTGAACAAAACCATATGTAGCCCACAAGGGCTAACTTATCCTAACAAGGATGAGCCTGGTCTTTAAATTATTAACTTTGAAAATGACCTACAATAGCCCCCAAGTGCCAGGCATATTGCTTGCAATGTGGCTGGGACTTGAATAATTATTTCATCATGAATCATCACCATGTTTACTTGGCTCCATGATTTCAAATCCTTATTTGTAGGAAACTCTGAATCTTAAAGAATCTGAACTGGGCGACGTACAGAAAGCCATTAAACTCCAAGAGGCTGAAACTCTGAAGGCCGAGTCCAAGTTCAAATTTGCACTGGATGAGAATGAAAAGCTCAAGGCCAATTTTGCCACTGAGAGATCTGCCTAGGAGTCTGACAAAGCTGCCTTGCTTAAAAGGGCCGAAGAAGCTGAGGCTGCGCTTAAGCCGGTAACTGCAGAGTTAACCGGTTTAAAACAACATATAACCCACATGACAGCCGCCATCTTCGGTAAGTGGAAAACTTGCACTTCACTATATGCCTATAAAGTTCTGGAACTCACCCAGCAAGTCATTATATATGATATCTAACCCGTTTTGTGAAAAATTGAATAGGCCCCAGAAGCGCCAGTCTTGGTCAGAACATGCTGCTGAAATTAAAGGCAGTTTATTCATTGACTGAGCAGCTGTATGCTGGAACACTGCGCAGCCTTGTTGCTGTCAGGTGGGAAAAAACCTCCAACTCATATCAAGACTGTGTTGCATCAGGTCTCGACGGCACCGGCTCAACTGGAAGAGTGTAGATTATCGACCGCCCGAGCCGGAGCCATTGTTGCTCTAGGCCGGGCCAAGGCATGGCAATCAGAACTTGACCCCGAGGAAATAGCCACCGGATGCCCAGAGTTCAAGGATGATGGGTCCATCTTTGAAGAGCAAGACTTCAACAAATGCGTCAGAGAGATGCGGCCCGTAGCATGCAAATTTACAGGAGAGCTGAACTTGAATCATTATACGCCGGCTTATGATGATGACAACAATAAAATTAAGCTGCCATCTCATGAAGTTGTAAATCTCATTCCTCCAAGGCGTAAGCACATCTTTGCTCCTGACTTTGACCCTTCCATTATTCTTAATGATGAAGCCATATTCGAAGCTTTAACCGGCATCGACTGGACATCGGCTGACCTTCAGATGGTCGACGAGGGAGAAGAGCGCGGGATGACCCGGAATCTTCAAGGCATCAAGAAAATGATTGAATATAACAATTATAGATCGGGCGGTTCTAAGGTCGAGTTACGGGTGTGCAGCTCCCAAAAAACACTTGATTCAAAATCCTTTGGGCTCAACTGGAAGCATTGTAATAGGGTAGCTTAAAACAATGATCCGCCCTGTCATGCCTTCGTGCATGTTTATCTCAATTGTTGATCTAGCAGATGATCATTTTTGCATGTTTGAATGAATCAGACATATAAGCCGTACAATGACTGTGCTCTTCAGCTTTAGCCTTGTATGATTTTTAGAAGACCAATCATCATATGCGTTGTCGATTCTGAAAGCCAAACAACCAGGGCGGATTATAACCCAAAGATTTGTAGCCTCATACCCACGGCTGTTTAAGGCAAAACATACTAGCAATTTACAGTCAAAGTCCGGGCGGGTTATCAGAACCCAAAAGATTAAGTGGCGGCTTACAGCCAAAGTCATACTGGCGACTTAAAGTCCAAAGCCAGGGCGGGTTACAACCCAAAGTACTCAACCATGAGCAACATAACCCGGATCCTCATGACCCGGGTATTCAATATTTACACAAAAAGCAAAAACATTGAGGACATAACAAACATCTGAAAAACAGAAAATATACCAATCTCAAAAACTGGTAAACTAGTTTTTCAAATTCAATCAAAAAAGTTGGCTCACATGCCTCATGTTTGCTTTCAAGGCCGCATAGCCGTTGAGTTTATCCTAGCTCACTGTAAGCCGGCTCTCACGTGACACAAGCCGCCGTTTTAACCTTAACAAGTTCAGGGTCTTAAAAAAGATTGACTGTTAAGAGTTCAGCGGGTCACCTGGTGGAGTAGCAAGTTGCAAACAGGCAGGTGTAACTCATAATGTGGCAACTCAGGCCGGTCAAGAGGGTATGAAAGCTAAACTCGGTGGGTTAGAAGCCCCCAAGTGACCTTATGACCATATAATAAAGACTCAGATACACATAAATGAAACGACAGAGGGCCTGCATTTTTTCAGGGATGCCGGCTTTATATATTGATCATAAAAAGATATAGACATTGACAAAAGTATGTACAAGGATGAGAGCCGGTGGATCAAGTGTAGTAAGGCCGAAGATGAGCAATGTTCCATGGCCTGTTTGTCACCTTCTCAAAGGAGTGTCACTCCTTGTGCTCACGTATATCAATGAGATAATATGAGCCATTGTTGAGATTCTTGCTAATCACAAAAGGCCCTTCCCAAGGCGGAGACAGCTTATGCATATCAGTCTGATCCTGAATAAGCCGAAGCACTAAATCTCCCTCTTGAAATGCCCGAGTTTTAACTCTGCGACTATGATAGCGATACAGGTGTTGTTGATAAATCGCCGACCGAGATGCTGCAAGGTCACATTCCTCATCCTATGCATCAAGTGCGTTCTGACGCGCCGTCTCATTATCAGTTTCAACATAAGCCGCCACCCTGGGCTAGTCATGACAGATATCACTTGGGAGAACCGCATCAGCACCGTAAACCATGAAGAAAGGCGTATAGCCCGTTGATGTGTTGGGGGTAGTTCTAATGCTCCAAAGCACTGAAGGAAACTCTTCAACCCAACAACCCGGCATTCGTAACAAAGGAACCATAAGCTAGGGCTTAATACCTCTCAAAATTTCTTGATTAGCCCGTTCCTCCTGACCATTAGACTGTGGATGAGCCACTGAAGAAACATCAAGCCGGATATGCTCTCTTTGACAGAACTCTTTCATAGCTCCTTTAGGCAGCTTAGTGCCATTGTCTGTGATAGTACTATGAGGGTAACCAAAATGAAAGATCAGTTTTTTAACAAACTGAACTGCAGTCGCCGCATCACACTTCCTAACTGGCTCTGCGTCAATCCATTTAGTAAACTTATCAACTGCCACTAATAGGTGGGTCATCTTATCCTTGGACCTCTTGAATGATCCAACCATATCAAGCCCCCAGACCGCAAACAACCAAGTTATTGGGATCATCCTCAGCTGCTGAACTGGCACATGAGCTTGTCTTGCAAATTTTTGACATCCATCACATTTGCTGACAATATCCTCTGCATCAGCATGAGCCGTTAACCAGAAAAAACCATGACGAAAAGCCTTAGCCACTAAGGAACGTGAGCCGGCATACTGCCCACAGTCACCTGCATGTATCTCTTGCAAAATCTCATGACCCTCCTCAGGAGAAACACAACGTTGAAAAACACCAGTCACACTGCATCGATGTAACTCGCCATGGATGATAGTCATACACTTGGAACGCCTTGTGATCTGCCTTGCAAAATTTTCATCCCCGATAACTCACCACGAGTCAGATAAGCCAGATAAGGTAACGTCCAGTCAGGAATAGCATGAAGAGCCACCACCAACTGTGCCTCCGGGTCAGGGACGGCCAGGACTTCTTCAGATGGCAACTTGACAGAAGGATTATTCAAAACATCAAGGAACACATTAGGAGGCACCGGCTTACATTGAGACCCAAGCTAGGACAGTGCATCAGCTGCCTCGTTCTTCCGTCGATCAAGGTGATCCACCCGATAACCTTTAAAGTGACCAGCAGTATTATCAACCGCCCGGCGATAAGCAGCCATGAGCGGGTCTTTGAAATCCCACTTGCCAGAGACTTGCTGTGCCACAAGGTCTGAGTCACCCAGGCACCTGACTCAGCTTAAGTTCATCTGCATTGTTAGTACAAGGAAACATTAGCATTAACATGTAACAAAATCTGTCACCTCATGGGGAAGTCAAAATAACTCCAGCCCCCGAGCCCTCCAACTGCCTGGATCCATCAAAGTGGATTGTCCAATATGTGTTGTCAGGTTTCTCCTCAAGTGTCTGTAACTCCGTCCACTCATTAATAAAATCCACCAAAGCTTGAGACTTGATAGCTGTTCTTGGCACATACTTCAAGTCATGAGGCCCAAGCTCAATCGCCCACTTGGCAACCCGGCCAGTAGCTTCTCTATTTTGAATAATATCTCCTAAAGGAGCAGAGCTGACCACAGTAATAGGATGACCAAGGAAATAATGCTTTAACTTGCGACTTGCCATGAACACCCCAAACACCAGTTTTTGCCAATGTGGGTATCTTTGTTTGGATTCAGTCAAAACCTTACTGACATGATAAGTCAGCCGCTGAACAGGGTATTCCTTACCCGCCTCCTTGCGCTCCACAACCATTGCCACGCTGACAACCTTATTATTAGCCGCCACGTACAGGAACAAAGGCTCTTTGTCGATAGGAGCAGCTAGAACAGACGGCTCAGCCAACTGCTTCTTGAGTGCCTCAAATGCCTCATTAGCAGCATCACTCCAAACAAAATGATCCGCCTTTTTCATCAGCTGATATAGAGGAAGTGCCTTCTCTCCCAGGCGGCTTATAAACTGGCTCAAAGCCACAATACGACCTGCTAGACGCTGGACATCATTAATACACGCTGGTTTAGAAAGTGACGTGATGGCTTTAATCTTCTCCGGGTTAGCTTCAATGCCCTGCTCTGACACCAGGAAACCTAGCAATTTACTTGCAGGCACACCAAGCACACACTTGGCAGGGTTAAGCATCATTTTGTAAACCCGGAGATTATCAAAAGTTTCCTTCAAGTCTTCAAGGAGAGTCTCCTTCTTCCTTGATTTGAACACAATATCATCCACATAAGCATGAACGCTGCGCCCAATCTGACTATGAAAACAATTCTGAACACAGCGCTGATAAGTCGCCTGGGCACTCTTGAGCCCAAAGGGCATAGACACATAGCAGAAAGCTCCAAAAGGTGTGACAAAGGACGTCTTCTCTTGGTCTTTCACTGCCATCTTGATCTGATGATAACCTGAATAAGCATCCAAGAAGCATAAACTCTCACAACCCGCCGTTGCATTAATAATCTGGTCAATACGGGGGAGAGCAAACGGATCAGCTGGACAAGCCTTGTTAAGATCTGTGTATCAACACACATACGCCAAGTGTTGTTCTTCTTGAGCACAAGCACAGGGTTAGCAAACCACTCAGGGTGAAAAACTTCGACGATAAACCCAGCTGCCAAGAGCCGGGCCACCTCTTCTCCAATAGCCTTACGTCGCTCTTCATTGAAATGACAGAGGAACTGCATGACCGGCTTAAACTTAGGATCCACATTAAGAGTGCGCTCAGCGAATTCTCTCGGTACACCCGGCATGTCAGAAGGCTTCCATGCAAAGATGTCCCGATTCTCACGGATGAACTCGATCAGCGCGCTTTCCTATTTAGGATCCATATTAGCCCCCACTGTGAACTGCTGAGATGAGTCGTCAGGGACAAAGTCAACCTATTTTGTATCATCAGCTGACTTAAACTTCAACAAAGGATCTTGCTCAGTGGTGGGCTTCTTCAAAGGGGTCATATCTGTAGGGTCAACATTATCCTTATAGAATTTCAGCTCTTCTATGGCACAAGCCGACTCTGCATAAGCTGCATCTCCTTCCTTGCATTCCAAAGTAATTTTCCGATCACCATGGACCGTAATTATACCCTTGCGTCCTGGCATCTTGAGCTGTAAATAAACATAGCATGGGCAAGCCATGAACTTAGCATAAGCCGGCCGCCCAAACAAGGCATGGTATGGACTCTTGATTTTGACCACCTCGAACCACAATGTCTCTGCTCTGTAGTCATAATCGTCACCGAAGGCGACTTCCAGAGCAACTTTTCCAATAGGATACACTGACTTACCAGGCACCACACCATGGAAAATTGTGGAAGACGGCTTAAGATCCTTGTCAGTTAAGTTCATCCGTCGAAACGTGTCATAATACAATATGTTGATACTGCTGCCGCCATCCATAAGCACTTTAGTGAACTTATAACCGCCCACTTGAGGGGCTACCACCAACGCCAAATGACCCGGATTGTCAACCCGGGGCGGGTGATCCTCCCGTCTCCATGTGATTGGATATTCTGACCATCGTAGGTACTGTGGCACTGTCGGCTCAACAGCATTAACCACGCGCTTATGAACCATCTGGTCTCGCTTGCAAAGACTTGTAGTAAAAACATGATAATGGCCACCATTAAGCTGTTTCGGGTTACACTGATACCCTGATTGATTATTCTGCTGCTGGTTACCCTGACCAGAATTGTGATTGTACCCACCATGGTTGCCTTGACCAGAATTCGAGCTGCCGCCACCAAAACTGGATCCTTGAGGACCAGATCCTGACCCGCCAAGCGGCCCGCTATTATTGCCATGATTTTGATTAAAGATGTAATTTCTATACTCTCGCATGATAAAGCAATCCTTCCAAGCATGGGTAGCCAGCTTATCAAGCAAACTATGTTTCGGGCAAGGCTCATTCATCATCGCTTAAATATTAAAGTTTTTCCCTCCAAAGGATGGCTTACCATTACTATTGCGGCGCTGGTTTTTAGACCCGGCGTTGGTATTAGCTACTAGATCTGACCCACCATCAAGGTGTCTTCACTTACCACCATTGCTTTGGTT
Source organism: Thinopyrum elongatum (assembly GCA_011799875.1). Taxonomy (NCBI): domain Eukaryota; kingdom Viridiplantae; phylum Streptophyta; class Magnoliopsida; order Poales; family Poaceae; genus Thinopyrum; species Thinopyrum elongatum. Next base: position 19,027,082 of record CM022303.1, read on the forward strand.
ATTACCATTACCTCCTGTCCCATTCTGTTGACGACCTTTACCATTGCCACCCTTCTTTCTCTTATTGGTTTTCTCCTCATCAGACCGAAGGTCCTTGGTAGTTTCAGAGTCGGCATATTTAATGAGAGCCGCCATCAGTTCCCCCATGTCATTACAATGACGTTTGAGCCACCCGAGCTTCTGCTTAAGGGGTGTGAAGTGACAGTTCTTCTCCAAGACCAGGAGCGCTTGATTCGCCGCAATATTATCCGATGAGCGAATGATCTCCGAGACTCGCCGGACCCAATGGTGGGCCGACTCATCTTCCCGCAGGGCACAGTTATCAAGATCGATAATTGTCAGGGGCTGCTTGCATGTCCCTTTAAAGTTCTTAATGAACCGCGCTTTCAACTCTGCCCATGAATTGATGGAATTAGAGGGCAACCCTTTTAACCATGTACGAGCAGGCCCAACCAACATCATATTGAAGAATTTAGCACATACAGCATCATTGACATCCAACATCTCCATGGCTAGCTCATAGCTCTCAATCCAAGCCTCAGGAGGGAGATCAGCTGTATAGTTTGGCAGACATTCATTACGCAGAGCCGCCACTAAACACGGCACCCCAACTGTCCTGGAAATTGTCCCGGCTCCCATCGAGGTTGAAGGGGTTGCCGGAGGCTGCTGATAAGGCTCCAGTTGAGCCGCCGCAATCTAAGCCGCCGCTGCTGCCTCTGCCTCTCGTCGGGCTCTGGCTTCGTCCACAATTGCCTGAGCATTGACCAGTATGTTATCATCACGGGGCGGGTGATCAGTGTGGGGCGGGTTTTCCTGAAGTGGTAGTCGACGTCGTTCACTGCTGGAAACTGCGGGCGACTCAATATGCCGGCTGTAGCTTCGACTCTGGCGAGGGGTCGAGTGAACACGATCACGACAGTAGGAATAAGCCGCCTGTTGTGCCACAGCCGTTTGAAGAAGCTCGACTGCATTCCGGGTTTCCACCGCAGCTGGCGATTCACCCTCAATCGGAATAGCTGCAAGACGGGTAGTCGAGGCTAACATGTTATCCACCGGGTTAGAAAAGTGCCCTCGTGGTGGCGCCATAAAACACTGCGGCGGTGTTTGATTTGGGGGCGGGTTACTGCCCTGCTCTTCCCTCCAGGTATGTCCGTTTTAACTGCGGATTCTTCCTTGCATCTGGAGTGCTTGGCCCTGCGTCCGGTGTATTAAACAAATTCATAGGCTCATAATGCGAAGGCAGGCGGGTCTGATGCCTCCTACGGAGAACCGCGTTAGAAGCATTCTGATCCAGGCTTAAACGCCAAACTTCTGCCCTTATACGCTGTGACTCGGCCTCCATCTACACTCGCTCTATTGCCATCCTGGCGTTCTCTGCATTAAGTTCCTTCTGGGCCTTGGCCACCTGGTCTCGCACCTTTGCGACCTCTGTGTTATGCTCTGCCAGATTCGCCGCAGTAACCTCTGTTGATAACAGGGCTGTCAAAGTGCCCAAGAGCTCTGATAAAGCTTGAGCCGGCGAGGTGCCTGACCCGCCCGCTCCTGCTGCCACAACGGCGGTTGATCCGGATTTCCTAGCGGCAGTTGTTGATGAATTTAGAACCGGCCAAGTGCCAGCCATAAAGATCGCAGCCCTGTGCAGTAGCTCATAGGGGTCCGGAATACTGTCACCATCGGAATATCCCCCAAGCCCGCCACCTTGACACTGATAGATCGATTCCGTCTCTCCGGTCGAGGACTCATCACCTAAGTAGATGGCCGTCTCTCTTACGAATTCAGAACCTTCCGCAAGCTCCATGCCTTGTGCGAAACCAACGAAAACATGTTTCCAGCCGGTTTGAGCCCGAGCGGATTGCACATGCTGAGCCGACTTGATGAGGTCGGTGGAGGCGTCCGGCTCAGGCTCAGACTCACCAATCTTGCCGATCTAGACGTGAATTCCGCCGAAGGGGACCCGGTACCCGTACTCGATTGAGTCAGCCTCGGGGCCCCAGCCAGCGTCGTCGATGTAGAGTTTGTCGCGGTGACTCTTAGTCATCCGTTCCACGGCGTATCCTTCGATCCCTGAGAAAGTGCCCTTCAATAACTCGAAACCACCGTGCTCTGGCCCTATGGTGGGCGCCAACTTTCGTGGTTTTGTCACGGCAGATGCCCTTGTGAAGGAACTTAGGGGTGGATCCATCGCAATGTAGGTTAGCTTGAAGGGGTTGAGCGGGACGAAAGACACGGGATTGCCCAGGTTCGGCCCCTCACAACGAGGTAAAAGCCTACGTCCTGCTTTGAGTTGTATTGCTAGAATATCGATTACAAGGGAGCGGAATCGCTTGACCTAGCTATTGATTAGTTGTTTCCTGAGTTAACCCGTCGCAGGGTCTCGCCTTTATATACACAAGTCGAGGCCCTGGGCTTACAAGAGTCCAAGTCGGATCACACAACGTGTCCAATTTGGGTTCTAAGTCGCCTTGCCTTGCCTTGCGGGGTAAGTCGCCATCGGGCGGCTCACATCTCCGGGTTACAGCACCGTCGCCTGGTATTGGGACTTCAACCTCCATATCTCCTCCTTGGGCTTACTTAAGCTTTCTCCTATGAGTCGCCAACGGTGTTACCCGGCCCCTCCTGGGCGGGTCACATCGCGGGGTTATATCCCCAACACCAGGTGAGTCGACTCCATGGCTAAAACCTCGGGGGTCGTCCCGGTGATGGGGGTGTTCAGGAGCTGTTCATTCTTGTGGCGGATCTCGTCCCACTGCTCCCGGGTGAGAGCATGAGGCACATATGGCTCGTGGCCCTCGGCACCGCCGTCTGTGTTGCCGTGTAACGCACCCGTGCGGCCATCCCGGGTGTCCGTGTACCCCGGGGGCGCGCGGTGCTCGGAGTTATCCGCCATGAGGTCCTCGGCGGTCGACTCGACGCTTTTGCACTCGGATTCTTTAGAGGAATCGCCGAATGACCCCTTGGAGAGGTCGAGGGTGGGCTCGTTGAATTTGAGATCCGCCACGTGCTCAGCCGCGGCCTGGACGGCCACGGCGTGCTTGATCTAGCGCTGCAGCCGCGAGCACCCGGAACGCTTGCGGCAGCATGCGAGGGAAGAGTGGGCAGCCACTCGGTACGGAGTTGAGGGCTGTCGGAGAAGGACTCCGTATGATGATGCGCGGAAATGGGTCGCGCCGCAGACGGGCAATGCCTCCACATCCAGCGGGGCCTCGCGAAGCCACGCTGAGTCGTCGGCGATGAAGGAGAGCGCCCCGAAGTGGATTTCACCGCCGACTGGCATGATGATGAAGGATTCCACCTACGCCGTGAAATTTTGCTAGACGCCTAGCCCCACGATGGGCGCCAACTGTCGGGGTTACGATCCTGACAATGATTACTAGGGGTACGAATAAGGGGCAAAGCCTAGCTACGGCGTAAGTGTCACACTCGGTGTTTAGCGAGTTCAGGCCCCTCTCGACGGAGGTAAAAGCCCTACATCTCATGCCCGGAGGCTTGCTTTGATTTGATGGGTATGGTTACAGAAGGTGCTCGGGCCTAGCTATGGAGGAGGTGCGGCTTATATAGAGTGCGCTGCAGCACCATGTCTCCCACGCCACCGAGGCATTAAATGATACTTAGTGCTTCAATTACATGTTGTAATGAGCCTCTAATACGTCAGTTATGGGTAACGGTAGCCTTGACACTTGTCAAAGGGTGACTTAGGATTCCTCGACCGTTGCAGCTCCCACAACTCCTTCCTGCCTTCTCTGTCCGAGTGGCGGTCCATCAGCCGAGTGGCGTACGGTCATCCGAGTGCAGTCGAGCTGTCCGAGTGGACAACCTGAGGTGAGCGTCCGAATGCTGGCATGGTCCAGGGACCTACCTGCGATGGTGATGGGCCCTATGTGGGTCCCAAAAGATGGGTCCTTGACCTACATGTAATAGGTGACCACATCAGCCGGCACACTAGCCAGCCTTCAAAAAGAACGGCCATAGTCCATCGCTGAGGCCTCCCTAGTTTAGGCCGTCTTGGTCGAACAACTCCTTTCGCCGGTTCGTGAACCAAGTCTTTCTCTTCAGGGACATGTTGGTCAAGTCGACACTCTTGATTGCTAGCGCCACCTCTTTTGCTTTGATGTCGGCATTGCTAGCCTCGATCGTGAGCTTCTTCATTTGGGCAGCCTCCTCCATGTCGAGCTTCCTCCTCTTGGCAGCCTCCTCCATGTCAAGCTTCTTTGTTTGGAGCTCCAAGTATATCTTCATTCACTCCTCCTTCCCTTTGCTCCTCCTCTCTCCCCTCACTTCCTTTTGAGTCATCATGCCGTGCAAAGTTGCTTGCAAGGCCATGGATGACGCATCACGCTTCTCGTCGGCCTTCCAGTTTGTCTTGCTTCTCGGTTTCTTAAGCAAATCTCCATTCTCAGCCATGGCTGTTGTCCCTCCTTTCTTCTTTAGAGTGGCATACTGATCGTTGAACTTGGGACAATCTTTCATGAGCGACCAACAATGGGTGAGAGTGAAAGACTTGTTCTTATGCTAGGCCTTGAAGGCTTCCAAAGATTGTAATGCCTACAAAATCAAAGAGAAGGCCACCAATGTAATATAACGTTGACGGACGACTGGCCAGCGACACTGAACCTAGGTGCGACGTTGAGGTCGATGACGGCCGGGATGGCGGGGTGGCCGGCGAGATCACGTTACCGTCTAACGACGTGGAGAACCGGGTCTGGCCATGCAGCCGCGGCGGATGAAACCCGGGTGTCTCCGGTGTGCCGGAGGAGCTCGGGGACTGGTAAAACGGGGCGAACGCTGACGAGTCTGTGCTCGCCACGGCCATGGAAGAGGCGGAGAGAATGGTCGGGCCTGACCGGCACAACCCTAGCATGACGAGGGCATCCGCCATCGCTACCTGCATGGCCTTGGTGAGGATGGCCTCGTTCTGGTCGACGACAGCCTTCTGCTGCGCAGTCTCGGCGGCGTAGTTGGCAGCCGCTTTCTTCTCCGCATCCCTTGTCTGCCGGCCCCTCCTCTTGGCCGATACCTCGTCGAGCAGCGCGAGCTCCGCTAGCGTGAGCTGCGACCGTTCCTTCTTCGGGCCCCTCTTCTTCACCGTGCGGTGTGCGGTGGCGGTCGGGTCGCTGGCCATGGAGGAGGGAGGGAAGGGGGAGCGCGGGAGGGTTTTTGGGAATGGAGGAAAAGTGGGTGTTGTATGTCCCTGATGGGCGGGCCAGGGGAGGACAAGGGCGCGCATCCTGCCCGTCCGCACGTTGTCCGTTTCGATGCAAACATGGCCCAAATTTAGGCCGGAAATGGGTCAAAAGCAAACAATTGTCCGTTTACTCCCGCGTATTGGGCCGAGATTTGTGTCCGTCTACCGCCAAACAAACGCAGGCGGACCATTTAGGGTCGTGTGTTGGAGTTGGCCTTAGCCTCACCAAGTTGTCAAAATTTATCAAGTTTGACCAAATTTCTAGAGAAAAGCATATACATCTAGAATACCAAATACATATTATTAGACACATCACAAGACATATTTTTCATATTATATATACTTGTCCTCAACCCGTGCGCCCGCACAGGCTAGAAAAATCTCTATCTTAACATTGTTATACAATTCCATATTTATTTCAATAATCCACTTCGTTTTTTGAATAAGTGCGATGACGACATCTCCATATAAACATTAGGCTGGCCATAATGGGGGTAACATAACCGGTAACATGCACTTGGTACTAGCAAACATGCTTATGTGGCACACAATTAAAGAAGAGAGAGAAGGTTAGAGTAACATAGGTAGATACCATATCATGTTAAATGTTATGCTACTTTATGTCATGCATGGCAATAAATATGATCATCTATGATACTACTTTATGATACTATGCACTATGGAGGTAGTATCATACACTAGCATCATATGCATGATACTAGTATATGATACTCCCCACTATGACTAGCCTTATAGTATAATTTATACTATAGTATATTTAATGCAGATGTTAATTATATATCCAATTGTCGCCTATATTAATTAAGAAATTGGATTTAAGACAAAGTATAATGCCGTATATATTTGAAATGAGGATCATCCTTTGCGTTGAAACATTATGGCTTTGTCTATATCACCCTTGATAATTTATTGTTTTGTTGTAAATATTTCTATTTGAAATACCATAGAAATTACAGGTTTTTGTTCAAATATGAATTTTTGGTCCTGAAAATTTATATATTTTCCATCTTATGTTAGCGTTAAGGGAATTCACATATTAAAATAAAATGACCATCGAAGTGGTGATATTTGAAAGCTGATAGTGAGAGATGTTTGTATGCTCGTCTTCGATTTATTTTTCCCTGGGCAGGTCTTCTTATCACACGGTAGGACTAAAAAAGTTTCATTCAGGCTTAGACTCTTTTTTCTTCTAAACATGAGGCTTCGGAAGGATTTATTTGTACGTGTTTCCAGATAGAACAATTGTACGTTTTAAAAAAAAATCAAGGGAACATGTACGTGACCATTGTTTATGTGAGATTCTGGATGTGGACTCCATTTATAGCGTAGGGCTTGAAGACTTTTCATTTATGCGTATCTTTTTTTTAGGAGAGTGTATCTTTTTTTTCTTTACGAAAGGGGGAGGCAAGTGTATTTTGTATTGGTTCAAACTAAACGTGGGCATTGAGGACACTCTTACGTTAGTATGGGTTTTTTTTTGTACGTGTTGTTTTTTTCTATTAAAAAGATGGCAGGGTATCTAATAGATCTGGACCGTGAAAATTTAAATCTAATGACCAAATTAATTCTGCTGATGTGGATTAATGTGGAACCTCCAATGATGCCTCCAATTAGTAAATATATATGTAAGACAAGATGTTCTATCGTAGATATAAATAGTTCTATCTGCAAACTTGGTCAACGTTTGTAATGTTTGACTTTTCAGAATATTTATATGCACTATATTATGGAATGGAGGAGTAAAGGGGCAGAAGATTTTTTCTGAATTTTAATACACATAAAGGTTGTTTTGTTGTAAAGAGAAAGTAGTGGCATGCATGCACGCTTTGTGTTTGTGTATGTAAAGTTGATATACATACATATGACAATGGCCATCCGTTGGACGTTGGTTCCCACCACCTAACTTGGGTCCGTCCCCTCCGGCAAAAAAAAAAAAAAAGGGTTGGTCCCGACAAGAGTCACGAGAGGCCATGTATATTTGTCGAAAAAGTTCACAAAGCACTACAATTTAGAACTCATTTAGCCCATATGCCCATGAAAGGTGCAGCTTTCCCGTAGTAAAGCGGATCTGGTATTTAGCGTTGGAGACTTTGTCCAAGATTCCTTCACCGACCTCGATGTGTCAAAATGATTAAATATAAAAACCACTTGATATTTGTTTCTGTAAAGAAGATGTTGAAAGATTGTAGACCATTGATGGAAGCCCTTCGACGCCGCAACTGACGGAAGCCCCGCGTGGCTCGGGTGGAGACCCAAAAAACCTAGCCGCCGGGCCCTGTCCTCCGTCGCTGTTTGGGTTAGGGCTGGGTTATTCAGTGGCGGGTCTGAAGATTAAGACTTGAGTTAGGCTGTAAAAATAACCTTAAGGCGAAATCACTAGTTAAGAAGTACTCATTGCAAAGATCACTCCAACCTCCCAGGTTGCGACAAGTGGCACGCTGCATGCGCGCCACTTGTCGCAACCTGGGAGTTTTCCCTTTCTTCGTAGATTCATTTATTCAAAACATTTTATCTCTTTAACCGTGCGTCCAAAACTCGAACCGTTTTCACCGTTGGATTCCTCGCGTCGAGATATTCAAAACTAAATCCCATGTTGATAGGTTTTGACGAACTTTTTTTTCACGAAAAAAACCGGACGAAAAAACCGAACCGGGAGCACGGGTTTTTTCCTTTCCGAAAGAGGCACGCCCGCGCCTCTCACGAAACCACAACCGTGCCTCTCGTGGAAGCAAAATCGTGCCTCTCGTGGAAGAAAAAAAAAGAAAAAACGTGTTTTTTTTTTCGTTTCCGAGGCGTGCCTCTCGCGAAAGCACAACCATGCCTCTCGCGGAAGCAAAACCGTGCCTCTCACGAAAGAAAAAAAACAGAAAACGCATTTTTTTTCCGTTTCCAAGAGGCACGGCCGTGGTTCTCATGAAAGCACAACCGTGCCTCTCCCGGAAGCAAAATCATGCCTCTCGCGAAAGGAAGAAAAAACAGAAAACGCGTTTCTTTTCGTGTCCGAAAGGCACGGCCGTGACTCTTGCGAAAGCACAACCGTGCCTCTCTCGGAAGCAAAACCGTGCCTCTCGCAGAAGAAAAAAAAAACAGAAAACGGATTTTTTTTCCATTTCCGAGAGGCACGGCCGTGACTCTCGCGAAAGCAAAACCATGCGTCTCGCGGAAGCAAAACCGTAACTCTCGCGAAAGGGAAAAGAAAAAGAAAACTCGTTTTTTCGCGTAAATTTTTTTTTTTAAATTTTTTTCCCTCCAAAAGTTCAGGAAGACCGGTGGAAAACCGAAACGTCGAAAAAACCGAAAAAAACCGTTTAAAAAGCCGAAAACGCGTGCGAAAAAATAAAAAATATATCCGGAGGGAGCGTCCAGAGTGCGACACATGGCGGGAGGCTGGGAGCGCGCCAAGTGGCGCTGATCGTTGCGAGGCTCCCGAAGGAGCGCTCGTTAATTAGTTGCTCTCAACTCAAGGCCTTCAGGGCGGCTTGTAAAGTGGGCCGGCTTATGGCCCATCATTTGAGGCGGCGGCTCATCATCAGAGGGGCGCCGTAGTTCTTTACTTAGGAAACTGATTAAGTCACGGGTTGTAATATAAACCAGACTCTATTATAAGCCCAGAGCCTCGACCTGTATATAAAGGGGAGCCCCTCGGACAGAAAGACCAAGTTACAATCTTTCGAGTACTAGGTTAGCCAAGTCGCACCCTTATAATCGAGATCATCATCATCAATACCAATCAAGCAGGAAGTAGGCTATTACCTCCATCAGGAGGCCGAACCTGGGTAAACCTTTGTCTTTCGATTCCGACTAACCCCGTTCAAGCTACTACCTCGCGGCGATGGCCTCACGACAAAGTCCTTTCAGGAGGACATCTGCCGTGACAAAACCATGATAGTTGGGCCCACCGTGGGGCTATCGCTCGGTAGTATTGAGTTCTTGGAGGGAGGTCTCCTAAGGATCGAGGGATACGCGATCGGCCGCATGACCAAGAGTCTCCGCGGCAAGCTCTACATTGACGACTCAGGCTGGGGCCCTGAGGCCGACTCAATCAAGTACGGGTACCGGGTCCCCTTTGGCAAGATCCATGTCATCATCGGCAAGATCGGCGAGTCAGGACCCGAGCCGGACATCTGCACCGACATCATCGAGCTGGCTCGACATGTACAACCCGCTCGGGCTCAAGCCAGCCGGAACCATGTTTTCGTTGGCTTCACCCAGGGGATCGATCTCGTGGATAACTCCGCTTCTGGCAGCGGCACCCTGGTCTATTCCGATGTCGAGTCATTAGTCGGGGATATTGAGTCCATCCTCCCGCTGTACGATGGGTGGCTTGGAGGCTCCTCTGATGATGAGTCGGCCCTTGCTGACCATGAGTCGCCCCGATGGACCGCCGTCTACATGGCGGGCACCGCGCCAGCTCTTGGCTCCACCGCAGTAGGCGCCATAGAGAGGACCGACACTTCAGCGCCTGATCCGAACGCATCTGGCCCGGTCAAGCCGGCGACTCAAGTCCTTTCCGACCTGGTCGCCTCATTAACAACACTCCTGGCGTCGCCATTAACAGCCGAGAATCAGGAGGAACGCAACGCAGAGGTAGCTAAGCTTCGCTAGCAGATGGCTAAGGCTCAGGAGGACATCAATGCAGACAGTGCTCGCATGACACAGTTGCAAGCCCAGATTCTTAACGAGGCAGAGGGTCTAAAGATAGAAGCCTGGCGCTTGGGCCTTTGGCAAAAATCTGCGGAGATGGTTCATAGGAGAAGGCACTAAAGCCGCATGCCCATTGACTTCGAGCACGCGCACCTTTTCAACACGCCGGGTGCTAGCCCGAGCACCCCCACGGCACCGATTAGACCCCAATTGAACCAGGTCATGCCTCAAAACGGAGATGGACGGCGGCCTCCAGCTCGACCCAATCAGCCGGCTCAGCACCGCCAGCTTGACCCGGCCCCTCATCCGTCGTTGTTTCGTACAATTCCGGATCGCTTTGTAACGCCGTTGGGTCACTTCTCCAACCATGTTGATAACCTAGTGGCAGCAGCTACCAACCTCGCTACACTTCGAATCATAGGGAATACCCCCGTTGAGAGAGAGGCCTTACACGCCATTGAGTTGTTGAAAAGTGTGGTCGCTCAACAGGCAAACTACTCCTATAGCCGGCAATGCCTTCACTCCACCCCACATCCAAGTCAAAGCAGGGGTCGCCATGCTGAGTCGCTGGCCGTCTCCAGTAACGCTCATCGAAGACACGAGCGGCAACGTGACCCACCCCGGCAGGAAGCTTTGGATGCCCAGGAGATCGTCGACACAGCCCGGGCACGGCGGGAGGCAGAGGCGGCTCACGCGGCGGCTCATCCGCTGGACCCTCATCAGTCGCCTCCCGTAACCCCCTTAGCCTCGCAAGGTGTTCGATCGAGCGTCAGAACTAAAGGGATCCCATGCTTGGTGCCGGCTTTGCACAATGGACGTATGGCTCGGGACTTCAAAGGCCCTCGTAAGGTTTATAATTACATGCCTGACCTCGAGCCGGCGGCATAGAGATCAAGAGCTATGAGATTGCTATGGACATGCTGGACGTCAGCGATGCGGTTTGCGCCAAGCATTTAACTATGATGCTTGAAGGGCCGGCTCGCACTTGGCTGAAAAACATGCCCCTAATTCCATCAACACTTGGGGGCAGAGTTGAAGGAGCGTTTCGTCAAACACTTCCAAGGAACCTGCAAGCGTCCGATGACGATCGTCGATCTGCAGCACTGTGTTCAACGGGAGGGCGAATCAGCTCATCACTGGGCTCGCCGGGTCACGGATATCATCCACTCCTACAATGGTATACCAGCCGCCCAGGCGGTACTGATTTTGGAGAAAAGTTGTCACTTTGATCCTCTGGTACAGAAGCTTGGGCATCTCAAGCAGACAGTTCAGGATATGGGAGGTCTCATCGATGTCCTTAGCAGATATGCTGAGTCAGACTCCATGAAGGACCCGACGTCAGATGGTGAAAAATCAGGCAAGGGCAAGAAAAACGGTGGTGGAAAAGGACAGCACAGAATAACTCTGGGTACAATAGCAACAATGGCAATCAAGGCAATGGTGGTAAGCGTAAGAATCCGGAGAGCGGCTCAGATTTTGTTGCCAACACTAACACTGGTTTCAAGGGCCAGAGACGAAATAATTTTGGGAGACCATTCAATGCAAATAAAGCTCGTAACTTCGTGGAAGCCCTCAAAGGACTGTGTCCCAAGCATAGTACACCGAATAGGCCGACGAGCCATTCCTGGGAGAATTGCTTATTATGCAGCAATATCGCAACCAAGCTTACCAGAATCACCAGGGTGGAGGTGGAAACCCAGGATAACCGGGGGCTGGCGGCTCAGGATCCGGTTTTCCTGGGGCTGGCGGCTCATCTGGTGGATATAACGGCAATCGCGGGTCGTCTGGTGGATATCAAGGGTCTGGCAATCACGGAGGTAACAATCAGCATTCAGGCCAAGGTACTCAGCATCATGGCAACCAGACAGGTTTTCAGAGCAATCCTAAGCAGTTGAATAGCGGTCAATATCACGTCTTCACAACAAGCACATGCAAGCGAGATAACAAACTCCATAAGCGTGCTGTTAACATGACTGAACCAGCTGTCCCTGCATATTTGAATTGCTCAGAGCAACCAGTCACTTGGAGCAGGGCGGATCATCCTCCCCGGGTTAAGAATCCCAACTGTTTAGCTTTGGTGGTGGCGCCTCAGGTTGGTGTGTATAAGCTTACTAAGGTGCTGATGGACGGAGGAAGCAGTATCAACATCTCCACTACTAATAAACAATCAAACATAAACTTCTTTAAACGCACCCCACAAACGTACACGAACCCATTACCACCGCAGGATTAGGCCCATTAAACTTAATCCAACCGCTAGCCTTGATCTAATCCGTTCTCTGTGTGCACTTAGCAATTTACGTTGACTGACTATACTCCACCAAGAGAAAAATATCAAACTTCACACCCAGGTCGTCGACTCCCTACAATCACGCACGCAAAAATAGAAACTGCCATCGCTTGCCTTTGTGATCCATTCATTTCAACCCCTGGAATCACGCATGCAGAAAAAAACAACTACAATCACGCGGAAACGCCATTCAACACACCGAAACAACCTAGAGGAGGAGTCTTCGATCTCGACCGCCGCGGCCATGGATTTGTCCAGATGGGACTGGGGCGCCGTCGGAGATGTACCAGAGCGCACGGCAGCTGCTGCTCTCGGCACGCGACGGGGTGGTCCGCATCGAGGCGACGATGGTGTTAGGGTTTTCCCTAAACGTCCCAGTGGCTACGGCGACTAATGTTCGACGACGATGGCAGGCGACGGCGGCGAGCTCCGGCGGGCCGGGCCGGG